>CM068717.1:1157500-2357500 GCA_035079005.1 Fraxinus americana | reverse complement strand
AGAACTGTAACTGGCATGTTTTGCTCAATATTTTTGGTAAAGGTATTGCAGTTGAGTATAAACGGAATGGGGTGTGTGTAGAATAATCAAAAAATATAGCACCTTACTATTCTCTACGATTTTTTGTTGCACATTTAAAGAAAGATGTTTAGCAATCCAAGATATCAGCAACTAGTACTCACATTAGCACCATACTATTCTCTACGATTTTTTGTTTCTCAAATATTTAAGCTTACTAACACTGACATTTATGTATTACCTAAGAAATATTCAAGATTAATACCAAAAATCTGGAAGGATGTCCATCCTTAATTCTGGATTTGTCACCTTTTCAGCCTTAATTATTGAAATCATGCAAAAACCATAGGCAAACTGTTATTTAAGTAATCCACTTCCTAATTAGTATTGACAAAACAGTGCCAATTATTGGATTCTTTACATTTGCATGGATACATGTATTCTACACATCGGACAAGCTAATTAAATAAATGTACCTGAGAAGCTGCACTGAGATCTGAACTCTTCTCAACCAAACTATCTAGCTTCTCACCTCGAGCCAGGACACTGTCAATAGTTTTATGCTGATTTAAAGGGAAAAATCAAGCATTAATACAAATGATAACGTCAAAGAAATGAAGGGTAGAAAAAAAGAACAGCAATCAATTTAATGCATTGATAGCTCCAATTGATTATAAGAGTCACAATCAAGACTTGTATAAAAATCATTGTATACCTGATTAGCCATCAAAGATATAAAATACATCTATAAATAAGCTTCCAGCACTCACAATGAAAAGAATTAGCAAGTGGTCAATCCCATAAATCTCAGTGCACAATGGAGGCTATTAATTGTAAGCCTATCAGCCAGCTTCTGGGGTCCCTAGTTGACATAAAAAATTGCACTTCTATCGTCTTGGCTTAGATATTGCAAGAGATTTTGCAAGTCAGAGGAAATATGATTTCTTGCAATCTGCAAGCAAGGGTCCAGTTTGGGGAAAGCTATCATCAACTCGGATAATTTCATGTTAGGGCTCAATCAAACTCAGCAATACCTGAATTCTCATGCATTCTGATCCCAACTTGTAAGGCCCCTAACGCATTAATGGTCCATGTCAATAGTACAGAGTCCAACACACAGAAGCCCTTGTATCCAATTATGACAATAATGGACCTCCCATATACGGACTTAGGCAAGGATCACACTGCCATTTTATCCAATTACAGAAGCGACCCTATAGGCTTTCACTTCCACATACTCCCTAAAACTGCAGTCATGGTAAAGTCTTATCAACAGTTCTCATACAGAACAACTAAATCAATTTGAACTTTATCTGTGAATGTGTGACTTCTGTTCTGTTTTAGTTTGCTATATTCGAACAATAGCCTTTATTTAGTGGTTGGCCTTCTATAAGCTTTGCCAGAAGCAAACAATTGCTTCGAGAGAAAGATTCATTCTCTTTATAAAGAATAGGACATAGAACTAATAAAGATTTCCTTTTTGATTCATCACCTCCACTCACCATCTATTTTCATTGTTCAAATATTTGAAAACACTAAACCATTGTTCAATTCTTTCAAAACATGAAAAAACAAAGCTCTGGATTAGCATATCATCTACTGATATTACAAAAGATACAACAGAGACATGATACATAGTATTATACCATACTAATATGTGCAGAGTACCATTGATTCTCCTAAATAGAGCTCCTTTATATAAATATCAAGCAGTGCATTATGTACTTATCAACATTTTAGCATCATAATAAAGAACAACAGCCATCCCAAAAAACAATTTGCATCATAGTCATATTCAATTCTAGCAAATAGTTTTGTCAAAATCATTCAGTCAGTAAATGCAAACTATATTTAAATATTATCAGTAACTTGGTGAGAACCAGAGATTTCATATACTCAGTTCAAACAAAGTCCAAGACAATCATTTCAAAGTGATTTTATTTATTTTTAGACTCGAAAGAAATCTTATCTAATTCTCTCTTCGCCCAATTAAACAAGGAATTGGAAAGATCACCAATTCATACTTTACCATTGTTTCCAAACAGGGTCGAGTAATATGTAGGCAAGAATTATAGTCAAAATGACCTAAAAGAGCTAATGTTTTAAGCATAATGGAATAGAATACTCACAAGAATAATTTTGGTTTCATCCAACTCCCTCTGGATTTTTAACAGCTTATCAGCCTCAGCAGGATCCTAAAAAATCAGGGGCAAAATTAATAAATGGACATAGACACCGACTCCAGATGTTAGACAAATACCATCTGGCACCTATCATCTTCAATTTACAATGCCTTCATATATCTGGCACCTATTATCTTTAACTTACTATGCCTTCATTTTCTAGCTCAATACAACACAAAAGAATTCAAATACCTGAAACTTGTTAAGTGCTTCATTTAAATAGGGCCATGGTTCAACTTTATCAGCTTGCACAATTTTCCAGGAATCGCCAAAATTCTTCCGGTATTCATCAAGGACCTGGTAAACATTAGCAATATAAATTCCCAAATCAATAATCTGCACATATTGTCCCCAGAAAATTAGAATTTTGGTAAAAGAAACTACCTGGTTGAGCAATGAAAATGCACTTCGAACTGGGTAGTGGTCATCCATAAAACCCAATGCACACAACCCATTCTGATTGTATGAATGAACCTTGTACTCTATCATGCAATAATTATAAAATAATTATCAATATTTGAGATGCCTAAATAAAATCCAAATATATATACTTATGTCGTAGAGAAATGTAACAGTAAAGACAAAACCTTTCAAGCAATTAGCTTTCCCGTGATCTGTTTAAGTTTCAAGGGGAGCCTAACACCTTAACCCCCACACCCCACCCTCAACAACAGAGTCACCACAGCAAACCCAGCATTTTGCCAGATTGTTCGAGTCATACTGTCTCCATAGTTTAAGAAGATAGACATACATTAGTAAATTGTATTCTTGAAAAAAATTGACAAATCAATTTGATTAGCATTTCAACTTATTTTGAGCCCAATTGGCATGACTTTTAAAAAGTCAAAATGAGTTTTTGCCACTCAAAAGCTGCTTTTCGATTCGTTTGGCCAATTTCATGAAAGTGCTTCTTCGAGTGTTTAGAGGAAGCTAATTCAATGTGGTTTCCTCTAAAAATACTTTCAGAATAGAAAGCTCTTTTACAATCAATTTTCAAACAAAAATTAAGGTAGCTTCCAAAAGCTCTTCTCCAAGAAGAAAAAGTAAAAACAAAAGTCATGTCAAATGTGTCATTCGTATCTTTATGGGAAGTGCTTCTAGTGTGACCCAACTTATTGGAGTAGCATTATCGGATGACATAATTTTTTAAGGCATTCAAAGTGGTGAGACTCATAAACCCAACTCATGACAAGCAGTACTATAATAGTATGTGTTATAGATCATCAAAAAGGTTTTTTTGCAGGAATACTAGAAAGGCTTCTCAATTCAAACTCCTCTCTTCCCCTCGAAAATTACTAATAAAAAACATAAAAAAATTATTTATTTCCTTTAACGATTCACGAACTTATAAATTAAAATATTGGCATTTACTCATATATTTATTTCATGCTGAAATCTAGTATATGTACTTTTTCTCCTCTGTCATGTATACTAAGCTGAATTATCTGCTAATAAGTTATAGAGTATAATAGATTGAAGTCTTTATAAATATTTCATAGGCCGAATAGAACCTTCTCTTCTACCATAATAGATGCATCATAGATTTTCTATAGATAGACAAAGTAAGAGCTTGAAAGAAAACTCTCCGAACCTTCTATTATCTGCTTTCCTAGTATATTTTTTACATATATCTCCCCAAGCATAATTATTAGCTTTTTCAACGTGCTTTAATACCATAAAATCTTGGTTATATCCTTAATCATTCATATAAAATCTCCACCTTGATTATCTAATTAGGGGGCATGATAATCCATCTGATCGAATCAATTAATTTACAGAACGCTACTTAAGCCATTTATTCACATGAGAAATAATGACCTAAATGAGAGGCCATACAGAAGTATATGTAATTCATGTTGTAGATATCATTTCAATTGATCTCTAAATATTTTGTTATTAAAGAGGAATGCCATTGTTTAACATTCTCTCTCCAAAAGAAACATTATAAGTACAAATTGCGAGTAATTGTAAGTTGTAAGTTGTAAGTTAAGTACAATTGTTATACCGCTAAAGAACTGTTGCCTGATTCCTCTTCTTCCTCTTCAATATTTACTCTTTCCTCAATCTTCAATGAAATTAAAACTTTCTTATTGTACCCCCACACTTAAGTAAGAGAAGGAAGTACACACAATGATGTGAACTTCAATGCTAAACTAATGAATACAGAGATAGGAACTTCATTATTTGGAATTTCCTTATTTAAGTCCATTTTAACTTCACATTGCAACATATTTGTTTACAAGACAAAAATGCAAGAAAAGTCATGAGGAAAAATAAGTAAATAGAAAACAAAAAATTATTATCACTATTTAAAAAGTTCAGTCATTTTTCACCTGCTTTATTTTTGTGATACTTTAACCTATACTACCTCTTTTTGGCTAGATACATATGCGCCAACTTTCAACTGAGTTTAATAATTTTATGCACACTTTTCTTAATATCAATCTGTAATCAGCAATGGTATGTCCAGTACACTCTGATTGGACATTAATCTCTTTTGCTTAATCTTGTGTACTCCTGTTTAGTTCAGCTTAGAAATATGTCTTAATAGCCTAAGTCAGCTATGTATCGAAGTTAAAAAATCAAATTGTGAAGAAATGACTTGGTAAGTTGGTTAACTTAGTAGATGGTGTACGAATGGTTTTTTTGGTCTCCAACTTTGAATCTGTAGGTTTTGGGTAGGTAGCTAGGCTTGTGGGAAATATGTTTGCACAAATAACAGAGGATAAGGATTAAGGACCATTGATCGATCGTGGGGATGATACTTAGGTTTTATATCTTTTCAGGGAAGCATTAGTCTTCACACAGTTAAAATGATCCCTCAGAGCTAAGATGCACTATCCACTTCTAGGTCAGGCTTCAACTGCAGAGCAATGGAGTAGGAAGTCTAGATCTTGTGTCACCAACCAAGAGAGAGCCTGAGTACGATAACCGACATTCTGAGATAGGATCATGCTGTTAACAGGCAAGGTCGAACAGTCCGAACGCCAATTGTCGAAACATGATAAAAGGTTTATCAAGGAGTACATTTGACAATAGTAGTTTAAGCACGACATGTGGTATACATAGACAAAATTTAAACTGTTTATCATGTTATGCTTCCACTTCAATTCAAAGACACCAAATTTAACCAAGGATAATTAATAAAAACCTAAGGGTCCTGATAGCTCACAAGAACTTCCTACTTGAATATTTCCAAAAGTTCACAAATATGCTTTAATCACATGTATCGAATTGAACTACAGAAGCTTCCCTTACCGTCAAGGCATTATCAAACCTTACATTGAAAATCAACAAAAATGTAAACTTCTAAACAATAATATCACCAGATTATGGTCTTCTTCAGCATCATTTTCTAAATCCATTTAACACACAAGAGAATTTAAAGTCTCAGTTAAATCCTTGCAGATCACATCGAAATCAATGTCAATGCTTCCAGTCATCCACACAGTTTATCATTGACCAACTTCTCGTCAGATCGAACCAAATCTGATCTTACAGCCAATTTATATCAGCAGCCAGAATCAGATCATATAATATAAGGCAAATATTCCTTAATATAATCACTGTTTTTTATATTCCAATAGAAGCCCCTAGGCGGTATTTCTTCTCCTACATTGACATCATTTCATTTTTTTTTCCATTAATTCCCTGAACCTAATCTTGTTCAACATGGAGCCTCTTGAAACATAATTGACCAACTAAAAGATTGCTTCGTAACTGTTAAACCCATAAAAGTTTATAAAACAATCTATAAATATATCTCAAAATTCCTTCCCTAAAGCACCAAAAACCTGAAAATACCCCAAACTAATTTGCCCAAATCACCAATCTAAAATACAAAAACCTCAAATTAAAGTCACAACCTCTTCACCACATGAGTCGTGATGCACAAAATCCCAAACCCATCAATAGATCACTAAACAATCAATACAACAATTCATAATTCAATTAGTAAAAACAATCCACTAATTCAAAAACTACTAAAAGAATCAAAACCAAAGAGTTGCAGACCTTCGTGCTGCACGGACTGGCGTTGTCCAGGTGGGGTCCGTTTCGCCACCGTCCGACCCACGAAGACAATAAACTCTTTGACGCTGGGCCTCTGGAAGAACCCAAAACGGCTCACATCCGATGCATTCGCTAATATCACCGGATCAGAACCCTCCTGATTGCATTTTAAAACCAGCAAAGCCGTGATCTTCATCTTCTGTCCCTCTTAGACACTGTAAAAAGTACCCTCAATTTCAGCTTATCTTCTTAACGAAGCAAAATCCAGAACAGCTGTAGAAGGGGTGCTTTAATGAATTTTCATCCGTCGGCAAACCATAAAGTATTTATATATATTTCTCTAGTCTGTAATCTGGATTTCTTTGTCGATATTTTAATTCTAGTTTTAAATCGCAAAGATGCTTGCTTAGCCTTCCTTTTATATTATAATATAAATTTAGTGAAGTTTTGAAACATTAATTTCAATTAATATTCATAATTATGATTTCATTAATATTAAGATCCACTGTTATTTTTTGCTATTTTATTTATAAATTTGCTCCAAGGAAGCTTAAACCCATTCAAAATATTAAATAGTCAAATTAAGTATTTTAAAAATCTAATTAGGGATATGTTTAGCACAAAAGTAGCTTTCCAAATAAGTAGGGGCGACCCACAAATTTTGTCTTATAAATAGTTGGGACTTGTTATGGATATTTTGTTGAATAAAGATATGTGTACACAATTTTTTACACAATGGTTTACACCC
This sequence comes from Fraxinus americana, assembly GCA_035079005.1. Classification (NCBI taxonomy): domain Eukaryota; kingdom Viridiplantae; phylum Streptophyta; class Magnoliopsida; order Lamiales; family Oleaceae; genus Fraxinus; species Fraxinus americana. Next base: position 2,350,540 of record CM068717.1, on the reverse strand, counting down.
CCCTCACATGGAGGGGGCCCACACATAATAAAATAATCGTGACCCCCCCTCCATGTGAGGGGGGTGTAAAATATTGTGTAAAAAATTGTGTGTACACATAGCACCACTCTATTTTGTTTCACACAATTGTAGGGTTCCAACTTATAAGAAAGCTAAAACTTAGAGCATGTCTGGACCAACTTTTCAGCAGATTTTAAGTCAAAAATGAACCCTTTTTTTTCCATATAAGGGTCTCACATGTGAGACAAAGAGTCAACAATGGCTGCCATATTTCATTTCCAACGGTTGAAAAAGCAATTTTTTTGGCCAAAATTGTGCTCCCAGACACACCCTTAATGTATATCCATGGTGAGCTAGTTTAGCTTGTGTGTGAGTTAGATTGTTGACTTCGTGACAAAAGTAGATTGTCAATTCCGAAATGGATATGGAGGATAGGGTTATCTACAATGTTTATACTGATACTTTATCTCGGATGGACTTTGATAAGGAGGCGACCATCTCCCTTCTTGATTCTGCATATAACCATAAAATAAGCGATGTCCCCTTTAAGACGATATCAACACTTTTACCAATCTATGTTCTGGTGGTAGTTTCCATCTAACATTAACACCCCTTGGCCTTCCAATATCCTTCGTGGTTTTTTTTTTTTTGGTATTGAATGTAGCTTATCGACTCTTGAAAGATTTTTCTGGGGTTGCGAGTGTAGACCTGAAATCTATCAGACTGCTAGCATCTCCATAACATGACTTCGAGAATGCCCATTCCGAAACTCTTAATAGAAGATCCCCAACATTAGCCTATCATACTTCGATTGCTTCACATTTAATCAATGAGTGTAATATGATCTCTTCTTCCACCGCACACCTGGTGGAGAATTTAAACTAGTGATAAGGTCAACCTTGTATTCACCTAGAATTGCACCGACTTCTCCTCTTCGACAATTACCAGATGGTTAAAAGATTTAATAAGTCAGATTTATCAAGTACTAAGAACTTCAAGATTTAACAAAATCAATATTTTAAGACGGAACTCAAAGTCTTAATATGGTATCCGAATGTATTAAGTTTCAACGAACAATTCGATCTGGTTGAAACTCAAAAATGAGCACACGGATTTCAAAATTGATATGCTCAAACGAGCTATCATCTTGCAACGACATGTTAATGGATAAATCTCACGTCAAATAAAGATGAAAATATATACAAACTTATAAGGAATTAGGCTACTCCTTTTAACAAGGCGACATTTTAATATGAAACTTCAAAACATAAAAAGAAACTAAATGTGAGTTATACAAAGAGAAAATATCCAAATATGAATGGATCTTGAAGAATCCACATGAGCTTAATAATAATTCTATAGAACTCGAACAAGATTATTTGACAATATAAAGTTGATGTTGATTTTTTCTACCTAATACCGGACAATAAGTATTATTCTATATTAATTGAAAAAAATATTTGACAATGTTAATGTTGATTATTCTACCTAGTATCGGAAATTAAGTACTCTACTAAACAAACTTAAGATATTTTGATGCCGTTAAGAATATTTGTATTGCAAACATAACACACTCACAGCTCGAATAATTTGTACACCATAGTAAGAGATTTTATTTTATATTTCTTTACATATATTAAGATCTAAATGAAAAGGAAAAAAAAAAACACACACACACACACAATTAAGATTGCTGATAGCAAAGTGTCCCAAACTTGATCTCAATAAATATTTAGACCTGGACGGGATCAATAAACAAAGTAATGATGTGTGGTTTGAGAACTTTTTGTGGATGTGTGTATCCATCTTCATTGCCTTTATAAGTGACATCTACAATGCGTTCAAGATTGAGAATTCGCATTAAAATTTCTCTAGGACAGGAAGTTGGTATGAGACACTCTTCATTGATATCCTTCCATGCATTATTAGCCATTTCAAAGAACTTATTCACAGCTTCTTCTTTGGTCACACCATTCTCCTTCACGTACAAGTCAATGCCTGTAACAATTTGGCCCCTTTCCTTTTCGACCTTCAATTAATAAGAAAAAATTAGAGAAAGCAATTAGATCAGTGAAATAAAGTTGATAATTATTGGAATTGGTATATAATAAACTTTGAGTACATATCGAACCTCGTAGGTTGCAATATCATCAATGAGTCGACAAATTATAAGGCTAGCAACAAGTATTTTGGGTTTAGTGGTTAGCCATTCAAATTGTTCCTTGGTGACAGATTTCATTCCTAGCAATGATGTAGTTGTATGATAACAGTAGGTGGATGTGATCAGGGCATTGCTCATATATTCAGAAAATGGTGGCAAGTATCTTTCAGTGAACCACTTGGCTTCCACATAGTAAGCCCTCACAAGTTCTTTCAACTACATGAAAATCAGTAGACATTTCTTTAAGTTAACAAGGATGAATTAAGTATTAAAAACAATAATAATCAGCAGCTAAAAAAAAGGGAAAAAAAGGTTTAGAATCGTTGCTAAGTAACAACAAAATGTAGTACTTACTGCTTTTTTTGCATAATAGACAGCATAAGATCTTCCTTCTTTGGATAATTCTTCATCAAATTGCTCATAAAGATTCAAAAGAGCACTATAGAACGGTTTGATATATTCTGGGAGTCGATCAATTTCACTAATATCCCATCTGAATAACCAAGAACTTTTGTTGATTATGATCATGGATAAATGATTAAGAAATTTAAGAAATTATTTGTATTATTATTGTTGAATAGTTAAAAGAAAGAAATATAAAATATGTACCTCTGAATGGCCTCTGTAAAAATTTCTAATTCTTCAATTGTACCATAGGCATCATATGTATCATCTATTATCGATGTCATTGCTAGGGTTTTCGTGAGCATGATTCGAGCAACTGAATATTGAAGTTCATGATAAACACCCATAGCCCAAAGAAAGCATTCCACCACTCTGTCTCTGGCATAAGAAAGCTTAGAAACAAGGTCCAACTCCTTCCACCACCTGCAATGTAAATTCAAAGAATTTTATTAGCATATATCTACACACACATATAGAGAGAGTTATCCATGCACGCTTGAACAATAATATTACCTTGAGACTTCATAGAGCTCCTGTTTATGCAGCAGTTGCAATGCATTATAGTCTAATTTAGCAAACCTCAGCAGTAATTCATTCTTTGACTCATCTTCTTCGTAGATGGAGATAAATTTACGTGCCTCAATTCTCGAGTTCCCAAAATGGATGGATTGCACGAGGGCATGAGTTACTTGTTTCTTGAGATGTCCATAGCTTAGATGTGGTGCCATGGATTTCAGGTTAGCTGTTGTAAAAACAAGGGCATCTTCTAGTATATCTTCTCCATGCACTCTTAAATACGCGGCTTCATATAAGCTCAGCATGCCTCTTGCATCTCTCTTAATAGTCTCGTTGAATTTTCCATTCTCGTCTATGAATTTCTCGAAGATACCACAAGACATACGGTAGCCATGTTGCCTGAATAAACGAAAATGCAGTGCAACAGCGTACAAATCATAGGCTTCATCTGCATAGTTCATGTTGAGATTAAAGAAACGCTCCAGTAGTTCTTCAATCTCATCTTCGAAGTGATGTGAAACACCCAAACGCTCAAGTGTCTCGATCAAGTTCATCGTCTCCACCTTGCCTTTTCCCCGAGTTATCAGCATACCTCTCACTTGATTCTTCAACCCTTCAATCTCCTTGGCATAGTTTTTTGCTAACTGTATGATTTCACAAGAGCACACTATCACAAGCAGATCATTATACTTTTACTTCGTTCAATATTTTATTTGTTTTTAACAGCTGTAATTTAAACAATCTTCTATACATACACGTTGGAAAAATATGTCATATTTTTACAAATTTTATTTATTGGTTTGCTTAATATAATTGTTGATTTTTAATTGTCATACACTGGAAAATAATTTGTCAAAATCGCAAGAAAAAAGTTACATTTTTTTTGGGTGGCAAATCCTGACTCACGAACGTAGCACATCCTATATGTATAAGTCAGAACTCGATTAGAAATTGAGTGTAGGAACTTCCGACTGCCTTCCGTCCAGAAAAAATAGTGAAAATAAAATCTAGTTAAGAACCTTTCAAACATTATAGGCTGAAAAATATTACTAAATCCAAGAAATTTGGAGTTTTCCTCCCAAGTAAAATAGAATCCACAAAAATGAAGGGATCAATCAATGATACCTCAGCATCAAAAGCAAAATTGATAAATTGTTCACCCCACAAGCTGGGAGAGAAGTTTGCGACTGGACGAACAATCTCCTTTTGGATATTGTTACCTTTTTCGACAAGAGCCGGTGCCATTTGGATTTTTGAAGAGTAAGGAGGAGGAGGAGGAGGAGAGATTTATGCTGGAAGTTGAAATTCTAAGCTCTAGGTGAATTTGATGGTGGTGATCAAACACTAAAGAGCCATCCATTTATAATAGAAATGCATGGGACCGACATGATTTTTTATTGAACAGCGTTAGCATGTGGTGGTCATGAATTTTTTTACTACAGTTTAGAATGAGGTCTCGATATGTTACTGTGAAAACGTAAACACGTTAAAATTTTAATCAACGAATCTACAGTTTTTTTTTAAACAAAATAAATAATTGAGAGTGGGGCCTATCTGAATATAATTTGTGGACCTGTGGTGTTGAGAAAGAAGGACGCGGTACTTTAAGGGCCTGTGATACAGGTAATTAGGTCTCACTCGTGAACAAAAAATGAACAAAACTGCATTCTTAAAAAAAAAAAATTACACGATGCAAGGCTTCATGTCGGGAAGTGAGAGGGAGTTATCGACGGTGAGAGGAGATAACGGAATCTCGGAGCTGTCAATCTCTGCTACTTGGGCGGCGTTCCAGATATTCACTTCCCCCATTTTTCTTCCTTGTTTCAAGAATTTTTCTCAATTTTCCTCCACAAAAATCAAATCTCCACGCAAACGCAAGAGAATAGTACCGGGAAATTGTCAAATTCAAATGTAGAAAGTAAGAAGATTACGTAATTGGAAAAACAGCTTTGGGGTACTCCCCCTTTTCTTCGTTTTTATAGGTGATATTCCCGGGAAGTTTTCCTGCTTTGGTGAGTCAGTGCAAAAGTCAGGAATTAGAAAAATGACAATTAAGATCTTTTCTTGGCTACGTGTCACGTGCATAATTAACAGAAAGGAAACTGAAAATTGCATCAATTGGTCCCCTACCATTGTCAAAGTAGCAAGATAGTCCCTCACAAAGTTAATTCTCAACCTTTTGTTATAATCGCCAAATTGGTATTCAATAAAAGAAACCGTACAATTTTTTGTAATATTGTCACAATCCTCATAAAAAATAGGGAAACAAAACAACAAAGTTACACATGTCACAAACGTGTGCCAATATAACAAGAATTTAAATGTTCATTGTCGTTGAAGATTAATGGCGTGTTTGGTGGATATTAAAATCGGATTAAAATTGAAAAACTAACTGCTATTGTTCACTTTTATTAGACGAGTGAGACCTAATAACGACTATATTTTCAATTTTAATTGAATTTTAAACCCTACCAAACTTCTCCAAATTGAATTTTTTTGGTCCATACTTTTTTCTTCTTTTTCAACTACACATTTCTCATATATCACTATTCAAAAATCAATTCATCCCCCAAAAATCCCTACCAAACACACTTTAAAGTTTTCAACCATGATACAGGTACGGGGGAGGGGGTGGTTTGGGGGGGGTAGGTCAGTGGGTAATTTTTTTTTTTAATCACAGTGGAGTCCACCACTGTGATTGTCAACTTCTTCTTGTACAAATGGAAAAATTCTAAAGTTTTTATCACAAATATTGGGTCCTTTTGTTCATCAAAATTAGAGTTTTTTCAATTTTTTGTATAAAAAAAAAAAAGCTAACCCTCTTAGGAAATTTGTGCATGCTTATATAATTGATAGTAGTTAGTGCATACTAATAAATTGGTCAAACAATATAAAACATAATTACATTACGGGTCACTTCATTATTGAATTAAGGATATGATAGATGTTGGAATTTGATTTAAAGAATGAAAATTTAGTTAGGTATACAACTTAAAAAGTGATTTTGTGTCAACTTCAATCAAATATTCGAACTTTATTCGATAGTCAAATTATAAATATAAATAGACTAATTTGTTATACTTCGTCGTGGTGTATTTAGAATCTCAAAATCAATTTCGGGTGGATGAAAAATTGCGGTTTAAAGTATGATAGAAAATAAGAAACACTGGTTGGGAAAAATACTTAACTCCATAACTCGCCTCACTCGAGCGATGAAACTGTTGCTCAAGTGACAAGCAAGCGAGAGAGGTTATGTTGAATAAGTGTCATTGTTGCTCGAGCAATAAGCCAGGGACAGAAAGGAATGCTTCCCTTCATGAAGGTCGCTGAGTTTGGGGGCTTGATACTTCACTCACAACCCCTCATCATCTATAAATAGGACCATTTGGATGTTTATTATACATCTATATCATTTGCATTGAGCATTACGTCAAAAACTTTTACAAAATACTTTCCAAAATTCTTTCCAAAAACATTTTTTTGTAGAGGGGAACTTTTCGTTTAAAGTTCGATGTGCTTGTACTTTGAAGTACTTTTACCACAAGTTGTATCCGTTGTATCTTGAGAAACAAGTGCCATAAATTGTTAGCACCATTACGAGGCAATTTTGTCTTAAAGAGAAAATGTTTCCACTTGCCTCGAATTTTGTTCTTTGCTTTATTTTCTTTTTCTTACTTTTTATTCTTTTTTATTTATAGAGTTTATTTACACTCCTACGAATTAAACTTAAATATTTCTTTATATAATCAACCATTTCAATATACTATCAACTAACAAGAGATTTATATGTCTTGATGATCTTATGGACCTAAAATAGCCACTTAATTATTATTTTTTTTAATTATTATTATTTTTTTTTTTGAAGAGATAAATGTTTTCATCATTTAAGCTCCGTGGAAAGTTCACAAAAATAATGCCACTTGGAATTTTAGACACGAGCAAATATTGAATTCTTGTAAATTGTGATAAAAGTCGATAAAATATATGATTAAAAATAGATTTGAGAAAAAAATGAGTTAAAAATGATCAAACATGGGCTAAATATATAAGGTATAAAACTAACACAAACAAGTAGATAGGCTCGGTAGATTGGAATTGGAAGGTGTGAATTTTGTCGAAAAGGCAACAAATTAGTTAATTAGGACGTGTCGTTACTTGTATTCTTTCCTTTTTCTTACTTGTATAAAAATGGATGTTTGGTAGAATTTAAGTTTATGATGATATTCAGCTCACAATCTTACTTTTCAAGTTCTTCGAATGATTTTCTTAATTGATTTTAACTTCACACAATATTTCACATATTAAAGGTCATTAATCTTTATTCATTATCACATTTATATTATTAACTTTTTTCTTCATCACATTCTTATCCTTAATCAGGGTTTTCGTCCAAGAATATTGTTAACGTCATTTAAAATAAAGATCAAATATTTAATCTCATATTTGCAGTATTATTGGTTTTGATTATTTTTACTCTATCGTGAAGAAAAATTTGTGTTAATTTAAGAGTAATAATGCAATGAAAAAGTTTCGGACATAAATGTGATAATGTGTAAAGATTATGAACATTTATGCAATTAAAAATTGTGGTTTGAATATATTTTAGCCTTTTGAAAATTGTATTATTCATAACTATAAATTCAACTTATCTATATATTGTTCAATTAAATTTGAAAGGCCATGCGTTCAAAAATTTTAGTGATAAATATTAGCTTAAAATAAATTCAAATTTAATTACTTTTGCTATCTAAATAATAAAATTTCTAAACGAAGAATAAATATTAAATTTACATGTCATCTAATAATCTAAGGGTCCGTTTGATAGCCTAGAAAATGGGTGGAAAAGGAAAATATTTTCTAACTTTAGCCAATTAAGGGTGTTTGATAGTACAAATTTTCCTGACAAAATGTTTTCCACCTTTTTCTAGATACAATCCTTTGATACACAAAAACTTGATTTTGTTTTCCCACATATTTGGTGGGAAAACATTTCCACCTTTTTTTCTTTTTTTTTTTGGCAATGGGAACAAATTCTAGATACAATAGTAAAAAAAAATTTCAGTTTTATTGACAACTTCCATGCAAAACAAAGTCAAGCAAATGATATTCGGTATGGTAAATTTTTTTTCGATTTTTTTTTTTTTTACAATTGGAACAAATTTTAGACCCAATGGTAGAAAAATTATCACTTTAATGGACAAATTCCATTAAAAACGAAGCCAAATGGACACTAAACTTTCAACATTTTCCATGAAAAATTATACCAATCAAACACAATTAATTACAATTCCCAATAAAACATTTTCTAGGAAAATCAATTCCCTGTAAAATATTTTCTTTCCACTCATTTTCCACCATTGCAATCAAACGGACCTTAAAAGATAATTTAACGTAAATTGGATGACCAAATACATATTTTTATTAGTTTACTAGAAACTTAAATATTAAAATTATAAACGAATGAATGTTTTCTATATTATATATACCGTTTCCGAATTTGTTCAAATACTATTGTGTTCTCACGATGATTTTCTCGAACAAATTTTATCCTCAATTCCATCCTCTTTCCCTTGGAAGCCAAGCATAGCACGAATTATTTTGACACTTCATGCCCGGAAATGTTACATGAATAGATTGATATTAAATTATATGAAGTTAAGAAATATTTTAGGCAATTAAATTATTTTTGTGTTGAATGTGTATTTGCTTATACTATTTTTCGTAAAATGTATTCTATCCAAGTCTTATAATATTATCCTAAGAGTTTCCAAACAACATCATAACACTTGTAAAGTTCATAATATAGTTGGGTTGGCTTGGGCGAGTTTATTCGATTTTTATGAGTTAACCCATAACCCGATCCGACCTAACCCGCCAACCCACTCAACCCGTATAAAAATAACAAAAAAATCAACCCAAACCGATCGGATTGGATCGATTTTGGCGAGTTCGGTCACGTTTTGCCTACCCCTAGTGTACATATAACAAAACTCTATCCAAAACTTGGAAGCAACGAAATTCGACTTAATAAAGAATTATCAAGAAATGTTTTTTAATTGGCTCTCCTTTTAACCTTATCAAGCTATGAGGATCAGTAGCCTATCCACTCCTTGCCCTCAACCTTTGCTTCGGCTGTCCCATCGCCCCTCCTCCGCTTGATTTGCTTCATGTTGGCGCTAGCGCGGCTGCTTCTACTGTTGGTGTTGGTGCTCCTAAATTATGACCCTCAGGGTGGCGAAAATGCTGGTTTGATATGAAGTTTGACCAAGAGATTCTTTGAATCCATTATATAAAGCTTTATCATTTTCATGTCTTGCTACATGTACACCTCCCTTTCTACACAGACTTGTCGAATTTACACTTGACATAATCTTACATCACTTTTCAAATCTAACACATTTAATTCAACCATTATAAAATTGTCTCATCATCCATCTGTCAACCAAGTGGTAAAGCGAGATGTACAAATAGTTTTATCCAAATAATTCAGATTTTTTTGTTCATTGCAACTATGGAGACCAATTATTATATAAGTCCTGAGTCAATTATAAATCCATCCAACTCAATCCACCTACTTTAGTCTTTGTTAACAAGTTGTTCCAACCCCATCCACCCAATCCAACCCGACCGATACTTGATTGGGTTGGGTTGGATTTCAACATTTACATGAGTTGTGTTGGGTTAAATTATGATCAAAACGATCATGTTGGGTTAGGTTTGGTTTGAGGTAAAAATCAACCCAACCCAACCCATGCCCACCAGTCCACGAATTTTTTATTGGATGTGGACCCCCTCTTTTGTGAGGAGGGTGTATATCGGGGTATGCTAATAGCAACACCCTTTTGGATATAGGTGAGATCACCATCATGTGACAAAACTATTTAAAAACAAAATCATTTCACTATCCATAAATTCCAATGTAGTTAACAAAAGGCACTATGAGAACCCAAAAACCCCTTCTTCCAAGGGAGTTAATAGATCAAGCAAATCAGAGTTTCTTCTATGATATCCAATTCTATATTGGCTAAGAAACCGATTTTGCTAATATGGAGATTGTTTCCCGTAAACCTATAAGGCACTATATAAAGACCAACTTTTGGTCAAAACAAAGGGTAGAAAGAGAAGTTATAAAGGAGAAGAGAAAGTAAAAGTTAGGGTTTCAAATTTTTGGGTTGAAGAAGTCGGATTCTTGATGCAAGAACATCACTTTTTCTTGATTTCCTTTAAATATGGTGATGTACTCCAAAACTCTTTGGTGTTTTTTTTCCACGATGACGTGTAAATAAACCAATAGTTGAACATACGATTTAAATATAGATTTACTTATCAAGATTCTCGTAGTTAATTATTTTATGTATTAATTTTAGTTCTATTCCATATGCTTGGAAATAATTGGTTGCTATTTCATTTATTTGTAAATTTGCAACAAATCTAGAGGTAAGTTTACATTTAGAACACGTAATAAAATCTAACAATTGGATAAAAATTATAGATAAAATTTTATTATTGTTACGGTCTTTAATTGAATTTTTTGGTGATTTTAATTATGGCTTAATTAGATTCAATATAGTGAGTTGATTCATCTTAGATATCATTGATTTAGGAGGATATATTCAATTAGGACTTTAAAAGTAAGAAGGTGACTTCGGTGGAATTCGCTGGGTTTTGATGAGTGACTTTTATGGATCGTTTAAAAATTGATAAAAGTCTTTCATGGATTTAAATGGACTTCTGTAAACTTTTATTACAAAAGTTTTAAACACTTTCTGTATTAAAAAATATATTAAACAAGTATAACACAATGTTTTGAACAACTTTTCAAATGTCCAAAACATCCCGACACATATTTTATCAACTTTTATTTATATCTATTAAAAATTTAATATTTAGCAAAATCGAATAGGAACTAAATGAGTCACTTAATTCTACACTTCATTGAATTAACCACACAGTAGTGCTAAATAACAGCATCATCATCATCATCATCATCATCATTATTATTATTTTGCTATGGAGCCCAAGAAAAGTTTTTTAGCAGCTTAATTAATTATCAACCTACCCTAGGATCCACTTTAAAAAAAAAAAAAATCCTTTCGCGTCATTTAGTTGCATCCAACACCTTTTTTACCAGCATTTAGGGATGGCAACGGCCAACGAGGATGATCAGGGTCGGGACAACCTCCCCCGCCAGGTAATTTCTCTTCCCGTTATCCGTTTAAAGCAGGGCGAGGCGAGGCGAGGCGAGGCGAGGCGAGGCCCTTGTCCCGCTGACTACTTGTTTATTATTATTTTTTAAAAAAAGTTTTTGATAATTTATTTTATTACCACAATTCATTAAAGTGGGACGATAATATATTTTTAAATTTTTTTATTTATTTTTAAAAGTTAAATTATTCAAATATATTTAGTAAACTAAGGTTTTTATCGTTTGCCATATTTTTAGATAATCTCCGTTGTCATCTTCTATTAGAATTAATGAAATTTAATGGAATTTTTTATTTAAAGTATTGAATTCTTAAAATTAAAAAAAAATAAAAATTAAACGGGGCGGAGCCTTCGTTATCGTACCCTCCCGGGGTGAAGTTACCCTCCTCATCCCAGACCCAAATACCCGATTTAGCGGGTAATCCTTGCCCCGTTTGGGGGCGAAGCCTTGCAGGTATCGAGTTTGACATGTTTTTTGGCCATCCTTACCATCATTTGTGCTTGATCGGCTCAAGGCAACTGGGGGATCCGCCACTCTTTAAGAAAATAAGTTAAAATTTTGTATGTTACACAATCTTGTTAAATTCTTATCAAAAGAGCCTTGATTTTTTAATCTCGCATTGGAAAAAATTCATGAAGCGATACTCATACGACACGTGTATGTGTATTGTGTGGTTAAATTTTATTATTTTAGATTTTATTCAATTTTTTTTTCAGTTGAACCAAACATGACATAGCAGTTGTTTGAACTTCGTTCTTTAAAACTCATTTTTCCATGAACTCAATTTCAACTACGCATTCTCTCAATAAAATAATTTTACACATAAACTAAAATTGTACATAACAATAAATAAAACTTTAATTTTTATTTTTTAGTGTATTGTACTAATCATTTTACCATTGCAAGCTAATCTATGAATCAGGAGGAGGTCGAGAATATGACACGAAATTTTTATACAATTCAACTTCATTAGGACATGCTACTTGCCAATATGTAGTATAATTTCTTGAACAAATATTTGGAATATGACAAAGATGAATAAACAGGTCTACATTGGGTGCCAAGATTCTTTACTAAACACACATAATGCACACTCAATCAAGATCTTGATTTCTTGATCTGTCTGTTCATCCTCAATAACCATAATATTAAATTTATGAATTTTTCAATATTTTTAGTTGCAAAAAAATTTTAAAAAGCTTTCTACATGGTTCCAATGAACAAACAACAATTTCCCCCCACTTTTGGTAGTAAAGATTTGTAAAGAACTCAAAACTTATCAACAATCTTGTGATAAGAGAATGAAATCTGCTAACCAACCATGCAGGAAGAGTACATTTGTAAACACTGTTTTACAAACACTTCTCTCAGTATGAGACGACATGACATTGAATCTTGACCCATCACAAAAACAAAAACATGATCCAAGCAAACGGATAATCAATCGAAGATGCGATCAAGTATGCTAGATGATGACTCGATGTGATGGAATGCTGCAGGGTTAGATCCAGAGCATAAATGGATCATTTATCCTTGGCTTGACTGACAGGGAAGTTTTCTTCAGGCTGCTTTTTCCATAAGTAGTTAGAAGCTTCAATCCATCTAGGATGGACCAAAAAAATTTTCTCCTGCATTGCCCAACGAGACTTGTCCGTTCCTGCATCCATAGAAACTACATGGGTCACGTGTGGATCGAGTTCTGTAAAGCATGTTGCTCCAAGTTTTTCTGCCATTTTCCAGATATGCTGATCTTCAGCATGGGAATTAGTTGGGAAAACACGGCTGAAGACAACTTTGCAACCCTTTAAAATATCTTTGCGAACAGATCTTAACACCTGTGGAATGATTTGCAGTTACAATATGATTAAAGTGTCAAAAAGACTATAAAAACATTACATTCATCAAAAGAACTCAAGTATTTTTATTGGAAGAAGTTAACACTCTACTGAGCATCTAACAATATATTGAATTGACCACGCTGATCTCCTTCCATGGTCAATAGTTCAATGTCATGCCCAAATGAAAATATCGTTTAGATACACTTAAGTTACTAGAATGATAACTTTTTCAAGAAAAGCTTAAACAAATTCGATGAAATAATCAAGAGACTATCAAAGAATGCTTTATACAGAGTTGCAGCAGACTCTTTAACTTCAATGAATTGACTAACATGAATGGATAATAATTGGTAAGAGATGAATATTATAAATTTAAGACTAAGCCTCGCCCATTATATTGCATTTTTTGGGTTTCTTATATCAAAAAGGGGGTTGGCAACAGAGTGCAAGCATCTATTTAGTTCCACTATCAGTAATTCACCCCCACCCGCCACATCCTAAAGATGAAGGAAAAAAAACTCTCATCCAGTGGTCTAAGAAGCTAAGCAAAGGAAAACAAAGCAAGAGAAAATATCCATGCAGGTTGAATAACAATAACAGACATGCCACACAACATGACGGGTAGGAAGAAGCAAATAAATTTAGTCACCAAAAATTTACCTGCCTCACATCTTGGTGCTCTCGATTGTCAGCTTGTTCCTGCAAGAGAAGATTCTTAGTAGTATAACTGAAGGTGAAGAACATTCAAATGCAATTGACTTGTGTTTTGTCCTCATACCGAGTCAAAGAATAAACAGTGGATCCGCTGCAGAATTTTAAGAACGGTAGAAAGAGCTCCATCTGTCTCACTTTCATCACTTCTTAGTTCAGAAAGCGATTTGCAATTGAAGCCAAATTGTCGACAACTTGAAGCAAAGAAATGATATCTTTCCATCAATATTAGATTCTCCTTATGCTTCCCCCATACCTAAAACAGAAGATGCCCATCATATCTGACTCTTCCCACCACAATAGAGTGTCAATGATTCAAATCAAAAAATACAAACGGCACAATTCTGAATTATTTAATGAATCTAGTATAACGTTTCCTCACTAATAATTAACAAAAATAATTGCTTAAGGTGTCAAAACATATATTAATGCACACAGGTTTTCGTCAAGCTGCTTCCCAAAAATAAAACACACACAGAAGTAATGCATACTTCATTAACTTCATTTATTTATTATCATGAAAAGTCATGAATAATATCACAATACCAATAAGTTTTATTGATTAAATAGGAACATCACACAGTGGATGGTGCATTACCATCTTGGAGACTGTTCTCAATTGTCTTCATATGTTTATTTCAGTGCTTCTAGTCCATTCAAGTAGAAATAATTACATGGGATGTTACAAATAGTAATCAATAACTCTAAAAGAAAAAGTACTTTGAAGAAAATATTTGGTATGCTGAAGTGTTACCCGATAAAAGAAGAGCTTTAAGGAATATATTTTCTTTTAATGTGTCCACTCCTGTTCAAGCAACATGTCTTAAGTGCATGTTTAGTAGAGAGTAGCGTTCAAACAAAATATCTTGTGTGTGCACAACACAGAATCACTAGGATTGATTAAGTTATTATCCACATCCCCTCACCCATTTTTACGCAGCATTAATTTTGAATCATCAATTTATCAATAGTAGTGGAAAGTGATCTTCAGAATTTTTTTTTGTCAAACTCTTACAAATATTAAAAATTAAAACTTGAGGTTACCTATGATATTATTGAAAACTTGATCAGAAATTCAGATTCCGCCAAAGCTCAAAATTTTCAGTATCCATGTAGTGAACTCCATCAATTTCACTGTTGTCTTTGCAAAAAAGAAAACCATAACCCACTTGGGGGTCGGGTCTTCCACTATGTGAGTATGTTGGCATATCTAAGCTTCATGGCATAATTTGCACCAAAAGAGACCCTCATATTTGAACAAATGCTTTTCAACAACGTCCCTCGGATTAGCACAAATCCTTTTTAACAACCCCCCTCTCCCAGGAAATATAAGAGAAAGGACTTAACACTTCGTGCACAACTGCAGTAAACTAAGGCATCTCCATTAGACCATTATGAAAATGTAAAGAAAACTCATACTAGCATGACAAGGGACATGATATAATTGCAAAGTTTTTCAATTTACTCCATACCTTCACTAAGGTGATTTCATTACCTACCACGTCCATTTCAAAGTTCATGGTAAAAGAGAAAGGTATTCAAATTCCGTCAATCTTGAAATCCCAGTTTATATTTAGGTAATTGGAACAAAACATCCTTGACCTTTGCCTCTTTTGTGGAATACATCCCTGTCATTTCCTTTTTGGGGCAAAATTTAAATAAAACAAAAATAAAAGAAAAAATAAAGAATTAATTGCAACTGTAGTCCCAATTTTTTTTAAAAAAATATAAACGAGACCAAATAAATAATTAAAAATTTAAATGGACGTATAAAATAGTTTTTATATTTTATTTTAAAAAATTATATGAAATAAATAATTTTCACTGTATTTTATTTATAATATTACCAGCGTATAAATTAGTTTTTATGTTCTATTTCAACTTCAATGAATTTATTGTATTTAGCGTGTGTGTATATATGATAAAAAAACTATTAATAATTGTCGATAATAAAATTGATGATATTGTCGTCGTCCATATATATATACTAATTACCATAAATTCACTAAGATGAAATAGAAAATAAAAACTAACTTATACGTCGATAATATCATAAATAAAAGAAATAAAATACAGTGAGTGAAAATTATTTATTTAATATAATTTTATAAAAAAATATAAAAATTATCTTATACGCCCATTTAAATTTTTAATTTTTATTTAAGTCTCGTTTGCATTTTTTTAAGAAAAAATTGGAACTACAATTGCAATTAGTTCTTTATTTTTTTTCCTTCTTTTCTTTTTGTTTTATTTAAAGAGGAAGGTATATTCTTCATTTTTTTATAGGGTATATTCATCATTTCACAAGATTTTATTGAGAAAATTGAAGAAAATGTTGTATTCCGCAAAGAAAAGGTCATCTGAACGGATGAAAGGATGGGGATGTATTCCACAATAGAGGCAAAGGTAGTAAGGGATGTTTTGTGCCAATTACCCCTTATATTTTAAGCCTTGAACTCTTTTATTTTACTTTTTGCTAATAATAAATATTACTTTGTCCAAAATGTGTAAACTATAAAAAGACTACAAACAGAGAATCCTCATTAAATGCACATCTAAGAAAGAGATTCAACAGGTCCCAAAATGATTATTTTTCATGACATACCCAAAATCAAAAGGCAAAGACAAACAATATTGTAATCACTCCATCATGCAATGAAAATTTCAGTAGTCATAAATTACAGAGTATGAAGTGATTACCGCTTCTGTATCATCAAGGATCAAGACAGCACTTTCTTGCCCCAAAACAATATCAAGACCCTTTTGATGTTTCTGCGTACAATCCCCTTGTGCTATAACTCGAGAGTGAAAGTAAACACCCCCAGGGTCCAGCAGCTTTGCCATTTCCAGTGCATAGGCACGCTCTCCCATTGTGTATATATACATCTCAAACAATTTACTAGCTTCCTTCAGAAAGGTGCTCACAAAAGGCCTCAACTTTGTCATCATGTGAATATAGTCCAGTCTAAAGAGGCTGCTCTTTAGTGTATCTGATCAATACAATGTAAATTATTAAATGAAAATTAGAAACTAAAACAATTTTCTTGCAATTTTCTATGCAAGAAACTGAAGAAACTAAAGCAATAATCAAATCTGAAACAAAAATGCTCATTACACTTCAATTTAGCACAATGTCAACCTAAAAGGTTAAGTAACTACTCAAGAAGAGGTTGTTTAAGCTTCAGGCTTTCTAGTGAAAGAAACTGGTACATCTGCTACAGTTTCAAATTGAAAGATAACGAAACTAGCAAAAGGCAGTGCACAAACTGAAACTAGAATATTAAAGATATTAGCTGTAACAAGTCAGAAAAACTCTTCAATGAGCACTTGCCACTGTTTTAAAAAGCTGATGCAGCTTATGCTTTTAGGCATGCCTCATGTGAAGCATTCACTTACGCCTTCAGCACAACTTGCGTAGTTAAACTGCTTGCTTGTTTTCTTGAATTCTCTCGACTATTTATTACTAAGATGGCCTTCTAGAATCATTCTTTCATAGTGTAGAATGTTTAAAAGGTTTTTACGTTTTCTTTTCTCAACCTTTAAACAGAAGGGGAAGAAGAAGACACCATTGCAATTTGAAGATAACGGCGAAGAATGAGAAGGAAAGAATAGTAATCAGGCGGGTGGCAAGGGAATCAGATATGTTGATAATCCTCCAAAGGTCCTATTAGTAGCAATGATATTGGAGACTTCCAGGCATTTTCTACTTTTAAAAGGACTACAATTTTGTTACATGATTACTAATTTTTTTGTCGTCTTGAGGCTTAAGCCTGGCCTCGCAACGATAAAATGCCTTGATCCCCAAATGAGCCTTCTTAAACATTGCACTCAAGCATAGAACATCATTGAATCACTGAAAGATGCTCAAACAGAATGCCTTTGGTTTTATTGTCAGAAATGTCAAATATTGGACATTAAGCAAACAATGTCAGGAATAAATCATAGAATACGGAAAACAATAGCAAGGTTTCAAAGATAGAAGCACCAAATAGAGTAATATAAATAGGGTTGACAAATAAAAAACATATACTGAGAATAAATCATTGACATACGGGACAACATTAGCATTCAAATATTTTATGTGAACCATGGTTATAAAAAAACATATATGCTCAAGGGAATATTGTTTTTAGTGAACTACAATGACAAAGGAAATTAACTTATCCTAACTAAAATTTCCTTCACTAAAAACTTATTTAAAATCATTAACTGCTGCAAAATGTAGCACCTAATATATCCAATCTACATAGACATACACAAATAACAACATTTAATGCTAAAAATCCTTTTGTTTACTGGCATACATGTATCTTAAAGGTGTTCACACAGTGACATTATATCATCATTGATTTCAACCAGCAGTCTTTGGTTTATGTATCAAATTTGCATGATTTTCTGTTCCGTGCAACTGCATTGATGTAAGTGCCACATGTATGGTTGTTTATGTACGTCTACATATTTAACATATATAAACATATTCATATATTTGAAAACTGTCTACATATTTATAGTTTTGCAAATATAAACTGCACATTAAAGTAAAAGTATTAGCTGTAAACCTACAACATGAATAAGATGGTGCTTAGCCGCATAATAGTTCTCTAATTTGGTAAATACTTGCATCTATATTGACTAAATAAGATTCCGGGTGGAATGTTTCAATAGAGTTTGATGCAAGATCATTTATTGTATACCTCTTTTATATGGTACTTCCCCCTTTTCCCTTCTTAATGAAATTTGAATTTACTAATATGTAGTGAAGTATGGAGCCAATCACGCTAAAAAATTGAATAACGTAGCCAAAACAAAACGAAAATAAATGCAAGACCATATAGAATGCTAATGGGAACATACCGGGCAGAGTCTCTCTTTGGCCTTCTAAGTAGTTTTCTTCAATCGTAATATCTGCAAGCCGGGTCGAATTGAGAAGAGTGTGATCTAAATCAAGAACCAAGTAGAGCTTCCTATGGCGTAGCAAGTTCTTGAAGTCTTTGTCACGTAATCTAGCAATCTCATCATTACCAAGCCTCAAATTCTGCATATACAAGAGAAATACATACATCAATGTACAGTCTTTTCAAACATACAAACTCCCAATATTTCTATATTTGGATGACAAGGAGAGGTATATTTTATAATTGTGTATTGTCTGGGTATTATACATTTATACTTTTCCACATTTTCTTCTTTTTTATTCTGTGAGTAACTGGACATTGGTTTCCTTCCCTTTCTTTTTTCTTACTATTTTTATTTCATGTTTGGGGATTGAGGGGGTGTTGAGATTGAGCATTCCTCTCGCAAGTATTCTTACACACGTAACTACTTGATGTGAAGAACTTTAGTTCATGAAATAAGGAAAATGCTATTCGGGAGATCATAATTAAATTCAAGTATATGATTCCTAATATTTCAATAGGGATGAATCGGATGAGACTGCTAAATATTTTATGATAAGAAACAAACGTATAAAAACTAAGGGGGCATCCTCAACTTAGCGCGCGTTTGGCACTAATTCATAATCGGTCAAACTACTTAATTATTCATCACTCATTTCAATCTATTTATAATTTAAACATTTTATAAACAACTTTCAAGCATGCTATTAGATTTATTGGATTTCTTAATATTTATGAATTCTCATGGAATTCATTGATGCCACGGAGTTCATAAGATTTTAATTGAATTGCATAATATAATTTTTTACAGACTCTCATGGATTTGAAATATTAAACTAACTTCTTTTTTGTACATCTTAATATTAAATTTACGTGAATATAAACTTAAACGAGTTGACATGCATTTGTCCAAATATATCGAAAAGATAACATTTAGTTTTTTTAAATATTTTTTGGATTCCAGTGTCCAAACTATAGTTTTTAAACCCAACCTAGTATTGAATTAATCGAGGTACTAGATTATTGGTCACTGGTTAGACACTAACGTAAAAATATTCAAAATATCAAATTTCTTTTGAAACAAATTATTCTTTCATTCCTAAGGAGCATTATAATATTATATATTATGATATTTTTTAAAGGTGCATATTAAAGTAAAAGATAATGTTTTTGTGGTATGCACAAATTAAATATGAGTTTTTGAAAAAATAATTAAATATTAAACAAGGTATGGACTAGAAATCCACTAAAATGTATTAAAATTCTTTAAATTTATAAAATCATTAAAAATTCACGAGTAATTGGGGACACCTAAATTCTAAAGAATCTATTATAATCCAAGTTGGGTACACCTAGATTTTAATGAAATCTATTAAAATTTGAGTTGGCGACACTTGAAATTATATGAAATTTTGAGGAACCTTGTAAATTACAAAAATACTAAATATAATAAATTTCAGGAAAGTAACCTTGTGTATGTACCCAAATGCCACACGGCCCACAGCAAACTCATCATCAATTATCTGCCCACAACATATGCACATTCCTCCGATGATACCAGGATGTGTACACATAGTCATCTTTGGAGATGATCCTGCACCATAATAATGTGACAGAGAGAATGATTTACAGGAATCGCTAAACTTCCAAGTTGGAAATTGGAACATAGTGAACAAGTTAATAAATGTAGATGAAGTACTAAACAGTTTGAAAATCTTTCGAGGAAAGGTTATGAGAGATACAATAGACATATCAATAAAAAATGATTCTCAGTGTAACTATAAAGAGAGCTGGCACTAAAAGGAGGTAATTGAGTGAGAGACCAAAAGGCACGCACAATGAACCCAATCATAATTGCTACGTTATCCCTATGTCAGCTCCAATATATTTGTTTATGTTTATTGAACTTATTATTCTTTGTTATGCCATCATTAGATATTTCCATCTTTGTTATGCCATCATAATTTTTAGATGAATGGAGTGAGTCAATTATAAGGTAAATAACTCTACAAGAAAATGTTTTTGTATCACTAAAGCATTCAGTGCAAGGTCTTTGGAATACCACCACACTTGAGCCTCAAGTCCAATTACAATGGACTGAGCTAGTTCAAGATTATTATTGGCTCCTAAGAAGGCACGTGTTTCACAAGCCATTACGCTTTACAACTTACCACAATCTTTTTTTTTTTGTTTCCTGTGGTTCTTACCGTGTCAGGCCTCAAACCAGCAGTCAAGTATTGCCTCATGTGGAGTGTAAAAAGTATGATAAGTAGCTATAGCTGGGCCACAATAAGAACTTAAAATTAAAAAGCCTTCTGGGGAAGATGTGGGTTCCAATTGAAGAGGAATATGAAAAAGGCAGAGTATTGACATAGGATGAACTCAGGGCATGACAGAACCCAAATGTTTCAATGATCAGCAGGAACCACTATGTCCAATGACTCACCGGGTATTTAGTGTCTCTAAACACCATTTTATTTTCTCTTTCTTTTTCTCCTTTGGCTCCTGGAAAAGCTATTGTAGATCAACTTTCCAAGCTATTATAGTTCAAGTGAGGATAGAATACCGGACTTCCATAAAGAATTGCTGAACTAGAAATCACTGATGCATCAGATATAGAAAGTATCACCTAAAATTTGTGGTGCCTCTCCTTGAGATTTGGAACTCTGTGAATCTATCATTTCTTCGTATACCTCCACCTTGCGCCTCTTAATTCTACAAGAATAATAGGTATCAAGATAAAACATAAATATCAAGGGGTGAAAACATAAAGAAACTGATATTATTCATCCAAAAAGTGCAATGTGAACATTAACTATCAGAAAGTGAATATATAATTAGAAAATTATAAATAGAAGTTCACTTATTCTGCGAGGCACCTCTTTTGTGACTAGTTAGTCTTACATACAACAATTTACCCATAGTAGGAGATAAGGACACACGACATGAGCCTAGCAAAATAAGCTCAAATAGGTTTATGCATAATTCAATTTTAACAAGAAACACAATTGAGAATTTTAACATCCAGGAAAAAAAATTAATACAAAAATAAGAAGGAAAGTTCAGAGGATCAATATGTGATCAATTTCAGTTGTATCCAACTAATCTCTTTTGTGGTTTCTATCACTTTCTGACAACTTGAGGAACTTGTTCTGAGGTTTCAGATATATCGTGAAACTTAATCATCATTGATAATTGATAAAAACACACAAACACATAAAAGGATAGAAAGAACTCTCTCTGATTAAAAGACGAATATTACCCTAACACACTCTATCTGGGATAAGTATTGATACTTTCTAGTTGTAAATATTAAATATTATTATCTGCAACAATTTTTTCTGTTCATGATGCAATGCTAAAGGTGTTGCAGTAATGGATATTTATTACCAAATTAAACTTATATTGCAGCTCATTTTTTGTGACACGCTGATTTTGACAACTAAATATACAGCAGAAGTGTTGTTCTTCTTGACATTTTCAATATAATGCCTCCAGTAACATCATGAGAAGGTTAACGAATATACCGAAGTGTAAATTTTTTATTTGTTAGGATGAATTTTAGCATAACTACATCTTTGGAACTAGAAAGTTACTTGGTGTACTTTTCTCCAATATTAATGGTGTTCTTCCTACATTTTAGCTTCAAAACTTAGGGAATGTATAGTATCAGGGTTGCACCACCCTCCCAAACCTCAAAGGCCATCTATAGTATGTTATTGTTCATTGGATAAATGGTTGTTATCTGTGCAAAGAAATTGAGTTCAGCAGCCGAATGCCTATTGATTTCCTTATAATGTATTTTGACCAATTTAATAGTAATCTTAGAGTACCTCTGATTATCTGAATTATACTCGTTATAGTCATCAACAATGCTTTCCTCTTCTTTCTCTTCTACCTCTTCAGGATCAGGCGATGCATCAGAAGCAGAATCCAACTCTGCATCTAGAATCGCAGCAAAGTCATCACTGCTTGACGAATGTGCTGGAGAATCCGCTGTTAAACTCATCTAACAGTTGCACCCAGAAAAATAAATGCCGTGAGAAATTCGAAAGTCAAGCAATGCATAAAACAGCTACCCATATTAACATGAGCAAAGGAAACAGAAAAGAGTTCTCCGGAGAAAAAAATTAATTAATTCTTTGGACCCAAAACAGCTTAAATCACCTTTCACACTTTCAGATTATTAATATACCTATAATTAAAACAAATTTGCTGAACATTGTAAAAGTTCGTTCTTTTTCATTTTTATTTGACAAACCAAACTTTTATTGGAATTTAAATTTGGGAGGAAAATCAGAAACCCCAATTTCTAAATACACCACCATAATTAATAGAATTTAAATAATATGTTTACCAGAAGTCGATAGTGCAAAAATCGAAAGTTAGAGGCGGAGGATGAAGAGAAGATAGAGGGGATTACCGGAGCTACGCAGCCTGGCGGGCAATTTCTAAAATATAAACAAAAATAACTACAGGTATTATTAGTTAGAGAAAAATCTAAAACCTAACGTGTTGGAAAATAGTTTTAAAATGTTATTTTGACTAACTTTGACAAATTATTTAAGGACTAGTTTTTGCCCGTACAATGTACGGGCATGGTTATAGTGTAGGTAGTGTTAGCATGTGAAATGAGTTGAATTGTGTACGCGCACGGGGAGATTGCAATGGAATTTTATTTTTTTTGTTTTTCAAATTCCAAAAAAAGGTTAAATAATATTCATAATCCACCTATCAAATTTACAACTACAAATACATTAAGGCCCTGTTTGGGAGGGATTAAATTTTCATACAGTAAATCAATTCTCATTTTCAACCACACATTCTTCAATAAAATAATATTTTCCATCACATCAATAATTTTTTCTTCTTTTTCAACCACACATTTCCCATCATATCACTATTTAAAATCAATTCTTCCCTCAAAAATCTCTCTCAAACAAGCTCTAAATTTGTATCAAAGAACAAATAACAAGCAGCACAAGAAAAAAAAGGAAATAACTTCAGATAAATATAATTCTTGGAAAGATAAAATGTAACATAATACGTAGAATTACACGACACCATGACCATTATTAATGTCTTGTCAATTGCACATAACCAGATTCAACACTTCACAAGAACCAAACTCAGGCCAGATAAATATATTTATGCTACAAGCTAACTGAGTTGCTATATAATCAGTACCTAGAGTTTTTTGCAAGAGAAGTGAAAAATATTTGGCGATAAACTCATGCTTAACAAGAAGAATCATATTGAAAGGCCATTTGAAGGAAGTGAAGACATATACAACACCATATTTTCTAACAACCCCTTAAGCATAAGCGTACGTATTTTGGGGTCGGAAATCGCAGCCTGAAAAAGGAACTTCATATTGAAAACCACATTTGAAGAAACTGGAGAACAGATACACAATGACCTAACGGTCCCTTAAACATGGCTGCGCGTAACGTACCTAATTCTCATTTTCCCATGTTTTCCTTTTATTGCCCAATGTATCCATAGAGCTCGTACTACCACAGTTGTGCTCACAGTACTTAATATTTTACATCTAATATTTTTATTGTTTTCTCTTCAGAAGTTTGCTTTTCCTTTTTAAACTGGTTGTTATTAAGATACATGAGATCAATCATATGTTCTGGACAACTACATTGGTATGGCTAATAAGTAAGCAATTAAATCATTCCACTTAGTTATTTCATTTTAGTTAATATATTTACAGTTCACAATAGACATATCTTACATTTTCTTCACACAGTAACAGTCATACAAGAAACGATTCTAAATCCTGATCGAAGATACCATCTATGATAATCGTCAAATATTACTATATGATGTGTCCTAGATCCTTTTTATAAGACAGTATGTTACTTTCCACACAATAGACAATAAATAAACTGTACTTGCAGTATTTCTCTACCTTGGGAGATAAAAGTCCAACTAAAAAGCAAAAGCAAATTTTAACAAAAAACCACTTGATATAGAATCAGCTGTAATCTTTGATTCAATGCTACAACTTTATCACAATTACTAAAAATCAATTTCACTTACTAAAACAACCACCCCCATTTAAAAATATTGCAAATTAAACTTGCAGAGTCTTCCTTTCGGCCTAGAATCGAAACAGCAAGTGCGCTTTTGGAGGAATTCGAGTCACCCCATCTATCCACTACCTTCGCACAAGCTCCAATTTGCTCTCCCCATGTATGAATAACAGTTAAAAATGCCCAAAAATTAGCAAAAAAAAAAACTCACTGAGTTCAATTAAACTTCTCTAAACTATAAAACATATTTCTGATTGTAAGCATAAACAATTTGGAGAACACCTATGACCTCACTCCCTTCTGTAGCGTCAATACCGCAAAAAGAATAGAAGTTGATACATTGATTAGAAACATTTTGAATGCAATGGCAATGATGAGAATGAAGATAATAAAGTTCCAGTTCTAGCACATTATTGTATGGCTACAAAGATATACTTCAAAGACAAACCATCGAAGACAAAAGTAATTATTCAAGAACATTTCCAATGACTTGGTAATACCAACAAGTGAACCAGAACAGTTATAACGTAAGGAGACAAACCATGTAACTGATGATAGTCAAAATGGAGGTCGAATACACATAAATACATACCATTTAGCAATTATAGTTAATTTTCACAACCAATTTCAAAACAATCCAAAATGAAAAACTATTTTAAACATTTTGGCTCTTTGGTATTAATGCATCTCTTCCCTAACATTCTTAATTCTCTATCCATGCACCACTATCATATATCGTCCCCAATAGCATCAATTTTTTTCTTCAAAAGGAACCATCAACACAGGCACCTTTTCTTTCTCTAGCCTTCTACCAGTATAAAATCTCGCGGGGGAACACCCCTCTAAAGCCAGCACCTCAACCCAATCTACAACTCATCCTTAACGGTGGTTTCATTACTACTACCCTTTCTTTCTAATTTCTGCACAGACGAACGGAAGACATAAACTTATAGCACTTTAAATTGACGAAGACCATCCTGTAGTGTGAAAGAAAATTTACTTCAAACTTTTGTTAAACTGCACCAGCGGCTAACGTGGTCAAGGGGCTAAGCTGATCGTTGCTGGCCACTACTGGGGGCTTTAAAGGCTCAAACAAGATGGAAATTTCATACTTATAACGAAAATACACAATTGGTAGAGATTAAGCACGTCAAATTGCTAATCACTCTCTCTGTCTACCACATTCTCAGCATAGAAACATTCCTAAATATAAAATATCTATCATGCAAAAAGCATTTTAATAGTGTAATCTCAAACAATAAAGTTGTACAGAACGAGTGAACAAGAAAACCTTTCTTGAATCTTGATTTCTCTAATAAACTAACTTAAGAATCAAATCATTTCTTAATAAAACAGAAAGTAAAATTCAAGAAACTTAGATCACGAAAACCCCAGGAAAACCCATAAACCCACCTCTCCGATTAACAAAAACCCAAACAGCGAATAGC
The DNA here is from genome assembly GCA_035079005.1 of Fraxinus americana. Classification (NCBI taxonomy): domain Eukaryota; kingdom Viridiplantae; phylum Streptophyta; class Magnoliopsida; order Lamiales; family Oleaceae; genus Fraxinus; species Fraxinus americana. The sequence goes on along the minus strand of CM068717.1, from coordinate 2,324,316 downwards.
AGGGTAAAAAGGAGCAATAACAAGACGTTTCGAAATTACCAGCGATTGAAAGAGAAAAACTGTTTAAGCTTCAAATTCGGGCCAAGTTCCCACGACGAATCCTTCTTCTTCTTCACCTTCTTGCTCCTCGTAGCCAGTGTGACGAAAATCACCGCCTTCGAATATGGCTAGCTCTTTGTTGTAATTGTTGATAATCCCCTTAGCAGAGGAGTTTCATCTTCTTACGGTTTCGTCGGGGATCTGAGATTTTTGTGGGTTTACATATATGTACCTGGGCGGAGATTAGCAGGGCTGAAAGCGATGAGATTAATAAGTCTCAGAAATATACAATGGATTTTAACACAGAGAGAGGGAGGAGAGATGGAAAAATACCATTCAGTTCCTTCGAGAATAAATCCAGACTTCTGCCACGGTAGAAGGCAGCCGGAGTGGTTGGGCTTTTGCGACTTGGAGTTGCCAGCACCTGGGTCTGGTCGAATGGATTTATTGGCGAGTCGAGGGGTGTTGTGGTGTGTTAATGGGTCGATGATGGTGGTGGGTTGTCGACAGCGATGTAGTAGGCTGCCGGCGAAGATGGAGTGGATAAAGTTGGTGGATGATGATGATGTGAGGTGACGGCGAGAAGCCTGTAATTCATTGCTACTGTGGCATCGATTGCGCGTGCCAGAGAAAAAGAGATTGCAATTAGGGTTCAGCGGGGAAGAGAAAAAATAACCAAATGTCGACTATCAGTTTTGTTTTTTCTTTTCCCCTAAACGGCGCACACGGGGAGATCACATCTCCCCGTGTGCGCATATCTCCCAGTGGGCGAATTTTTTTTTTTTTTTAACTATTCAAAACAAAATATTCAAAATCAAGATTTTCCTCCAAAATCTCTATATGATTTACAATAATTCGAGCAAAAAAAATCTTGAAGAGTAAATAATCAAATTCTACCTTCATTGAAATTTGAAACTATGCAACCAACCAACAAAAAGGCAAGAAAACAAATTCAACAATTTCCTAGAAAAGAAGCGTGTGAGGAAGCAAATTGGAAAACCAATTCCCTAGAAAATTTCACCTATCAAACACTACTTTTGTTAGAAAAAGAAAAAAGTTTTCCAACTATTTGGTAGGTGGATTATGAATATTATTTAACCTTTTTTTGGAATTTGATTTTTTTTTAAAATAATTCCATTGCAATCTCCCCTACAATCTCCCCATGCGCGGGGAGATTGCAATGGAAATTTTTTTTTTTTCTTTTTGGTTTTCAAATTCCAAAAAAAGGTTAAATAATATTCATAATCCACCTATCAAATTTACAACTACAAATACATTAAATTTGTATCAAAGAACAAATAACAAGCAGCACAAGAAAAAAAAGGAAATAACTTCAGATAAATATAATTCTTGGAAAGATAAAATGTAACATAATACGTAGAATTATATAAACAATGATGTAGGAAAAATTGCCAAAAAAAAGGACATGAAAAAGCAAAAAAAAAAAAGAAGGAACAACAAGAAGCAAGAATATACCTTTAATATCACGTTAATCTGCAAATATGTCGAAAATTATAAGGTTTAATTTTGGAATATTTGAAAGGAATTATTTTGTGACGTTGCCGTAGTAAAACATGAAGAGGGAATAAGGAGAAATAAATGGGATATGTCGAAAACAATACAGCCAAATACAAATATCCAATAAAACCACCGCATTTGACCGCCTACATTTTTTACCAATCGGTTTCAAAAGGGAACTTAATATGGAAGGAATTTGGGTATGTTGAAGACAATACAGCCAAATGCAAATATCAAATACAACCACCGCCTTTGACCGCCTACATTTTTCACCAATCAGTTTCAAAAGGGAACTTATTATGGAAGGAAATGAGATATGTTGAAGACAATACAACCAAATATAAATATCCAATAAAACCACCGCCTTTGACCGCTTACGTTTTTCACCAATTAATTGATTCTGCTTTTTCTCCTTTCTCCCCTTTTTTTTTTTTTTGTTTCTTATCAGTTTCAAGAGGGATAAAACTGGAAAAGAAAATACGTCCTGAATGAATAGTAACTGAATGATTGCCTCTTTTAATAGAAGAGGGAAAAGAAAATACGTCATGAATAAATAGTAACTGAAGGATTGCCTTTTTTAATAGAAGAGGGATAATACGGGATTGAGCTGTTGAATTTTTACGAAAGAAAGGGGGAAGAGAAAGAGAAATGTAAGGTATAATGGATTGTCACATCACCGAAATTCAATCGTTATAATGATAAATATCATTACTCGTTATTTAAGTAGCACTCATTAATTGGATACGTGATTTCTTTGAACGAAAGTGTTTTACTTCACCAGTAGATTATCACAATTCATTTAGTTGTTCAAAATTAATTTTAAGTGGATAACTAATTAAAATCGAATGCAGAGTTCTTAACATGCGGGATTGGTCGAAAATTCCAATTTGTATGATTGAATGTTCAATTAACCTAAGTGTGTCACGTGATGGAATATTCCAAAATATATTTAATTAAAAAGTCGAGATTTTTGGATAAATGATAATGATTTTTTTATTTGTCCCTTTTCCAATAAGTAGTGCGAAAAGACACAACTTTTCAGATCTTGCATTTTCAGAACTACTAGTCGTATGCCCATACAATGTACGGGCTTTGATATTTATGAGGTAATATTAGTGTATTAAATATTAATGAAAGCTAAATTATTGTGAAAATTCAGTAAGTTTTTATCTAACATAATAATTAGTAAAATTTTATAATGATAATATATTTAAATGAAAAGATTTTGGTAGCCAAATTTTTTTCCAATGAAGAAATTAATGGGACAATATTAATTTTTCTAAGCTTGCTAACATTTGACAATTCATATTTGTACTATGTACCAAAATATTTATAGTACTCACTGAACAAGGAAAGAAAGTTTAGTGGAAAATATTCAAGTAACTGCATGATCACTGCTAAAGTTTTACCGGGGCCATTGAAATAACATTTTATTGAGCAAACTTCAAGTTTAGCAAAAATTCATTAGTTTAGAGATAATATATTTTTTCATGATATATTTTTTTGTTTATTGTTGTTATGTAAATGGTTTGTCACTTCAAAATGGGGATTGACATGTCCAGTAAAGTCGCGGGGGTCAAGGGGTAGCAGGGGATCGGGGGCAACGCCCTCGACGGGGATCGACCTATCCGGTCAGGTCGCGAGGGTCAAGGGGGCAACGCCCCTCGTGGGTTGCCCCCGAAAGGAATTCTGATTTTCGTGTATGTATGGAATGAAGTTGTGTCGCATAAAATTGTATTTAATTTGTGAAAAATGTAAGTAAATGTTATCACCTAAATTAAATTTAATTACGTAGAATAATGAAATTTTCATTTTTTGGCAAAAAAATAAGAAATAAATCAGTAATTTCAAAAATATAAAAGTTTTTTTTTTTTTAGCAAAACGAATTTGCACTCCGTACAGTGCGGAGTATACTCCGTACACCGTGGAGCATTACTTCGCGCCGTGCGAACCTCCATCCCCGTTCAATCTGAGGCGCACCCACTGCACAATCAAAATCCTATGTTCCTCTCCCAATTACCATACGCCCTTGTACAGAACTACACTAATTTTCTCAGCTCAAATGCTTCCCCAAACCAAATTTCCCACTTCGATTTTCCCAGGCCTTCATTTCTACCATTAAAACCAATCACCGTGCAATCCTTAAAGCCATTAAGAACAAACCCATGTCACGGTTTTTTAATCCAGCCTTTGAAATGCTCAGTTTTTGTAGTTTCTGAGCTAACGAACTTGGAATTCACCAGCAATCCCAAGCCTTTTCTTGCTAAGGTTTCGAGGACTATTAAGGAATTTTCTTCTGTGGGCACTTTTTCTTCTTTCAGTCAAGAGGGTTGGTCTCTAGGATTTGGCGTTCGCTTTGCAGTTGACCTCAATGGGACTCCAATTTTGTGCTTGAATGAGTCCAATTGGAAATTTTTCGTGGATAAGAAGTGCAGTCTTCGTGTTCAGGTTTGTGCTTCACTGAATTGTACAGTTTCTTTCTTACTTGAATTATGTATAACGAAACTCTACTTTTGTGAATTTCTTATTTTATAAGTGTAAGGAAAATAATGAACTGTGATTACAAATTGCTTTTGACCAGCTAGAGCAATTTGGATTGCGGAGACATTGCGGAGTTCATCTTCTCTTTATCAGAAAAATGCAAAGTCTGCAACAACTGATGAAGGTTTATAATCAAACTTCATCCTCTCAAAATTCCTCTCCCTTTCCCACTTCATTGCGTCGTTTGCCGTCGGTGCAAGCCACCGCAAAATCGCCGCCATTGCATCTCTCCACCCGGCAGCCAACAGCTCATCTTCCTCCGCAGCATTTAGTATAAGGATTCATGTTCTTCATGATCTACTGATGCTGCTGAATCCAAGTATCTTTCAGCCAAGTGAATCACATTTGCATAACGCATTGCAAGACCTGAACCACCAACTGTTGAAGGCCCCGCCGCATGAAAAACCCTATTATTTTTGGCATCTAAGCCTCTATCTTCAGATTTTCTACTGTAAAATCGAACCAAAATAGGCTTAGATGTACTTGTTATTGGACCGGACCGAGGAAGAATTTGGTCTTTAATTGGTACGACAAGAATACGGGGACCAAAAACTGAACAAATTCTTGCATATACTATGCACACAAGATGAGCCATCTTATCAAATGTCTTACTCCATAAGGAAATTTCTTTGAAATGGCACACTCGCTACCTTTGTTTGTCGAGTTTCTAACTAAAATCATCACAATTGGGCTTCTGCAATTGCGTTGGGGTACTGTTCTTCCATTGCTTGAGCTTCCCTTCATAAATTTCCAATACTCTATTTGATGCCTATAAAAGGACCGCCTCTGCATTAAAGAACTTCTCTATCAATTTTATATTTACTACTCTTACTGTACCAGATGAAACTAATTTTTGTTCGTGGGGAAGAAGATATTTATAAGATTACTGCACCGGAGGAAATTTTTGTTCGTGGAGAAGAAGATATTTATAAGAGATATTTGTAAAAGATATTTATGTAGAATATCAATTGGAATATCAATTAGTCAACAGATATATGTTTGCAACTATAGCAAAACCATGATGAAATAGGGTAAATGTGAAAACTTGTGTGACGTAAATGAATAGTGATCAGGGTATTGCCTCTTTTAGAAGAAGGAGTAAAGGTATTTATGTAAAATATCAATTGGAATACCAATTAGTCTACAAATATATATTTACCACTGTAGTAAAACCACAATGAAACAGGGTAAATGTGAAAACTCGTGTGACATAAATGAATAGTGATAAGGGGATTGCCTCTTTTAAGAGAACTAGTTCTTGCCCGTGCATCATTTTGAAAGTAATGTTAGTCTGTTAAATCTGTTAAATTATTGTGAATTACATTTTGAATGTTAAATATGAGTAATTTAAATAATCCAAGTTGAGTCATTAGCATTATATTCAACTGTTTGCCAATAGTAAAAGATGAATGTTAGAATTAATTTTACAAATTTAATTTCAATTATGTTCTAATTTCAATATAAGTAAAATTTCATTTACGTAAATTTGGATGGTGTTGATATTATATATATATATATATATATATATATATATATATATATATATATATATAGAAAAAATTTTGAGTCTTTAGAGACCACATAAAATTTTTTTTTTTTTTTAAATAACAATTGAAAAAGAAGTTTCGTAAATCTTAGTTGCTTCCTTGGTGTAGGGTATAATTTGATTTTGCTCCAACATCGAATTCCAATTTCATCGTAAATATAGATCTTCGTGTAATTTGTAATCAAACTTAAATGTGTACTTTTCGTGCACCATGGAGAGATGTCTCTATGTCGCGGGAGAGTTCATGAAGTGTTTTGGGGTTTTAATTGTTTTGGTTTTAACATTTAAGAAAATATTGAATATGAGTTATTGTACTTCAAAATGAGAATGAAACGTAAAAAATGAAATGGAAAACTAAAATGAAACAACAAGAAGCAAAAATCTACCTTTAATAATAAATATAAATTCATGAAGTGCATATCATCTAAATAATATCAACACCATCCAAATTTACGTAAATGAAATTTTTACGAAAGAAAGGGGGAAGAGAAAGAGAAATGTAAGGTATAATGGATTGTCACATTACCGAAATTCAATCGTTATAATGATAAATATCATTACTTGTTATTTAAGTAGCACTCATTAATTGGATACGAGATTTCTTTGAACGAAAGTGTTTTACTTCACCAGTAGATTATCACAATTCATTTAGTTGTTCAAAATTAATTTTAAGTGGATAACTAATTAAAATCGAATACAGAGTTCTTCACATGCGGGATTGGTCGAAAATTCCAATTTGTATGATTGAATGTTCAATTAACCTAAGTGTGTCACGTGATGGAATATTCCAAAATATATTTAATTAAAAAGTCGAGATTTTTGGATAAATGATAATGATTTTTGGATTCGTCCCTTTTCCAACAAGTCGTGCGAAAAAACACAATTTTTCAGATCTCACATTTTCAGAACTATTTGTTCCATTATTTCAATAATATTCAATCAATAATATTTTTGTTGCATATTTTTTTAAGTTCATTTTTCGTATTAAAAAGAATTACAAAACATTAGTAACTTGGTAATTGTTTAGATTTGTAGCGCTACGGCTGCTGACACGAGAAGTTGACCATTACATCTTGTAAGACTTATACCTAAAAACAGTCCGCAATATTGAAGAACAATTTCGTCTTAAAGAAAAAAGAAATCAAAACTCTTTTCTCGATTGAATTGAATTCTTCATTTTTAACATGTGCACGTATATAAGTACTACGTAGAGATATGAGAGTTGGGTCTTTCAACCAAACGTGACATGATTTATTTAAGTCCATAAACTCTTTCAATAAAATAATTTTATACTTGAAAATATAATTTTGTTTTTACTTCCTAGTAATACATCTTTAAAAAATAATTTTTATAAAATTTATTCTCAAAAAATCTATATTATGATTTACTATTGTTGGTAGGTACATTTCGACTTATCTAAAAAGGATGTGCCATAACAATTTGAATCTCTAACAAGTGTCCACCCATTGCAAAATTGCAATTTGTCACCATACGATAAGCAGACAACCAAATGACAAATCCCCCACCGCCCACCCTATTTTGGAATCTCTGCCATACACGTTTTTTAACATAAACTTTGAGAGTTAATTTTTTAAATGGTCATTGAACTTCAAATAAAATTTTGAATTGATCATCAAAGTATTTCTTTTTCTATTTATTCAATTATTAAATTTAAATGTGATTAATATAAGTGATCAATTTGTTAGCGGCACGTGTTCCAAATTCAACGCGACACCGTTAAACTTCCTTAACGTAGTGCTAATAGGGGGTCATTTTGGATCTATTTAGATAAAGTTGATTTCTATTTTCAGTAAAGAATCACAAAATTTGTTATATTTATGTAATTACTTTAGATTATCTTCAATGCATTTTATGAATTGCAATCCCAGTAACTCGTACACAGAAACAACCCTACTATGTTGCAAGAAGGGGTTGACACCCCTTCTAACCGACCCTCTCGCATAGGGAGAGTGACATTTACTTAATACACTTTTATTGCAAATGGGAACCACATGGATATCACCCTCATATAAGTGGATGTTAAAAAGGGCGTCAAAATTCTTCTGACAAACAAGTTTAATTCAAATAGAAAAGTGGTATGTAGGACATTAATGCCTAATAAAGAGACAACTTAGTTCAAATGTATTATTTCTAATGAGTTTTGTCTATAAATCAAATTTTAGAAGGTGTAAAAGATTGGAAATAAGAGAGAATGAGAGAAAATTATTGAATTGAAATCCACCTATGAGAATATCTATCTTCAAACAATTTTCGTGATAATGTCTAATTTCATATTTTTTGTCAGTTAAGTAGACATATAATTAGACGTGTTGTTCTAGAGATGAACTTTTATAAACATTATCTACTTGAGTACATGTAACAACCTTTTATATGCAATCTACAACAGCGTTGAAAATGCTCTTATTGCCTTGCTTGAAAATTGCTTCCGTTTGGCCCAATTAAAATTATAATTCATTTTTTTATTTTTTATACTAACTTCATATTTTTCAATAAAATAATATAACACGTAAATCCAATTTTTTCTTCTTTTTAACCACACATCCTTAAAAAAAAATATTCCAAAAATTATAATCTCAAACAATGAGGGTCAAACAGATGCTATTCACACTTTATCTTATTAGACCGAAATCTCGGCGTCGTGCCCAATATTTTCTAATGTCTATCGTACATATATTCAAAATAAAATCCAATTCTTAGAAGAGAGTCAACAAAAAAGTCTTGACACAGCTGAAACATAAATTCAACTAGAAGGAATAAGTTGTTAGAAAGATTAATAGTCCATATCAGGCTTAACGAATGCTTCGTCGTGTGTAACATTAATAAGATTGACACATGATCTATTATGTATATTATTTAAAACAATAAGGACTAAATCGATCAAAAAATACATTACAAACCAATTTGGAATGTCTCTCGAACGTCAAGGACCACTTGCGAAATTAACTCTAATGTAAATCCTACACCTGTAATAATTGCACTTGGAAACGGCAACATGAGCGCGCAGTTTCACCATACACTGATTAGGGTTTTAGAGCTCTGTTTTCTCTTTCTGTCCATAGCCGAAAACGCTCTATTCTCATCTTTCCGTCACGCCAGAGTGATCAGTTTGTGAAAACCTACAGAACACAAAAGCATATATATATAGATATATTCATTTCATTCCATTCTGATACTAAATCTTGTTTATGGATTCAGTGATTCTGTCCGAACTGGATCCGAATAAGGACGAGTCGGCGAATTTCCATCGGAGAATCGAGTTTCATATGGCGAGGAAGTCATTTAATGGATTCAGTAGTAGCAATAGTAATGGGTTTAAGCTGGTGACTTTGAACCCGGGCTTTTCAAATGGGTTTAATTCGGAGCCTCAGACTGCGTCATTGTCCGGCAAGAAGGGTGGCCGGTCGGAGCTTCTTGAAAGCGGGTTAGATCCGGAGCTCAGCTTTGAAATTACTTTCAGGAGAATTGTGAGTTCTTGTGCAGTGTTTAAACTTGTCCTTTTACTTTCACATAGAAATACAATTAATGCGCGTGTATATATGAATTCTTGCCAATTGTTTCTTGTTAGATTTTTTTTTATATATGGTCTTCTCTAGCTGAAAAAAAAAAAAAATATTATTTATTATTTTTTTTTTGGTGTGTTTTTAAGGGGTGTATTTAATTGGGACTTAAAGATTTTAATGATTTAAAAAATTTAGGGATTCAATTTAGACATTTTAAACTATAAAGTATTGTTGTGTTTTTAAAAATCTTGGTATATTCAATAAAATTTTTTAAAAAATCTTTACAAGTCATGTGATAATCAAAATATTAATGATTTTAAATATTTTTATAATTATTAGTGTACTAACTTTTAAGCAAAAGTATAAAAATAAAAATTTGAAATTTGTTCCTCATCTACCTCCAAGATTTCCAAGAGTCTAGGTGACTTTCACTAAAGAATATTTTAATATATACTTTTGTCTTTTAATATTTATCCTTCCTCCCTTTTACAACATCTGTTCCATGAAGATAAGCTTGTTTCTATTTTCACGTAGATTAAAAAAATGTAATTAATATAGTCGAAAATATAAATTTTCTTACATTTTTCCCAATATATCCATAGATTAAATAATGGTTTAAATAAGATTAATTTATATTTGTTGATGACGAGGTATATTAAATAGGAGCATATTAGAAAATTAAAAAATAACTATTCGGCCTATAAGTTGAGACAGATGGAAAAGGAAACTAGTATCAACTTTAAAGTGGTGATAAAAAAAAATTATATTATTTTTCTTCTACAGATTATATTTATTCTCTTTTCATTTTTTCTCTCTTTTTATCGTTTTTCTCGATTTTTTACTAAAAAAATAAAATTGTAATTAAAAATTCTTATAAACATTTTTTGTTTAATTTTTTATGATAAAGATCATTTGTAATTAAATTTTATTAGATTTTATAAAAATGTCTTCAAATAATACTGAAATATTATTTATATACATTGTATTTTGATTATGTATTTATTTAACTAAGGTGACTCAAAAATTTTTTCTATTAAAAATAATTTTTATAAATGGGAAGGGGATGGTGGTGATCTGGCCTCCACCTCCTATGTGGGAAGTCGCGCTAGACCATGTAAATTATATTCTAAATGAAAGTCTTCAAAAGTCATTTGAGTTTTATAAAGTCTACGAAGTTTGAAATAAAATCTGTAGAGAAATGATTTAATCAATAGACACTGAATTTTGTCATATGTAACTACTTGCTCACCGATCTTTAAAAGGTTGCTCGTTGCTCACTGAATTTTGCTATAGGTTACTACTTGCTTACCGAAATTTAAAAAGTAACATGTTTGCTCACCTAAATTTGAAGAAAGTTACTCGTTGTTCACTAAATTTTGCTATAGGTAATACCGATGAAAATGATATGGGTGATTGATGTGTAACTTTTGTTAAATTTGAGTGAGCAACGAGTAACCTTTTAAATTTCAGCGAGTAAGTAGTAACTAGCAAAGTTCAGTGAGCAAATAGTAACTTTTTAAATTTCGATGAGTAAGTAGTAACTCATGACAAAATTGAGTGACCATTGATTAAATTAATTCAATCTATAGAAGTCTAAGAAAGATATATTATTTCCACACAAATCTATAGAAGTCCTTAAATTTCACGAAAGTTCATCACTTAAAAAAAAAGAATTTGTCGAAATCTTTAAAAGTCCTACCTTTTCCGTTTCAATAATTAATTATGGGGTTTTGGAAGTTTGGTTGGACTTATATTATGTAGTATGTTATCGTTTATTAGTAAATAGATTTGTGTCAGTTTTCTTATTGTTGATTTTTTCATATTTGATTTATGTTTGTTAGCGTCACAATCACTTGGGCTTAAAATTTGTTGTTCTCTTGGTGGAGGAAAGAATTTTTCTTCAATGTTCTTAACTTTTTCCTGGTTATTACCCTAATCTGGAATGCCATGCTTTCAGATTTGTAATAATTTTATCATGGTGAAATTTCACTTGTTTAAATTTCTCAACATTTGTCTCTACTGAATGAAAGGGAAATTGTGGTTTGGAGGACGGTGTAAGTGACTAGAGTCAGTGTCATATTATCATTCTTCAAGCCTAAATGATGAAAGTCGAGTTTTACTAGAACTCACTTAAACAAGATTGAGACATCATCTTTGATTGAAGAAAGACAAGATTTTACCATATCTTTAGGCTACTATTAAAACTTAGTTGGGACACTAAAAATAATGGGATTAAACTGAAGTTCTTGAGTTCGGTATGTTTGCCCATCACCGGCTGTAATTTTTTTAAGTATATTTTCCTTGCTATTAATTATGATCTAGTATGGATTTGTGGGTTTTGAGACCACTTTGACGCACTTATGAAAATAGTTCGGAGTTGAGATCCACCAAATGAATTGTGGATTTCTTGGGATATATCTGGAAAGTGGAAGTTTGCTGCCCGTGTTTCCACATTACAGAATTCTTCAAGTTGGTTCCCCTCAATAGACTACCTTTTTTCAGCGTGAGGTGCTCTTACTTTTTCCTCCTTGTATCTCTGTCTATTTGCTCAGACATTTGAAAATATTCTCTGAATTTTATTGGTTATCAATATCAATCCAACATTTGGGCCTTATGCTGCATAATAAAGACAATAATGGGTTAATTTGCTTTTGAAGAATCAGATAACATAATTATGAGGCTCATATGTGTAACTACAGGGTGCTGGCTTGCGTAATCTTGGAAATACCTGTTTCCTCAATTCGGTATTACAATGTCTGACTTATACGGAGCCATTAGCAGCATATCTACAAAGCGGGAAACACCAAACTTCTTGTGAGTCTCTCTCTCTCTCTCTCTCTCATGCTAATGCTGGAGCCCGCTTGCAAATTAATTGCTAAATCCTGTCCTTTTTAACCTTATAAAAAAACTCACATTTATGACTTTGTTTTTTTTATAAAAAAACTCGAAGAAAGATAACTAAAGAACATTTAGTGGTCATATATATTTAAGTTGCAAAATGTTGAAACACGTAGCATGCATATTGAGTTGGGAAGTCTATTTGGACTTCTTATTTTTAAGTTTTCTAGATGCATGCTTTTCCAGTGCCGACTATATGTGCTAAAATATATGCTCATTATCATATTTCGAAACTATGTTTTATTCTTTATTATGACTTTGCCACTTAATTTTATGCAGGCCGGACTGCTGGCTTTTGTGCTCTTTGTGCCATCCAGAAACATGTCAGCCGTGCTCTACAGTCGACTGGGAGAATACTGGAGCCTAAAGATCTCGTTTCAAACTTGCATTGTATCCTGATGATGAATCATGAGTTTTTTTTTATTTTGTTTTCAATCTGCTGAAAATGCTCTCACTATTGTTGACCACCCATGGCTGATCCATCCTCTCTCTTCCCTTCCATTGATTTTTTTAGTGATTTGCTTCTCAATTTTCTTGATTTCTCCTTCAGGTTTGATATAAATTAATTTAAGTTTCTTGGTTATCGTGTGTTCATGGAAAATTTTCTTAAGTCACAATAGAGACTCTTCAGCTGTCCATGCAATCTTTTTCCTCAAACTTTTGTCTCGTCCCTTCTCTCTGTTCTACGTATCAAGTTATTAATTGATTTTAGATGATGCAAATAATTACGTTTTTATAGACTCGGAAAATATATATTTTCCATTCTGAAATTTGCAAAATATCAAGTTATTCTCATTATTGCATAGTGCAAGTAACATACTCTTAATTGCTGATTCATGGAGGGTGGCACGTTTGTCTTTCTTTTGAAAGTTAGAATCCTTGACATGACATTAGGCATATCACGGAACTTCCGAAATGCCAGACAAGAAGACGCTCATGAATACATGGTGAATTTGCTAGAATCTATGCACAAATGCTGCCTACCTTCAGGAGTGCCAAGTGAATCACCTAACGCTTATGAGAAAAGTTTAGTCCACAAGATTTTTGGTGGTTGCTTACGTAGTCAGGTAATTTGTGCATGTCTTCTAGAACTGGAGAAATTTTTATTGTTTGGATATACTTAGAAATATGAATGTGGAATTAATTGAAAGAGAACGGGTATTTGGATTCTACGCAAAAATGTTAAGGATGTTTGTTTTTCTTGTTTTATTGCTGATGTTATTTGTTGCATTTTTCAGGTTAAATGCATGCAATGTTCTTATTGCTCGGACAAATTTGATCCATTCTTGGATCTTAGTCTAGAAATTATGAAGGCGGACTCATTATACAAGGCACTTGCTCATTTCATGGTTAAAGAGCAGTTAGATGGAGGTGCAAGGCAGTACCAGTGCGAGAAATGCAAACAGAAAGTTAAGGCTCTCAAGCAGCTCACAGTTTATAAGGCACCCAAAGTCCTCACAATTCACCTGAAGCGGTTTGGTTCACATGTACCAGGTCAAAAAATTGACAAGAAAATTGAGTTTGGCCCTACTTTGGACTTGAAACCTTTCGTAACTGGTCCCTATGTAAGTTCTATGTAGTTAGTTATTCGAGATTCCAATTTTTATTTGATTCATGTGACATTAGTAAAAATTTCTTCAGTCATTTACTTTGGATATGTGATTTAATCTTCACCAAGATACTCAGAGTTCACTGATTGAAAAATTTGGAGAAAGGATGAAGTCCGTAGAATTTCAGAGTTCAAAATTAAAATGGAAGAATGGAATATGGGGTGGAAACATTTACTGTGTTATGTCTCCTGAACAGTAGCTCTGTGCTTTTCTGGCCATCCTCTCAAATTTAACTTGGTTTAGACGTTCTTGGTGTGATCTCATTGCTTCGGCATCAGTTTTTGAGAATATAATTAACTACATGCATTCTAAAATTTTATTAAACATATGATTACATTGGGGTTGATGAAATGGAGAAGTACATAAGAGATTTCATGTGATTGGAAATGGTATGGTAAAAGGGAAGTTATACAGAACAATATTGTTCTAAAACGTGTACAGAGTTTATGTATTGAGGTGTGCCTCACGTCAAGGCTTCTGTTAAAGGGTATTTATGTCTTTTATGTAATGCCTAGGGTTTCCTAAGGTTTTCCTAACTCTTATTATATAAAGCGGACAAAGCAATACACAATTGTTAAGCCTTCTTACTCTTTTACTTCAACATGGTATCAGAGCAAGGTTATGGGAGATTAATTCCATAAGATTTGTTCAAACCCTTTTTTTTATCTTTTCTCTTTTCTCTGCCTCTTTTACTTAAAAAAAAAAAAAAAAGTTACTGTTCATTCCGCGCTACTGTTCACCGCGCACTGTTCACCGCGCTACTGTTCATTCCGCGCACTGTTCACCGCGCACTGTTCATTCCGCGCTACTGTTCATTCCGCCATCAGCTATCCGAGGTACTGCTCACCGCGATCGTTCACCCGTCTATTTACCGTTTCATCGAGGTTACCGTTCACGCTTCTCGCTTTTGGTCGATCTACAAATGTTCGTAAGTTCCGTTGCGACTCACGCTCTTCGCTTTAAACCCTACGCTTGTTTGTATTGTTGGTTTGTTTCCCTTGTGCAAACCGTTTATTAGTTGTTTAATTGGAGGGAATTAATATCGATGACTACACCTCAACCATTAACAACCCAGAAAGTTGAACGGAACCAATTATTTAAATTGGTCTAAAGTCAGTGAAAATAGCCCTAATCGGACAGTGGAAAACATCGTCACCTCACTTGAATCCGCCCCGGCAACATGATAAAAAGTATTTACGACCGGATTCAGTCGATGCGTATCGTAACATTGTTGTGGAATTCGATGGAGCCTCAAAGTGGCCGATCTCTCGTACTCATCTAGATACGTGCAAAGATATACGGGAGTATCTCCGCGTATTATATTCTAGTAATCTCACCAGGATGTATGATTTATCGGAGTACTTCCAACTTCAAAGAAGTGCACGCAACCGTTTGGCGCATTATTTTGCCACATTCAACCGCCTCTAAGGAGATGAATACTATCCTACCACCGACTATCGATCTCGAAGGAAATGCAAAAGCAACGCGAGGCACGGTCGTCATGAAGTTCTTGGTCAAGGTTACAGCTGAACTCGGGCCCGATCTCGCATTCTTTCCAGTGTTACCCTCCCCACCATCACTTCAATGTATTCTCGTGTGTCCCGAAGTACTACCAAGGACAATGTTTCTCGGTCGGGTTCGTCTACGCTATCCGAGCATTCGGCACTTGTTACACGTATTCCCACGCGAAATCGAGATGATCCACTTAGTGGTGGTCGTGGTAGTTTCTCTCAGGTCGCCGCGGTAGTGGCTCGGGGTGGACGTAGTGGTCGTGGTCGTGTCTCCATTCGTCGGTGCTCCTTGCGGGGTCGGAGAATCATAATCGAGACACATGTTGGGATTTGCTGGCCGTCCACCCAAATTTGCCAATGCAATGATATCTCGATCCAGATATTCCTACCATTCCGTATCTCAAAGTGCGGCTAAGGACATATCCGATGAGGAATATGCCGCATCCTTCAAGATAGGGCATCTCCAGTGCATCTCTTCCTATTGCTTCTTTAGTTCAACAGGTACTTCTTCCGCTTGTCTTTCCATTCGTCCGTCCTCCCTCACCCCCGGGTCATCGATTCCTCACATGAACGATCACATGTCGGTACATCTTCTTTATTTACGCATATTCGGCCCTCTTCTTCGTTGTCTCCTGTTACGGTTATGGTTCCACTATCCCTATCCGTGGCATTGGTACAGCTGGACCCCTCACCCTCCTTATCTCTCTCCTCCGTCTTGTATATTCCTTCGTTTTTCCTTTAATTTGATGTCGCTAGTAAACTCACCAAACATCTTAATTGTTCGTCTCATTTTTCCGATTCTGTCATTTTCTCCAGATTTGAGGACGCGGAAGACGATTGGCACAGGGCGTGAGGACAATGGCCTTTATTACTCGATCGTGATTTAGAGTCCCGCACACCCTCCTACCGCATGTCCTGCTCGTCGATCTCAAGCCACCAAATCCATTTGTCGCCTTGGTCATCCTCGCTGCAACCTCAAGTTACTCTTTCCTAGTTTCGCCATTCTGTCTTCTTGTGAGTGCTAGTCTCACAATCGGGTAAGCATCGTCGTGTTTCATTTGCTTCCCCGCTCATGTTCGAGCATCGAGTCCTTTTTATTTTGGTTCATTCGTATGTTCGGGGTCCTTCTGTGTTACTTCTACAATTGGTTTTCGTTATTTTGTCACTTTTGCGGATGATTTTTCAAGAGTTACTTGGCTTTATTTAATGAAAGATCGTTCCGAATTATTCTCTATTTTTCGCATTTTGTGTTTAAAATTCAAACCCAATTTAATGTACCCTGCGTATTTTTCGTAGTGATAATGCTCGAGAATATTTTTCTCACTCTTTACTTCCTATATGCCGTCGCACTCGTATCCCCGCATCGCCTTTCTCGCCTCACACACCACAAGAATGGAAACATTGAGCGTAAGAATCGACATCTCCTAGAGGTGGGCCGTACTCTCCTTTTTGAGATGAACGTTCCCAAACATTTCGGGGCGATGTTCTTACAAACTTGCTTCCTAATCAACCGGATGCCATCCTCTACCTCACAGGTACCTGCCTCCCCATTCCATTCTTTTTCCCCGTTCACCTTTATTTAGCTTACCTCCTCGCATATTTGGGCGTGTTTGTTTTGTTCATCACTGACTCCCTACAGTGGGACAAGTTAGATCCCCGTGCTAAAATGTGTCTTCCTTGGCTATTCTCGCACGCAAAAAGGTTATCATGTTATAGTCCATCATTACGTCGCTCATTCATGCGCTCGATGTTACATTCTTTCGAGTCCACCCCTTACTTTTCTACCCCATCATCTCAAGTTGATTCGGATGTTACACTTCCTTCGCCCATCGACCCTACCCCTACACTATCTTCCTCTCGCTCCGCATCCTATCCCCTCCAATCGTTCTTCTGGCTCAGGTATACTGCCGCGAAGGACGCCTCCGCCGCCGTGCCCATCAATTCCCGTTGTCCTCGATTCTTCTCCAAAGAGACTCCGCCCATGTCCGATACATGGACATGCCCATTGCCATCGTGAAAGGTAAGCGCACCCGTACTACCCATCCTATTTCTAACTTTGTCTCATATGCGCACCGTCTCCTTCATACTCTCTTTGTTGCTTTCTCCGTCCTCTCTATTTCTGCTCCTAAGTCCATTTCGCAGGCCCTTATTCTCCCCTCGGGTTGGGCAAAAGCAATGGAGGAAGAAATGATCGGCGACATCGTAACGGCACTTGGGATCTTGCCTCTCGCTTCCGCCCGACAAAACTACGCTTGGATGTAAATGGGTGTACACTCATGTTCATCCTGACGGCACCGTTGATCGACTCAAGTGCTCGCTTAGTTGCTAAAGCGTTATACTCGTGTCTACGGCCTTGATTACTGCGAGACATTTTCTCCCGTTGCCAAGCTCGTTCGCTTCGCTTCGTTTGTTCATCTCTGGGTCGCCACTTTTCTTTCGCCCTTACATCGCCTTTGATATCAAGAATGCTTTCTTAAACGGGCGATCCTGACATCGAGGAAGTTTATATGGAGCAACCTCCGGGTTTGTTGCTGTGGGGAGTCCGATTTGGTATGTCCGCTTTGAAGAAGTCTATTTATGGCCTCAAGCGCTCCTAGAGCATGGTTTGGAAGATTTAGTGAAGTGGTCACCTAATTTGGTCTTCGGGCCATGTGGAGTCGATCATTCGTCTTCTACAAGCAAAGAAAGTCGGCGTAATATTATTAATTGGTATGTGGATGACATCGTGATTATCGGGATGATCACAAATGGGTATTCAAGAACTCAAAAAGTGTTTGATAGTAAGTTCCAAACCAAAGATCTGGGGCACTTAAAGTATTTCTTGGGGATTGAAGTTGCTCGATCAAGTCGGGCATTTACTCCCCGTCAGAAAATATGTCCTTGATCTATCGAATAAACAGAATGCTAGGAGCAAAACCTATCGATCACTATGGATCCAAACACCAAATTATTGCCGTGATCAGGTATACCACTCATGATTCACTCTCAATATAGACGGTTAGTTGGAAAGTTGAACTACCCGACAGCTACTGCACTGATATCTCCTTTGTCGTTAGTGTTATTAGTCGCTTGGTCGTCCAATGATTTGTCACCGGGATGCAAGTGATTCGTATTCTCCGATATCCGAAAGGCGCTCCCGGTTGTGGTTTGCTATATCAAAATTTTGGACATACTCAAATAAAGGGCTACGTATGCATCATTGGATCACCCCTAGATAGGAAATCTACTACAGTGGTATCGTGTGTTTGTTGGTGGTAACCTTGTCTCTCGGGAAGAGTAAAAAGGCAAGAGAGTGGCGCGGCCGAGTGCAGAGCTCGGAATACGGTGGCAATGGCATACCACCGCGAGTTAACATGGTTGAAACATTTGTTGGAAGAACTTGGATTTGAACACACTTCACCGATGGAACTGTATGTGATAATCAAGCAAAGACTTCACATTGCATCCAACCCGCCTCTTCCATGAGAGAACGAAACACATTGAAGTTTCGATTGTCACTTTATTCGAGAAAATTGCTCGCAGTGCGCATTGAGACTAGATATGTAAACTCAGCTGATCAATTAGCTGATATATTTACTAAACCGTTGGGGGGCTCAAGGATAAAGTACATTTGTAACAAGCTTGGAGCACACAATATATATGCTCCATCTTGAGGGGGAGTGTTAAAGGGTATTTATGTCTTTTATGTAATGCCTAGGGTTTCCTAAGGTTTTCCTAACTCTTATTATAAATAGTGGGACAGGCTAACACAATTGTTAAGCCTTCTTACTCTTTTACTTCAACAGCTTCATTCTAACGAAGCTTTCTTTAGTAAGAGATCACATCCCAATTAAACTATTAAGAAGTGGCTGAGAAAGACCGAACTTAACACAATCTGATATGGTAGCAAAATATAAACCTCAGAGAGGGTTCCTGAATCTGAGGAAGTGACAGCTATGGACGTCGGCTAGCTTGCTGGACCTGTCCTATTGCATTCCCGAATGATGATTTCTGTGGATTTTTACGTAAATGAGGCTGTGGATTGGATGGAGAGGGATTCATGTAAACTACAAATTTATTGGAGTTAAGGTCTAGTTTGTTGTTGAATGGTGACTTGTGCTGAGAAGCTGTAAGTATGATTTTGTTGGTACACTTCGGAACTTTGGGTTAAAATTTGGATTTGAATAGGCTGTTTTGAGTCAATATTCTACCATTGCTTGTAGCTGAAATACAAATTGACTTCTTTTAGTAATACTTACTTCTGTTCATCAGGTAATAAAAACCATCCTAGTGTTTCAGGGTTCTGTAATGAATGCAAAATAAGTGTTTTCAGTAAATATACTGTCCTCTATGCTAAATAAATCCATCATGTCTGGTGGTACTTATTTGACATCCTGCTTGACACCCGTTAGTTGCTTGAGTTTACTTTCCTTGTTCTCTTCAATTTAATAATTATTCTTCCAATACATTGCAGGATGGGGATCTAAAATACACACTATATGGTGTTCTGGTTCATGCTGGTTGGAGTACTCATTCTGGCCACTACTACTGCTTTGTTCGCACATCAAGTGGCATGTGGTATTCTCTTGATGACAATCAGGTAAAAGAAAATAATATTTGCTGTTTTATCCAATATTTATGTTCGTTCAAGTTACATTCATGTCTTGATCAGCTTCATTTTTATCCATGATACATAATGGTTTAGAATCTTCTCCAGCTTGTGAATATTACGTTTTATGAGACCTTTTCTGTTCCACTCAATGACTTTCTCATTGAGTAACTATGGCATTTAACAGGTTGTCCAGGTTAATGAGAAGAAAGTTCTTCAGCAGAAGGCATACATGTTATTTTATGTTAGGGATAGGAGAAATTTTGCTTCCAAGAAACCTGATGTCGTCCAGAAAGAAAATGTCGTCATGAATGCCTTGGGAAAGGTAGCAATTTCGAAAACTGTAGCATGTAGAGATTCACTGAACACCAATACTACGAAGAAGACTCCAATGATAGAGAGCTCTTTTCAAAAAGTAAATGGCTCAATGGCTATTGATTGCTCGTCTCCTTCGTCAGAATCTTTATCGGTAGTTCCATCAGCTAAGGCTTCAGTAAAGGGCTTTTCTGGTGTGAATACAATAGCTGGAAACCATCTAGCACGTGAAGTTTCTTCAGCTGTCTACAATATGGGCAGCTATCTCCATAAGGATTTGAATGAATCTAGTATGGTACCATCTGACTGCAATGGACACCTGGATTCTATTGACAAGAAAGAATTGAGTGATTCTGTTGTCATACCATCCAATCAGGACACAAGTGGCAAGGAAGATCTAAGCAACCCAGTCATCAAGCCATCAAATAGCAGTGCATTCAATACAAGTGATACTAAATCTGAAACGGTAAGTCGGTAATTGGTCGTATTAGTCGAGTATGACATGACTGTCTTCCCTTTTATTCTTTACTCAACACAAATTTTCTTTCTTTTCTTGCAGACACAGTTATGTCCTTACTTACCCTCTTTTTACAGTTTCAGTGTGACAGCAAGGCTATGTCCCTGGAAACACCTGAGGAAGCATCAAAGAAAATTAGCTGTGTGAAGTCATCAAAGCAAATCAGCATTAAAGGGAGTCAGGTAGAAGCCACAAATCATTTTTATGCTGAAGTCATGTGTTCGTTCTCTCCTCCAGAGTATACTAACAATATTATATATCTAGGTTGGGGGTTCTCATGGGAAGCGTTGTGATTCAGTTGCTACAGAAGCTCATGATATTAGGCAGAGAACGATAGGCTTTGAATCTGAATCATTATCTGGGCTACCAGTCACCTCTGAATACTTGTCGATCAGGAAAGCAAATAAGAGAAAGTCCCTACACAAAGTGAAAAGCAGGCCCTTCAGGTGTCAGGTTGCCAACATGCAACTCAGCTCTAACGTCATATTTGGTGCGGCCTTTCGCCCGCAAAAGAAGAAACACAAGCAGAGAAAACATCTCTCTCTGCAGAATAGGAATGCTGGTCGAGAGCATTTGTCGGATGGGAATAACCTATCATCAGATATAGGACCATCCACTTCTGACCAATCATTATCTGTATCCATTGGACATTTTACGCTCTCTAAAAGGAAGGAAGCTGATTGTGGCTCTAAAAAGTTAGGTGTGCAAAATTTTACTGACAATGGTAACATATCAAGGGTTGCTAGCAATGATGAGTTTATAATGAGAGTTGGTCAGAATGAAGCCGTGCTTTCAACTGACAAGCAACTGCAAAAGGGTCTTCAATCTACCTCAGATGGGAAGCAGTCTACTGCCCAAGGATCCAATTGTTCAGGAGATAACAGAAAAAAATCGACAGAGAATGGGATAATGAACATGCTCACCAGAGGATTAGAGGAAACAACTGGTTAGTAGTTACTGTTTATGGCAAGTATCCTTCAAGTCTCGTGTATCGCCAATAACCAATCATTGATTTTCTTTTTTTTTTTTGCCTGAGAGCAGTTGCACGCTGGGATGACATAGGCATTCCTCCATCTGGGATAACAGAATCAAAGGGACTAGACACCGTACGCATTGGTTACATTGGGGATGAATGGTAAGTGTCCATTGTAGCAAAATCAAAGTAGTACATAGTTTGTTGAATATGATTTGATGAAAGAAAATGTGTGCTGGTTCATTGTAATCGGGAGCCCAACTCTTAATTCATCACATTCTTTTTAAAAAATACCCCATACAGCGTGCAATCCCTTTACTACTGAATGGAAGCAACGATTTCCATCCTCGGTCTCAATAAACTGGAATTGGGTGAAGACTTTTTTTGTCTATATTACTCTTTGTTATTTATTTTTATGAAGGGAATGATATTAGCTTGAACTTGGGATACAAAATGATCAATTTAGCCTGTGTTTTGAATTAGAAGTATGCAACTTCGAGTTGGTCAATAGTTCAATTGTGTATTCCCACATTCAATCATAGTTTGCCTGTGGTTGCTTATCTTCTCATTTCCTTACCTTAATAATGTTTTGGAATTCAAGTGAAGGTTGCTATGTGGAATTTAAATTGTTTGGCGCAACTTAGGCTACATAATCCTTGACATTTTCCTTTCCTCTGATAAATTCCCCAGAAATACGTCTGTTTAATTTATTCATGGCACCCATTTCTATCAACAGGGATGAAGAATATGACCTCGGGAAAAGGAAGAAGGTCAGGAGCTCCAAATTAAGCTTCGATGGACCAAATCTATTCCAAGAAATTGCAACAAAAAATGCAAAAAGAAAGAAAGCGAAGCTCGACAGAAGGAGCTCTGGAAACCAACCCTTTAGGATATGATGGAATGGTCGACGAATGTGATTTCTTCCTGATGAGAGAGCCTGATTTATCGGTTACATATATTTTTATGTAGTAATTTGATTTGGGGAGCTTAGGTAGGGAGTCATTACAATGGCTTGAGGAAATACTATTTTCTATTTTTCCCCTTTCGCCCCTCCAATGCATCTTTTTCTCCCTCTTCCCTGTGTTCTTCCTATTTCTCTTGCGAAAGAGACTGGAAGAGTGAGAGGTTAAAGGGGGCTTAATTTTGGCTAGAGATTATATGTTTGTATGAATGTTGTCTAAATTTGTTGCTGTTATGTAAGATTGATGATAACAGAATTATGATTCAATTGAAAAGTATGAAGTTGCTATGTTTCATTGTTATGTTATGTCAAGAGTTGCAAAACAACCAGATGTTGCCTGCAAGATGGTGGGCTCTAATCGATGCTACTTTAATGCTTAAGTTAGTTATTGTTCATGAGTATATAATTTAGGGGTCAGCATTTTAACTTGAACCGATCAGGAACGAAATTGCCCGATTTGGTTTCAAAAATTACGTGAAATTGAGTTGATCCTTTTTAAAATATACTATAAGTTTTAGAAGTTTAATGGGGGGCTTGTTTTGATTCGAAACTAGGGGTGGGCTTTTGTCGAGCCTTCCCAAACCGAAACCAAATGGTTCTATTTACAAATGCTTTGGCATGCGTCAAACGTGAATACCCATTAAAGCCACGTGCAAATCCAATCTTGAGTGAAATAAATACCGCGACTTTTTTTTAATAAAATCATCAAGCAGCAAATCAACAAAGCACAGTGCCTCTCTCTCTTTTAAGTTTACCTACTACAATATTCTTGAGTGAAATAAATACCGCAACTTCAATCTTTTTTAATAAAATCATCAAGCAGCATATCAACAAAGCACAATGCCTCTTTCTCCTTTAAGTTTACCTACTACAATATCGGAGTGAATATGATCTCAACAAGACATACGTAACGCTTTAGCTAGTACACGGAAGTGTCTATTAAGTTTAATGAGTGGTTTCGGTTCTTAAAATACTCGAACTGAACAACCAATATCAACCCCTACTTGATTTGTTAAAGACTCAAAATTCTTTGAATTTTAGGGGCTGATTTCTTTTCTTTTACTTGAGGAAGACTTGATCTTATTTGAACTTCGGTTTTCCGGGTTCTGGCACTGTCCCCCGAGTTTGCCCAACATCCTTTTCAGCTAAGGAGAGCATCTAATCATTACCTTGGCTCTCTCCTTTCTTATAATCGATGATATAACTTCTAGAAATTATCATCTTCAACTAGCACATTTTTGTGCCTGCTCTGGAATTTTTCTCTTCCCTTCTAGCCTTCAGGGCATTGTATTTTCAACAAACCATGTTCTACTCATGTTTGTCTTTTAATCCAAATGATTTTATTCCATTGAAATTGGTTTTGATAAACATATTGGATCAGTGGTTCTCTGATTTGATATATTTGCACCAAACATTGCCCTTTACTATTAAAATGCTTAAAAGATGTTAGATATGAATTAAAATTATGGCAATGGCAGTTGGCTAAAGAACAGGAAAGCATTCAATAAACTCATAATGAGAAGCTCTTCAGGCTGTAAACTAGTTGAGTTACGATTTAGACCTCCCCAAATGTTTAGCTCGAGATTGTTTGAGAATAGTTGAAATGAACCTAAACTTCAGCAAATTTATGATCCATGAACATATTCCTTACAAGACTCTCATTCTGAAGTTCTTTTCAATGACAAAACATTTACCATGCCTAACAAAACAGAGAAGCCCATCTTTTTATATCAGCTTCGACTTGGCAAGTTAGTCGGATCAGGGCACGTGCAAATAAGTCATTACAAGATTCGGAAATGACATCTGCAAGAAAATATCCAAATATTCGAGAGTTAATTGGATTTAATAATAGTAAAAACAACAGAAATTTAACCCCATTGAGGACCCAAAAAAAAAATCAGGGTGAGAGTTTGACACATATCAGTTGAAATATGATTCATATGGTTACAAATACACGCAGGCTACCATATATATATAGACACAAGTGATTGATCAACCAGAATGGATTTCACTATTTTTATGTATATATCTCACTCTAATGATAAGGAAGGCAATTCATAAAATCAAATGACAATAAAAGTGGTATTAGAAACATGAGAAATGATGTCCATTTCATGACACTTAGTCATCTTATAGAATGCATTTGGTGTCATATTATAATTGAGAAATACTGTTTTGAAACTATCCTCGAGAAGTCATATAAAATGTATCAAGCATCGAGCATAGTCAATAGAAATTTATTGACTAATTGAAAGATGATTTTAAACGAGCAAAAATAAATAAATAAAATGAAAGTGTAACGTACCCCAATAGGCCGCGACCTGACCAAGATCTGGGTTTTACAGTCAAATTTATCGAAGCACCTTGCCTCATAACCACCAAGGGTATTGCATGGCCTTGATTTCTCTGAGCTTCAGCAGCAAGCCTCTGTAACAAGTTCTCACCTATTTCCACATTCCCAAATTTTACAATCTGATCTCCAAGCTGTAAGCCATCTTCTGCTGCTGGAGACCCCTCAGTAATTTCATCAACCATTGCGAAGGGTCTGCTAGTGTTAACAACTACATCCACGTCCATACTGTTACTACCTCCAGCAGCAGGATTTCCAAGAGAAGAAGATGTGGCCGGATTAACAATGCCTTCTTGAGTATTTAATCCTGCAACCACACCTTGAGAAATGAAGATAATGCTTTAAGTAACTTTTGCATAAAGTAGCGTGTTAAAACTAATTCATTATAAAATTGAAAAACCAGATCATAAATAGCTGATTATAGAGCCATAAACTGTATTTTACATGTCTCAATTCATAAGAAATCAAAGTCCAACTCCGCTGGTGTACAAGTGAAACCAGCAAAAATCTGAACAAGTCACATGATTTCAACAAACCATGAGCTTCAAAAGCGAATGCAAGGATCAGTCTCCCTATTAATAGAACTGGAACAGCATAAAACTACCATAGAACCAGATAGTATGATTTACACAGGACAGACAAACTAAATTCAAGATTGAGATTCAGAAAGCTCATATTCATAGAGAAATCAAAATAAAGTGGCAAGAGAAATTCTATCAATAGAGAAACCACAAACACAAAAAAATGGCAGATATAGAAATCTCAATTCTCATCTTAGGACCCAAAATTACTTTGTAGAGGAATATTTGGTGAGGCAAACAATAAATCATGAGCCTCTATTATTTGTCATGCATGCAAAGAAATTCAAATAAGTACAATCAGTGTGAAATTAATTTCTGAATTACTCACCTGGAACTTTGACGGAATCACTAACTGGTGCAAGCTTAGCAGAATGTAAAACTTGAATTTTTTGATTTATTTTCTCTGTAATATCCTCATAATCATTACGCAGCTCTGAAGTAGCAACAACAACAAAGTGAGCAAAGACATGGGCTTGCATACAGTTATGGTGTTTGCTGCAACAGTCAGATTTTCAATGCATTTCTAAATTTACATATGTAAATGATCACATGCATTCAAGATGACAATTTATGAACAGTACTAGAGAATTTTCATATATGCATATATGTGGATAGATAACTAAAGCAACTAATGCCTCTTGTTTGACATATTACCATGTGAACAAGAGGAATTTAAAAAAAGCACACAGGGAGATGATGAAATTATGCCAGTTTGTGAAAATCCATGCAAAGACAAAAAAGAAGGAAAAATGATTCTTCGAACAAAAGTGATGCTTTTTACAACTATTGTATTTGTATCTGAGCAGAAACAGAACATACATATATCTGTACACGAGTTTGTAAGAAAATATTTGACTAGTTCATCAATAGAACCATGTTGCTTCCTTCCTATAACACTGCATTTCTCAGACATACAAGAAAATACATAAATTCCTCAGTTGCTCATTGAAGAAATTCTCCACTTCTTCACAAACATTGTGAGAAAAATAGCTAAACATAAGCAGTATCGTATTTAAGTATTTTCTTTCTCTGTCTGAAAAAATGCAGTGTTATAAGAACCGAAGTGCTTATGTTGATGAACCAGTTAAATATTTTCTCACAAACTCGTGTACAGATATATTTATGTTTAAAATAGTTGTAAAAAGCATAACTTTTGTTCAAAGAATTATTTTTCCTTCATTTCCTTTAATGGAATAGAAAGAAGGGATAATTAGTAAACTACCAGAAAGCCTTTGGCGATCCGCTCGTACAACCGGAATATCAATATCCGCCCTCGGAAACCCCTGCACACCCACAAATAACCCAACACAAATCACTCAACCTGTATGGTTGAATTCTGAAAATCTCAATACAAAACATAAATAAAGAAACTACACAGAGAGAGAAAAGAATTAAAGGGTAAAATATGGAATTACCTCAGAATCAAGGAGGTTACCAGAGAGGCCAGGGCCACCGGGCTGGCAGAGGCGCTGGATGATAATATTCATCTCCGCCTCAATTCCACTCCTTTTCTCCATCAGATTCATCGCCTCTGCTTTCAAATTCGCACCCACCATCTTCAGAATAATTCGGATTGTTTATCGAAATCTTTATAATCAGCTACTAGTACAGAGGAGCTGCCTCTAGGGTTTGCCGAAATGTAGAAGAGATTATCGCCACCGTTTTCATTTTGCCACCACCTTTGTAAAAAGAGGTAATTATACTAAAGGTCCTCCATCTTTATTTATTATTGTACTTATATTCTAACTATTTTTTGTTACATTTTTATTCTCAATCTTTCATTGATTATCTTCTATTTGTGAGAGCAGAAAAATTTATTCATTTTGCAATATTAAATTACAATATTATTTGTATATTTAAGCAACTCTCAGGTAACATTTGAGAATATAATTTTGTGTGTCGTGTGCGGATACGATAGTGCTCCAGAATCAAAATGAAAATGAGAATTTTGCTAAGCAAAATCAAATAATCAACTAAATCATCCGAATGGAACATGTTTAGTTTGGATTGACTAAAATATATATCCAAATTCGGGCCAATTTATGTAGGCGATTCAAGAAATTGAGATATTCAATTCGATTACAAGTTGGCCCGAAAATTAAACCAACCACTCATCGTGCCCACCCTATGTTAGATCATCCAAACGGATTGTATATTGTATATCTTGTCGCGTGATCATCATAATATTAGGTGTCTTTTTTATATAATTAATAAATTTTCGAATATAAATTATTATAATAAAATAAGATTATTAGATTATTTTCACACAATCTACAATAATGTAATGTAATACAATAAAGATTATTTTCACACAATCTACAATAATGTAATGTAATACAATAAGTTAAGGCCCTGTTTGTTTCCACTTTTAAGAAGAATTCCTAAAACTGCTACAGTAATGTAGCTGCAATCTTTCACCTCTTTCTCTCATAGTGGGCCCCAATGTTTTAATTAAAAAAGGGTAAAAAAATTGATTTTTATGTTAAAACAATTTGAAACAAACATGGGCTAAATGTGGAAATTGGTAGAGCACGAAATGAATCAATTAGAAACCATAAATTTGTTATTGTAGTATTATACAATAAAGTATAAACATATTTAGCCCCTGTTTGGTACACATTAAAATTTTCGTTCTCATTCTTCTACTCATTTTCAACCAAACATTCTTCAATAAAATAATATTTTCCATCACATCAATAATTTTTCCTTCTTTTTCAACCACAAATTCTCCATCAATCTACTATTCCAGAATACATTCTTCCAAAATAATGTGGATCAAACACACCCTTAGTGCGGAATAAATTAAAATTAAAATTTTATTATATAGTCAAGTCTCCAATGGGCAGTATTAGGGTGTGGGTGCACCCCTAATCCATCTTCCCTGAAACCCAATCTAAATCCATTTCTCTAACACTCTCTTGCTACGAGTTTGACTTTTTAGAGTAATAATAATAATATTATCTACCTTCATTCTAGTGCTATAAATACATAAAGGCTGGCACACGTTACAATGGCCGCCATTAGAGTGTCATCGCTAACCCTCCTCGCTTCAACTTCTGCTTCTTCTTCCTCAGTTTTCACTAAATTGCGATTTGGACCCATTTGGGGTATTTCTACAGCTACATCCATCTGTTCCAAAAGAACAAGGCGCATGGCTCACTCAATTGCTCGGGCTACACTTGGCCTTACTCAGCCTAATCAAATCGAGGTCCCTAAGGTACCTTTTCACGATTACATCTATTGACTTATTTTTGTTTTTATTTATGGTTGTTTGTCGGTATTACATTGGATATTTTTCGGAGTTCATAGTTGATAGGCTTATGGAGTTTGCATACAAGTCTAGTTAGTAAATAGTTACAGGATGTATAGTTTACATTTGTATACATTTAACTTATGTATGCGATGAGATCTTGGCTTTTGGAGTCTTGATTGATTTCTTTGAATTATGTCTGTGCATATTCGACGTTTAATCTGTGGTTTCGTCCTGTTTAATAATTCTATCAAGTCAGTGCCTTTGAGTTCTTGGTGTAAAGTAAAGATTTTTAACTTTTGTACTTCCATCCGCATCCCTTATAATTTGTAAGGTTTCTTTGTAATATTCTGTTACGACTTCATATTTCGATCTTATTGCCCATTTTCAAGCAAACCATTTGTGCAAGTGTGCGGCTTATTGTTCATTTCCAAGCAAATCATATATGTAAGTGTGTTCTGGCACGAATTTTATTTGTGTTTCTATATTATACATGTGTGCAAGTGGATGTTTTGTCTATCCGTTCATTTTAAGAAATTAATAGTTGTATTGTAAGTAAATCTGATATTTATATTCGGAATGTCTGAAGATCTCGTTTGTAGCTAAAGAAATTGATTTGGTGGAATGGAAAGGAGACATCCTTGCAGTAGGTGTCACAGAGAAGGACATGGCCAAAGATGAAAATTCAAAGTTTAAGAATTCCATATTGCAAAACCTAGATTTCCATTTAGGTGGTTCTTTGTCTGAAGCCACGGCTGAGGAGGATTTTACCGGAAAAGCTGGACAATCAACAATTCTTAGGCTTCCTGGACTTGGTTCGAAAAGGGTAGGTTTGGTTGGGCTTGGATCTGCAGCTAACCCAACAACTGCTTATCGTAGTCTTGGTGAGGCTGTTGCTACAGCAGCTAAGTCTTCTCTGGCAAGTAATGTTGCCATCACACTTGCTTCTTCCGAAGGGCTCTCTGCTGAAACAAAGCTAAGCACGGTTTCAGCAATAGCAACTGGTACTTGTTCTCTTGACACTTTGAGTCATAAAAGTCGACCTTCAATTTCTGCTGATTGTTAATTTTGGCGTTAAGCTTGGCCTAATATTTCGATACAACAGGATCTGTGCTGGGGACTTATGAAGATAATAGGTTTAAGTCAGAGTCAAAGAAACCATCTCTGAAATCAGTGGACATTCTCGGTCTTGGAACTGGACCTGAGATAGAAAAGAAACTGAAATATTCTGAAGATGTCTGCGCTGGGATAATTTTTGGGAGAGAGCTTGTAAATGCACCTGCTAATGTTCTCACCCCTGGTTTGAAATCCTGCACCGTCTTTCTTTTTCCTTTAGCGCTTAGCTTTTCTGCTTTACCTTTGAAGGGATAAATATTGTGAATAGTTGCTTGTGATGTTCAGAATCAACGGTTTTATGAACTTACTTTGGGTCTTAGATAAAGTATATTTCTCTAAATTTCATGGTGCTTTTATTGGGTAAGATTCTCTTTTACTATTTAATTTTGTTTACTTCTGTATTGCAGCTGTACTGGCGGAGGAGGCCAAAAGGATTGCTTCTCTCTACAGCGATGTTCTTTCTGCAACAATCTTGGATGTAGAGCAGTGCAAAGAACTGAAAATGGGTTCCTATCTAGCTGTTGCAGCAGCATCTGCCAATCCTCCCCATTTCATCCATTTATGTTACAAGCCTCCAGGTGGAGAAGTCAAGACCAAGCTGGCGTTAGTTGGAAAGGGGTTGACATTTGACAGGTTTTTATAAGTTTCTTCTAGTGAACAAATGTTGCTACTTTTGGATTATTAAGAGATAAGGGAAAAAGAGCGGTCTTAGAGATACAGCTGAAATTGAATATTTTCTCTACATGTTTGAGCTGTTTATTTTGTTTGTGCCTTTTACGTTTCAGTGGCGGCTACAATATCAAGACAGGACCAGGTTGTTTAATTGAGCTCATGAAATTTGACATGGGAGGATCAGCAGCAGTTCTCGGTGCAGCGAAAGCTCTTGGTCAAATCAAGCCTGCTGGGGTAGAGGTAAGTCATTTCTTGGTGGTGTATTTTTTGGGGGGATAATTTCCTTGTTGAATGATTAGATTTGTTTTCAATTTTATATTTTTTTTTCCTAGTTCTGTTTTCTTCTCTATATCCTGTTTAGCAGGAACATCTACTAATATTTTTCCTAAGGATTTAGTGATGAGTGATAATAACATAATAATTGTTCATGTACGTATAGGTTCATTTCATTGTTGCGGCCTGTGAGAATATGATAAGTGGAACTGGTATGAGGCCAGGAGATATTGTCACGGCTTCAAATGGAAAGACGATTGAGGTTAGTTCTTCATTTTGAAGGCTTTAGTCTTCAGATCATGACTGGGTCACCATTTACTTTATACAGTTCTTTGCAGAATTTTATATATTATGCTTTCTGTCACAAAGGATGTATTCAATTTGTTACATAATTTTTCTTCTTATCTGATTAATTGAAGAAACATACTTATCCAAAAACAAAAATGGATGGCAATAGGCTGTACATCAACTGAAATTAGATGTATCTACTATCTAGACAATGTATATGCTTTCAAGTTCAATGTTGAGACCTCTGTTAATCTTGCGGAGCTCTTGCATGTTACTTTAGAAATTGGTCTTTATCTGACTCGTTGGCACTTACATTTATTATTTAGATGTGCCTCCTCTCGAATCAATTTCCATTACGATATACATTATTTGCTGAAAATGCACTATATTCCTTCTATCTCCCCCTTCCGCACCCTAGTTCAAATTTATGTAGAAATTTTTAGTGCATCCAAATGTTAGTTTTCTAGTTATATGAATTTGTACCTGTATCAAAATTATGAACCTTTATAATTGAAAACTGGGTCAATTCAATAATTTACATGTCCAACTCTTGGATCCAGACTTCTGCCTGATCATCGAATTTGAATCCAGGCTACATAGTTCTTTTTCAAATGCTATGGTGGGAGATTTTTTTCTTTACTTGGGCATTGGAGTCTTGCTCATCACATTACTTTTTTGCATTTATGTCCAGCTATTTCATCTTTTAAGACTGTATTTCTTTCGTAGGTAAACAATACTGATGCTGAAGGTAGACTAACACTTGCAGATGCTTTGGTATATGCTTGTAATCAAGGTGTAGAGAAGGTATACATAAATGCATATAGTCAGCACCTTATCTTTGAGAAAATCTTATTTAGTGGGTTTTTTATCCTTTGCATCTTATCCCATGTATTCTAGGCACGGGTTTCCTTCCTGAAGACTACTAAAAATACACGTGTTTTAATAGCGTAACATATATGATGCACCAACACGGACGTGTATGTCCGACACGACACATGCTAGTCACGTTGATACATGATTTTCAAAAAAGTAATGACACGACATGTCGTAGCTACATTGAATAAATTTTTTTGAATTCTGAATTTATATAGTATAAATATAATTTTTCTTATTGAAGTTTTTTAAATATGAGTATTTATTTGTTATTTAATTATAATTTTGAATTAAAAATATATAATATAATATTTCTGATTAAGAAAGAAAAATGACCAGACGTGTGTAATACACGTCACCCTAGTTGAAATGTCCATGCAACACAACATGACATAGTTGCTTGTTCTAACCTGTAGTATCTTTGAATGGCATTTATATATTGGCACACTTTTTAATCATAAGAAAAGCATGACCCAAGTGTAGATCCAGTCCTATCGTGAAATGAAAATGTAGGTGTTTTAAGTGACAAGAACAGCTAGTTTAGGCCCTATTTGTCATCCTTTAAAAAATTAAATTGTTTGCTACAGTATCATTTCTCCACCACACACTCACACAATAAAATATTCTACACACAAATCAATAAAGTTTCTTTACTTTGTAACCATACATTCTCCAAAAAATACTATTCCATAACTCATTATTCCCAAATAAATTCTATCAAACAGGCACTTATTTTGTTTTATCAGATTTTAGGGAATCAATTTTCACTTATAGAGTCATACTCCATATCCCACCTATAAAGTAAAAACCATTTATAAATGGTGGAATTCTGTATGGATACTGGAAAAGTTATGCCATTTTTTTTTTCCTCCGTGTGTTTGGATGTGTGTAACACAGTTTAATTGCTGTGCAGATAGTTGATCTGGCTACTTTGACCGGGGCCTGTATAGTTGCTCTTGGACCATCTATTGCTGGTATTTTTAATTTTCTTATGGTTATATTGGTGTGAAGATTTGCCACGAAAATAGTAAAGGCAGGCACCTGAGAGATTTAAAAATGATAGAAAAGAATAAGAGAAGATTTAATATTTATAATAAGTAATAACCAAAGGTGAGTTCGTAGACTACTTACCACAAGTTCTGGGGTGCAAATTTTGATGAGATTTTTGGTTCTTGTTGAATTAAATTTGGTCCAGTACTCGAGGTGAAGAATTTCAAGTCTTCATAAAACATGTATTTTTTCCTTATATATCAACTTATATTTTTCCTTTCCAAAAAATGAACAGGCGTTTTTACTCCAAGCGACGATCTTGCAAACGAGGTACTTGCAGCATCAGAGGTCAGTGGGGAAAAACTTTGGAGGATGCCTATGGAGGAGAGTTATTGGGAATCCATGAAATCTGGAGTTGCTGATATGGTGAACACCGGTGGCCGTCAAGGT
The DNA here is from genome assembly GCA_035079005.1 of Fraxinus americana. Lineage (NCBI taxonomy): Eukaryota > Viridiplantae > Streptophyta > Magnoliopsida > Lamiales > Oleaceae > Fraxinus > Fraxinus americana. The sequence goes on along the minus strand of CM068717.1, from coordinate 2,290,935 downwards.
GGTGCGATTACTGCTGCTCTTTTCTTGAAGCAGGTACAACTTTTTTGTTATTTTCGGTTCTTTATTTTTTCTCATTTAGATATACCACGAGTTTGGAACTCGTGTGTTGCACGTGATTTCGTAATAGTTTTGTGAAATTTATTTGTTGAATTTTTCACATAAAATAGTTCAATCGAAAATTTTGATTTTTCACTTAACTATTAAAACATTAGAATAATTCAATTATTAGACTTCGTAAATGAAATGAGAGTATGTCTAGGTTGCTAAATCCTCTATATCAAAGGATAATTATCAGACTAAACTTAAATAAATAAATTGATGCCACTGCATATAATTTGGATCCTCGTTCTCGTGCGTTTAAAACTGATAGCAATGGAGGAGATATACACTCACTCACTAAGCGTCAGCTTGACTTAAGAGATTCCTCAAATAGAGAAGATTTGAACTTACTAAGGGCCTGTTTGGCAAGGCTTTTTCTTTTGCTTCTTGTTTAAGAGCTTCCTAAGAAAACTAAGTTAGGCTTGTTATCCTTAAACCAAATAGGTTCAAAAGTAGTTTCTTGGTCTCAGAAGTAACTTTTGACTTTTCAACTATCACATGTACTGAGTTTGAAATGCATAATTATACTGAATACACCTTTGGTGGAAAATATAAGTACTGGTTTGGACAAAAAAAAACAAAAACTATATTTACAAGATCTATGTGATATGACATAGAGATGGCAAGGTTTCTCCCACCTTTTAGTGATGCTGGAGAGTCGCCTGATACACAGAATCTTTGACCATTACTAAGAAATGATACATGGTGTATCTGGCATTGGTATAGTATCTTTTATCTTTCACAAGTGATGATTTCTTTTCATCTTTTCTGAGTGATGATCTTCTAGGCGGTACTGGTCAAGAAGTCTGATACATAACCTTTTTCTGCAGTTTGTTGATGAGAAGGTTCAGTGGATGCATATCGACCTGGCTGGCCCAGTTTGGAATGATAAGAAGAAAGCTGCAACTGGATTTGGTGTTTCAACCTTAGTTGAATGGGTGCTAAAAAATTCTTCTTAGTTTCAGATTTTCTATGTGACAAAGTTGAGCGAATTAAAAGTTCCCTACTGGGGGCTTTGAATTGTGAAAATAATGCCGTGTTGGCAAAAGAAATGTGGTGAAATTGAGGCATGGAACTTTCAATTTTCTTTTGAATGCAGAAGGTAACATTTAAGGAAAAAGCACGACTTCTAAGTCTATTCAAAAAGATGCGCAAGAACTATGTAACATATGGTGTACTTTCCTAAATACCACGGTATTTTTGTCTCATTTTGGATCCTTGAATATCACTATCTCCAATGTTGTTTTCATTAGCCTGGCAGTATATCTTTCGTTTTCAGATAATTGTTCTTTTTGTTTACTGTTTCCTAAATGATGTAGTTCTCTTTTCATCTTTCGTCTCAATCTTTTCTACTGTTAGGGTCCTTAGGGATGGTTTTGCAGTTTGTTTATGATCTAGTACTGGCTAGGCGCTTAATTTATAGCCAGTTCATTTTCCTCTATTTTTAGTCTAAGGAGCTGAGGACTGAAGCCCGTGTCTGCCAGGTCAGGGACTACTGGTTAGGATGAGTTGAGTTACACGGGACACATTTGAGAGAGGGACGGCTTATGGCTGCAGCAGGCACTTGGCAGCTTACACGACATTTAGTTGCCAAATTTCCTTTTTCACGTAAATAATGACCAAATGTACAAAGCTGTTTAAATAGTAAATTCAACTGTTTTGTGTGCAACGGCTATGCCTATATGACAAACGCTCTTCATGGAGAGATGGCATTAATTGGCATTTCTAGGACTGCACAGAATGGTACAGCTGAGAAAGCTACAAATGAGACGGAAAGTTACAATCTGCAGCATCAAACTGCACAGAGTACAAACTTAACAAAGTGAAATGTTAATATCGCTTCAACTTCTTCCTGAAATAGTATTCAAAATTAGGGTACCTTTTAACTCAGAAATGTTAATCTTGCTTCTACTTCTTCCTGAAAAAGGAATTCAAAATTGGGTACCTTAACTCTGCTCCCAGAAACATCAAATTCAGGCCTGCATATGAAACGAACAAGTTACCCTTTTTCAAGAAAATCATTTCTAGTTTGCTCCAAAATCCCATAAATGAATAGTGGCATTAGCAGAACATGCAGCCACATGCCTTTCATCTGAAACTATGGCATTGCATTCACCTATTCTCTCCCCAAAGTTGTACAACTCTTCTCCATGCACCATCTCCCAAACCCTAATAACTCCCCCTACACACATTAGGGCATATCCACCATTGACACTTCCCAAAATCCCCCTCTGGTAAGCACCTCTTACTGTGAACCTACATACTTCCTCCAGAGTCGCCACCCGACGCACGCTTGCATTGCCACGCATGTCCATGATTAACAGCAATTCGTCATTATTCGCATCGAAAGAACCTACAATTATTCTCCTATCAAATTCTTCTTCTCCTAGTATTATCCCCTCATTTCGTAAATCAAAGACCATAAGCCTAATGTTCGTGCATGCCACCGCGGATTCATGGCTTGTTACTCTAACTCGACCGATAATATCTGTCAATTCGTATAGCAAATGCCAGCCCAATACTGCTTCTGGGTCGGTTAGAACCGCCAACGAAGACTAGCTCTTCAGTTTCACTGTTCCACACGTGAAAGGCACGACCAGGAAGACCTGGAGAAGGGTAGAAAATTGCAAAAAGACATTGAAAATGGAACCCCAAAAAGGTCATAAAACAAAAACATGTTCATCTTTGTTAAGTACCTGCGTAGAGGCCAACCCACCTCTGGTTACAACCCGTGAAGTCGACTAAAGCGCCGTCATTGACAACATCACCTAGATGGACTCTACGTAGAGGGTTGACACCATTGATAACTACCAGATGAATGTCACCATCTAGTGTGGCAAAGACAAGTTGAGCGTCGGATAAGATGATTCCTGACACTGCACAAGCGAAGCGACCAATGCGATCGCGGTGCTGAGGATAGAAGGTTGCGAGTTGGAGCCTGCTAGGAAGGTGAAATAGGTGAACGGATCCGTCTGAGAATCCAGCAGCAAGGTGGTGGTCAGATAGTGCCAGGCGACGACATGCAAGACCGTCATTGTTATTATTCACATCTGAGGGGACAAACGGAAGGCTTGTGTATACATATCTACCTAGTTGGAAGTTGTTGGCTGTCCGGTGGCGGTATATATACTCCTCACGCCAAGTATTACGCAGAAGATGCCCGATATTCCATATGCGCCTCGTGAGGTTGTGCCATAGAAGTTCAGAATGCGACACCGCTCGCCAGGTAGAACACACCTGAAATTAGCCAACACACATCAAAAATCAAGCTTCATAACTTCTTTGGATGATGCATATTATCTGCAAGAAAAAGTCTCCTCAAAAAATATCTTATTAATTTCATTGTCTGATGTTAAATTGCTTGATTTTCCTGCTAACAGCATAATAATAAAGATATCATTTTCCTTCATACGTAAATAACATGAATAAAAAGAACAGCTTTCGATAGCCAATCTTGAAAACGTAAATACAAAATTAATTCCACGTCTAACATCAATTGTGGAAGAGAGAAGCCCAAAAGGAAACGGGAATTGAGGCATTTTTGTATCAAAATTAATCCTAACTGACCATTAAAATAAGTAACAAGAAAAAAATTAAAATGTACTAGAAATAAAAAGTTACACATAATTAAAAGTAACTTTAAGCTCAGTTAAACAGGTTGTCACAAGAGGTTTTTAAGATCAATTAAATTATAATAATTTACATGACACCTCAAATATTAAATTCATAACAAAATACCATTTAAATAAATAGATTTAAGTCCTTTAATTACTTTGACCTTCTAAATGATTATATTCAAAATCTAGAGTTCTTCACAATCACTCCTTTTCTCATGGCTTTACATTGGATAATATAATTTTTTCAATTTTGACCTACTTTCCTAATATTCTAATATTTCTTTTTTGGCAACCTTGTGAACTCCTAAATGAGTGCTGAACCTGATCACCATACAAAAGCAATGTCCAAATCCAAGAATTCTGATGCAGGCATGCAAGATCCCACATGATCAAAAGCCCATTTTCATTTATAAGCAGTGGGGGCTGAGTTCCAAATCATGCTTTCTATGCACTTATAAAGAGATGTTTGGTAAAGCTTTTTTTTTAAGAATATAAGTTGTGGATGGTATGAGATGTGTTGTGTAGTGTAGGTGAAAAATAAATAAAAGCTTCAGCTTATAAGTAGCAAAAAGATTTTTCCACAAGGCAGATTCGTACATACAGATCAGCCTATGCTGCTTCTTTGACATACGCATGATAGATAAACAGTGTATAGATTATTCGAGCTGTCTTATAGCCTGTAGATTTGTACTGGTGTCCTCATTTATATCCCTACTAAAGTACAAATCCATATATAAAAATGACAACTTTACTCCATAGCTATCCGCATGAAGAAATAAATACCCAACGAGCATACAAACAAAAGATTTGTCCAAGAAAAAGGAAAATTAAAAAGCAAAAAGAAAGTACAATCTGACGAAAGCGAAATCAAATCCTTCTCTGCTGCTGGGATTTTTTCGAAATATTATTTCTTGCAAGATTACAAGCTACTTTTTTGGATGCTGAGATCACTCCTCATAGAGCAGTGTAAAGTCGAAGGGTTTTCCTCACGGGTCACTATCAATAGTTTCAGAGCGTTAGGTTATCAAAAAGCATAGAGAATCCAAATATGTAGATATTGGAAAGACTTGGAAAGTTGAGTCAAAAAGTAGAAAATGGATTTTCTAAGCAAAGAAAACGAAAACAATATTCAAAGAACCAAAAGAACCCTTTTATGTTTATTATAAAAGATCTGATAGCTATCTTCAAGAAAAGTCAGCCCAAAAATGGACAATTCTTTTATGACACCACATTTTTCCCACTGATGGCTGAAAACCGAACAAAATAATTATATGTTTGGTTAAAAGGAGAACTTAAAAATATGACTTTATGTGTGGAAACTTCGTACTTTTTGAATGTGGGAATAAATTTACATAATTTCCTTGCGAGTTCGAAAGTCTTCAAAAGTCTAAAAGTGAATAGGGAGCATGAGAGAGAGAGAGAGAGAGAGAGAGACGGGGAGAGAGAAATAGTTTTAGGAATTTGTTTTTAAAAAAAAAATTATTGAAAAATGTGATTTTTATAAAAAATGTAATTAAAAATAAATCTTAGAAATGAGTACAAAAAAAGATGTGATTTTTTTTTTTTTTCATATTATTATTTTGCTATATTTTATGTTGATTTGGTCAAAGATTTGGATAAACTTAGAGAAACAAACTCAACTTTAAACTTTTGAAACAGTAACATTTTTCGAGTTTAGAAATAACCTGTCTGGTGTGCTATGGAGCTGAGTGACAAGTTTAGAAGTATTTTCTCTTGCTCGTGCCCATAATAATGACATCCTTATCACGATCATATTAATAAAAATTTATCCATTTCTTTATGTTCAATCAAACATAATTACTTAACTTACACTGTTACACATATGCATGAATACATACACACACATATATATATACAGAAAATGGGGTGGGGTTGGGGTTGGAGGAGGAAAGGGGTGCACCTGAAATAGGTTGAAGAGAGCTCGGGCTGCAGCAATGCGGCCAATAGAGGTAGAGGCATCAATGGCAACTTGAAATGCAAGGGCTTCGACAAAAGGTTCTGGCCATACTCCATCGCTTGAGCGTCTACGGCTACGAGAGGATGATGGTCCTTCAAACTCGCCGCCGCCGCCGCGCTCTCCTCCGCCGCCGCCGTCTCCTCTTGTTGAAGATGATGTAGACATGTATGTATGTATAGTAGTAATGAAAGAAACTGCAGATTGGAGACAACGAAAGAAAAGCAGAGAAGTAGACACACGGGGGCCCAATGTGACTCTTGAGAGGGGTTCAAGAAATCTAGTTATAGAGCCAAATGAAAGGACCTCGCAAAGCAAACTTACTTTTAAAATATAATTAGGCAAATAAAGTAACAAATTTTACTTTAATCTCAATGGAAAATCAGGCAGCTAACCTTATTATCGATTTATTAAAATTCGAACATATGAAGGTATCCTCACCTAATAAATTTCAACGAATCATCGAATTATTCGAAAGAGAGTGTGGTCTCAAAAAGTTATGTACGCTCAAAAAACACAATTAAAAATTAACAATGTGATAGAAAATATTATATTTTATAGGGACTCTAAGAAATGCTTTAAATATGTTCTCGAGTTAGAAAATTTGGTATAAAATAATTTAATTAGTTTATTGTAGTCGTTATTATGTGTTGCTTCGTTGAATAACACTCTAAATGGGTTCTTTGGAAGGTGATACTATAAGATCGAGTGGTATCTCGAACTTTATCTCTCTAACATGTTTTTTCACTCATAACACATTTCAATAGACGTTTACAATTGTACAAATTATCGATTGGATCATTCAATCTTCAATTGAAAGTAAATTTTTCCAAGTGAGTTTGTCTGTCACGATAGTCATTTATAGAAAAAACAATGACTTGAAACTAATTATTACAAGTAAAACTCACTTGTTGAGTTTAATCGCAAGCAAATTTTGCTTAAATCATTTTAATTTCACGAGTTGCGTATTACATAGGAAATTTTGGTTTCACCTTTTTTTTTTCTTTGAGAAATTAACAAACGTCATAGTCATGTAACCTTAAAAATGCATTAAAACTATGACGTTTTTAAGGTTACATAGTCCCAAAAGATGTAATTTTTTTTTTTTTTAAACAATCTAAAATAACCTCAAAATGACCAATGTCGTCCCAAAATTCAATTGTGATGGTCTAATGGTGGTTAAGAAATCCATCATAAACAATACATCGACAATAAATTTATAATGGCAAATACATTATAAATTCAATTGTGATTTAAATAAATAACTCAATCAACATATAAAATAACAAAAAAGAATTTCATATTTAAATAAATTTCAATTATATTAATTCAAATAATTACACAACTAAATAATAAGGCAAAAGTGAGTACTTTATGTGATGGAAAAATTTCGATGATGTAGTCACTTTTTCTAATGGTGTCTATATATGTGTGAGTGTGTGGAAAGGGCAGTAAGGAAAAAAATTTGTTGAAAACGTCAACGCGACTTCAACAAGAAATACAAAACTGAAAACACGGGTTGAGGCTTTTTTGAAAGTGAAATAAGCGAGGGATAGAATCATAGAAGTTTCAAGAGAGGGATTACACGGTGAATTATGAAGAATTTTAAATGTATGGGGGGCAAAAGATGATCTTGGTAGAATTAATGTAATTTTAAGAAGTAATCTAATCTTGACAAATAACATAAATATATAGCTCAATATTAAAGTTAATTATATCGTAGTAAAAAGTACTTTGTTACGGGAAAAACAAATTCCCGCTGTAAAAATCTCGACGAGAAAAGACTAAATTCTTATGGTGAACGTTTGACATAAATTTTAATTTTAGCTAAGTTCTAAAATAAATTTACCATATCGCATTATTATTTCATTGAGTTTATCGAGGGCAAAGAGTTAATTAGTTCCTATAATATTTTTGTTTATTTTTTATCTTTTACATCCTCAATTAGAGGGAAGAAAAATCCAGCATGCTTTTGATGATTAAATGAGTTTAACTTAATGAAATGTTTATTTCACTTCTTGTTCTAACTTTTTTGGTCGATATGATTATTTATTCATACTTAGAACCTAATAATTAAGAAAAATAATTCTCCGATTTGTCTTGATGATTTTATTGATTAACTAGGGATGAAGTTAGAATAAAAGAATTACGAGGACAAAAAATGAAAATTATAATTTTTTTAATAAAAATTTTGGACGAATTTTGAAATTTGAAATTTTGTGTGAAGACAGCTAATCCCACTGCCCCCACACTAAATATGTTCTTGTGAGTAACTAAACATTTTTTTTAAGCATGCAATATCTTTCGTTTTAGGCTTAAATTACTTTTAACACTTGGGGTCCGTTTGTTTCTCATTTTTCATCAATAAAAATGAAAAATATGATCGTTATCTATCACATCAAGCCATCAATTTTGAATTTCTATATCTTATGTGGGGTCCATTTTATTGTAAAAATGCATTTTGAAATAGTAAATTGATGGAGAATGTATATTCAAAAAATAAGATTTTTTTTTTTTGAATTTTCATTTAATATTATTTTATTGAAAAATGTGTAATTGAGAAGAAAAAAAAGAACAGAAAAATACATTTTAGAAATAATGGGAAGAACATAATATTATTCTTAGTGTGGCGGCAATTATCAATCTCCCGATCAAGGAGAGCTGGTCGCCATCAAGTCATCAAAGCCTAACTAGAAGTCAAATATGTCCGAATGGTACTTAGCTAACAAGGACTTTAATGAAAAGGAGACTTGCAAATTATGCATTGTCCAATGTATCCAAGTGGAAAGGGACTACTTATACTCGACTATCACAACTTCATAGAGTCACATGGCAATTCCTCTATTTGTACACCTCTACGTAGCTAACATCTATCTCTAAACTTAAATTATTTTGTTATTTATTTTCATCCTCGGGATGGCATTAGATTGAGCCGACCCGTCGACACCCAAGCTCGACTCTTCGACTCGTTAGTTCAACGAGTTGAGTCGTTCGCGAGCCCAAACAAATCGTCCATGAGATCGAGAAGTCAAACCATTCATGAGTTTGCTCATAAGGTCAACTTGTAAATAAAAGTGAGCTCGATCCAATTTATAACTTGTCTCAAAATAACCTTGACATTTGTCATCACTCGAGTCCTTTTCTGAGCCACATTTTCATTTTCAATCTTCTACTCATTTTTAACCACATATTTTTCAATAAAATAATATTTTTCACCATATCAATAACTTTTCCTTCTTTTTCAACCACATATTCTCCATCACATCATATAAAAAAAAATGCATTCTCTCCTAAAAAATGTGCATGAAACACACTCTAAGTCTATGTTTGGTCCCAATTTTTTCCAAAAACTCAAGGCTCGTTTGGTTTGCGTTTCAGCTTTCAATTTTGAGTATATTTTTAGTTCTGTTTTGAGAGTTTGCTTGGAAATTGTTAAAAATGTGTTTAGTTTATCATTTTGAAAATTTATTTCTTAAAATAGAAAATTAAAATTTGGTTTGAAATTTTGAAAAATCATTTTATGACATCTTATTCCATGAAATTTGATTATTCAGTAAAAATAAAATAATTTTATTTTAATATATTATCAAATAATATATACATTTTACAGTTCTTGAGTTTTACAGTATATTTTTCTTGCTATAACAGTAAAATAAATATAAATAATAAATTAAGGTCAAAATATAAAAAATAAAAATTATTGGCATGGACTCAATATTTTTATCATATTTTTTTAGAATTTTTACGTAAAGCTTGGACTATTTTTATTTTTTATATTTTTTTTCTAGAATTTTTTTTTTTCATATTGTTATGTTTTAGAATTTTAGATTATATTTTTTCAAAATTTTTATTTTTTTAATTTTATTCATTAGAATTTTACGTTTTTATTTTATAAAATTTTACATAAATAAATCATATTTAAACGCTCGTTTTCCATATTTTGACTGTTTTCAGATATATTTTCACTCAAAACATCAAATATTCAATTTGAATTTTCTTTTATAAATTTAATCTCATTTTCGAAAATACATTTTCAAAAATATCGAACTAAATGTAGGGAATTATTGAGAGCAATTACCCAAGGCCCAAACCCACTCTACCAGGCCCAAGTGAGGTTCCATCCCAAAATCAATTGGTAATGGGTGGAGTAGCCCACTTGAGTTATATGGTGAATTTATTTTAGGGAAAAATTCATAAATAAGGTGTATTCTTTACACCAATTCAAAAATAAGGTTTATAGTTTGAAACTTCAAAAATCAGGTTTTTTTTTTTTTTTTAATTCTAATATAATATAATATAATAAACCCACCCCACATGCACCACCCCCCTACTCCGGTGACTATTCCGACGACAATTCCGACCACCACTTTTCTCCGGCTCCGATTCCGGCGACTGCTCCGATTCCGGCGAGGTCACAGATTTTTAAAGAGTCACGTATTATTATAGTCACCGGTCACATTTTGGTCACAGATTTACAATTTAGTTAGTCACATATTATTTTTCAGTCACGGATAATAATTCTTATAGGTCACATATTATTTTACGGTCACAGTTCAAAAATTTTGTAGGTCACAATTATTTCTTTGGTCACATATTTCAAATTTAGTTGGTCACATATCAAAATTTATAGGTCACACGGTCACATATTTCAAAAACTGTTTGGTCACAAATTATTTTTGAGTCACATATTACTAAATTTTTAGGTCACAGTTAAGTAATCACGTCAGATTACCAAATATTTGGTCACATACCCTCAAATACTTGGTTACATAACCAAGTAATTGGTCACATACACCAAATAGAGGTCACACATCACAACACACCATACCAACACCGCTTGTCACGATTAAATATTTGGTCACGTATAACTAAATATTTGGTCACACACCACCAACAATAACCACCAACGTGGCCGCCCCCGCCACAAAATCGCCACCACCACCATAGATCCACCAACAATAACAACCAACGCACATCACACCACCAACAATAACCACCAACGTGGCCACCCCCGCCACAAAATCGCCACCACCACCATAGATCCACCAACAATAACAATCATAGATCCACCAACAATAACATCACTCAATAGCCCAAAAAAAAAAAAAGAAAAAATAAAATAAAATGCAAGAATGAAATCGGCTGCACCGGCAATGCATTGTTGCCTTTTCCGGCAGCCGATTTCGTTTGCTCACGGGCAGCGATTTCGTGCCCTTTCTTTCAGCAAATAAATGTTGCAGACAAAGAATGATTTCTTGTGAGGAGGGGGGAGGGAGGCGGAGGCGCGGCGGCGGCGGCGGTGAGGAAGAGGGCGGCGGTGAGGAATGGAGAGAGAGAGAGAGAGAAAAAAAATGGATTGAAAATGAATTAGGGTTTGAAAAATTAGTATTATAATATTATTTAAATATTTAATTTATACCTGATTTTTGATTAGATAAATATTGGACCTGAATTTTGAATTTGAAAGTTAAAACCACTGGTTTTTTGTAATTTCCTCTTTATTTTATTCCCACAACCGATGTGGAACTTGTTTGCTCCAACACTAAACACGTCTTCAACGTTTTGCAAAATTTAACGTTTTAAAATGTTGTCGAAACAACGGGTAAAAGACAAGAGGAATGGTTGTTGTGTTTCATTTTGTCAATAACCACACTAGCAAGTACTATTCAATAGCCGTAGCTTTTTGACTGGTGAAGTGGGGTCCAGATTGTGGCATGCATGCCACTGTCTTTTCCAAAGATTAGTCAACAAGAATATTTGAATGAATATTGTAAGGTTTTGTTTCTTGTCCTCATTGCTGCCAATATCTTTTTTTTTTATTTTTTTTGTTTTTGGAAAGTACGACTTTCTGAAGCATGAATGTGACAGAAAAGTAACAGTAGTCAGGTTATCAGGTGAGGCCTAGAGTATATGTAGTTTCGGGGGACCCCCACCTACTTCGACTAGTCTTAGTCCTATTTCCTCCTCGTGTAAAAATATTATTACAGTAAAAATTATATTGTCGGTTGAAAATTATCACTATATTTTTATCCTTCTTTTTCATCCATCTCCTTTCTTCCATTTCAAGATTAACAATTTTGAGGACATAGTAAACTACATTATTAATGTCAAACTATTTTTTGATGACATAGTAAACGACATTATATGTAACGGTTAATTATTTGATGATGAGATAATAAAAAATCACCGCATTAATACATCAGGAAAGGTAGCATTCGAGGATAAGTTCGATTCATTAGATTTTTCGATTTGTTCAGAAAAGAAATGAAGTATAATGAAATTTTATCCTTATCTCTTTCTTAAGTAGGGAACTTGTTTAGAAAATATATTCAAACATTCCCCAAATGACAAAACGTTCCACTGTTCACACTTGAAAAAGAAGTTTTAAGGTCTCGTTGTTTTGATGATTGCTTCAACCCTGATACATTTTCAGTGTCATGGGGCTAGACCAGTGAGCCGTGACGCTTTCTTCAAAGGATTGGACTATAGTGATGCATGTACTTGTAAATTGTTTATTGGAACCAAATTTCACATTTCACATTATACTTTTAATATATTTTGATAAAAGTTAATGAAATATGTAGTTGAAAAGTCGTGGGGTCCACAAAATATATGATTGAAATTAATTATTGATTTTAACTTAAATTAAAATCCAAATTTTGATTTGTACCAAATAGGCTATGTATTTTACAAACAACAATTCAATTTGTACACAAAATTTTGAACACCTTCAAAAAAGAAAATATTGACCCTCAGGTCCGTCCCACCTTAGACCGGACTTGAGGGCTAAAATTCGTAAGAGCAAAATGTGCAGAAGTGGGCTTGGCCTGTTAGTCTTAAAGCTAATGTCCACTAGATTCGGCCTATTTTGTCGGCCCATTTAAGCGTCTTCATGTTTCATCAAGATTTCTAATTTCCGAATTTCATGTGGTAATAAGCAACATAAAATTAATCGAATCACAATTATCGTATTTACAAAAATGTTATCCATAAAGTATGTGCAACTAAGCTCACATCAGTTAGATACCTTGTGACAACATAATCCCTCGATCAACCTGCACAATCAATATAAACACCGATATACCATTTTAGTAAAATTTACGAGATCGTCTAGATAATCATCAAATGCAGCCACAGAAGTGATTAAAAAAATCTAGATTTTTGCACAAAGAACTTCATTAGCACATATTATCTAATATAATTCACAAATATATGACAAAAGTACTTTTATATATGGGGTATCGGAGCTCCTCATTCTCATCTATTGACTATAGTTAGCCGATACCCATAAATTCGTGAATAGGGAAGAGGAGATAAAGACATCAAATTGATTCTTATGAAGACCAAGGTGAAGACATCTTTGGTACACAGTATTGGATTAGACTAAACAGTACAACCAACTAGATTTTTCACCTTATTTCTCTTGTCCAACGCGGTCCAATCCACCATGCAAAACACAATTTCTAGCAAAGCACGATCAATTATTCTTAGGCAAACAAGATGAATGTTATAATGAGATAACTGCAAATGATCCACTTCTATTTGTCCATGTAACAAGGACCATCCTGCATAACACTGCTTCCATGAGAATAAAACCAGCACATTCCTTTTGCATTATGAAGCCTGAGCAATATTTTGCAGAGAAAGTATCGATTATGCAGATGTAAACAAGAGTTTGAGTCTCGGTGAATCAAATAACAAGCTGACCATACTAGAAAGAACAGTAAAACACAATCGCAATAATTGTTTAAAAGATCCAGTACGTACCTTGATTTATACCAGAAAAGCAATAATCGTGATGGACGTGTGTTTCAAACACATTCTTTTATTGGTTATATTCACTGAAATATCAAGCTACAGACCATTCTTTTATGCCAAACTGGTGGTGTAATTATTGCGGATTTGTGGGAGTGAAGTGAGCTAGAGGGAAAACAGAGGATGCTTCGGGATGGAAAATATTGCTGAGATGTTGAAAAGAGTGTTCGGCAAAGGACCCATGTACTAAATGTCCGGTAAGATGCTGCTAAATCACGCTGTTTGTCCTTCCTCACCATCAGTATTATGTACAGCAGGGTACACCACTATTTGGGCTTAACCAATTAAATACTGTACTGGAGAAAAATGTCATCAACAAGATATTCACAGACTCACAGTTTGCTCTTAAAAGAAAAGTCAACAGAAAAAACATGGCACATTGCATTTTTGTCTTGCCGCAGAGATGACTTTGTTAATTATATGATGGAGACTAACCAGGTGACACAAGTGAAATATTTTAAAAACTAAAGTAACCATTTTGGAACGAAATGAAGTTCGGTGGCCAACATAAAATTTCATGCAAACTACATTTACCAATGGGTTTCTTACCCTAAATCACAAACAGTAATATCACAAGTGATCGAGCTTTGAGACAAAAAAGATACAGTTACTTTGTCTGCCATGCTATAGAACATTATATGAAACAGTGAAATGCTATGTGGTACTTGAGATATACACATCCAATTGCTTTGCCTAAATGATTAAGATATATAACTTGAATATGCTGGCCAACAAATGTCATAGAAAAAACATTAGCCCAAGACATTAAAACAAATGTTCTTTACATGTTACGTGTTACTGATATTTGGTCTATAGCTGAGGCTGTATATCCCAACACCTTCTGGCATAAGGTGTCTCGATTCTATCTCTTTGCACAAGTCCATGGCCAATCCCTCTTTACCACATTGGCGAAGTCCATTGCAAATATCAGATAACACACCTGAATCAGGGGCTATAGATCTTGCTAGCATTTCTTTCAAGACTATAACTGCTCCATCGTAATCCCCATTCCTAATGAAGGCATGTATTAGTATCTTGAAAGTTGGTTCGTTGGGATGACAACCACTCCGCATCATGCTTTTACAGAGTTGAAACGCACGCTGAGCATTATTCCTCACACACTGCCCATTAATAAGAGCAGCAAAAGTAGAGGAGTTAGGAACTAACTTTTCCTTATCAAGTTCTTTGATCATATATGCAGCTTTTTTAGTCTTACCCTCATTGCATAATCCCATAATCATTGCATTATAAGTCAAGATATCAGCCTTGATTCCATTCATTGCCATCTCGTCAAAAAGCCGGCTACCCATCTCACTATTACCTGCTTCGCCATGACCACGAATCAACGTGTTATAAGTTATAGTAGTAGGAGCAACATTCATGCTTTTCATCTCAAGAAGTAGCTTGTTTGCCTCATGTAATTTTCCCTCTTTGCAGAATGCATTAATAAGCACGTTATAAGTAACATCACTTGGGCAAACTTCATTTTTCTCCATTACATTCTTAAGTTTCATCCCACTACTTAACAGTCCTCTACTACAATATCCAGCTATCAGAGTATTATATGATGCGACATTTGGGGTTAATCCCATTCTCTCCATGTCCCTAAATAAATCAACAGCCTTGTCCAATTTCCCCGCCTTACTAAAAGCTCCAATAACCAAATTAAGTGTATAAACATTTGGCGAGATCCTACACCGCTGCATCTCCTTATAAAATGCCAAGGCAATATCTGCACGATTCAAACCATTCAACGCACTCAAATACGCATTACATGACTCAACCGTAGGGAAAAATCCATATTCCTTCATCCAACAAAAAGCATCAGTGGCATTCCTAAACTTCTTCAAATGAGCATAGGTCTTGAATAATGCATCAAAAACACGCGGGGAAGAGTCGCACATTCTATAAGTATACAACAAAGCATCAAAAATCTTCCGCGGATAATCCAACTCAAAAGAACCCATTTCAAGAATTTTCCTTAAAATCGACTCAGCTGACTTAAACTTGTAATTCTTAGTAAGTATGTGAAGGATTATGGATTGTAAATCAAGGGTCTTCAATTTAGGATTTTGTAGCTCAACCCACTTGAAAAACTCGAGTGAAAGCACGTAATCTTTTCGGGTTTTTAGCATAATGTGTTTAATTCTAAATTGGGTCAAACCAGAGGCTAAGTTTTCCAGCTTATCCCAATCAGAGTGGATTACATGACTGTGAGCTATGTTTACATAATCAAGGTCTTGGCCTTTGGGTTCAGGGATTGTTCTGTGAGGTAATGGAATGGCACTTTTCTTGAAATTACTCAGTACCGGAAGTTCTGAAGAATTTGTGGCCTGGGTTTTGTTTGTTAAATCAAGAAACGTACAGAGTCTGCGGAACTGGAGATAATTCATGGCGTAGGGTTCGTTTATTTGTTTAAACTGACGCCAAAATTAGCATTATTTCTAGAGAGATAGTGACAGAATCACACTAACCTAGCCGGGACGGTAATCAGATTCTTCTTCTTTGTTTTCTCTGTATTCTGAATGACTGCCTGACTGGTGATTGTTGGATGCGGTTTCCCCCTCTGAGAGAGATCCGTTATAAGCGATGCCGAGAGCGAAGGAAATTTAAGCCCTGTTTGGTTGACGATATTTTTTTCATTCTCATTTTTTTATTCATTTTTAACCACACATTTTTCAATAAAATAATATTTTCCATTACATCAATAATTTTTCCTTCTTTTTTAATCACACATTTCTCATCGCATCATAAAAAAAATGCATTCTTGATTTTATAATGTGCACCAAATAGGTTATTTATTTATTTTGTTAATTTTTCTGTTGTGAGATTATGTTAAATTGACTCTTTAATTTGATTATTAGGTTTAAGCAACGTGCAATATACTTTTGCTTAGTTTATATATAATTTTTTTGGTTAAGAATTAAATTTTTATTAATAAAGATGTAATTTTTTTGATTAATTAAATACTAATGATGTAATGTTTATGTAATTGATAAATAATTACACATCGTGATATATTAAAAAAAGAGCATTAATAGAATTTATAACATGGTGCTATAAATAAATATCGCTCATAGTTTTATGAAAGTTGTTTGAGATAATTTTAATTCTAAGATAACGATTCAACATTTTTCCCACCTTACACTGTTTCAATAGAGATGACATTAAACTGCCTATATTTTTTCTCCTTTAGTTTCTCTGGATCTATATAAACTTAAATCTTCCAAATTTCTTTTGATAATTTCTCTTCAACGCTTTTAACATATGATCGATTTTCCTACAAAATAAAATTTGAATAGATTTACATAATTAATAAAAAATCCAATTATTTTTTAAATAACTCATTATAATAAAAATCAAGTTCTGAAGAAAAATTTAAGAAATACATCTCCAGCATGTCCCATCAATTCAACTGTTGAACAACCAAGTGTCTGTTCTGCTATTTCACCAAACATAGTAGCTGCTAGTTTTCCAGTATTATAGTTCAATTCAACATATCCCCAAATACTTTAAATGCGTTGAATATATTAATTTTAATTTGAATAGTATTAAATTCTAAATTAAATCAGACGTCAATTTTAAATTAAAATTGTAAGATACATACCGTGGTTTTGCAGACCTCCTGACTTTTGCAATATATACAAACGAAGATTTCATTGTATTTATATCGAGTTCCTTTATTATAGTCAACGCATGACATGTAATAAAATATTTGGGCAAACTCAATCACATTTATCTTCGCCTATATTCAGAATTTTGCTTTCTACATTAAATCATAATCAATTTTTAGAATGAATGTTAGTGTAAAGACAAAAAAATGTATAAATTTGTGTTTCTTACTATTATATTATATCAAATTTTGCACTTAATCATGGACATTTTGTACATAATAAAATAATAGATAACATTACAATACAAAACTAAATGAATAAATTTTTTTTCTTTATTAAGTTCAATGTACTTTATCGAATAAATTATTAGCATTTTTAAATTGATAATCTCCACATCCATTTTTTTTTTTTTTTAGTTTAAGTTTTTCTTGGTGGCTAAAATGTAGTAGTACAAAACCTTTTGCATTTCCCATTTACTTATTATTAGATAATGAAATTCCAACGGACACAACATCAATGGCCACAAACAGTGGCTTAATTGCTATTTAATGGAAACAATAAAATTAACGGTGAAAAAAGATTTTCCGTTTAAACAACCAATTCCGTTAAATTTTCTTTTAAAACAAGAATTTTCGTTTCATATGCATTTTTTATATATAGAAGATATAATCCTCACCGTTCATCCGATCCATACCAAACATTGGTTACATTGCTAACGGCTAAGCCGTATTTAGCCCCCGTTTGTTTCTCAATTTTCATCCATAAAAATGAAAAATATGACCGTTATCCATCACATTAAGCCATCAATTTTAAATTGGGAATAATATATAAATAAGGTATTTAATTATCACAATTTCAAAATTAATGTTTGAGATTTTAAATTTCAAAAATCAGATTTTCATTAAAATTTATTTATAAATAAATAAATAAATTATATATTTAATTAATAAATATATAAATGTCACATATCTATACAATTTGGTCACAATTCAAAAAATTTAAGGTCACAATTCAAAAATTTTAAGGCCACAATTCAAAAATTTTATAGGTTACGATTCGTTCATCGGTCACAAATTAAAAATTTAAAAGTCACAATTATTCATCGGTCACGAATCACAAAATTTATAAGTCACACAACTTATTTTATGGTCACAGAACATCAAATTATAGGTCTCATATTACTTTTATTGGTCACAAATTAATAAATTTGTAGGTCACAAATTATTTCTAGGTCACAGTTTATTATTTATTGGTACACACCAACCAATTTATTGGTCACAATCAACAAATCATTTGTGACCACCACTAACACAACACCACTGTCGTCTTCGCCGCCAACACCAACACCACCACTTCCCAGCAACAAACATCATCGCAACCGCCAAATTCACTACCAACGCCAACAACAAAAACCACAGCCTCTACCCGATCAAAACCACCACAACTGCCACCTAAACACGCCAAAACCGCCACCACCGCACCGCATAGATCCATCACTGCACATCATGCACCGCACCACAAACCCAGATTCACGCCCCCACATCGCACCACCACATCGCCACCATAATTGAAGTTAACGCCACCAATATTGATTCCATCTCCTTCGTCGCCAAATCCGACACCAATATCATCTCCAAACCCAAATCCGATACCACTTGTGACCACTGTCACCACCACCTACAACAACACAGCTCAAACATGGACCCACACACAACCTCATCTCAGCTGGATCCACAATTGATCCGCTAGATCCACCATCAACACTAGATCCATCGCAAGATTCACCCCCGGATGACTGCTCAATCTGCTTGGATCCATCGCGGCTGATTTTGGTCCAGCGCGGCTTCGGCTCACGCTTTTCCTTCCCCATCATATCGGGGAAACTAACAGCAGGGGTTTTCTTCAGGATCGCGAAGTCGACGCACCACGCACACACCCACCAGATCTGCATCCATACGCGACTGCGCTTGCTATTTCACCGGATTGAAGAGCGAAGTGTGAGAGAGAGGTGGTGGTGCCAGTGGTGGTGGTGGCGGCGGCGACGGTGGAGTGGCGGCGGCAGGGATAGAGGGAAGGGAGAGAAAATGGGTTGAGAAAGAGAGAGAGAGGCGAGAGAATGAATTAATTAGGGTTTGAAAATTGATTTAAATAAAAATTAATTTAAAAATTATTAATTTAAACCTGATTTATATATTATTAAAGATGATTTTGGATTTATGAAAATGGTATTTTAAAAACTTGTGTGGGTGTAATTTCCTCTTTTAAATTTATATATCCTGTGTAGAGCCCAATGACGATTATATTTTTCATTTTTATTCTACAATAATGAGAATCAAGCGGTCATTTACTAATAAAAATATAAATTAACATAATGGCACTATTGGTCCTCGATCCATTGCATCAGTGCCACATTGACCTTCAATCTTTAGAAAAAAGCAAATTAATCTTCAACCTTCCACTATAATTGCACAATTTGTCTTTGACGACACAAACTATCCAAATGTCTATTAAATTGTTATGTGCATGCCCGACTTTATAAGTTCATATTTTTCTTTTCAACTTGGAATAGTGTCCAGAAATTTGAATCTAATCATATTTTCATGCATGTCATTAGGATAGTTTTTGTCATCATATTCAATTTATTTCTTTAATGTAAAAATAAATAAATCTTCTAGACCTCGTATAAAAAGATCATAAATAGAGATTCAAGCCGTAGTTAATCATTGGCCAGAAGATAAGTAATATCATTCATTCACATTCACATCCTAGATGTTTAGAATTTGCTTTTGTTGATTCAAATTGAAGGGTTGCATAAAATTGTTCTACTTTCGACCGTCATAGCGATTGATGTTTTCGAGTGAAAAAGTCGTCGCTCCATGAGAAAAAGGATAACATTTGATATTTTTTGAGAACGTTAACTGATTCTTCCGATTAAAAAAGTCATCGCTCAATGGATAAAGGGATAATGACCTAATCTTCTTGAAGAGCATCTACTAAAGTCAACTTGTTAGTGAAACGATAAGTGGGTGACTAATTTGGAATTTTTTCCAAACCTTAAGCACTCGAGGACAAATTAATAATACCTTCACCTCTCAGACTCCATCTGGGATACTCGTACTCGCTTTGCTTCCTCCTCCTTCCATGCTTTTCAATCCTCACACAGTGACGCATATACATATACGTAGACATATAATATATATCTATATATACAAACAGATACGGATAACATCTGCAGATCTTGAATTTGTGAGTGTTGATCTGTGGTGAATTTTAGAGATAGAAAATGGAGAGAAGGTCTAGCGCGATTCAGCTGTGTTTTTGTTTTACGATCTTCCTCTTCATCGCCACCGCTCACTGCTTCTACCTTCCAGGCGTTGCTCCCCAAGATTTCCTCAAGGTAACTTCTATAAACGCAAATATAAATCTATATATGCGTCCGCGGTTGAAGATTGACTAGCATAATTGTAGAGCTTATTTTTATAATTTTTTAATTGTCTCAGTTATATGTGTTTGGGCGAGCTGTGCATATGTTAAACTCGTGATTTTTTGAATGGATTTTATAGATTATAATAAGAAATGATGACTTTTATGAATATTTGTGAATTTTATCAAGTGTCTGTCCTTTAATTTAGTTGTTAAAGGACATGTTTCTCTCAGATCTGTAATTTTTTAACTTATTTTTGACAAGTTTTCTGTGAGGTATGCAGTATTGCAAATATTCTTCAATACATTGAGATCTAAATATTTTTCATAACCATTTAAATTATTTTTACACGTCTTTTTGAATTTAATTAGGGTACTCAGTTAGGTGAAACACATGCTTTTTGCGTAAGAAATGATGCATTGATGTTTATTTTTTAACTACTATGGCTACTATGTTCGTATAACGTTTCTACATTGATGCTTATGGATTGATCTGATAAGTGTTAATTCAAGGTAGAATTTTTTGTTTGATTCTAACTGTGGTGAAAATGATGTTGCCATAACTCAAGAAAATGAAACTAAATTGAATTGCGCCTGTTATGTATCACATGGGACATAGGGTGACAAATTACTACTACCTTGATATTTTGACCATTTTTGATCTGGATTGGGTGTGATTTGTAAATATAAATATTGATGACCCATGCTTGGATCATATGAGTAGAATATTCCTTATTTGTCGTGTACGATCCTCAAAATTGGATGTTGATAAAATATAGAAGATAGACAGAACACCAGTCATTTACATGGTATGACACTTGACTTAAGCCCATGGACAGAGACGAGAAGAATTTCTCTAAGGAAAGTTCAACTCCAGCAAAAAAAATAGCTCTCTGTTTCCCACTCAAATTGGGATCAAAATAACAGAGGGAGATCCTTTTTATTGGTGCACAGAAGGGAAAGCTTTAATTCCCATTCAGTGCGCAAGTCAAAGCCACATTGAAACATGATTTATCGGTGGCACTGCAAAACTAGTAGTCTAAATTCCTGCAATCTTGAAAGTCGGTTTTAAGGTCAATTTTGCAGATTCTTATTCTCGCTGTCTGCCCCCCCTTTTTTTTTTGTATTTGTGGTGAATTTCATTATTTTAGACACGACACTTCTTTTCTGAGTTGTTTTTCCTATTACTTTGAAAAATGAATGCAAGTGCCGAGTTAAGTGGAAAATTAAAGAATAATGTTGAATAAATGATGACACTTATAGAATCAGAATTACTAAAGCATCTTCTTGATTTAAAAAAAAAGAGTCCTATTCTAATTCTAGGCTGCCAGATTTCTAGTATCACTCATACCTCTGATGAATTCAATTGGAAGTATTTAACCACAAATTTATGGAAGTGCAATTTGTTAATGTAAATAACGAAACTTGGACAGTTTCTTTTTGCTACTAGCAGTAAATTAAAACATGCTCATTAGATGTACAAGCAGCAGAATGATTAAATTATGTTCTGAACTCTCAGTTGTACGGAGATAATACATATTGTTATATGAATGGATTTTTAACCTTTCACTTTCATATATTCTTGCTTTGGCCTTAGTGTAATTGTAATTGATTTCCTGTGTTTCTCAAAATAAGAGAAGAATATCGTGGTAGGGTTCTTAAAATTGGAAGTTTGCTATTCAATGATGGAAAATATGAGAAGTGTCATCTTGTGTGTATAATTATGTCAAATGGCTGATATTCACCAGTCATTACTTTCAGCATCTCTTTTTTTAGCAACGATAAAGACACGCAGTAAATGTATACATATTTGCACGCTGCTTTGTTCTTTTGCTCTGTTTGAGTTTGTTATGACATGATTGTCAGTTTTGGAGTTTCTTTGATGCAGGGTGATCTGCTGAAGGTCAAAGTGAACAAACTGGCCTCTGTTAAAACCCAACTTCCATACTCCTACTATTCC
The DNA here is from genome assembly GCA_035079005.1 of Fraxinus americana. Taxonomy (NCBI): domain Eukaryota; kingdom Viridiplantae; phylum Streptophyta; class Magnoliopsida; order Lamiales; family Oleaceae; genus Fraxinus; species Fraxinus americana. Next base: position 2,268,432 of record CM068717.1, on the reverse strand, counting down.
CTTCCTTACTGTAAACCAGATAAAATTGTGGACAGTGCGGAGAATCTTGGAGAAGTTCTTCGGGGTGATCGTATTGAAAACTCTCCCTATGTGGTCAGTATTGCTTTACTTCATTTCTTTTAGGCCCTCTTTGATTTGGCAATTTTTCCATGAAACTCGGAAATGAAATTCCATCTTCCACCAAAAGTCAAGTTTGATTGGGGAAATTTTCTTGACAATTCATTTTCCATCTTTTGCCTCACATAGTTCCATTCCATGGTTTTGAGGAAAATCAATTCCCACCAATTTGGTGGGATTTGGTTTTCCACGATACTTTTTTTTTTTGGCAATTCCCACCAATTCTATCCTCAATTGTAACAAATTATATTTCTTTAATGAACAATTTCCATGTAAAACAAAGTCAAACGAATACCAAAAGATCCAAAATTTCAATATTTTCCATGTGGAAAATTATATTCCCAGGAAAACTAGGCAATTCAATTCCTTGGAATTCATTCTTTTTCCACCCATATTCCACTCTTACAATCAAACGGACCCTTATTACTTGGGACAGAAAACTCAATACTCCCATCATTATTCATTTAAGACAATATGTAATACATCTTTTACATAATACAAAATTAAACTTCTCAATCAAGTTTGTTATTACAGTTTAAAATGCGAGAGCCACAAATGTGTAATGTCGTGTGCCGTATCACACTTAATGCCAAAGATGCAAAGGAATTCAAAGAGAGGATAGATGATGAATACCGGGTGAACATGTGAGCCACCTTATTGAGGAATCTTATACATTCTAATATCCTTGCATTACATGACTTACTTTGAGTTTTGATGTTCTTTTAACAGGATTTTAGATAATCTTCCGCTAGTTGAGCCTTATAAAAGAGGCGACATGGATTCAGTGGTGTATCAACATGGTTTCCATATTGGTCTAATAGGACGGTATGCTGGAGTAAGTATCAAATTACTTTGTTTTTGAAGTTGCAAATTTCTTAGTATTACCTTTTTAATGAAAAGTTCAGTCTTGATTTCTTTTGTCCTCCCCAAATTCTTTATTTATAGAAAAAGGAGCAGAAGTATTTTATCAACAACCACTTGACGTTTACCGTGAAGTTTCATAAGGATGAGCAGACTGATGCTGCAAGAATTGTGGGATTTGAAGTCAAACCATTCAGGTAATGATTCTGATTGCTTAATTTTGTGCTTCAGACAGTTCTTGCCTGTTAATTGATGTTATATTCTCAATCTCATTGCTCATCCAGCGTTAGGCATGAATACGAGGGTAAATGGAATGATAAAACACGTTTAACGACCTGCGACCCCCACGCAAAACTCACTGTAACCAGCTCCGACTCCCCTCAGGAGGTTGAAGATAAGAAGGATATCATCTTCACATATGATGTCGAGTTCAAGGTAATGATTCGTGTCTCGGTGTGCATAAAATAATTATGCATTCATTTGTAATATTGATGGTGTTATATTGGCATATCTTGCTCCTCGCTTCACATTTGCAGGAAAGCGAAATTAAATGGGCATCTAGATGGGATACTTATCTTTATATGGCTGATGATCAAATCCATTGGTTCTCAATTGTCAACTCTTTGATGATAGTCCTTTTTCTCTCCGGAATGGTGGCCATGATTATGTTGCGGACCCTTTACCGTGACATCTCCAAGTACAACCAGTTAGAGACTCAGGAAGAAGCTCAAGAAGAAACTGGATGGAAATTGGTGCATGGGGATGTTTTCAGACCTCCAGCAAACTCAGATTTGCTTTGTGTTTATGTTGGAACTGGTGTTCAGTTCTTTGGGATGATAGTAGTTACCATGATCTTTGCTTCACTAGGATTCCTATCCCCTTCAAACAGAGGAGGATTGATGACAGCTATGCTTCTTCTCTGGGTATTCATGGGCCTTTTTGCTGGATATGCCTCGTCTCGTTTATACAAGATGTTCAAAGGAACAGAATGGAAGAAAATTACTCTTCAAACAGCTTTCATGTTCCCGGGAATCATTTTTGCCATATTCTTCGTGTTGAATGGTCTAATTTGGGGTGAGAAATCCTCAGGGGCTGTACCATTTGGGACCATGTTTGCATTAGTGTTCTTGTGGTTTTGCATTTCAGTTCCTCTCGTTTTCGTAGGTAGTTATGTTGGGTTTAAGAAGCCAGCTATAGAGGATCCAGTGAAAACCAATAAGATTCCGAGGCAAATTCCCGAGCAGGCCTGGTACATGAATCCCATCTTCTCTATCTTAATCGGAGGCATACTTCCATTTGGTGCAGTATTTATCGAGCTGTTTTTCATCCTCACATCAATCTGGTTGCAACAGTTCTATTACATTTTCGGTTTCCTCTCCATCGTGTTCATCATCCTAATTGTCACCTGTGCTGAGATCTCAATCGTGCTTTGCTATTTCCAGCTGTGCAGTGAGGACTACCTCTGGTGGTGGAGGTCATACCTGACCGCAGGGTCATCGGCTCTCTACCTCTTCCTTTATGCAGCTTTTTACTTCTTCACTAAGCTCAATATCACAAAACCGGTGTCTGGCATTTTGTACTTCGGATACATGCTTATTGCTTCATATGCTTTCTTCGTTGTGACTGGCACTATCGGTTTTTTTGCTTGTTTCTGGTTCACGAGGCTCATCTACTCATCAGTGAAGATCGATTAAGTGAAGCAATTTGAATTACAAGTGTCTATAGTTCCTCAAGAAGTGCATACACTCCTCAGATTGGATTTGAAATGCATGTCATCTGCTATTTCATGGTTTTGACTCGGGTTAGGTCCCGAAACTTGTCTTTTGTAGCTCTTTTATACGGGTCCCCGAGTTTTGAGTCTTTGCTTCTGTTTTAAAGTTTTCACTTTATTCTTTAGAAACCTTGTATGGAGACATTCTGTAGCAATAAACGTCGTTAGTTGTCCGTTCAGTTAATGACACTAATTCCTGTAAAATAGTAATTTTCCTTCTGTTACAGCTAAAACTATGTGCAAGAGACTTAGAGACTGCTATTTTGTCACTACTTATGGTGAAATTTCAAGATGGTCACTTACGTTTGTCCAATTTTATCACTAAGTTCATATTTCTTTCCAAATATATCACTCTTCAGTCGGTCACCATCCGTTAAGTAATTGTTTTGATGTGCAATAATATTGTGCTAGTTCCCTGCTCGTTACCAACCTCCTGGATACATTTTGGGGTGACCTTGGTCGAGGTGAATTGGAGGGAAGAAGCGAAGGATTTAAAGAAAAGGTAGCAAAGGGTAGAAGTCTTTTTTGACTCGAAGGGTAAAGAGTAACCTTTGAGCTGATAGCCACTCAGTGTTTGGACATTCAAATAAATTGTCTTTCATCAAATATCCAGATTTCCCCTCTAAAACAATTATCATGGTGAAAAAAATTGACGAACAGGAGATGCACCTCAAAAGAATACAAAAAGATAAAGGCAAAACAACTTTAGAAGTAAACAAAATAAAGAATACAATGTTTGGTAATAATAGAGATCAGGCAAAAAATTACGTCATTTGGTAATAATAGAGAAAAAACAATAAAGAATACAAAAAGAGAAGGCAAAACAACTTCAGAAGTAAACAAAATTGTTTTGACTTAGTCAAAAGATCAAGAATCAGAGGGAAGGGGTGATTCTCTACCTGTCTTCAGCACGATTGATGATTGATAGCCAAGAGAATTCAGCGTTGCAGTTAGCATTTCAATTTTCTGCATCAAACAAATAGATTTTAAGTATAATGAATCCGAGGGGTAGCGCTCTTGATCTTGAGTTTTCTTGATACATTAGATTTTACCACCTCAAATTATCACTAATTCCCACAGTGCCCCTATTAAGATTTGGGGGTCCATCTTAAAAGGTCAACCTTATTAAGAGGAGTAGCCCAAGATCTTTATTAATTGGTCTGTGTCAACATCTTTATTCGATGTAGGATTATATCCCTTAACAGCCCCCTCTAACTTATCAGTTGTATCAATAGTCCATTCAGATTCGTGATTTTAAATTGACCATCGGATGGATATTCGAAAAGGACAAAAATGAAAAAGAAAGGAAATTCACCCTATGAAACTTTCATCTACCCCGCCAACCCACCAATTGCACCATGGCAACCACAATAAATATACCAACTCCTTCATTTTCTTCTCCATCACCAAAGGTAACATGGGACACCCTTAAAATGATAGAACCACCAAAAACCTTCATCTCAAGTTCTGCAACGACATAGTGATACAACTGGACAACGAGTTACAGAACTCGGGTTCTAAGGTCACAACAGCTGTTTTGCAGATGAAACAAATTATATGCAACTGGAGGATGCTTTTACCCACTTTAATTAAAGTGTTTCCTCAAAGATTGCGTATGATATTGAGAATTTTATGGTTTACAAGTTTTCGTCGAGCTTTTCATGTGGTACCAGTGGAGTGACGAAAGTGTGGCTGGGTTGATGGTAAAACAATCGAGAAAAGAAAAGAAAGTGTCATAACATAAGAGTTAACCACGGCAAACCAGTGGCCATATATCAATTGATTATAAAAAAACACTGGATTAACTCATGCAATCAGTTGAGGGGGCACGAGGGGAATGAGTGGTAGTCCTTGGGACAAAGTGAAATTACACTAAGTTGTTTAATATGAGATAACTGCACTCGAATAAATCAAACCTTTTTTACAATTTGAAGTTGCTGACAAATATATCCAGTGTCTAGCATTGCGAGCTCATCTGCTTGGCTCCTTTAAATTGTATCAAACAAGTCAGGTCCAATAAAAGCCAATGAAATTTAAGAAAGAAATAATAGCAATAACAATTTCACCGGACAATTCGTTATCTCACTTTGGCTTATGGATTCCATTAATGTTTTTTGAGTTGATCATCTTGAAGTAAAATTCATCTGGGTTCCTCAATGCCGCCTTTTCCTTGAGTTTCTACAGGGAATAACATCAGTGTAAATTATGAAACTTAAAAATCTAAAACACCATTTTGAAACTCAAATAATGTTCAACTACAGGGTTCAAAAAGTTACCCGTATAGTCTCCTCCTTTTTATGAGAGCTTTGTGCGCGTTTAATTTAATCCTTTTGCTTTTCAAGAAGTCCAAATTTTCTTCTTGAATGCCTGGTATAGAAAACACACGTTACAAAACAAACTGGGCTAAAAACAAAATAATGAAACAAAAAAGAAAATGTGAACATAATAACAAATAACTCACGGTTGAGCACGCTCTTCTTTGGATAGCATTCTTTCGTGACATCTTTGTAACCTGCAACAAAGTTTCACTTCAAAATTCAAAAATAAAGAAGAGATGTTTAGAAGAAAACACACATCGGAGACATAAAGTAAGTTATAAACTTTGCTTTTCTGTATTTAATGACTGAGAAACGATTGGCAGATTCTTGATAGTAGCAATGACATTATCCCAATTAGACAAGAGGGGTTATATTTTGGTTGAATATAAAGGTGTCATTCTCTAAACTTCCTAGAGATGGTAAAAATTCAGTCCGGTTTTGTTCAGAACCCAACCAAACAGCTCCAAATCAATTGGCTACATGTGTAAAGAAGAGAATAGAACTCAGACTACCAGTTCCGTCTGATTCAGTTCTATGATTTAATTAACTGCAGAGTCTGCATTTAAATATAAATTAAACCTTCATAAATCTTTTGTACTAAACTTTACTCAAAAGTAATTTTTCCCAAAATTATTTTTATCTTCAGTAGCAAAAGCTCTACGAACAATCGCTATTGAGTATATGATTTCCATATTTCAAGTTATATCATTAATGAATTCAATCAATCTATCTAATTGTATTTGAACACATATAAACACCCCTGGAGGATGAATTGGAACCGACTAACACTTCCCTTTAATATGATTGTCTTGCCCGTTCGCATTTATAATTTTTCTTTTTCTTTTTTAACTGCCATAATATCAATTGCATCCCCAAAAAATATGTAAGAAAATTATTCATCAATCTCAACTTTACAATAATCAAATTAAGGAGACTAAAAGAAACCTTCTGATTTTATGATTTCTTGGCTCCCTTTGAGGATAAACAAAAGCAAAATAACCAAAACTCGGAAAATTGACATATATATGCAGATTGCAGAGAAATCTAATAAGTGTATATATATATATACTAGGTGCAAGCAACGTGCAATGCACGTTTGCCTAGTTTATATTTAATAGTTTTGTTTAATAATTAATTTGTTATTAATAAAGATGTAATTTTTTTGGTTAATTAAATAATTAATGATGTAATGTTTATGTAATTGTTAAATAATTAGATGTGTGATTTTGATATTGTGATGTAAGTTGGTGAGATCGAAGAAAATAAACAAAAGTTGACAAATTTGGAGAAATTGCTAAATTGTAAGAGATCCAAAGTTCGGGGACTAAAATGTAAATACTTAAAAGTTGTGCCGAACTTCACGATGAAGATTTGAGAGTGCTCGGAGTCAATTGGATAAAGGAAGACGTCAATGGAATCAAATTTAGTCAAAATATGATCTCAAATCAATTTCCAACCGAAAAGTTATGCTCCGATGTTTTAGTTTCATATTGAGACCTATTTTTGGCATAGAAAGTGATAGAATTGGAGAATGATGTCTGAATCAAAGTTGTAGCCATATGAGTTAGCTTTCCAACGCATTTTGAGTCGCCTCAATCGGATATCGGAATACAAAGTTATGATAAAAATACTGAAAGAAGGTGCAGCTACCTGTTCAAAACAAGAAATTCCGTTACATAGTCCGTTAAAACAACAAATTCCATTAGTTTTTCCGTTAAAAACAAGAAATTCCGTTACATAGCCACTTTTAATATATAGAATATATATATATATATATATAGAAATGATCTAATGAGCACCGGTGCTCATCTTATCCTAAGCATCGATGAGTTGGCACATTAATTCATTGGTGGATAAAGATTTTGTGAGTTCCAATCCACCAATGAATTAATGTGCCAACTCATTGGTGTTTAGGATAAGATGAGCACCGGTGCTCATTAGATCATTTCTGTATATATATATATATATATATATAAAGAATCATTATACATTTAGGCACCTAGCAATTTTACAATGCCCAGAAGCACATTACATAAATTGCAGACAAACTGAAAAATAAATGTTGTACCTCAAAAATCAACAGCTTCCCCAAATAAAGAATACAAGTCTAGCTCCAAGCCTGAAGGTAAACAATGTGAACTGTGACGAACAGAAAAAAAAAATCATAAAAAGAAAACAAATTTATGCATCAAAATACGATAAAATCATTTATATGTGAATTTTTTAAGTCGAAAAAAAGGAACTATTCGGCGAATTCGATGGAGAACTACACAGCTGGTGGCTTTTTTGTGTATTATTATTCTTCCTTATGTGGCTCAAAACCCTAAAAGCAATTGACAAGGATTAAGCAGGAGGACTCTGAGTAATGCCATGCAGCCTGACTGACGTTACAAGCTCTAGCCAGAGGGTCTACATAACATTACTCCTGTTTTTAAGGGTGCGGCATGGGGAAGAAATAAATTTTTTTTATGTTTTTTATTCGTTCACATGTTTATTTATTTTGCTAATATTATTTACTTATTTTTTTATATTAAAATTATATCATCAACTTTTTATATTAATTTTTGTATTCAAACTGTATTAATTAACAACCCAAAAATTCTTTATGGAGAGGAAAAAACAAGCCCGAGACTCACGATTTTTCAATAAGAAGTTCAGTTAAATTTTATCAAAATCTATAAAATTTAATTTTCATCGAAATCAAACATGAGCTAAATACAAATGTTCGAAAAAATATTTTCTCCACGACAATAAAATATTTCAACAAAAATCGTTGTGCTCGGCCCTGCTGCGATCTTAATTCCAAAGAACAGTGTTTTTCTTTCTTAATAGCTCATAAATCATCGAGGGTCCAAGCTGATGTACAACTTATAAAGTAGAAGGGCTAATTCTTTACATTTTTATAAATACAAACCACAGAGGAAAGGAACCAAGAACAAGGGGACGAGACCAAATCAAGCATATTTAGTTACATAATGTCCCAATGAGCCACACAACGTTAACATTCATGCATAGACGAGTCGTTTATCAACATATAAGTTAGAACACAAATCAATCTGCATCGGCAGTAAAGTCGGGCTCTGGTGGCTTTTGGAGTTTCACCAATTCCCGAGCACTCTTAAGATTCCTATTTCTGTGTACTCCCCTGAGAGCATTTGCTGCAAATCTTGTTGCCAAGAACGTCGCGCCAATGCTATATGAGCCTCCACTGGCATTTGTGCTGGCCCTAGCTAACTCTTCGGCTGCTTCTTCCTTCCTATGAAGCTCCATAAGTTTCCTTTTGCAATGCCGCCTCCAGGCTGCTTGGATAAAGCACGCAGCCCAGGTCCTCCACTGCTGTGAATAAAACCGGAAGGTGTGTTGAACCTGTCTGCTGTGAAGCCGTCTAAACTGACCTGCAACAAATTTTAGTTCATCGGCTGTTAGGGCAAAAGCCTCAACCTCTGTCAATGCCTTCACTGTTCGAGTAGAAGACGGGAGGTTGGAACCGGATCTGGGATCAAGTGCCCAAGTTAGAAGCTCTTCACCACAAAAATCTCCCTCTTTTAGCATACTGCGGTTAAAAAAACCACTTCTCCCACCGTCCGTTGTCACACTTTCTAGACGTCCACGTATGATGAATAGCATTTCATCAACTGGATCTCCTTCTCGAACTATGTAAGTATTTTCAGTATATAGACAAGGTTTCAGTCGTTCACATATGGCGTCTAGCAATCTCTCGTCCATATTCTCAAACAGTGGAACCTGCAAAATGTTTGTGGTCACACGTACGCCACTCAGAAACTACTACATAATAAATCATGTATCTGTTATATCCACAACTTGTTCGAAAATTTCAAGGCACGCAAACATAACAAAAAAATAAGCAATGAGGAATTCCCCCGTTTCCACCCGAGATCCCTTTCTTAGAATTTCCACTCGAGAAAGATATGCGTAAAAAATCAATCAAAGACATGTGGAAGCAAACTATTAACAAGGTAATTACCCTCTTGACCAAAGCCAGACAAAGATGGCGCTTTATGTCTCTTCTAAGATCCTTTGGCAGACTCTGAACCAAACTCTCTTCATCTACTCCACGTGTTTCCAACCATTTGTATTGATCATACTTTCTAACCCTTCCCCTAAGATCTGGTGGGAGCAAGCGATGATGCATCCATTGCTCTGAGTCGCGCCTTTTAACTCTCATCTCCTCAAGTCGAATAGTAAGAGACTGGAGATACGTCTGTTGCAACAGAAAATAAAAACACCAAAGAAATAAGCAAATTCCATATTACTTTTGAGCAATGTTGTGGTGCGATATTCAAGATTGAAACTGCTTTGGATGCAATTACAGAGAGGTGATACATAAAAGCCCAAAATGTTCTTATTGCCAATGCACTTCAGGGAAGTCATGTTCCGCAAGAAGTATGTTAGCTATTCTCCCAGTTGATACATTTTTCGCGAGCATCATGAAACTTGAGCACTTACACGTTACTATTCCTCGTTGTGCTCCAAGGACCAAATATCATATAGTTACGTTATAATACTAAACGGTGGACAGGTGAGATAAATTTAGAATGTCATCCAATCCACTGTTTTGAAAGGAAACCTTAATACACAATTAAAATAAACATCAAAAATTGTTCTTACAATTCTTGACTACGCGTTAGAAAATCACCTTTGCTGAAGATCTTAACAGCAATAAGGGTCCGTTTGATTGCGGGGTGGAAAGAAAATGAATTACAAGGAAAGTAATTGCCTAGAAATTGTTTTGCAGGGAATTGTTAATTAAGTGTGTTTGATTGGTATAATTTTTCACCCCGGAAAATTTTTAAATTTTGTGTTCGTTTGGTCTTCGTTTGCATCAAAATTATCAATTAAAATGATAATTTTTTCCACACTTGGTTATAAAATTTGTTTCCATTGCCAAAAAGTAAAAAAAAAAAAAAGTTTCATAAAAAATCATTTTTTTAATCAAAGTTTAGTGTTCGTTTGGCCTTCGTTTGCATCAAATTTGTCCATGAAAGTGAATTTTTTTTTTACACTCGATTATGAAATTTGTTTTCATTGCTAAGAAGTTGGAATCAAATTCCCACCAAATAGGAGGGAAATCCAATTCATGAAAAAGTGGGAAATTGGGCACGTGGAGCTGTTGAGTGGAAATAGATTTCTTGGGAATTTGTGCCTATCAAACAAGGCAATTTGGCTGAAATGGAATTAACTTTCCACTTTCCAAGGAATTCAACCCCCATCAAACAGGCCTTAAGGGTGCGTTTGATTGCAAGGGTGAAAAATGGGTGGAAAGAAAATGTTTTACAGGGAAAAGATTTGCTTAGAAAATATTTTGTAGGGAAAATGATTTCAAGTGTGTTTGATTGGTATAATTTTCCATCCGGAAAATTTTTAAATTTTCTATTCGTTTGGCTTTGTTTTACATGAAAATTGCTCATTAAAGTGATATTTTTTTTCCACAATTGGTTATAAAATTTGTTTCCATTGCGAAAAAGTAAAAAAAAAAAAAAAAAAAAATCTGAAAAAATAATAATTTTACCATACCGAATACAATTCGTTTGGTTTTGTTTTACATGAAAATTGTCTATAAAAGTGAGAAATTTTTTTACCATTGTGTCTAAAAGAATTTTCAATTACGAAAAAAAAAAAGCAAAAAAAAAAAAAAAAAGAAAACATGGAAAATGAAAACCCAACAAAACCCAAAGAAAGTAAATTCAATGATTTGTGAGAAAATAGGCGCGTGAGTGTGTCAGTGAGAAAAGGATTTCCATGGCAAAAATAGGTCATCAAACAGGGAAAAGAGGCTAGAAAAGGAAAATGCTTTCCATTTTCTAGGGAAAATGGGTGTATCAAACACACCCTAAATGTTTTCAACATTCATGAAATTAGCATATCTTCAATAAATTTATAGGGGAAAAAAAAAGGCATGCCCTAGTTTAACAACAAACCTTTTAACTCAATTAAGCCCATGTTTGATTCTTTTTTTAATTGAAAATCACTTTTCCTCCCTCTAATTTTCACCATACATACCACACATTCTCCAAAAAATCACTTTTCAAAAAACTACTTTTAAAGAAATCTCTCCCACATACAGGGCTAAGTGCTAACTGAAACCAACTAATCTACCTGCCCAATACTGACCACGACGATCTGAAGTTGAACCAACTTATAGGGTTCTCGTGCTCCAGATCAACTGCACTTCAACCTTGCAAAGTACCAAAATTTAACCACCAATACGCACTGTACCTTCTACGATAAGCCTATGTTAATTTTTGTTCAAGGATAAATCCCACATTAGTTAAATACCGAAATATAGACCAACATATAAATGTTTGAGTTACTCCTCTTAATAAAGTTGACCTTTTAAGATGGAACTCCCCAATCTTAACATGGTATTAAGGTTCATTAAGGTTCATTAAGCTCCAACGAGCAATTTGATCTGATTAAAACTAAAAAACTAGCACACGAATTTCAAGATTGGTTTGCTTAGATGAGTCACCATCTTGCGAGAGGCATGTTAAGAGAGAAATTCCACATCGATTAAATACCAAAACATAGACCAACATATGGGCTAGGGCTTGGGTCTTAACAATTATTAGTATGGCTGCATTCAGCAATTTTAGTCCATTTTATACTAGCATTTTATCTAACTACGGAACCAAATTAGTCTCCAATTTAACTACTCTTGTTTCCTCAAAATTAATTATGAGATCTTTCGTTTCAAAATTTATTTTTGTCAAAAATAATAAATCCTGAAAGATTTTGATAAAATTTAGTAGAGGGAAGTAATATTTGTAGATATATAAATAGAAGAGTTCTACAGTTCCAAACCATTAGGGATCTAAATATACACATCAATGTCAGAAGAAATTTCAGAAATCCATTCTAAAATAAATAATAAATTTGAGGATAGGAGTGGGAAATTCACTCTAAAAAAGTTCAAAACTTCAAAAGAAAAAGAAGAGTCAGTGTTATATTTCTTTTTCAGCGTGTGCGTATAGGGTGTGGGCAGAGAAGAAGAAGGAAGTACTGCACAAAACAATGACACAATCATCATTGTCTGTATCACCAGAAATTACCTGCATGTTTCCAATCAATAGAGCAAAAAGAATGAGGCCCAAAATAGCTAATGCAATGCTGAATATAGACTCCCCTGGGTAGGTGCTGGTTTGAAGTCCCTGGCCAAGTGTACTGCAGAGAGAAGTTATGTAATGCTGTAATTTGTGGAATCAAGCACAAAGACAAATTTGATCATTGAATTTCAACTCATAACCCAAAAATCAGCATATTCAATAAAAGTTTCCAACAACTGTACTTGAACAGAATGTAAATATAAAGATTGACAAACAATTAAAATGGCTCAAAAAGGGACTACACGACTACTTCATAAGTTCCAGTAAATATGCATGATATTTGTACGATGAAGTACGTGGAATGTGGAGGCACCCTATTCTGACTATAATACGTTGTGGACACCTGTCTAGACACGAAAACAAGCTATCGACTATAGCCATGTCTAGATAGGAACCCATCTATACCACATAATTAGGGGTAAAGTGATGCACAAAGAGATAATACAAGGAAAACAAATATGGGAAGTGTGTCATCATAGCGATCCAAAAGTTCAATCAGACACTGATGCAGCCATTGTAAGGTCTAAATAACAGAGGGTTCAGACATTATTGAAATTCAAATGGTTCCAGGTGAGTGTAGAAGTCTGTTCACCTCAAATTTTGCAGTCCCCACCAGAGACAGTAGCAATATTTAGACAAGAAGTTTTTTGATGAAACTATGTCAGACGACAAAGCCTGCTTAAAGATTCCAAAATCAAATGGTGGATTGTTATCTACGTCTGCAGGGCAAGATGCATTTAGAACTGAATCGCTAATGTTACCCCAGGCAATGTAGCCACTCATCTTCTCGTTGCCACAATACAAGAAATCAGTGTTACATGCAGCGTTATGCTTACAAGCTTTTTGCCAGCATGTATCGTTTCGCTCCACTGATAATAAATACCAGAAAGCCCCAACTATCTGCAAACAGACCACGTAGAAGAGTAAAACAAAGTTTTCATCCTCAGGATTATAAATATTTATCACCCTGTCTTTAAACATTAGGACTCATAATAAACACAATAATTGTAAAAGTAGCTTTCTGCAAGAAGGAATAGCAGATCAGCATATTTGTCAGGATTATTGCCCTGAAAGCAAAATTAGTACCGAAAATATCATAAGACTCTATGGTTAATATGAACAATGCACAAAAATGTGAAAGATATAATTCATAAATTATCGTTGCATGACGATTAAAATTTCTAGTGAAAGCTAGGGCACTACACGATGATGATGGATCTAGCCTAAAACATAAGTTGGTCAGCGGTGGATAAAAATGGACAGTTTATTTTGTAATGTCATAATGTTGTCCACACTTGATCATGAGTGGTAACTTCTAGGTGGAAAAGCACTGGACAGGACAAAGGAAACTACAGTTTAATGTGTGTATAAATAATGTAATTGAATGTCACTTGCTCACTTGATGTCCTACCTATCCTCAGTGAGTAATGAACTCCTTCTCATGACATAAGACTCTTTGATACGTTAAAGGGCGAGATAGTTCAATGGATACAGGACCACATGGAAGGTTCTTGAAGATTTTAATAGGAGTTAAGAGATTAATTTAATTTTTTGAAAATAGTGACCGTTTCTCCAAGTGAAGCCATAATATAACCAAGTGTTAATAACAAGACAGATATTTTCAAGAAATATTACTTCATATGTTTATGAAAAGCAAATCACCCCAATCACAGACACACCAAAAGAAATGGTTCTTGCTGATTAGGCTAGAATAACCACATAAGCCAATCCTTCTTAAAAAAGTCATCCCAATGCAAGTGTCCATTAAAACAGAGCCCAACATTCATAATTGACATTTAACTCCAGGCTCCATGTGATATGGCTTTCATGGCATTCTTCGTAATTTGTATATCGCAATCCAGGAGGGATCATGCAGGAGAAACCCAGAAGCCCGGGCCTGAACTACTTAAGGACTACTTACTATAGTTAAGATCGAGTCAAATTTTATGCCATAAGTTGTTGTAAAAGTAAAAGTACACGCAAAAATAGATAACCAATACTCAAACAAAGCCTACCAACAGAATAGTAGCTTACATGACTGGCAAGCATGTACAGCAGCAAATAGTTCACAGCACCAGCCCACGCAGTTTCAGCAAAAACACCAGTGGTCCTTTTCAGTTCCGAAGTTAAGGGCAAAATTCGAATAAATCTAGGGAAATACTGAAACAAAATGATAAAAAAAAGCGCTTGTTTTGTAGCCAGTACATCCGAGCCATTTGATCTCCGCAGAAATCTCCAGATTACAACCTGCACCAATTCATAAAGATGTACTCTTGTTAAAATGAATACAATAAAAACCGCCTAAAAGTTCCTGGATATCCAGTAGACCTATGGAGTCGTGATAAACATTGCTTAACAACATCACAGACAGACTGCTTCAAAATACTTAATGAGTTATGACAAACAATGCTCAATCGAATGCCAGCGACCTAAGAAAGGTGACTAAAATTGATAGTGCCAATTTGTTTATGGATTATCACACCACACACGAACCAGCAATGAGCTACATGCTTAGACATATCAAATAAGGAACACAGAACATAATATTTTGACATAATTAGAAGTGAATAAAGAAGAATAAATGCAGTCAGGTATTACAACTAGAGGTAGCGAGCCACGAGACCAAGGAATGGCAAGTAGACCAGCCCAAGTCACAGCCCACGAACCCCCAGCAAGCAATATCAAGACTAGGCCAGACAGAATGAGGGTCAAGTCTATTCACCACTCCAAAAGAATTTAAAACTTAATAGGAATATTTAAATTTCTGAACAAGCAAAGTTACTGCAGAGATTATTGCATTAGTACCCGTGAAGTTGCACTAGTTGAAAAAAACATAAACGTTAGCAAAACAGTGCAGATGATAAATTTCGACACGATTACATAAACTTGCAATCCAGATCATGCATTAAAACCTAGAAAAACTCTGTCCCCCCCCCCCCCCCACCCACAAAAAAAAAAAAAAGGCCATAAAGAAATCTAAATAGCAATTCAGAAAGACATGGATTTGTGACAAAGTTGTTCTCCGCACCTGTGGTAGGGGAAGCACCGAGAGAAAATCTAAGATAAAATAGCATCGCAAGTATCTTTTAGCGATTTGTGCAGAATCTATGACAAGTTCACCTCTTCCAAAAACCCGAGATGATGGGGCAATATAAGCTGTCCGGAATTGGAGAGCCATGTGAATGAGATAAAATGCATCGATAACTGTGCGCAAAGTTGTAGCTGTGATAGCTAGCTTTCGGTCTATCCCTAGGCATTTTGATGATTTATCAAAAACAGGAAGAAAGAAAAACAGTGGATCCACAGACACAGCTAGAATACATGATATGACAAAAAGCTTGTTCCAAAGCATAAGAAATTTGTCCTGAGGGTCAAATATCTTCTTCTCAGATGCATTAAGATCTTCTGGAAACACTGCCGGAGAAACACCAAATCCCAGTGATCGTCCGATTGACTTGAGTCCTTCAGACCCTCTCCTCATTCCTCTCTTGAACGACTTAGACGTAGTAGCTGTATGACCAGAATGGCCTAAACCATCAATGCTGAAGCCACATTTGTTTGTTGCAACCGAGGCTGATGGGGATGACAGTCTATCATCCAACCTAATCACAAAAATCAAACAGATGCAGATTACATTCCAAATAGTAGGAATCAGGCCCAATCTCTAATTCTTTGACATTAAGGAGAGAGGTTCCATCACGGTTCACAAATTATTTTATAACCTAGATTATTTTACGTATTTTTTCATTTTTTTTCCTGCCTATGCATGGAAGGGGAAGGAGCAACAGAAGACACCATTTTTTGAACTAATTGAAGAATATAAATATAATGTTACAATGATGACAAAGAATGAGAAGAGAATGATAGTTATGAGTTGGATGAAAAAGGAATCAGATATGATGATGAATCCCTTTACTTTCTTATTAGTATCGATGTTTTAGGAGTCTTCAGGGTTGTTTCTACATCAATAGTAGATGACATTTCCTATGTGATTAACAAGATAAGAAGTTATTTATTGCTTTATTGATCAACTATGTTTGTTTGCAAGTTAGACATTAAATTTTTTTTTTTTAATACTATTATGGGTTTTGAAAGATCATTTATGGTTCGTTATGAGCAATTTTTTGTATTTTTAAATTTTTTTGAATCATTTATTGGTTTTCATGAGGTGTACTTGAGGCTTACAAAACGCCTCAAAACTTATGCCTCGGCTCATTGAGATAAAATGCATTGATACCCAAACATTGCCTCCTATGAGCATATGCAGTTTTAAGAATTCATTCTCCGATTAGTATAATTTTGAAACAAGAAACTTTCATAGACATTGGAACATATATATATATATATAGAATCTTCTTTGTTCTTTCAGCAATCTAACTACGGAACCCTCCTTACTTCCAGGAACGTAGCTTAGTGAAGGAAGCTAATGAAACATCACGTGATGGACTTTTCCACCAAACACTAATGCTTTGACAAAATTCCATAACAAGCTGTGAATTCTCATTTCCTAATAAGCGCGAGAACAATGGAAAATTAGAATACCTTAGAAACTTTTCCCTCTGTCCACCAAGATATTGGGTCTTGGAGCCGCTATCAAACATTTGTAAAACCAATATAAATACAACTGCAAGGCAAACAGAAAAGTTGAAAATTAGAGAATGCTAGAAGGTACCAAATGATAAATTACTCAGCATGCAAGATTCAAACAAGAAATTTATATTAATGAAACTCATCATACACCATTTAAAACATTTTTATGTCTTACAATGAAATCAACCAGTACATTTTGGTTTTGATAAAATAGAGGAGACGGAAAGGAAAGAAAGAAAAAGCAAGGAAGGGGGCATCATGAAGTATGCCAAAATATATGTTATTTTGTGTCATTCTATGATAGCCAATTATAAATCACGGTTATATTTCTGAATACAAATGCGTTGTTAACTTGTAGTCTCTCTTAAGTTAACTTTTAAACTTATCGTTTATATATAATAAATATTTTCAATGTCAAACTATTTCGATCTAGATTTGTGAGACCCAATGACCAGGGTGGACAATTAGGCCAATGATAGTACGATACAATCGCGTGGGATATAAATATACCATGCTTAGGTCACAAAAAATAAAAAGCCTTCATTACTAAACAAAAGCTATCCTCACACTTAATGTTGAATGACTTTATCTAAAAGCGTAGGATATTAGAAAGGGTCATGCGTATATTATTTAAATATTATCTCCAATATACCCCCTCACGCATGTGCAGACAGGATTCATTTTTCAATTTTCATTAAATGGGTAAAGGTGAGACTTAAACTCATAACCTTTGCTTGCTTTAATATTATGTTGAACCACTTGATCTAAAAGTTTAAACTATTAGAGAAAGGCTACCTGTATACCTTTTAAATATCGCCTTCAACGCTTACTTCCACTTATATGTGGTTAGACAATTTCCATTACAGAATCTTCGAGCAAGAACATTACATTCCTTATGTTGTTACTGCTTTCTCTACATAGCCAATACTTTTTGGGCTCAGACAGAAAATATAAACCACATTGATATAAATTCTGATCCATCTCCAAAGCAATTCCCATTTTCTCTTCAAGAAAATATCACTCATTTTCAAATAAGTACAAGAAATTACGTTATTTTATTATCACAAAACCTCTGCTAAACATATCAACTTTTTCACGGCAGAATAAACAAAAGCAATTAGTAGAAAACGTGCACTATTTCCTGGAGTTGTTTTCTCTGATAAACTTAACCAAGAACCTAGAAACTATAGTTCTTCAGAGCCTAAAACTCTTTTCCCTTGTATAATACCATAAGGGTGTGATTGATTGGAAAATTTTCCATGGAAAATGGCCTTTTTCCACCCAAATTCCAACTTTTGGCGCATTTGATTGCCATTGTTTTCCATGGAAAATATTTTCCAATCTTTGAAAATATGCCTAATTTTCCTTGTTTTTGAGGAACACACTTTCTTTGAGGGGTAGGTTTTTGTTTTCCTCAAAACAAGGAAAACATTTTCTTTTCTAAGAGACATGAAACATGTCAATCAAATACACAAAGTTCTCAACTTCTGATTTACAATAACAAATAAAAAACACTCAAAAGGCATTAAGATGATAGGAGAAAAGCTAACTTAGAAGTCAATAATCTGCGAATGTCATTAAAAGATTCAATGGAATAACCAAAAAAAAAGATGGAAAAAAAAATTCAACCCCACAGCATATCTATACGAAAACAGACCCTTTTGCCTTTAAAAACCCATCAAATGTCTTCAAGATTTACACAACTGATTCTAAGCTCCAGAAATTGGCAACCTCTAGAGTCATGTAGTTTGAAAATCATTAAATTTTTTTATTTTTATTCTTGGAATTTCAACCATACTGAACTTTCCATGAGTTATGCTACGTATACAAAGTTGGGTTACAAAATTGGTTGACAAAATAACATCTACACCAATCATTTTAAAAACAGACTTTTCAATCATTTGAAATCAACGGACTGAATTTTGCCAACACACTTTGTAACCCCAACTTTTGTAACTCAACTTTGTACAAATAGTTTTATTGAACTTTCCATACACCTAATAACAATTAAGAATTCTTAAAAATTATTTCCTTATGAAGTTACTTTTAAATCAATTCTCTTAATAGCTACAATTAACATGATAAAGGTGAGAACTTTGTGCATATTTCATAGTCAACTATCCTTTTTTTTTTCCCCTTCTTCACAACTCTACATCCAGAATTACATGTAGTCGAAAATTTAAAGCAGCTATAAAAAAATTAAATCATAAAAAAGGAAAATAAGCGCGCGCTAAGAATCAAACGTTTAGTCTAATTGTTCGGTAATTAGCAGAAAAAAAAGTATAACGAATATAAAGGAAAAAAACAAAATTTCATTATTAATTTTATTAAGGTAAAATACACATATTGTGATTCAGATTTAGAATAAGAAGTGAAAATAGATCGAAGGATGACACTTACAGCTGGAAATCTTGAGATTAAGCCATGGAACAATCAACTTTAGAGAGAGAAAAAAAGATGACTTGGTTTGAGCTGCAGCCTGCAGAAATGGAAGTCAAAATTTATCTAAATGCTATTTTCTTCTTTTCTCACAGAGAAAATATTAGGCAAGGTGTAAGGTTATGTTTGGCGGTGCTTTAAATTATATTTTCTATAATTTACTTAATATTTTGGAGTAAATTGTTTGAACAGTCACTGAATTTTAACATGGTCACGACTTACTCACTGAACTTCAAATTGCCTCTAAATGGTCACTGAACTTTCATTAATTGCACCACATCCAACACTCAGATGGCAGTGGGGTGGGCAATTGAAATCGAGTTCAGTGACCATTTAGAGGCTTTTTGAAGTTCAGTGAGTAAGTCGTGACCATGTTAAAATTCAGTGAGTGTTCAAACAATTTACTCAATATTTTGAGGTGGTGAATATTTAGGAATGACAAACTTATTCGCCAAATTATCCCATCTTGACGGGAACATCATCCCTATCCCAAATTGTCATCTCTATTATTTTTTTTATTTTATGTGTTTACTATTTAAATCATATTTAAAAATATTTACGAAATAAATAAATAAATAAGTAAACGGAGATTTTATAATCCAAACTTCACAGGAATATATTGACTTACTTGATGGGATGGTGATGGGGACGAGGAGGGCTGTCCGGACCCATTTATTTTTAACAATGTTATTTTATTTTATTAAATCATTTATTTTACTTCTTTCTATTGGAATTTCTCGAATCGTCATTTTACGTACGTCTGTTTTCGAGGGTCCACAATCGTTATGTGACATAGAAGTAACAACTCGCACGAAAGTTCATACTATACCATTTCTACGAATAGCTCATATTGTTGTGTCTTTTTGGAGATTGGGACGGACCTTCTATTATGACTTCTACTCGACAAAATTAATTTTGTTCAAATCACTTTTTATTCACACATGCTAATATTTTATAGAATTCACCGCTAGCAAAGGATAAACACTCAGCAACAATGAGAAGGAAGTTCAACATTACAACCTATGAATAATAAAACTACACAATGCATCTTCTACACGACTTCATAAACAAAGCAAAACCAAACTTCCCACCACCGCAGTGCCACCAATTAACCCCACCGCTGCCTTCAAACCAGTACCACCCTTAGTCGGGGCTGGGGCTGGTGCTGGTGCACGGTAGACGTGGCGGTGGTGATGAGGAGAAGGCGCTTGCGCCGTAGAGTGGTGGCCAGAGCCATGTTTATCAGACAGAACTATAACCTCTAGCTTTTGACCATTCTGGCAATGTTCTTCAGCCCCACTGATGAAGAAAAATGGGCCTGATTTTTCCAGTGAAATTTTAGTTTCTCCATCATGGTGTGATTTTATTGGATTGGCCTTGTTGCAGATTTTGAAGTCCTCCTCGCTCACTTCCAGCACTGAATCAGTCTTGGAATCATACTTCAGAACTGTTCAAAACAACAACAAATTAGGGTTCTTGGAGTTGAACAAAAAATCAGAGAAAAATGAGGATTAATTGTGACAAAAATCGAAGGATAAGGGACTTTTTAAAATCCCGAATGCATGCTACCATGTTCATAAAACTCACCTTTAAAATCAACTCGTAAGGAAAGACACGTAAAAAAAAAGTGTTACCTAAAGAATCACCAATCTGAAAACGAGTTTTCTCAGCCCATTTGTTGAATTCATCAACAGAAGATGGAACTTCCCATAAATTATTTTCACCGCATACGACAAACTCTCTTGCTTCCGAACGAATGCACAGCAAAAGCACGACGGCCAAGCATAAGAAAAGAAATCTAAGTGAAGCCATTTGTCGAATTTTGTACACAGTAGAATAGGATATGGGCTGCTGCTCCTCTCCACTATATATCTACGTAAATGAGGGCTTGTGAGATGGATTGTCATAAATGTGGTTTTGGAACGTTGAACAACGTTAAAAAAGAAAAAATAATAAAAAATAAAATCATAAATGCAATATTATTATTTACTTTTAAGTAGTAATTTAATTATCTTTTGAGGAAATTATTTAAGGCAGACTAATCGTGAGAGGAAATGAAAAATGTACAAAGGATTTAAACGTTCGATAAAATGACCTTAGTGTTAGCTTTTCCGACCGAATCAAGGGTAAGCTCGACTAGCTTGACAAAGTAATTGGTTCGAGCAAGTATTTACTCAAACTAGTTTGATATATGGCCGAGTTGGTCGGAAAATAATGATGTGATAAATTAGTTTTCGGGCATTTAAAGAAAAATTTTTAATTGAAAAAACATATAAGAAGATTGTAGTTTTTAAGTTGAACTTCAAAAGTGGACTATTCTGAAATACTTTTCTTTTAACTTTCTTTCATTAGTGAGTAATTGTATTAATTGACAATAATGTATAAAATGCATTAAATCAGGAATTATTTTTTCAAAAAATTTAATAAATGCAATTATTAGAATTCAACGTCTACATTATAATTATGGGATAATTAGGTGAATTCGAAACCAGATAAAAGGCCGTTTTGTTGAAAAAAAAAAACAGTAGACTATTTCACTTAAAATAATATATTATCCTAAAAATTAGAGCTCAATAAACCGTTGTTTGATCACATTATTTTCAAAATATATTTTTCTTTATCTTCTTTTCAACCACGCATTTACCAATAAAATAATATTAAACGCAAATTCAAAATTTTTCCTTATCTTTTGATCACACATTTTCCATCAATTTACCATTTCAAATGCATTTTTAGCCAAAAAAAAAGGGGGCTCAAACTTGCTCTAAACGTGTGTTTGTCTCCCATTATTGTAGACGAAATGGAGTAATGAATAATATTTTTTTGGAGAATGTATGGTTGAAATTTAGAGCTTGTTTGTGAGGGATTTTTGGGGGAAAATTGATTTTTGAATAGTGATATGATGTGAAATGTGTGGTTGAAAAAGAAGAAAAAATTATTGATGTAATGAAAAATATTATTTTATTGAAAAATGTATAGTTAAAAATGAGAATTGATTTACTGTAGAATTTGAGAATCAATCCCAAACACCCCCTTAAAGTAACTTTATTGGTTTGTGTGTAAAATATTTTATTGGGTGAATGTGTGGTGGAGAATTTTACTGTAGCAAACAACGTTTTGGGATAATGGGAGACAAAAAGGGCCTAAATGACAATAGAACATGAATTCAATAATGCTTGTTTTTTTTTTTTTTCCTTTTTTATGTGAATACATAATCATTGTAATAATATATTCCCTCCGTCCCATTTATATAGCGGGCTGATTTTGTTTTGCATGCAGATTAAGAAATTTAATTTAGAACTTGTTTGAGAGAGATTTTTGAGGGAAGAATTGATTTTGAATAGTGATATGATGGAAAATGTGTGGTTGAAAAAAAGAAAAAATTATTGATGTGATGGAAAATATTATTTTATTGAAAAATGTGCGGTTGAAAATAAGAATTGATTTACTGTAAAAAAATTTAATTCCTCCTAAACAGGGCCTTAATGTCATTGAAAAAGTAATTTTTACGAAGAATTTTCTTAATTTACCCTTATTTAATTATCAATAACTAGTAGTAAATTATGGTGATTAAATTATTGTTGAAAGTAGTAAAAAAATTGAATGATTAAATTATTGTTGAAAGTAGTAAATAATAATGTTTTGTCCATGCTTCCAAGAAGTGGAAAATATGTGTATCGGATAATTCCAAGAAGGTAAATTAAAATTTGTACAAGATTAAGTGGGATGAATTGGTTATAATTAGACAAATTAAATAAGGATATATTAGTAAACAAACAAAACAAATAATTTCTCAATAAAAAAATGAATGTATAAATGGGACAAAAAAATAAGGAAACTCAATCTATATAAATTGGATTGAGGGAGTATGATCACTAAAATAGATGATGAATTCCATGTTATGAAAGTATATTCGTTAATTAGTTATTTTTAATTTCCAAAGTAACGATGTATTGATTATATAATTAATCTCACTATTTGTTACTTTAAATCATTCTAATTCATAATTAACATTCATAATGAATTTAGACATGTTTGTTTGTCGAGAATATTCAAATAGTATTTATTATTATTGGAGCCCCATGTTTTGTGTAGAATGCATTTTGGAGTAGCAGATTAATAGAGAATGTATAATTAGAAATTAAAGAAAAAATTTGAATTTGTATGTAATATTATTTTATTGAAAAATGCTTGGTTGTAAAAGAGAAAAAAAAATTATTTTGGAAAAAATGGGAGTCAAACGGGACAAGTTTAATGGGACAAGTTTAGCCCTTGTTTGCCCCCCATTATATCACATTCCATTACATTAATTTTTTCTCTCTCTTCATCTCAACCATCCATTCATCAAATAAAATAATAATACACACAAATCAAAAACTTTTCAACCACACATCTCCCATCAATCACTATTCTAAAAATTATTTACCCTTAGCCCCTGTTTGACACCCATTTTTTTAATCTCATTTTCATTCTCATTTTTCTACAGTACTCATTTCTATCCATACATTCTTCAAATAAAATAATATTACACATAAACCCAAAAATTCTTCTTACTTTTTAACCACACATTCTTTACATCAATCACTATTCAAAAACTCATTCTTCAAAATAATGGGTGTCAAACGGGCTGTAAATTAATGGGGGGCAAACAGGGGCTTAATGGGATAGTGAAATGCTGGCGACGATTGTGGAAGAATTTGAAATTTCTGCCCGTGGTGGCCGTGCATTTTGGCGGGGTAGTGCGAGGTGGAAAAGAAGAAGAAGATGAAAGATTAATTTATTTTATTATTTCGTGTGAGAATATATAAAATTATAATTTTACCTCTATAAAAATTGTTGTTAATGTATTAAAATCATTTTTTTGGGTCAATTGACAACGATCTGAATGAAATCCGTCCGTTTATCCTCCAACCGCACATACTTAAAAGGTTTGTAACCACGAGTGCAACAAATGAAAAATTAGAGTAAAAATTGTAAATATTTGAATGATTTAAAATCGTGACAGCAATTATCCCCATTAATAATGATAATTCGTGTCCATGGGAAAAGACGGGGGTGATCCATACAGTTCAAGAACCTTAATGAAGAAACATATATAATGGAATACTTCACCTTAATTGCCAAAGCAGTGAGATTACACATCTAGACAGTTTGCAAGACATAGCAATAACACAACAAACAAATTTCACAGTTCAAAACGGGGTCGAGAAAAAACACGCAAATGTAAAATGGCGAAGACCATATAACATCTTCATTTTCGGAATGGAAGAAAAGACCATAAATCATCTTTATTTGAGGAGTGTCTTGACGATGGACTTGACATTGAGCTTCTTCAAATCAGTGTAAGACTGTCCACATCCAACAAACATGACAGGTGATCCCGAAATGTATACCATTGACAATGCAGCTCCCACCTACGACACCATCGACCCATTTCATGATAAAGATACCAAAAATAAAATGAAATAATGTTGAAATCATAAAGTACTCAGATAAGGCTGTCATGTTTGGTTAAGCTAAAAGAGTTAGCTTATAAGAAGTTTACTTCTGAGTAAATAATTTCTAACTTGTAAATAAAGAGATCCCTCGGGAGTTTATGCATTAACCAGAAAAGGAAAATGAATGAGGAAGGACCTTACCTTATCATCAATAGTATCGAACTTGGTAAGCAGGATCCCATCAATCAATCTGGGGTTGGGCGAGGGTGACAGATCGGCCAATTTCTGTAATGAAATGAAGAAAAACTGCTTATTGCCTTGGGGGGGGGGGGGGGGGGGGGTATTGCAAATTCATGAAAAGAACAACCAAAAATAGACAAACCTGATTAAACTTTGACAGTTGATCCACAGCATCATTCCCCACAAGTGCCTCACCAACAAACAAGATAAGATCTGGACTGTTAACGTAGATAAGCTTCGACAGAGCTCGCATTAGTGGTTCATTATCCTGAACAATGCAATTGAAAATAAGTGCAACTGCTGAGTAAAAAAATTATAGAAAAATGACATATTCCATAAAATGATCAAGGTACCATCAAAACTCAATGAACGAAGGATTCATTTTGACATGTCTATAGTCGAATGCATTTTGAGAACGTTACAATTCGTCAACAAGCAGCAAGTGAAAATTCCTAAAATACCTGCATTCGACCAGCTGTATCAACAAGAACAACATCTGAACCATTTCGACCAGCTTCCTGTATTGCTTCCTTCGCTACAATGGCAGGATCTTTCTCATAACCCTTCTCGAATATTGGAATCTGATAAGACAAACAATTTCAAATGATTAAGCACAATTCAGTCATTGTTACTTCAATGAATCTACTACTACACAATACACATGAACAAAGAACTATGACTTCATAATCAACCTGGAGTCTACGTGCATGAGTACGAAGCTGCTCAACAGCCCCAGATCGGAATGTATCACAAGCAGCCATCATGACTTTTATCTTATGCTGCTGAAGCCAGTAAGCAACCTGCAGAGTGACAGATACACAAGGCCCATTAGACAAAAAGTGCATGTCCACAAGCATCTAGCGTATTATTCCTTACATTTACAGCACACTACCTTAGCAAGATTTGTAGATTTTCCAACTCCATTTACTCCTACAAAAACGACAACATATGGTTTTCCTTGTTCCTGTGCAGCATGAACATCCCTTAAAATGTCAATGGACCGCCTGGGGGTTAATATGCGAACAAGAGCTTCTTCCATTGCTGCCTGGTAGCATCAATTTAAGCCATCACGCCATTACATGCAACAAGACACAGTTATGATTTGCAGAAAAAAAAAAAAGTTAACTGGATTAGGTGGAGGGGTAACAGGAAAATGTATTTCTATAGATGGTGAGTTGTCGCTTTGGATTTTGCTTTTGCTTTGAATTCTGTTCGCAGGAAATCAGTCAGACATGCTTGTGTACCTGCACTGTCGAAGAAATTCTTGTAAAAGAGGCCAGCTTTTTTCCCTCAAGACTTGCTGCTACTGATTCACAAAGTTTTGCAGCTATTTCCTCTGCCTGTTTAAGCAACAAAAGGATATGACTTAGATGTACTGCGTGATTTCCAACAAGTCTTACTAACTGAAGCTACAGAAACTTGCAGACAAATTAAAACAATACTAATCTCCCCTTCATCCTTACTTCTTTTCTCCTTAAGTGTGGGGAAAGGAACAAAACCAGCACATAAGAATTCTAATAACGATCATGTTCTGATGAAGGTGAAAAATTAATTAAATGCATCAATTATAAACAGCATGCAAAGTTGGCATACCACATTCTTGGTCATAAGCCTGTCCTTGAGTGCCTTCAGTGCTGGTTCTAGATCGGCTTTCTCCAAATTTGCCTTTCCCGCGATACTGAGTTCACAAGAATAAATCAAATAATGAGTTGGATGTGCAACACTTCACTTGGACGCCATAGTTTAACATCCCTATGGGGTTCACGCAAAATTGACACTATAGAGAAGAAAAATAAAGGATTAATTAAGTGGTGATAAAACAGTGTAAATCCTATGCAAATGACCCTCAACACAGTACAAATATCTTGCTACTTTATGTATCTCTTCTAGCTCATCTCGTGGCATGCGATAACTATCAGATACAGCAATCGTGAAATAGCTGAAATGAAACTAAGCCCCTGTTTGGCCCCCATTATTTTGCATTTTTGGGGGTTGAAAATTTTTAGAATAGTGATTGATGGGAGAATGTGTGGTTGAAATTTTTTTGATTTGTGTGTAATATTATTTTATTTGATGAATGTGGTTGAAATGAAGAGAGAAAAAAATTTAATGTAATATAATGTAATTTAATGGGGGCCAAACAAGGGCTAACTCACATCAACTATCGTTGGTCGAATTTTGGTCAACCACCCAAAGGACTCCATCTTAAATGTTAAGCAACATTTTATAGCCTCAAATTCCATTGCAGGAACAGTGATCTTACACATGTACATGGAAATATGGTACACACAACAATTACCAATAGAAGTACTCTACTAAGACAAGCATATCAACATAACGGGTAGAATTAACTACTTCTCAAAGAAGGGAAATCCAGATTTTTACGCTTACACAATTATTAATTTCATAAATATTGCAGAAAGAGTTGCCGCAAACAATTTGCAAGCGACCGTGAACACTGAGAGGTGATGAAATGCAAAACATAGGCAACCATCAAAGCCGTTTTTCTACATCGATCCATTATGACAATTTATGTTTTCTCTCAAAAAGAGCTTATGCTCAATCATATTGCACTATCTCTTCAATGACCACAATGAGAAATTCACTAAACTTAAAAATGCTCCAAAGAATGAATAGATTAAATCCTGCGATACATAATTCAGTTGAAATTTTAAATAACAATCCAATAAGAGCCAGAGAGTAGTTAAGACTCTCAAGCCTTGATACTTCTCACATTTCTAGAACTATGAAAAATTTAAATGACCCAAGGTACCACAAAAGATAGTACAATTCTATGACAAAAACCATATGAAAAAATTTTCTTAAGCCACTACATGTTCACAAATCTATAACGGGCTGGCAGCGATGTACATGCATTTTTGCATCTAATTATTAAAATTGCAAAAAAATCCCATTCAGATTCGGGTTGAAATGTTTAAACAACTACTAAACACGGTCAAGTGCATACATAATGTCTCTCAAAAGATTTGGGTTAACTGGCAAATGTAAAATTTGGAGCTATAACTCCTTTCAGTCAAGCAGAAGTTGTATGTCTTAATACAGAATCCTGTTCATTTGATTTTTTTTTTTTTCAATGGGTGGTGGTGGTGGTGGTGGTGGTCCCAAAGCTTGGATTACAGGTAACAACCACCAAAATTTCTGACAAGAACACACAACCATGCATACAGCTATTGGCAATCCAACCTCTGAATAAGCATATAAAGTAGCTGAACAGACAGACAAATGCACAACAAAAATACTATACTAACTTATAAAAGCATGATGACAAAAGACATCTTCATTACAACCACCACAAGAATAATTGAATAAATGCACGCATAAGTTTTCGTAATATGAATTAAGAAGGAGATCAAGAATTTTCTACTTTATTTGGCTGTGAGAGATGCAAATTTACCTCTGGAACATGGATGAGAACCAACCTTTCTTCTTTGTCTCAACCTTACTGTTCTTCCCTATGTCCTCCTCCTCTGAGTCACTTTCACTGCTTATAATCTCCTCTTTGTCCATCATACTCTCACCTTGATCCGCTGCTACAATTGCTATATTCTCTTCCCCATTCTCACTGACTGGATCAGTAAAGTCCAGTTTTGGCTCTATCGGTGAATCATCCCAAACTCTATTCTTTTTCACTACCTTTTTCTTCGGTTCTACCTTGGAAACTTTGTTAACAGTAGTATCAGTTTTCTTTCCAACTTTACCCCTAATCTTCTGTAGCTTATTTACATCAAAAGCCCCAACATTGGAACTTCCATTCTCTTTACCATTACCATTAACTATTCTGGGCGATTCCCCATTTACAACATGATTTTTGTTAAAATTCCCATTTTCCAACAAGTGACCTTTCAGCTTGTCATCATTTCCACCCCCGTTTTCAGATTCACCTCCATTGTTTTTTTTATTGCTGCCATCCATACTCCCCTTTAGAACCTGTCCTTGCTTCTTACCAAGATTGTTATTTACAGGCTTACCTACCTGTTTTGATTTCTTCATTTCATCTGCACGAGCCTCAGCTTCTTTCTTAAGCTGCTGAAATATGTCATCAAAGTCATTGTAGGATGTCCGTTTTGGATCATAAATTTCAGAGAACTCTCGCTTAACCATTGAAAGCAAGTCATCCACATACACGAGGTGGAGAATCCGCTGATACACAGCAACAAATACAAGCCCAAGCTCATTGTGAAATGTCCATTTAAGAGTGTAAGAAGCACCAGCTGCATCATAATTGTATGATGCTGCACCAGATCGTTCCTCCAAAAGACAGGATCTAATCAGTGTGTCAATGGGAGAACCTCTAAGAGCATTTCCAAGCTCTTTGCAAGTCCAGAGGATTAAACCTCCTCTAGTAAATATTAGTAACTGCTCTAACATCTCTAAAACTCAAAAATTTATACCCTGCAACAGATAACAAAAATAAGTTAAATCAGCCCGTGAACTATTCTTAAAGAATCAAATTGGCACAACCAACTAACTACTTAATTGATAGCAGAGATGCCATTTAAATGTACATAATAAACATCACCAGAATCTATGGGTATCAAATCAGTGGAAATATTGATTAGGCTGTTGCTATATCAATTAATAACTTCCAAACTCCTAAATTCATTCCAATTATGGCTTAAGTAATGCACCTATCTTTGATTGAACAGTGGATGCATATATTCAAGCACAATAGGCACAAAAAAGCACATCAATAGACACACAGGTCATCAGAAGATAGATCAGAAAACAGTACAATATCATGAGCATCAAATAGTTAAATCACAGATTCAGTAGGATTCGAACATAAACAGATACACAAGATTCCAATACGAAGCACTCTTTATTCAATATGATTGTATGGGATGTACACGTCGAATACACACACAAATATGAGCGAGACTCTTCTAATTAAAGCTCAGAACAAAAATGAAACGGAAATTCTAGAGAAACCGATATTCCCATCAAAACTTGAATCCTCAACCAAAAAAATCCCAAGAAGTAATAAGAAAACTAAAAAATTAATTATCGGCAACAATATCCAAAAAGAAACAGAGATCGGCGAGCAACAGAAAAACCCAAAAAAGAAAAATATCAAACAAGAAAAACAATTAACCTACTATAAGTAAGAAAAAAAAAATCCAATGAACCTGAACCGTAAAAATCGAGAGGAAACAAAAAATCACCTGTGGTCCTGTCTACAATTTTATTTTTTTCTTTTGCCGTGGAAATCCGAGAAGAACAAAAAATGAAAAGAAAGAAATTGAAAAGGGCAAAAAATGGGAAATTATAGAAGTAAAATGTGCGATGGGTTGAAATATATACGTGTAGGAAGGTCCGTTTTGACTTTGCCTCGTAAGCCGGTCCAAAATGGTGGGCGGGTTGGCCACCCAACTTTATAGTATTAAAATTGATTTTAATTTTAATTCAAGTTAAAATCAATATTAATCATATTTTTAATAGTATTATTTTAGGATGTATATTTATTATAATTTATTTTATACATAATATTTATTAATTACCGCCTGAGTTTTGAACTTTTAATGCTAAAAATGAAGTGGGGTATAGTAAAGACCCGACTTATGTATTCTTCCCTTCTTTAAAATACAATTTTTTTTCTCTAACATCAGATTTCAAAGGAAATTGTATGATCCAAGTTAATATTTTCTTTCTTGTCGAGATTTTTTCATATGGAAGCTCATCACTGCTGTTTTAGTCTCAATATTTTGATGTAAACAAAGTATGTCTTGTTGGGGACTTTACACTGATTATATATATATATATATATATATATATATATATATATATATATATATATATATATATATATATACACAGAAATGATCTAATGAGCATCGGTGCTCATCTTATCCTAAACACTAATGAGTTGGCACATTAATTCATTGGTGGATTGGAACTCACAAAATCTTTATCCACCAATGAATTAATGTGCCAACTCATCGGTGCTTAGGATAAGATGAGCACCGGTGCTCACTTATCCTAAGCACCGATGAGTTGGCACATTAATTCATTGGTGGATAAAGATTTTGTGAGTTCCAATCCACCAATGAATTAATGTATATACAGAAATGATCTAATGAGCACCGGTGCTCATCTTATCCTAAACACCGATGAGTTGGCACATTAATTCATTGGTGGATAAAGATTTTGTGAGTTCCAATCCACCAATGAATTAATGTACCAACTCATTGGTGTTTAGGATAAGATGAGCACCGGTGCTCATTAGATCATTTCTGTATATATATATATATATATATAGATGAATTTGTGCCTTTCCATACTTTGATGAAACCATTCGTTCTTCAATTAAAAACATTTTATATAACAATAAGAAAATTAGTTTTTTTCTAAAAATCAAATACAATGTAAAGAAATCGGAAAGAAGAAAGAGGAGATGCATGTGTAAAATTGGTCGAAGTAAGTGAAACACTATTTCCTTAAGATAAATTTGTCCTGCATTAGTGCTAACGGTTTTCCTGCAATCATCTCCCAATATAAAACGACCACATCTAGTCAAAAGAGCACTCCAAATGGCTTAGACCAACAAATTCGAACGGAATTTTCTCTTTATCATAATCATGAGTTTGATGCAAAAGGGAATTACTTCTACAAAGTGTTTTTAAACAAAACTAAAGTGTAAATATGGAATTGAATGAATAATAATCGTCTCAAGAGTCCTTTATATGGAAGGTAAAGAGGTGTGGTTGGAGAGACACACTACAACACTTGGCATTGTAGAGTATCCAGTCAATTAAAGGGGACGAAATCTCTTGAACAGATATGTGATATGCTAGAAATAAAATGCATGGTAACACCTTAGACGAAGCCGTTCCTACGATCTCAGGACGTCTTGGAGCTGCAGCTCTATCACAATATACATCCCAGAATAAGGACCACAAATTCTATTAAAAATCCTTCAGAAAAATTAACTGCTGGGAAAAAAACAATAATTAAATTATTTAAATTTATGATAGGAGAAAACCGTGAAAAAATTGATTTGAAATTACATTGTGGCTACTTTCTTTATGCGTCCACAACATAATTTAATGAACCGGTCGTGTTGGGAGGAGACGACAGATTAGCTCACAAATAAACCCCAAAAATATGTGCAAGAAATAAGAAATAAAACTGAAATATAAACTTCAAGAATCTGTAAAGCATGAACTCAGAAATCTGAAAAATAACTACATAAAACTTATCTTTATGTTCGAAGCACTCAAGCCAAGAAATCAGTACAACTTGCTCAGATTACAGACGAACAACCACGGATCTAGTGTAAATCACAACCAAGGTATGGATTACAAAGAGTTTAAGCACTCAGACTAAACCCGTTTTTCACACAAGATCTCAATCCTCAAACCACAGCAGTTCACTCAAGAACAACACTCTCAACTAAAAGAAGAATCACACAAGATTACAAATCTTTTCGAGAGAACAAAGAAATCAAAAGAGTATTTTTGATTTCAACAGAATATTGAGAGAAGAGACTCGAACGGCGCAGAACCATCTAGAGAGAAGGAAATCAGAGAGTCAGTCAACTGTTCAAACCCTAGACGAGCCTTTTATAGGAGTCTCCAGAAGTGCCCTTCATCCAACGGCTGTGGTGATTGCTCTTGGCTACATCCAGGCCGTCCAAAAATAGGGTAAGTAGAAACACGACTTCTTCATTCAATCATCACACGATTTTGCACCAAATAAGAAAACCAATTTATTCAGCTAATTGGGCCAACAATCTTAGCCCATTGGGTTGTTGCATCATTGTGCCAACTATTCCTTCATACTCCACCTTGGTACAATGATTCTCACAAATCAGTGGTTATCCATTTATCACAGATATCATCAGCACACATTATAGCATCCACAGATCAGCAAGGTGCCACATTCAGCAAGGTCAAGCAATCCAGAAATTTGTTTAAAGGCAGTACTTTAGTACCTACATCAGCTGGGTTGTAGTTAGTGGATATCTTTTCAAGTTTCACAACACCTTGTGAAATAACATCTCTAATAAAATGAAATCTAACATCAACATGTTTAGATCTATTGTGTAAAACAGGATTTCTACTTAAATGAATTGCAAATTGGCTATCAGAATAAAGAACCACTTCTTTAACAAAACCAAATTCATTAAGTAACCCTTTTAACCAAATTCCTTCTTTTATAGCATTGGTGGCTGCAATGTATTCAGCCTCAGTTGAAGACAAAGCCACAATCTTTTGAAGCTGGGATTTCCAACTTATGCAAGAATTACACAAAGTATACATGTATGAAGAAGTAGATTTTCTGTTATCCCTATCACCTGCATAATCAGAATCAGTAAACCCTTTCAAAATAACACCCTCAACCTGTTTTCTAAACTGAATCCCTAAGTTTGAGGTCCCCTTAATGTACCTAAGAAGCCACTTCATAGCTTCCCAATGTATTTCACCTGGATTTGCCATATATCTACTCAAGACACTAATAGAATATGCCAAATCAGGTCTAGAACACACCATGAGATACATTACAGACCCAACTGCATTAGGATAAGGCACTTGGGCCATTCTTTCAAACTCTTCATTAGTTTTAGGACATAAATCATTTGATAGTTTAAAATGATTAGCCAAAGGGACACTAACACTTTTGGATTCAGCCATAGAAAACTTGCTAAGTAATTTCAAAATATATGATTTTTGACTAAGACTTAGTGTGCCTTCTCTTCTATCTCTCTTAACTTCCATACCTAAAATCTTTCTCACCGGACCTAAGTCTTTCATTTCAAATTCAGATTTTAGTTTGTCTTTAATATCTTCAATCTCTTTTATGTCATGACTAGCTAATATCATGTCATCCACGTAAAGGAGTAGGTAAAGTGAATTAGCTCCACCTTGACCCTTACAATAAAGATAAGTATCAAAGTTACTTCTCTTAAACCCAAGTCCAAGCACAAAATTGTCAAATTTTTTATACCATTGTCTTAGAGCTTGTTTTAAGCCATAAAGAGATTTCTTAAGAAGGCATACTAAGTCAGATTTGTTAGTCACTTCAAATCCTCTAGGTTGTTTCATGTAAATGGTTTCTTCTAAGTCTCCATTTAGAAAAGCAGTTTTTACATCTAATTGGTCTAATTCCCAATTAAATTGAGTGGCCAAGGCAAGAATGACTCTAACTGTAGTAAATTTTACTACAGGTGAAAAAATTTCATGGAAATCAACTCCTTCTTTTTGAGTAAAACATTTTGCTACCAAACGGACTTTGTATCTAATGTCATTCTCACTTTGTTCACCCCTCTTTATTTTAAAAATCCATTTACAATCCACAACCCTCTTACCCTCCGGTCTTTTTACCAAAATCCATGTCTTATTTTTGTGAAGGGATTCCATCTCATTTTGCATGACTGCAAGCCATTGTTTGGAATCTTTGCTACTCAAAGCTCCTTCATAAGATTCAGGTTCATCCTCAATCATATCATGATAAGAAAGCAAGGAAACATCATCTTCAAACCTAGTGAGAGGTCTAATGGTCCTTCTTTCTCTATCCCTAACTAGCTGATAATCTGCTAAGGGCTGTACAGGTTCTAAATCAGCCTCAGGAACCTCACCAGGTTCAGTTTCAACTTCAGGTTGGTCATTATTTTGGGGGCCAGAATGGTTAGAACACTCCTCAGGTTGCTCCACCTCAATCTCAACCCTTTTCCCCACATTTTCAGATTGTTCAGGAGTCTCAAACAGGTCTGTTGGTTGTTGTTCAGACTTAAAACAGGGCAGGTCATTCTCATTAAATACCACATTTCTACTTATAATGACCTTATAGCCTCTAAGATCTCTCACCCACAGTCTATAGCCTTTAACCCCTTCCCCATAGCCTAGAAAAACACACTTAAGAGCTCTAGGTTCCAATTTACCTTCAATTTGGTGTGCAAAGGCTGCACACCCAAAAACCCTTAAGTTACTAAAGTCAACAGGTGTACCTCTCTATTTTTCCTCGGGGATCATAAAGTCTATAGCACTAGCAGGTCATCTATTTATCAGATAACTAGCAGTTTTAACTGCTTCACCCTAAAAATTTTTAGGCAGGCCAGAACACAACAACATGCATCTAACTTTATCAAGTATAGTACGATTCATTCTTTCAGCCAAACCATTTTGTTGTGGTGTGTGTGTGTGACAGTTCTATGCCTTAATATGCCAGATAATTTGCACAATTCATCAAACTCATAATTGCAGAATTCCAAACCATTATCAGTTCTTAAAACTTTAATTTTTCTATCAGTTTGGTTCTCAATTAAAAGTTTCCACTCTTTGAAAACATTAAATATGTCAGATTTTGATTTTAACAAAAAAGTCCAATTTTTTCTTGAAAAATCATCAATGACAAGCAAATAATATTTAAAACCAGATTGAGTGCACACAGTTGCTGGTCCCCATAGATCAGCATGCAAATATTCAAGTATAGAGGCAGATTTATGCATTCCAGGTAAGAAATGAAGTCTATTATGCATTCCTAAAATGCAGTAGTCACAAAAACTCAATTTTCAATGTTATCTTTACCAAAAGCACCCTGTTTTTTCAAAATCTGAAGTCCTTTATCACTAATATGGCCTAATCTCTTGTGCCATATTTGTGATTTATCATTTTGCACTGAGATCACTGCTGAAGTGGATTCCAAAAAAATTTTAGTTTGCAAAATGTAAAGGCCATGTCTCTTGGGGACTTCTACAATCAGATTAGAGTCCTTCAAGATTTTAATTTAACCCTTATTGATAACAATGTCAAAGTTAAGGTCATCTAAAACCCCTAAGGAGATCAGATTACGTTGTAAGTCAGGAACGTATCTAGTCTTCTCAAGAATCAACTTATTATCTCCTTTTAAGTTCAAAGTGATAGTTCCCACACCTTTTACTTGACATGTCATGTGATTACCCATTAAAACCTTTCCACCAGTTACATTTTCAAAATCTGAAAATAACTCCTTATTAGGACTCATGTGATAAGTACAACCAGAGTCAAGGATCCACTCTTGGGAAGGGAAACTACTAACAGCCACATAAACTTCATCAACATTAGACTCATTATAAGCCAAAGCAGCCCCACCATCATTTTTAGACTTGTTTTTAGAGTCATAAAGCCTTTTAGGACAATCTTTAATAAAATGACCTTCCTCTAAACAATAAAAGCATTTTTTCCCTTTAGTCATCATTTTATTCTTGTCCTTAAAGTTGCTCTTTTTCTTATGAACATGTCTCTTATTGAAATTGCCATTTTTGGGATTAAACTTGGACTTCATCATCAAATTAATGCCACTAACAAATTCTCTCTTGTCAGATTTTAACTCTAGCTCTTTAGACCTTAAAGCATTAATAATCACTTCAATAGATAGAGTGTCCCTCCCATATTCAATTGCATTTTTAACATCTTTATATTTATCACCAATTGAATTCAATAAGACCACAGTCAATTGCCCATTTGAGAGTTTCTCGTCACAGTTGGCTAGGTCACGGGTCAATCTATTGAATCTATCAATATTAGACTCAAGGTCAAGGGAATGATCAAGTTTAAAACCAAAAAACTGTTTTAGGAGATAAACTTTATTTGGCATAGCTTTATTCAAATAAGTTTTCTCCAATTTCTTCCACAATTCAGCAGTAGTCTTAGTCTCACCAATTTCCCTAATCACATTGTCAGACAAATGCAAGAAAACAGTATTCCATGCAGTTTCATCTTGTTCAGTTACTTTACTAGATTCAAGATTAGTAGACCATGACTCATCAATGGCTTTAACACATTTTTGTTGAAGTAAAAGAGCTCTCATTTTCTGACGCCAGAGACTAAAGTCCCCTTTGCCATTAAAAACTTCCATTTCAAATTTTGAAGTCATTTTTGAAAAAAATATGAATGAAATGGATGTATGCAGGTCAATCAGACACTAAATCAGAACATTTGCAATGCAGATCAAAGAAGCATCACCACACAAGGTACACAACAGAGTACACACATTGCAAGTACAGAGAGCTGGCACTTTCAGAATTATATCACAGAATATTTAAACAAGCTATACAGTACTGCAAGATAATTTTTCAGGAAAAACAAGATTATCAAGAATCTCGACTGTAGTCCAAGTAACCCTCAGATTCCAGACAACTCACGGTTTCTGGACAAAGGAATTACAAGGAGTCTAGATTCAGGTTTTTAAAAAAAAATAAAACACAGGTTAGATAATCTACAGAGGCACTGAAAAAACCAACCAAGGCAGCAAACCCATTACTTGCAGTAAGAAAGCGATCAAACAGAAAATCAAGACAATATAACCCACAGGGTCAGATGCCAAACTTGATTCAGAACACAGATCACTCTATATAGTATATAGTTAGAAAGAAAAACGTGATAACCCAGAAAATTAAAAAAAAATTGTAAAGATCTCACCAAGCCCTTTTTAATTAGGGTTTCAAGAAATACGCAGATCAACTCAAGTTTGCAGTATCAGTTCAAGAACAGAGCACGTCACACAGCTCCTTCCAAGAAACGCTCTGATACCACTGTTGGGAGGAGACGACAGATTAGCTCACAAATAAACCCCAAAAATATGTGCAAGAAATAAGAAACAAAACTGAAATATAAACTTCAAGAATCTGTAAAGCATGAACTCAGAAATCTGAAAAATAACTACATAAAACTTATCTTTATGTTCGAAGCACTCAAGCCAAGAAATCAAAGACAACTTGCTCGGGACATTACGAACAACCACTGATCTAGTGTAAATCACAACCAAGGTATGGATTACAAAGAGTTTAAGCACTCAGACTAAACCCGTTTTTCACACAAGATCTCAATCCTCAAACCACAGCAGTTCACTCAAGAACAACACTCCCAACTAAAAGAAGAATCACACAAGATTACAAATCTTTTCGAGAGAACAAAGAAATCAAAAGAGTATTTTTGATTTCAACAGAATATTGAGAGAAGAGACTCGAACGGCGCAGAACCATCGAGAGAGAAGGAAATCAGAGAGTCAGTCAACTGTTCAAACCCTAGACGAGCCTTTTATAGGAGTCTCCAAAGTGCCCTTCATCCAACGGCTGTGGTGATTGCTCTTGGCTACATCCAGGCCATCCAAAAATAGGGTAAGTAGAAACACGACTTCTTCATTCAATCATCACACGATTTTGCACCAAATAAGAAATCCAATTTATTCAGCTAATTGGGCCAACAATTTTAGCCCATTGGGTTGTTGCATCATTGTGCCAACTATTCCCTTCAGGTCGTGTGCAAGAAAATAGAAACATCTCCATCCATTAATAAATAAAGTGATGTACACCTACAATTATTTGGCATTCAATGTCAAATTCAGGGATATTGTGTAACAGTACTGACATAAAATGAACCAATTATTTGATGTGAGACAAAGACATAAATAAAGTACTCTATAAAAGCCGCACATCAGTTGAGTAAAGCTTACACAAAAAAATTTACTCAAATCAAAATGCAAAAGAACTATTTTTCAAGAAAATAAAAATAAAAAGTAACTATAGAATGTAGAAAAGGATGGTCAAGAGAGAGTTCATATACTAGTAGCCCAGCTTCTCTAGCAAAATTCTCAGCACTTGTGTGCATGTTATTTCTGACTATTGGGAGGGGTGCCTGGGTAGGGACCTCTTCATTGAAAAATTAAATTATTATTTA
This sequence comes from Fraxinus americana, assembly GCA_035079005.1. NCBI lineage: Eukaryota > Viridiplantae > Streptophyta > Magnoliopsida > Lamiales > Oleaceae > Fraxinus > Fraxinus americana. The sequence continues at coordinate 2,229,861 of CM068717.1, read as the reverse complement.
TCTCATTATAATGCGGAATAATGGGACTAAACAAGGGCTATAATTTTTTAAATAGTGTCTTTTGGAGAGCGTGAGGCTGAAAAAGAGAGTTTTTTTATTTGCGTGTAATATTATTTTATATAAAATTGTGTATTTGAAAATAAGACAGTAAAGAATAAATTTTTGGGATAAATATGTCTCAAGAAGTTGCAACCCCAAGATTTTCTTCAAGAAAAATTAAACAAACCCTTGAGAATTTCTTGAAGAAAAATCAAACAAAACCTCGAGAAATTCCTCAACGAATAAGTTCTAAAAAAAATCATGAAATCAAGTATATCTACAACAAAATTAAAATAAAATCACGGGATTAAACACATGTATAAACTCACATCTTTTGAGCATCCCAATTGTTCATGATGACAAAAACAACTCTTCAACTTAGCAATGACAAGAAAAAGGGAAGGGTTGAAAATCTTGCTCTTATAAGTATAACGTTAATCAAAGCGAAACCAATTTGGTTGATGGCAAGAAAAAATGGCACTAGGTGTGGGTGTGGGTGGGTGGGGGGGGGGGGACGTGGCAAAATGAGGTTAGTAACAGTCATGCAAAAATGGGACACAAGGTAAAATGGATCAACTTTCTTTACTTCCTATTTATATAGTACAGAGAATATAAGAGAGGTTTTTGAGCAAAAACAATGGACTAAGGTTTGCAAGTTTTGGTTTTATCTTTCTATAGATTATAGAGCATTTATTGCACATCAGGAGAAATTTGTGGGTGGGGTCAGGGAGGGGGTTTTCCCACCTAATCTTTAAATTATATTTACAAAATCTTGGACATTTACCTTAACAAGATTTGACTCATTTTAATACACAAAATCTCATACTAATATTCAGGTAATCTTAATTTTTGATATATTATGCCCTTATTTGGTACAAATTAAAATTTGATGGGCAAAAATAAGAATTAGCACAAGAACCACTCCATGATGGTGCACGTGTACAAACAGGGGCTATGTTTCTAAATTGTGCCCCTATTTTTTAGAGATTAAAATCAAAATTTTAGCAGATTCTTATAAAAGTTGATGAAATATGTAGTTAAAAAATTGTGAATACCATGAAATATATGATTAAAATCTAAATATAAATTTAGTCCAGGAACTATGCAAAAAAAGTTAAAATTTTTCAAGAAAATAAACTGATTACTTTCTGGAAATGTGAAAGTATTTAGGTTGAAATTCTAGTTTTGTTCACTTATTCTCTCTTTAAATAAGTAGGAACTAAGGGATAATCTCCTAATTAAGAGGTTAAACCTTGTATTGCACTGAATATTATGGAGACTAGTATTAAACCTTTCACAGATAGTCATTGAGTGAGTGTGTGTCGGCTGTAACAAAGCAAGAACTTGCCAAATTTAAACATGATTAAATGAAAAGACACAGTAGTGAAAGAGGGCACATTTCGTCTACGAGGTTACAGATGACTCCTGCAATGGAGTTGGCCTTAAAATAAGCTTTCACAGGCTGCAATATCGGATGCTTGTGAATCCAGCACCTCCTTTCCAGCGGGATCAGAGCTAACAATTCTCATTATAGCTGTGAATATGGCTTTCTGGAAAAAGTCATCAGCCACCTTTTTCAGAATCTCCCTCACCAACTTGAAGTCGAGCCCTCTAGCCAACACTAGTTTCCCGACTATCTCACCAAAATTGGCCGGTGCTTTTGGTAAATCAATTGCAAGATCATCCAACAGTGAGGCATAAAGGAGGCATCCAGTGACCAAGTCATTAGCAGTAAAAACTTTCTTAGCATACAAGTACTCTTGAAGCTTTGCAACTGGCTCTACACAAGGTGAACTTTTCTCCAACCCAAGGGAAATGGACTCCTTGACAATTTCAGGATGATAAGCTGGGGACTTCAGTTCCTGAATGCATTGTAATGCTTCATCCAGAAGTCTGACACTGAAATATTCATCCAGAAGAGAAATTGTTTTTCTCCTAAGTTCGTCTGGATTCTTTATTGCAGCTGGAGCTACAGGTTTGTCTGTTACTGGTGCAGCAGATGCTGTTGGTGCAGGTCTACTCGGGGCAGGGACTCGTGATCCAGGGCCCACAGCATATTCTCCATATTTAGCAGGACGGAAAGCAGTTGCACCACTACCCTTAGGCAGAAATCGCTGGTTAAGGGATGGTGAATGTATCAATGGTAGTTGGACACGCCCAGCAGGCTGAACTGTTGAACCATCACCTCTTGGCATTGGTTGGGACCTAGGAAATTCGCAGCTATAGAGTCCAGTCATACCAGACATCTTCCTTGTCCCTGGCATTCCAGGCATCATGCCACCTACACCCAGGTGATTATCAGGCAAACCACCAGGCCTAATACTCCCTTGAGCCACAGAAGCAACGTTTCTGTCAGTTCTAAAGTGAGTAGCAGCACCTGGGCGAAACCCAAGATTCTTCTCTGCTTCTGACTGAATCTGAATGATAGTTTTGGATTTCACCTAGAAAATAACAAAACAAAATCATAAAGTTTGCAAGGAAACCTCTTAGAAAGACATTAAATAGGCTAGGAGGGATCACCTCTTCCCGTCTGGGAACCCAATTATTTGAACGCAAATCAAGAACATCACGAATCATAAACCTCAGTCGTAGAGCTAGCTGAGGGTTTGCTGACACTTCCTTCAACCGACCGCAATACATATCGTTAATACGCCTTGATTTTTGGTTCTCATCAAGCTGTTTCCCAATGGTGATAAAGAACTGGCATATGGCTTCAACATTCTCCTCGGCTGGACAACTCTTTGTATCAGGTCCTATGAGTTCCTGTCTTGCAAAACCATGTTGTAAGCCCATCTTAAAAATAATAAAAGACAAATCAAGATATTAGGAAAAGAAAAAGCAGCGGACAGAAAGATCCATCAAGAACCTGAACAATGTGGTGGACAATCTTCTCCGCAACCATCTTTTGATTCAAAAGCTCTCCAATTAGGCGAATGTTCCCAAGAGTACGGAGTTTGACCAACCTTTCTTTATCTCTCCTTCCCAACTCTTGCTCGGGGGCAGTCATCTGCCTGAGCTCTGCCAGCAAATTGTCAGTGCCTTCAAATGCCTCCTGACAGATATTCAAAAGAACTCTCTTAAATGTGATTTCTCTTCCACCAGGCTCATCAGATGGGAAGGAAGGTAGCTTCTCATTCAGATCAGAACATAGTTGTGCATACATGGGACAAAATGTTGGCTCCATTACAGCCTTGTCAAATATCAAAGAGATAACTCCCTACAAGGCAAAAATAACGCAAGTACCAGCATAATTAGGCTACAAGTATATGAAGACATAAAGAAGAAATAAAATCCCAGCATAAAGACACAAGTTTTACAACCTTCAAAATATCAGATGTTGTGATCCCAGATTCAATACGTCGACTCTTGAGAAGATCAAATTTCTTAGGAGTCCGCTTGTTCAGTATGCTACAACAAGAATGTATTGGACAGAATCATATGTTAGCATGGGAAGTATGTCACAAAATCAGAAATAGATATAAAACCAACAGCCATCAATAGCATCTCCACCATCGGATCCTCGCTTGGACATCTGGATAGGAAATTATTACCTTCATTGTGTACAGAAGCTAGACTGTCGCCAACATATAGTGATAGAGGCTATCATAAACTCATTGACATCAAAAAGAACTTGGATACAAGTCATACAAAAATGGATGTTGGTGGAACTCAATTGCAATAAAATACAGCTATGAAGCACAGACTCTCCTACTAAGGTGGTGAATTCAAGTTGACAAGTATCCAATGTCGACACTGTAGAACACATGGCGCCCCGTACTTTTATATACTCCTAAATTTGCAATACTTGAGGGACACTTCTTGAACTCACCTCGGACACTTTTCCACACATCATGTAGCATGTCACAAGGAACATTATCTCCACACACCAAGGCAAAAAAAAGCCACATTTTGTAAATTTTAGAACATAAAATTAGTTAAGTATTTAATTATAAAAAATTAGTGGAAAAAAGAAGACAATAATGTGAGAAAAACATGATGAATTTGTTTTATATCTAATGTATCCATTTTCTTACTCTTTCTGTAGTAATTTATGATATAACCCAAAGTTATCTTAAATCGCTCCTCTGTTTCAATATATTTAAAATGTGCAAAAACCAAAAATAAAAAAGCATTTATCTTTTCACAAAAATATATAAGATATTGTATAAATGTATAATTTTAAAAATTAGAAATCAATATCCCCTGCGTGTCCATGTCTATGCTTCCAAAAATATCATATTGCACATTTAAATATGTTTGAGTTTTATAAGTTGCAACAATAAGAAGTTTATCACAAATCAGAACATCACACATTAAAATGCAGTCTAACACTGAGAAAAATTACTGTTTCACTGTTGTTAAGATACGCTCCTCAGAAAGAGTCCCCCTCCTAGCAGAACAGAGCACCTCTTCCTTGATCAAAGAGGGAGTAGGACCTCCCTGTTTCATAGACAGAAGAAGCTGCTCACTATTGTTAACATTTATAGTAGAATTTGGCATAATAGCACCAAGTTAACTAACATTATTAACACCAGTAATCATCTTCTCTGACATGGCATCATCAGTTGCAAGACTGATCACCTTATTGATCTCAGTTCCCTGAATCTGCAGCATCTCGTCAAGCTGCAAGATTTAAAATGATGAGGAAATATAAACATAGCAAAATTATTTATCCGGAACATATTCACACACAGCATGTCAAGCGGTGTATAACCTCTTCCGCTTGAATTACTGTCCTCGGGAAACCATCAAGAATGAAGCCCTTCTGACAAGAAGGTTTCTTCAAGTCTTCATCAATTAATCCAACATCTACATCATCAAGAACAAGTTTCCCCTAAAAGAAGAAAAGGCATCATTCACAAATAATCAATCAAAATATTGCAAAATGTGAAGGGGACAGAGCTTTTTCATCAGGTGCTAATATCATAGGAGTAGATTTCTACCTTATCTATAGCTTCTTCATCCCTTTTGGCTACCGGAGTATTAGCTGCAAAAGCAGCTCTCAACATATCACCAGTGGCCAAATGGCACAGACAGTACTCATCGTTGATGATGGGGGACTGAGTACCTCTTCCTAAACCCGATGGCCCTGTCACGAATCAAATTTCCATTTATACAACTACTAATGCAATTAGTCCCATTTTCTTAACCACCACCAAAATCTAATTTTATCTCTTAAGTTTTCAAGCCGGATGGGTAAGTAAACATATACATAATAAACAACGTGCAATGAGACTTTCTAATATTACAAAATACTAATCAGTATAAGTTCAGCCATTGGTGATCGTAGAACCTCTCAAAGAATCATTAGAACAAAGGTTTAAAATTCGTAGTAAATGAATAAAATTAACAATAACAAAAGGGACCATAATTTGGAAGTTCAAATTTGTGAAATTTCTGCTCTTGAAAACTATACTCAACTAATGTACTTTAATCGACAATGTCGAGTAATTCAATTTCTTGATCTATATCAATTCTCAACTTTAAAAATTTAAGCATAACATAAGGCTGACAGAAGATGTATTAGTAATGCTATTTCTACATCACTGTGTACCATACCAACGAGAATAAGGCGTTTGTCGGACTTTGAAGCACACTTCATGCGGTGAAGAAGCTCAGTCATGATGTCCGCTGATGGTATGTCCTTCAAATCCAAGCCTCTGCATCCCATCTTCCTTATATTTTTATGGGTTTTTCTTTTCATTTTTTTTTAACTTCACTCTTCTCTGTACCCCTTTTCGATTAAGTTGGAATATGTACTTATGTTTGGAGGACAGGTCAAGCAAGAAGACGACAGATCACAGTCACTTCCAACTCCCCAAAAGTTTCTGTTCCCTATAAATATCAGTGTTACATACGATAGATCAAGTCACTGTATTTTTATTTTTTATTGTAAATACGAAAAATTGAATTTTTTTTCTTTTCTTTTTAAAGTTTGGAACTTTAAAGTGAAAAGGTAACTTGATCCTTTGCCCTTATCATTAAGCCCCTCTAGTTGTCATTGATAATGAATTTTAAGAAATGAAGGTAAAAAAAACCATCCATGAGGAGAAACCTCACTAATTAATTAACGATTGTTTTCATATGCATTACCACTTACAGATTGATGTACATATACATGATGTAATGAAGTATCATTGAATCGGAATTTCTTCAACCAAAAAATAAAAAAAAACCTCCATTCTCTTCTTGACATCTCATCTACCGGTTTAACTTTCCTTATCTCCTTATGTAGAAGTAACATTATTCATCAATCGAAAGTTCAAGTTTTGATTTGTTAAAAAAAATATTGGGGATGAAATTGCAATTACGGTAGCTGCAAACCATCTTCACACTGCAGCTATGCCCAAACTAGTAAAGGTTGGACAGCAAAACATGCATAATTACTCCCTCGAGAAAATGACTAGAGATTGATACAAAAATTAACTCAACATAGCAATCTCCTTTAAAATTGTGCACACTCGCATTATGAGTGTTTATACTTCTGTCAAAACTTCAATTAAAAAGACGACAAATTAAGAAAATAAAATCTAATCAATACAGAACAACATGGTCCTTCATCTCTCCAGCAACTATGGCCTGTGATTAGCCACACTCGCAAACCAAAATCTTTACGTCGTCATATATATTCGAATAGCACACTAATATGACCTCATTATACAGAGTCCACCAAATAGCACCTGTTCTTCAAGCTCATATCCTCGATGCTTTTACCACAATCACTAAGGCAAGGATGGGAGTAACGAGAAGACATAGTAATTGAAGAGGGCACATTTCGTCAAGATTACAGACGACTCCTGCAATGAGTAAACCCTAAAATAGGCTTTCACAGGCCTCAATACCGGATGCCTGCGAATCTAGCACCTCCTTTCCAGTAGGATCAGAGCTAACAATCCTCATTATAGAGGCAAATATGGCTTTCTGGAAAAAGTCGTCACCCACTTTTTCCAGAATCGCCCTCCCCAACTTGAAGTTGAGCCCACCAGCCAAGACTAGTTTCCCAACTATCTCACCAAAATTGGCAGGTGCTTTAGGTAAATCAATTGCAAGATCATCCAAAAGTGAGGCATAAAGGAGGCATCCAGTGACCAAGTCATTAGCAGTAATAACTTTCTTAGCAAACAAGTACTCTAGAAGCTTTGCAACTGGCTCTACACAAGGTGGACTTTTCTCCAACCCAAGGGAAATGGACTCCTTGATAATTTCAGGATGATAAGCAGGGGACTTCAGTTCCTCAATGCATTGTAATGCTTCATCCAAAAGTCTGACACTAAAATACTCATCCAGAAGAGAAATCGTTTTTCTCCTAAGTTCGTTAGGATTCTTTATTGCAGCCTGAGCTGCATGTTTGTCAGTTACTGGAGCAGCAGATGGTGTTGGTGCGGGTCTACTTAGGGCAGAGACTTGTGATCCAGTGCCCACAGCATATTCTCCATATTTAGCAGGACGAACAGGAGGTGCACCAATACCCTGTAAGAGGGAACTAGACCTATTACTCATGAAACCACCACTACCCTGAGGCAGAAATTGCTGGTTCAGGGATGGTGACTGTATCAACGGTGTTTGGACACGTCCAGCAGGCTGAACTGTTGAACCATCACCTCTTGGCATTGATCGGGACCTAGGAACTTCCCAGCTGTCATTATCAAGTCCAGGCATACCAGGCATCTTCCTCGTCCCTGGCATTCCAGGCATCATGCCACCTGCACCAGGGCGATTAATAGGAAAGCCACCAGAACTAATACTCCCTTGAGCCCCAGAAGCAATGTTTCTGTTATTTCTAATGCTAGCAGTAGCACCTGGGCGCAACCCAAGATTTTTCTCTGCTTCCGAGTGAATCTCAGTGATAGTTTTGGCTGTCACCTGGAAAATCACAAAACATCATCATAAAGCTTGCAAGGAAAGCCTCGTAGAAAGACATTAAATAGGCTAGGAGGGATCACCTCTTCCCGTCTGGGAACCCAATTATTTGAACGCAAATCAAGAACATTGCGAATCATAAACCTCAGTCGTGGAGCTAGCTGAGGGTTTGCTGACACTTCCTTCAACCGACCGAAATACATATCGTTAATGCGCCTTGATTTTTGGTTCTCATCAAGCTGTTTCCCAATGGTGATAAAGAACTGGCATATGGCTTCAACATTCTCCTCGGCTGGACAACTCTTCGTATCAGGTCCTAAGAGTTCCTGTCTTGCACAACCATGTTGTAAGACCATCTTAAAAATAATAAAAGACAAATCAAGATATTAGGAAAAGAAAAAGCAGCGGACAGAAAGATCCATCAAGAACCTGAACAATGTGGTGGACAATCTTCTCCGGAACCATCTTTTGCTTCAAAAGCTCTCCAATTAGGCGAATATTCCCAAGAGTACGGAGTTTGACCAACCTTTCTTTATCTCTCCTTCCCAACTCTTGCTCGGGGGCAGTCATCTGCCTGAGCTCTGCCCGCAAATTGTCAGCGCCTTCAAATGCCTCCTGGCAGATATTCAAAAGAACTCTCTTAAATGTGATTTCTTTTCCACCAGGCTCATCAGATGGGAAGGGAGGTAGCTTCTCATTCAGACCAGAACATAGTTGTGCATACATGGTACAAAATGTTGGCTCCAGTACAGCCTTGTCAAATATCAAAGAGATAACTCCCTGAACAAAAATAAAACACAAGTACCACCATAATTAGGTGACAAGTAAATCAAGACAAAGGATCACATATAATTAGGAAGTTTTACAAACCTTCAAAATATCAGCCGTTGTGATCCCAGATTCAATAAGTTGACCCTTGAGAAGATCAAATTTCTCAGGTGTCAGCTTGTTCAGTATGCTGCAACAAGAATGTATTGATCAGCATTACATGTTTTACATAAAAAGTACATACCTCCATTTCATAAAGATAGGCTTGTTTCTATTTTCACACTCATTAAGAAAATATAATTAATATAGTTGGAAATATAAATTTTTCTTACGCTTTTCCTATTATACCCCTACATTAAATAATTGTTTAAATAGGATTAATTTATATTCATTAATAACAAGGTTAAATAGAGACCTAGAAAACTAAAAACCATATATGCTTTCAATAAAAAAAGTAGCCTATAATTTGGGACAGAGGAAAAAAGAAATCAAGCCTATCTTTATGGACGGAGGTAGTACAAAACAAACATCCATTTATATCGTATTCACTATGGGATCTTAGCTTGGACATCTGAACAGGAAATAATTGTCTTCATTGTATTAGCAAAAGCTAAAGCGTCACTATTCATAGAACTAGACGAAGATCATAAACTTTTTGTCATCTAAAGAATTTGGATATAATAAAAATGGTTGCTGGTGGTACTCAAATCACAATAATAGCAGTGCCAAGCAAACATAAAAGAAACATACAGGTTGACAATTGAAGACTTGAACTAGGAAATGAAGTATCAATTGATCATTCAAATATGTTTTTAGTTCAATAAATTAGCCACAAGAGAAGTTAATCAGATATTGAATGTTTACATAGAAAATTACCCCTTCACTGTTTTCAAGACACGCTCCTCCTCAGAAAGAGCCCCCCTCCGAGCCGACCATGGAACCTCGGCCTTGATTAAAGGAGTAGGTCCTCCCTGTTTTATAGACGAAGAAGTTACTCGCTATTATCTTAACAGCAAGTTAAATGATAGTTGGCACAGTAACATTCAACGTAACAAAATTTAATGTCATAAAGCATGTAATCAGATAATATCATATAGTACATTTTTACCTTCTTCTTCGAGCAACTTTATCGACAGCACAATTAAATCACACACCCAACAATTCTAAGAAGTAAGAATAATCATTCTTATCAACCATATAAATCTCCTTCAGAGAAATCATGCATGAACTTGAATAATATTAATGAAGTAATTTCATTATTAAAACGTGTTTGACAGAGTGAAGTTTTAAGCCTAAATACAGCTGTCATGCTTTCTATATGTGATGCAGAACAACTTCGGGTTTAACCAACAAAACCAAGAGAAAGAAATATAATGGCCATTTTTGAGATAATGAACAGCATCCAGTGTTTGATTAAAAATTTATTGGCCAGATATTTCAATTGTGTCAAGGACCAAAAAAATAAATTTGAAGGTCAAGAAACAATTCTCTATTATTGTAATAACAAAAATAAAAGATGAGAATTAGAAAAATAAATAAATGGTCAAAGCATCACCCCAAGGGTTAGAATGCACGAGGCAGATCAAGAAAAAACAAAATTGCTAGAGATTGCAGAATACTTCTCTCTGTCTTCACTTGGAAATATTACAATTCTTTATAGAGAGTCCAAGGACTCAAGAGAATTCTAATTCTAATAGCACATAAATAATCTAGTTAACTAGTGCTAATGACATTAAAAAAAAATTACATGACCATTTTGTATATACAAAACAATACCAAATTTAAGTATATTGCATATTTCCTGAGATCAAAAATAAAAAAAAAGAGCCCTGAACTAGAAATACTTGAAAAAACATTCAAGTCTAAATAGAAAAAGGCTGTTAACATGGACTCAATTAATGTGCCATGCAGTTGTAAAATAATTTATACAGTTCTCTTGAATTAGTCTTGGACTGGTACAAACGGTCAAGTATTGCTTCTGGTAATCCTACACTTCCAGACTACTAGTTCACTAATTTCCCAGTAAGAATAGTTGTTTCATTTCGATTTAGTAAGGTTTAGAGTCTGCATAGCTTCAATGTCCTTTCAATTACAGTGGAGCAGTACTTCAAAAATTCTCACATATTTAAAGCACTTTATCAGATTAGGCCCTTGTTTGGTCAACATTAATATTTTCATTCTCATTCTTCTCCTCATTTTCAACCACATATTCTTCAATAAAATAATATTTTCTATCACATCAATAATTTTTCCTTTTTTTTCAACCACATATTCCACATCCATCACATCAACAAAATGCATTCTTCTACCCAAAATGTGCACCAAACAGTGGCTAGCTAACCTTGTTTGATGGCCAGATTTATTGATCATCTCTTCTTTGGTTTTCAGCCGCTATACAGCTATGCAGTTCTCAAGGTCAATATCACTAGACTCCTAGGTTCCTAATTGAAAGGTGGATCAATTATTCCTTGAACCCACAACTCTAGGGGACCCAAAAATGCCTATTTCCACTGTCTACAAATTTCACCTTTCAGACAAATCAGTGGCACCAATCACTTATGCATAAATTGTCTAAATGATTTGGAAGTTATAATGACTTGACTGTCCAAGATCCTTCACCTAGTAACATAATGATAGATGTCTATGGCACATCTTGACACTTCAATTATTAACAGAGCAAATTTAAAGATTCAAGTAAAGCAAGTTTAAGTTTAGATAATTAAACAACGTACAATAAGAGCATTCCTGGAAAGCAATTTAGGCAAGAAAGTGATAGCGATAAACAACAGTGCATAAGGTTCACAAAAGCAGCCAGAAAAGCACAATCAAGACGTTTGGTTGAAATCCCATTTAGGATTCTTCCAACAATTTTCACCAAAAAAGCGTGGTAGCTTAACAAATAAGCATGTAGATGTAAACATGACCTCCAAATAAAAGAACAAAAACGAGAATACACAAGAAACTCTAGATGCATATTTAACAGTAGAAAATGAATTACCCCTAGGTTGGAAGAGATTTGAGTTCTTGCAAACTGCGAGCTTAGTTGTTCTTGCCTATGGTGTTGGTTTATATCTTGTTGTCTCTCCCAGGATTTCTCCTCTGCAGGAGCAAGAAATTGTGCAGACCGATTACGCCAGTCACGGTTGTCCGGCTGAGAATAACGATTCTGGCCCTGATTTTGAAGCTAAACAAAGGGAAAACGACCAAATTTTTGAGTATCCAAGAAGTGTGATAATGAAAAGAAAATAGAAATTCAGATTAATTAAAATAATGAATTGACCTTTATCAACTCGTATAAAATTCCAACCCATACATCAACAGGCAAGCCAAATAAAATGCAAACATAATCCCAAAAGAAAAGAGAAAAAAAAAACACAAACACAAACATTATAAAACAGTTACATAAAAATAGGAAAGAGTGGCGTGTCGGTAAAGTTGAGAAAGACACTCACATTGCTCTCTCCACGAGCCCAGCTTGGATCTTCACCAAAAAATTCAGTATCCACTTCCTGTTTGGCCTTCAGAATGTCCTCTGGGATGATGGCCATCTATGGAAAAATAAACAGTCTTATCAGACCTATTAAAGAGGAAAATGAAGAATAATAAATCCTTATGAGTCTCCCACGTAAAGTGGAGAGTACGAACAAAATACTTGGTCAAGCAAATGGCAGCCTACAGTTTTAGTAATTAATAAAGGGATACCATAAGCACAGTTCTTCAAACATCAAGAAGCATCATTACCTCCCTAAAGTGTAACAGCTGGTCTCTGGTGTAGCAAATCCGATCCAAGCCATGAAATCGGGATTCTCCAGTCTACAATATTCCAGCAAAGATACAAATTACTCCCATATATCAATCATCAAGCAAAAAGGTAACACAAAAATAGATTGCTATCCTAAACATTGAGGATTTTGAGTTGCAAACAAAAATATTTAATACGGCGCGCATGAACTTTATTAAGATTGGAGCGAAGATATATGAAGTTATATGATGAGGTTGGACTAAATGGAAAAGCATGGTGCAATTAGTTAAAACCATCAACAACCAGGTTTTGAATGAATTCGCTTAAAAATCCACAAGTGATACTGAAATGCTGGAAGCCCAAAGACTGAGGATGATAATATAACAAAAGTCGATCAAACATCAAGGGCAACGTGCAAAAAAAAAAGATTCCCCAATTAAAGATCATACTTATGACCGCTGTCAGTATACAAGTTGTACACTAGAGTTGCAGGACGTGTAACTAGCTAATTAAGATGTTCTACCTTATTTATCATAACACGTGGCTATCTAGGAAATCCCACCCATTTATGCATGTCAAGCACGTTAATGTAATGAGAAGCAAAGCTCCCAGCACAGTTTCCATAATTTTTTAGATTCCTCCGAGGGCATCCTGACACTCCTTGCATGCCCACCGAAAGCTTATGTGTTACTTTATGTCCATATATACAGAAACTACACATCTTATGTGCAATGCCAAGAATTAGGACATCGACATTAAACAAATCCCACAAAAACCCCTAGTTTCGGTGCTAGAAACTAAGAAATCATTGTAAAGATTGGAAACAAAAAGAAAACAAATTTGAACATTTTCATCTAGAAAACTGAGATGATAAATGTTATTTAAATTGCTGCTAAAGATGATATGTTTCCTTTATTTAGTAATAGGGGAGGTTTTTAACTTGAAGTTGAACAAATAGAATATTGGTCAGGGCATTATTGATACTGAAATTCACATATTCCGTCAAAATTAACAAGCATCAAACAGAACACACAAAGGTGAAGCTGAATTTAGTGAAAATTTAAGATTCATCGAGAACTTGCAAATGATAGAATTCCATCTTTAAAAAAAGTAACCTTTAAATATTTTTCATAAATATTGAGAACTCGACAAGTTTTAAGCTTCAGTTCCAAACAGGAAAGAAAGAATTATACACAGATTGGAAGCTTTTAAAAGCTCATTACCATATAAACAAACATGTACGTATGAACTCACGTACACATATATCAGAAAACTATCGACAGGAAGATTGATGGATCCAAATTTGAATCTTTTTTAATATATAATAAAAAGCACCTACTATTAAAACAATCAATTAATAAATCGTAAAGAAACGTAAGTAGGATACAATCGGATAAAAAACCCTAGATCTGAAGAAATAAGTGAAATTAAAAAAAAAATTAACCTTGAAGAAAGAGAATGAAGAAGCACCACCGCCATGGGGACGCAGCAACACCGGTAGATCAGTATTCGCCTCCGAGGATGGATCGAAGCGATGGCCCGGAAATCTGGTTCCACCACGGCTCCCACCTCCTGGTCTCAAGCTCAATACTGTTTGGTCAGCCTGCATACCTTGCAATCAAAAAAATTCGTCCAATCAAGAAGCTCTGTAACAACAATTCAAGAAATCTATATATATAAGATATATATATAGATATAGATTCTTTTTCTTTCTATATAGAGAGACAGAATTGAGATAAAATGGTGAGAGAGAGTATAATTTTCTCCCTCTACTGTGAGAAGGAGGAAAGAAAAGGAGCGAGGTGTAATGTGAGGCCACAGGAGAGAGAAAAACCCTTTTCTGGTTAGGGGGTTGGGCTGCAAATTTTGGGAATTACTATATGCATTTTATTTTCAATGAAGGTCCTTCATTTCTATTTATTATAACATTTAATCCTAAATATTTTTTCATACTTTAAAATTAAGGAAAAATATTTTCCTGCACTTTTTTATTTATTTAAATATATAAGGAATAGATAGGTCTTTTCATAACACTATATGCATTTTATTTTCATTGAAGGTCCTTCGTATCATTCTAATGAACTTTTTGGACAAAAAATATTATCGCAATATATATTTATTTATGAAAGATTGAAAATAAGATTTCGATGCAAAAAGTTAGGAATATGAGATGATAATAATTAAAGATTAAGGACTTCAATGCAGATAAAAAAATTATGGTGCCAATATGATTAACCCTCTATTTACATTGTTTTCCTTTGTGTTTGTATTTAATTTACAATTTTGTCCCTGTGTTCCTATATATTGAGATATTCATCCTCTTTTGATTGATTTATAAATGATATTTTCAGTCGTACAGTTCAATATACACGAATACTATCAATTTAGCCCTCGTTAGAGCCCCCTTTTTTAAACAAAAAATAAATTTTATGATACTGATCTTTTAAATAATGCATAGTTAAAAAAGTAAAAAAAAAATTAGATTTACATGCAAATTATTTTATTGATAGAATATGTGATTGAAAATTAATTTGAGGAAAAATGAGTTTTTAGATAATTGAGATAAAAAAGGACTTATTCACCACTTCATTTTCTATCTCATTTGACTAACATAGTTTTCATGGTGCATCAAAGGTTTGACATAGGAATTTATTATTGAATATTCTCTTTTTATTTTTCAATTTGAATGTGGTAAATTTCATTTATTGTCATTGAATTCGATCGTTAACTTTTAATTTGTCTCAATTAAGTTCCTAAACTTCAAATTTAGTTTCAAACTTCATTAATCTTTCAACTATTATCTATAAATCGAAAGAGTCGCTTAATTATGACTAGAATGAATCTTACAAGTTACCATGATATGACACGACATTTTACGATTATGTTAGTGCTGCATATTATATATTCAATGAAGTTAGCTAAATGAATTTTATTTAACAAAATGTATTTACATAATACAGTTAAACACAAACTTTAAATAAAGAGAAAATGAACAAATACTAAAATATTTGACTCCTCATGACATTATAATTTATAAATGAAAACCAAATGAAATGTATATATTGAACAAAAGAATATTTATAGTTTTTCTGTATTATAGTCAGGAATATCAATCAGAGGACTTGATCTTGGACCTGTAGATGAGCTTCTTCTTCTTTGAAGTTTGATTATCTAGTGCGAGCACAATCTTCCTAGAGTCATGAGATTTGAAGCTGCACAGTGCGGAGCAAACCAATTTTTTTTTTCCCCGACAAAAAGTCAACAATTGTATAGCATATAAATTGATTAAAAAATGATTTTTCCAAATTACCCTTAACTCACGTGTGGATAGTGAAAATCGTGAAATATATATATCACTGTTTTTTTACAATAAATAAATTATATGCTGCATATATAAATACTAGAATAAATATTCCATGACATATTTGATAATTAAGAGTAAGAAAGAAAGAGGTTAAAATAGTATTAGTTGTTCATTATCCAATGTCGAGTTAGTAACTAGAAACCCCGTGTTCAATTCCAAACTCAAATCTAGGTAAATCTCGTGATCTTCCTTTTTAAGTACTCATGGTTTGTCCCATTCTCGTGTGTTTGCTGGTGACTTCGAGTTTTCTTTGCTACATTCTTATTGATAGATGCATCATCAGAATATCACTATTATAAATTCACTGCATCTTCATAAGAACACGAGAACTACACAGACTCTTCTCATCAGTTTAATAGCAGACTACTTGCTCAAATCTCACGAATACATTGAAAGATACATTTTGCTATGGAAATATGATAAGGGATTTTGAACATCATAATTAACTAATATAGTCCGGGCTTTAAATCAATGTTTCTATTTTGATTATCGCTTTTTTTGTCCCGTTATACATATGTAAATCTTGTGGTTTTGTGCTCTTCTAAGTGATTTTTGACTTATATCACCCTCGTCCAATATTTAACGTGATAAGAACTAATATATGTGCAAGTAACATGTCAAAACATGCTGTCATCCACATTCACGTAAGTTGGCAAAGGAATATTGATTGTTTCCTACATTCATTTTAATGAAGGATCTACCAGATGATGCCTAACCATTTTTCTTCTTCGTGAGCAAGATGAGGTATCTCCCATGAGAATACGATCTTATGAGAGCACAATAAGATGTCGTTTGACCCCCCGTTAAAATTATAATATATATATATATATTTCAATCACATTCTCCAATAAAATAATATTACATGTAAATCGAAAATTTTGCCTTCCTTTTTTTAAACAACTCATTCTCTAAAAAAATATTATTCAAAAAATTATAATACCGAATAATTGGGGCCAAAAGGGAGCTAAGGCATAAAACATTTTTCAATTGTGCTATATGTACATCACAAATTACAGATTTATTTACCAACAGATGATGCGGTAGGATATTTTCAAGTCAAAATTTTACCAACCAACTAACCCCCCCCCCCCCCCACCCCACACACACACACACTTTTTTTGCCACCTCAGCATTCTGTAAACGAATTTTTAAATAATGAAGTACAAATAACATTATTCAACATTTTACACTTAATTGAATCATATTTTTATTAATTGGAACATTTTGTGCGTAGTTATTAAGAATTCACAAAATGTTCCTTTTAATAAAATAAACACGCCACCTCTAATCTTCATTCCGATGTGTTAGACTTTATTGAATTGACTAATTATTTTTTGTTAATTCTTATTATCGACTCTGCCTACATAATATTCGTGACACCTCATATGTTTTGGTTTTCGCTTCTCAACAACTGCGTAATTTCCTTTCTGTTTATAAGCTTGCCTTGGATATTTGGAACAAAACGTTGTTTTCTATTATTTATGCTTCCTAGTGTAGAGTCAACTTGATGAACCCCTTTTCTTCCTTGTCGTATACCGACATATAAATTCATCAGTCGCTTTATGAATACGCGTCAACATTGACAACGAGCCCAAGTTGATGGTATGCACGAACCTTCATGAAAATTTAGCAATCAAATACGTATGTGAAGATTTTGAGCTTCACATTTGAGATAACTACAAGCATATAATGGATAATCAAAACTTATAGTGATGTGATGCGACGTGATGTGACATCCTTTTTTTAGTTTATAAAATGTCGATGAGAAAAATTATTTAAATTTTGAGAAATAGAGCTCTTAACAATAAAAAATGGATAACACAAAAGGCAGGGTCATTTTCTCCACTACAGCCAAGATCCAAGTTTTTTGAGTAAATTGTTTCAACACTCACTAAACTTTAACATGGTCACGGCTTACTTACTTAACTTCAAATTGCCTCTAAATGGTCACTGAACTTGATTCTAATTGCCCACCCCACTGCCCTCTGAGTGTTGAATGTGGTGCAATTAATGAAAGTCCAGTGACCATTTAGAGGCAATTTGAAGTTCAGTGAGTAAGTCGTAATTATGTTAAAATTCAATAACTGTTCAAACAATTTACTCAAGTTTTTTTGTTGGAGGCTGTGGTCTCCTACAACCCATAACTAAATGAGATCACAACTATTGTCCCCAAGAGAATGGAAGCAGGAAATCAAGCAGTATTATGATACCCTATAATAAAGGGCGGTTCGAACGATTAATTGATTTTTCGAGAACAATAGTAAAAAAAACTTAATGGAATAAATGATTATTAATGATGCATCGGCGATCACTAATCCTTATTAAGATGAATACTATTGGTAATTATAGATACACCCTAGTCAGCGATTATCGATGACAATATCGTAGTATTATTGGGAACCATGGTCGAGAAGTCGCCAGATTCATTCACAAAAAAATTATTTTGTCCATATTTTTATACTTTTTAAATACAAATAAGTTAAAATGTATATTTTATTATTTTCTTAACCTTTGTTTTGTTCCTAATAGAATTTCCGATACTACTTATAGCACTTTCAATATCGGTAGCTAAAAATTCTAAAGCAACTATTAATTTTGGTGCAAATGAGTTCCAAATAAAAGATAACACTATTGTCTTTTATGAGTCAAAATTTTCAATATTCAATATTGTCCTTATTAAACTCATTCATTAAAATACTATACATAAATTTTATATATTCATCACACTTTAAATACATCCCTTACCCTTAGGGATGGCAATGGGCAGAGCCGGGCTCGGCCCGTATGCCCACGAGCTCGGCTCGTGCTCGTGCTCGTGGCTCGTTCTCGGCTCGTTACTCATTGGGTCGAGCTCGACTCGGGCCATGAGCTCGTGGGTCGACTCGCGAGCTTATTAAATTTTTTTTATTTTATTTTTTAAGATATACATTTTTTCTGAAAAAAAATCTTTCACAAAGACGAGCCTAAGAGCAACTCGTCCGTGGGCGAGTCAGGCCGCTCGGCTCGAGCTCGTCGAGCGGCTCGTGACTCGTTTTTTCACGAACCGACGAGCTGCTCGATTCAATTGACACCACTACTTACTAGGGGTGGGCGTTGGTTAGGTTGGGTCGGTTTTTGCCCAAACCCAAACCCAACCCAACGTTGTCGGTTTGTTCGAAATCCAACCCAACCCAATTATGTGTCGATCGGGTTGGATTGGGTTGGGTTGGTCGGTTTGAATCATAAATTCCAATTTTTTTGACACATGTTGGAATTAAATGAATTGAGATCCTAGCGGGACAAGTAGTATAGCTTGGGAATTGTATGTGAACATTTTCCAATCTGATGTGAGACTAGAGACACGGCATCATAGCTAATATAGCAAGGACATAAAAAAAAATATGAAGAGAACAAGAGTAGTAGGACGTAATTGAAAATCGACATTTTTGAAATATGTGGTTGAAAAGTTGTAGACCCATGAAAGAGGTGATTAATATTGATTATTTAACTTTGATTTAGATTAAAATTAGATTTTAATCCGAACCAAACATAGACATAATTTTTCCTATATAATAATTGTCAAACAAAAAAGCGAAGACAATTTGACGTAATTTTTTTTTTATGTGAATATACCAGTTGATTGCAAAATTTGAAAATATTTGTCGTATTTGATAAATAAAATTGTAAGATAACAACCTTAGCGTCATGATCGAACTAATAGAGTGACTGACGATTGACAAATAAAAATTAGACTACCCAATTGCGACTTCTTGAAAGTTAAGTGACCAAAGAATAATATTACATAAAACCTACCTCATCTCTTTTAACTCTTCTGTATGAATTCAAGAACACAGTCAACAAAGATATTCGACAATTTGCATATTCTATCAAATAATACACAAGCTACGTGTAATAAAATCCCTTCAAAAACTTGATATAACATTACACTCTCTCCTCTCCCAGGCTCACACCTCTTGCCCACAAGTCACCACCGCTTAAATCCTGATAATAACCACCGTTGCCCAAAAGAGCCACCTCATGAAGTTTTGTTAGATTCTTATCAAGAAACTGGTCTAGAATCTTCTCATTTTTTTCTTAAAAGCATGTATATATACAAGCCACTTTAAGAGAGTGTTCGTTATTCAGAAATTTCATAGCAAACAGTGAAAACAGAACCCCGCTTTCTTGAATTCTACTTCGATGGCGACCAAAGAGAACAAGGCTATAGGAATAGACCTTGGCACTACTTACAGTTGTGTTGGGGTGTGGCTAAATGACCGTGTAGAGATAATTTCAAATGATCAAGGCAATCGAACCACTCCTTCTTATGTTGCCTTCACTGATACTGAGCGGTTGATTGGAGATGCGGCTAAGAATCAGGTGGCTATGAATCCACACAACACTGTTTTCGATGCTAAAAGGCTCATCGGCAGGCGATTTTCAGACCCTTCTGTCCAAAGTGACATGAAGTTATGGCCATTCAGAGTTGTAGCTGGTCCAGGAGATAAACCCATGATCGTGGTGACTTACAAAGGCGAGCAGAAGCAGTTTTCAGCAGAAGAAATTTCTTCAATGGTGCTGACAAAAATGAGGGAGATTGCTGAATCTTTCTTGGGTTATCCAATAAAGAATGCTGTTATTACTGTGCCTGCATATTTCAATGATTCTCAGAGGCAGGCAACGAAAGATGCCGGTGCGATTGCTGTACTGAATGTGTTGAGGATTATTAATGAGCCTACTGCTGCGGCCATAGCATATGGCTTGGATAAGAAAGCTTCTAGAAGAGGTGAGCAGAATGTACTTGTTTTTGATTTGGGTGGTGGGACTTTTGATGTTTCTTTGTTAACTATTGAAGAAGGGATTTTTGAAGTGAAAGCCACTGCTGGGGATACCCATTTGGGGGGTGAAGATTTTGACAATAGGCTTGTGAATCATTTTGTATCTGAGTTTAGGAGGAAGCATAAGAAAGATATAAGTGGAAATGCTAGGGCTTTGAGGAGATTGAGAACTGCTTGTGAAAGGGCTAAAAGAACTTTATCATCAACAACACAGACAACAATCGAGGTTGATTCTTTGTATGAAGGGATAGATTTTTATGCAACTATAACAAGGGCAAGATTTGAGGAATTGTGTATGGATTTATTTATGAAATGTATGGAGCCAGTGGAGAAGTGTTTGAGGGATTCAAAGATAGATAAATCACAGGTTCATGAGGTGGTGCTAGTTGGTGGATCAACTAGGATTCCAAAAGTTCAGCAACTTTTGCAGGACCTTTTCAATGGGAAAGAGCTTTGCAGGAGCATAAACCCCGACGAGGCGGTGGCTTATGGCGCCGCGGTGCAGGCAGCTATTTTGACTGGTGAAGGTGATGAGAAGGTGCAAGACTTGCTTTTACTTGATGTTACCCCTTTGAGTCTTGGCCTTGAGACTGCAGGTGGAGTCATGACTACTTTGATTCCAAGAAACACGACGATCCCGACGAAAAAAGAGCAGATTTTCTCGACTTACTCCGATGATCAGCCTGGCGTGCTTATCCAAGTGTATGAAGGAGAAAGAGCAAGGACTAGAGATAACAATCTTCTAGGGAAGTTTGAGCTCACAGGCATCCCTCCTGCACCTAGAGGGGTACCACAGATCAATGTGACCTTTGACATTGACGCCAATGGCATACTGAATGTCATGGCCGAGGACAAAACCGCTGGTGTGAAGAACAGGATAACGATCACGAATGATAAGGGACGATTGAGCAAGGATGATATTGAGAAAATGGTGCAAGATGCTGAGAGGTACAAGGCAGAGGATGAGGAAGTGAAGAAGAAGGTGGAGGCGAAGAATGCCTTAGAGAATTACGCGTATAATATGAGGAACACCGTCAAGGACGAGAAGTTCGCGAGCAAGTTGGATCCATCTGAGAAACAGAAGATTGAAAGTGCTGTGGAGGAGACAATTGAGTGGCTGGATAGGAATCAGTTGGCTGAAGTTGATGAGCTTGAGGGCAAGTTGAAGGAATTGGAAGGAATTTGTAATCCAATTATTTCAAATATGTATCAGGGAGGCGGTGGTGCTCCAATGGGTGATGAGATGCCTAGTGGTGGTTCAGGCGCCTCCGGTGGTGGCGCTGGGCCGAAGATTGAAGAGGTTGACTAAATGACTTGGAAGTTAGGAGATTAGGATCTGATTTTGGTTCATGTTTGTTGTAGTACTTTTGCCCCTTATGTCCTTTCTTCTTTCATTCTTCTAGTTTTTGGTCATGTAAAATGATGTATGTAAAAAGGGTTGTATTTCCATAATGAAAGTTCTTTGATGTAATGCTTATGAATATTTAATAAAAGTAAGCTTCACATGGGCACTTTTATTGCAAATTTCTTACTTCTATGTTAGCGACAACTCGCAATTACTTTTTTTTTTTTACATTTAAGTGAATTTCTACTCTACGTTTGTGATTTTCATTATATAGAGTCAAATAATCTTACCCTACGCCATATTGCAATTGCGCTCGAACCCCATGCAGATTCCTTTTTTTATGTTTTAAAACTTAAATAGTATAATGAATGAATAAATAAGATTTTCTCAATGATTTTTTTTTTTAAAGAATTTTGCTCAACGATATCTATTGTGCCTCATTTTTTTAGAATGGATTTCGTGATGGAAGATCGGAACATGATAGAGAGGAGCATTGGAGAGGACTTCATCTAGATTTATAACTAATGGATCAAAACTCGTGCTTATGTTATCACTCTTACTTACGAGTCCTTATGCGCCTCTCTTTCTTAAGCTAGGAAATTGAAAAAAATAATTTTTTTTTTGAAAATATATATTTAGAAAGAAAATAAAAAAATTTACGTATGAAATCATAGTATTAAGAGAATTTTCAGTTGCAAATGAATTTTATCTAAAATTGAATTTTAAAGAAGGATAATTAGCACAAAATGTTTCTATATTATTGTGCAAAATGTCTATATAATTCATTTTTTGATATTTTTACCCTTATTTTAGCTTTTCATTGCCAAAAAGTCATTCCATCCACTTACCGTTAGATGCTTCGTTAATTGAATACAAAAAACCAATTTTCTTCTCAAATATCAAGGGTAAAATAGTCTCAGTTCAGTTAACATATCTTTCCCGCGTTCACAATAGTTATTCCATAAGTTACAGTAATGTGAACATGAACATAATTTATAAAATTATTACATTAAATAAAGAAAAAATGGCATAAAAATATTGTATTTTACAACATTGGCTACTGTATTGGTAGATTACTGATAAAATTTAGAGGGGTATGCTGGAGAACTCAGAGGGCTGTACATTTGCTTTGGATCATTGATGAATGGTTTTCATTAGGGGTTGTAGACGAGTGATTTGGTTAGATAAAAGAGTAATGCTATTCATCCACATTGGGATTACAAACACAGTTTATGTGTCGTTAATGTGACATTAAATGATATGTTAATTTCACCTTTCATTTAACCTATCATTTAGAATCATCTAAATTGTGTTTGTAATTCCATTGGGGATGAATAACATTACTTTAAATAAAATACAATTTAATATTTTTACTTATGGAATAAATATTCTGGAGGTGTTAAATTGGATGAGACTATTTTATCCTTGATGTTTGTAAAGAAAATTGGCCCTTGTATTGTATTAATGGAGCAACTGACATTAAGTTAAAAAGAAGCATGTTTTTGGTAATGAAATGTGAAAATGTTGAAAAAAATCAAAGACAAGAACGTTTTGTGCTAATTATCCAGACTTTTTGAATTGAATTAACGGAGCAACCGATGATAAGTGGATGAAATGATATTTTGACCATGAAAGTTAGAAATAAGAGTGAAAGTAAAGGTTGAACCCCAACCTTAAGGGCCCCCACCGACCCTGCCCTGAGCCATTGTTAGAAATAAGAGTGAAAGTACCAAAAAGAAAGATATTTTTGGTACGAATATTTTATGCTAATTACCTTCGAAGAATAAGGCAAAAGAAGAACGAACCTCCTACCCAAAATCACCAGTCACTCGTATCTACAGAAAGAAACAAGCTAAAATTTCCCTAGCAGATAAGATCCACTCCATATGTTCTCAAATTGAAAAACAGCATACTGCACCCCCTCCCTCGCCAGCCCACTCATCCACCATGGCTGGTTTCACCAGCACCTTACATCATCCCTTAAAACTCCAACTCTCCGAACCCCTCAGACCCCTCTCTTTTCACTCAAACCTCTTCACTCTCCGCCTCCAAGGCCCCGCTACAAGGTGGCTCTCCGTCTCCTCTAAAACCACCGCCGCCACCACCGTTATTTTATCTCGCTATGGCGGAGGAGGTGGGTCCTCCCGAAAGCCAAAGACCAACGATGATCAGGCACTTGATATTTCTTCCATCAGGTAACTACGAGGTTTTTCCTTTCTAAATTGTCATAAAAATACAATATTTAATCTTATTATCACTAAAGAGAGGATTTTTTTGAATTTTACATATGGGTAAGATATTGGTGTTTGTTGTTTTTACAGGTCAGATAAAGTTAGGCTTATTGATCAGCAGCAAAACATGGTTAGTATTTGTACTATTACACAATGTGTATATTTTATATAGCAGCAAAACATGGTTAGTATTTGTACTATTACACAATGTGTATATTTTATATGCACTACTAGTGATGGCATAATGATGCAAAAAATGGGTATTAAATTGGTGTCTCCTGCATTGTGTAGGTAGGAATAGTGTCAAAAGGTGAGGCTTTACGAATGGCTGATAATGCAGAGCTTGACTTGGTATGCTCTCAATTTTAATGTGGAGTTTGTAAAGATTCTTTCTTTTCAATGTTTTTGGATTTTTATTATGTATGGAAGTGGAATAAATATTATGTCAATTATGTTATTACTTACTGCTGTGGTAATGGTTGATTTTGTGGGAGCAATTTTAAGTTAATTGTGTTAATTATTTACACAGATAGCGGATATAGCCCATGTTTGAGCCCCATTATTCAAAATTTATTTTTTTCTCAAACTCATTTTCAACCACACATTCTCCCCAATAAAATAATTTACAAATAAATCCAAACTTTTCTCCACCTTTTAAGTGCACATTCTTAAAAAAAAAAAAAAAAATTGTTACAAAACTTATTTTCCCCAAAAATGAGGCTCAAACAAAGCCATAATATTTCATCTTCAGTTCTTTCTTTTTCTTTTTATGAGGGGAAGAGGTTTGGAGAAAGGGGTGGGGTGAGGGGCTCAGACGGCAATTTAAAGACAGGATTCTATTGTTAAAATTTCAACAGTTGGTGTAGATGAAAGTAAAGTATGGGTCAAGTGGGTTAACTATTCTTTCAGATGATGGCTGCCTGTCACACAGACCGTCCTTCAGTATTGGGATTAGTTTCAATATATACTTTAGTTTTCAAGTGCATAGCAAGATCGTGGATTTTTACATATAGAACCCGAAGTATCCTGCCACTGCTGACTGCTTGACCCGTTGTAATGGTTTTTTAATGCACTTAATTTTCGAACTGGAAATAAATTTATATAACAAGTCACATACTTTAGAAATAAGAAAATGTGATTATGTAAACATATATTATGATCTCAATCAGAAGAAAAAATAATTTGTTTCTTATGAAAAGACAAATATTAATTTGTTTAAAAATTTATTTATCCCATGTTTTCTGCTCCAGCAGATTCTAGTGTATGTATCGACATCATGAAACAAGTGTTGCACAAATGGTTGACAACCACCAGAGAATCTGGTGGCTGATTCGTGTCTGACACAACCTTGTTTCCTTCTTGGAAATGCATGTCCTTTTTGGGGAAAATTTTTATATTAATCAGTTCACTCAGTGAAACTTGTGGCTCATTACTTCTAGTATATTTTTTTCCCAGTGTTCTTCTTCATACAAGTCTTTTTCTCTTTATTTTATGAAAAAAAGGAGTGAGTAATTTCAATCCTGGTTTTTTATTTTGAATTATATTCTTAGTCTGGCAATAATTCAATACTTTGCGATTCTGTGCACAATGGAAGAAGCCACTAATTGATGGATCAAATTGATTTTCCATCCTTCTGCCATCACTTGTCCCTTTTAGCATGGACGCTTCACTATATTGACAGTATTCTTCTTTCCTGCAAGAATCCATGAACATCACCTTTATGATGCTTCATTTCTCATCTCTGAGATTTTTTTTTTCAGATATTAGTCTTCTCATAAAATTGTAATGCGATACAATATATCCTCTCCTCGTGAATTCAGATTTTGTTTTTACTGATTACATCTTGATGCAAGCTCTGCTGCATTTGTGTACAGTGTAGCTGTGTATACTGTACCTTTTGTCACCGGAGATGAGAGTTACCTTTTCTCAATTCTCACACAAGATTAATGTCCATTAATGATGTTTTGCATTTTTCTCACTTTTATCTTTTAGGTGATATTATCTCCGGATGCCGATCCTCCAGTTGTCAGAATAATGGATTACAAGTAAGACATATATGCCTTTTCTATTCTGGTAATTGCCTCAGCAATTTTTGTATTATTAGTAAATTAAATTGATTAATCTGTAAAACACTGACTATATAATCAGTTAATAGCAGTTTGGATGATATGTGGCTAAGCGCTCCTTAAATTTAGATTACTCAGTGGTTAATTAAAAAATGTTATATATTTCTATCCACATCCAATGTCCTGTATTTGTTATCTATTTCTTTGTTACAGTTGCTTAGATTTTGATTTGTTGTTTTTATGACTGCAGTAAATATAGATATGAGTTGCAGAAGAAGAAACGAGATCAGCAGAAGAAAAGTCTTGGTGAGAGTCACTGATTTTCAAACATTGCCATTTGTCTTTATTTCTGACGTTAATCTTAAGATCAGAAAATTACTTGAGTTGACGTGCTGATTTTGATGGCAGCTAGCCGCATGGATTTGAAGGAACTGAAGATGGGGTAAGGTTTATAGTTATGGAATTTATAATTCTAGTTCTCTTACAAAATTGTAAATTTCTTTCTTTTTATTTGCATCCTTCTAGTTTCTCCATATTCAACATGCAAGCTGATTCAGATGGAAATTAGGCTTTTTAAGCTTGAAGTGCAGAACTCCAGCAGTAACTTTTTATATGTATTTATGTTACTGATTGTTTGGGCCGTTAAAGCACAAGATATCCATGAAATGAACTATTGAAGTTTCTTTCTCACTATCATATTTACAAGTTTCTTGTCTTGGAAATGCTGTTCACTTTACGTACTTCATCCTTGAGCTAGGATGGTTAATCTAAATGCGTCTCCACTTCTATGGATGAGTCTTCTTGTTGTCTGTTGCATAAAGGACTTGTATACAAGCAAAAGAATACTAGATGTTTTTAGCTGTCATAATTGTCTTCTACCGAAGGAATAGATGTAGGATTTACCATCAACAGCAGTATATGTTTATGTTATATTGCTATTATATTGACAATCCACACGTACATGATACAAAGCTATTCACGAGCCATGCGTTATAAATAAAAAAATATCATTCTTTATACCTTGTCCAGTGATACTTGTATCCTATGTATTGATACGGACGTGTCGAACGCACCAACATGTGATTTTTCAAAAAAATACTGATTTGACACGTCGTCGACAAGGAGGGCGGGAGATGATCTACTAAACTCCGTTGCTTGGCTTATGCGAAGCAACAGTGACGTGATACATTAATTAAATTGGAAAATAAGTTAATGTTGGGTCCTAAGAATTAAATTAGGCCTGTTGAATTGATCTGCCATGTAATTGTTGCTTAGTATATCATTTCTCTATACAAATATGTATTGTATTATGTCAATAAGCATTTATTGCAAACAAAATTGATGTGCATGATTACTCTATATTATCTTGAAAATTTTACTGCTTTTGATGGCAGTTACAATATCGATGTGCACGATTACTCCGTGCGTTTGAAAGCAGCTAAGAAGTTTCTAAAAGATGGTGATAAGGTTTCTTTCAATTCTTATGGCTTCACATTCCATTACTGATAAATGTACAATTTTTTAATTACATTCATTTCTCCCCATGCTAATGATATTCAGAGGATTTCTGCAGGTAAAGATTATAGTAAGCTTGAAGGGGCGTGAAAATGATTTTAGAAATAATGCCATCGAGCTTATCAGACGGTTTCAGAATGATATTGGGGAGGTAATTTGTACTATATATCTTCACCTTATCAAATGAATGTCACAAGTGAATTGCGTATTTTCTGGGTTATACTTTTTTTTACTTTGTGACCTTCCATTGTCTTGGTGCTTGTTTCTGAGTTAGATTAAAACTACACGTGCAAACTGTAATATTGGGTCTAAAAGAGTTTTATATCTGGGAATTTTTTCCTGTTTCTTCATCTTTCTGTTGATAACTTTCCTTTTTTTCCTAAAAGGCGCGTTAAGACAAGCACAATTCCATTGATGATTTCTATTCTCTTTGGTTCAAGACTTCTCCTTTATTTAATATTGTCCCCTCTAGAAGTGCTCCGTTTCGCTGTGGTACTAACTAGCAGACTACAGAAGCCATTATTTAATCACAATTAGTAACTGATAGTTGTCGGTAATGTTGGTATCTGCATGTCCTTTGGACTTCGCAAAAAAGCTCATTCCTTGATATTAAACCATAATAAGAACTAATCCCCCCATGAATCATTAGTATGTCTTGTTAGAACTTAGCACTTTACTTTCTTAACTCGTTAGCCTAGGAGTGTCTACGAAATACAGTCAGGGCAAACATACCAGCGTGTGGTTTTTCAGAGTAGGACATGGTCATGCAAGGGACACGTCGGTCGTGTTCGATGTGTCGGACACTAACACTTTGCCTTGCTGGCGTATCTGTGCTTCACTGGGAATGGAGTGGTTACATTCATACTTCATTAATCTACACCTGCACAATAAATATTAAGTTGACATATTTGCTCTATGAGGCTCTCTATTTGAGTTTATGTGTCTCACAAACAAAACCAAGTTTCCAGCCATTCCATCTTTCAGATATAGGTAAGCTTCAGTCAGCACAGACTGCTCCACAAAATCACCTCATCTCTAACCTCTTCACCATAATAATGCAATACAAGCATGCACTCCATGTAATTATGTTTAGGATCAAAACCTGCTTCAGAACCAATAATTTGCTCTCTCTTCACCTCAACCTGACTCCCACTTGTCAGACAATTCACAAATTTTTTGATGGAGGATTGTAAGAATGTTTTTTTCTGCACTATCGTTGAATTGTGGTTTACATGTAAAGCAAAAGCCAAATATGCTATAATTTTATGTCACGTTTAATGAATTTAATTTCATCTCCTTTGATAAAGGCATGCTTGGAGCTTGAATTTCAGAATGTTTCTTTCATCTATACCTAGAAAGGGACAATTAGTATTCCGGTTGATATGTGTGGGAAGCAATAAACTAATAATATTATGAGTTATTCCTTTGTGTTCGCTACTTCTGTGCACATCCTAATGCTTCTTTTTGTTGGATGTCTTTTGTTACTGTCGTGTCTGTACCATCTCTTATTTTTGATCTGCATTTCTTTTTTGACCTTTTCATTTTGTGATGTTCACAGCTTGCCGTTGAGGAGAACAAGAGTTTCCGTGATAGGAACATCTTCATAATATTGGTTCCAAATAAAGCCGTTGCTCAAAAAGCTCAAGAATTGCCAAAGAAGGATAAGTCGACAGCAAGTGAAGTTTCAGCAGGTGTCTAAGGTTGTTAAAGAAATAGCAGGTAGTATAGACATTTATCTTCTGACTAAACCTGGGATCTGGCTATCATGCCATTGTCTTGTGTAAAGAATAATAGCTGGTCGACATCTTCGATAACCTCTAATAGAAGCATTATATTTGAAGTTAGCTTTTCTGCTTCCCAGTATACTCACAAGGATACAAAAGGTGTTGGTAAGAAAAACTATTGTAATTTCAGCCACCTGCTTATAAGTGGTGGATTTCCCTCTGTTCTGGTTTCCTCAAGCAATGTATTCATAATTACTTATTTATTAATTCAAATAGAAAATCTATTGCATCAATTGAAAACCATTTTTCTGCAAGAATGATGTAAAAACGAACTTTTACTTATAAGTCGTAGTTTTCAAATAGTATTCATACTTTAGGTCACAAAACATGTTCTTATGGGCTACATGGTAGTTGCAACCAAAGCATTTTCTGTTATTTTGATTATACGTTTCGCGTCTCAGAAAAAGAAGTTTTATGATCGATAAATCCACTAACGACGCTGCATATAGTGTAACTTTATTATAGTGTTAGTCACCAAGGAGACAAGATACACTTGGACAAGGAAAACCAGAGCTCAAAAATAAAGATATTTTGAACACAAATTTCGTCAGTATAATAATTCAAATGCATTCAAATAAAGTATTCATCTCTTGTATTATTGCTTTTATGTCAGCTTCAAAAATTACAGTTTATGCTAGCAAATTATACAGACCCATTGAACCAAAAGTTTCTCAAGCTAAGCATCAAATTTACAACAGTAACACATTTGAGTTAGTTAAGAAATACCAAAAAGCAAAAAGAAAAATAAGAACACACCACAAATTTCATCAGTATAATAATTCAAATGCATTCAAATAAAGTATTCATCTCTTGTATTATTGCTTTTATGTCAGCTTCAAAAATTACAATTTATGCTAGCAAATTATACAGACCCATTGAACCAAAAGTTTCTCAAGCTAAGCATCAAATTTACAACAGTAACACATTTGAGTTAGTTAAGAAATACCAAAAAGCAAAAAGAAAAATAAGAACACACTGATCTATTCTCATCAATCATCACTAAAGCAACCTCAAAGTTTCCTATGAAGATGGAATGATATGACAATGGTTTACAACAAGAAACAGCTAATTCAAAAATGGATTAATACTTAAAATTTCAAACAAAATATATCAAATCAACTCTTCTGAATTTATGTAGATGGTATATCATAAATTCATTATAAAGTACATTTAACACAATTTACGATGAATTCATTGCAAAAGTTCAAATTTAACTTTTACTTCTTCAGCACGCAGTCTGCACAACAAGTCTGTCTTCACTCCAAGAGCCTGATTAATCAACTGTATGTCTACTCAAATGGGCCAGTTTTCTGCATACTCTATAGGACTTGTCTTCTGTAAATCATACCTTTGCATTCTTCATAATTCGACTTCAAGGGTTGGGGACCTTGGGGTAAGGGGGTTGGAGAAGGGTGATAGAATAAAATCCATCATGATTTTAATTGATTTCATTATAAGGACAATTCTGTACTTTTACAGCCTTATATATTTGTACAAGGCTAATATTCATATATTTCCAGTATCTGTAACTTCAATATATTTGCAATCCTTAACATTTTTCCATTGATAATACAATAGATTACATGTAAAAAGAATAAAATAATCACTTACAACAAAAAGACTTGCCGATAAATCTTATTTGCTGAGGAGGCAAAAATGTTGTTAGCGTCACGTATACGAAGACTAGTGATTAATTTTATTTGCCAAATTTTGGTGGTTCACCACTGCTCAAGCTGGTCTCAACTGTATCAACTGGGTCCTAAGGCTATGTTCTTCTGCCTGCTTTAGGTAAAACATTATCAAACGAAGCGGCTATTGTATACACAGATCAGAAAATTATGTAAAGAACACAGGATAAAAACTAATTCTTTTTAGTTGTACTTGACCAATAAACTTAGGAAATGGATACTCAAAACACAATAATATATGAAGAAGCTGGTTTTAACATCCAATATACCTTGAGGATACCCGATGTCAAGTATAGCACAAAAATAATGGAGGGCAATCGAGAAAAACACAAATTTTCCAGGGGACCCAATATAATGTTCAATGTACATTTTGTCCTTTTGGTTTGCACTACCCTGTTGCATAAATATCTTGACATACATACAAATCTTCCTTTTTGCTTCATACTAAGTTTCTACAAGTTCCTGAGCCTATAGCCTAATATTTTCACAACATATCGGATTTCCAAGTGTTCAATTGAAAAAGTGACTGTAGTTTGCCTCTCTTCTTTAAACGTGATTTCTTTAAAAGAAAGAATTGAGATAGAGATGGACAGACAGAGACAGAGAGGGGCAGCAACAAGGAGAGTTTTTAATATAAGTGATTTATTGATGACGTGATCTTAAGTCCATGGATGGTTACTACGAACTATGCGAAAGGAAAAACACAGAGGAAGAGAAGTACACTTTTTTCATTTTTATATGCATGCTAACTATGAATCCAATTTATTTTTCTGCTTTTCTACTTTAGAAAAATAGGACTATAAATGGAATTCCTATACATAGAGTCCATGTACATCCATTACATAGCAATAACAAGCAATTTCAAGGTGCAATATTGTAGCACTTCCTCACCTGGATAGCCGCCGTGTAAGCCAAAAGAGATTCACATTCATCAAGCATCACTCTCTCTTGTGAAGCTACTACAGCAAGTTCAGAAACCACACTGTTCATTCCCTCCACCTGCATTATATAAAAGAAATCGGATCAAATCATTTGAAGTGAGGTCTTAAAAGTTTAAGGTGAGGCGATATGAAACCCAAGCATGACTATTGGATTGGACATATTTATGAACCAACTTATTGATGCAACAAGGAAAGTCTACTCTACGTGTATGAGAAATTAAATCAGTTAGGGTTTATAGTATTGAGTGTTGGACTTGGGTTATATGTGGATTCTTGGGCTTCAGAAAAGTGGGCCGAAATTCTGGTGAGTTTGGAGCAGCACGGTTAACGTCAGGATTTGTGCATTCGAATTTCTCGATTTTTTTTAACTAACTAATAACAACTACTAAAAACAAGGGTCAAACTCCATATTTCAACTGCTTTGGATTTTTTTTTTCTTTTGAATAGCAATAAACTAAAACCAAACAGAAATTTGTTGCCTGAAGATTTGTCTTGAGCTGCTACTGCCTTTTGGTTTATATTTTGTGGTGGTTTTTTGAGGCGGATGATGTGGTGTTTATGAGTGTGTTTGGTAGGGATTTTTGGGGGAAGAATTGATTTTTGAATAGTGATATGATGGGAAATGTGTGGTTGAAAAAGAAGAAAAAAGTATTGATGTGATGGAAAATATTATTTTATTGAAGAATGTGTGGTTGAAAATGAGAATTGATTTACTGTAAAAAATGAAAATCTGTACCAAACAGGTCCTATATATGGTTTGGGACTTTGAACGGGCCGATGTGTTTGTGTAGTTTGGAAAGCAGTTGCAATCATCATTCTGTAATCGTAATGCACACACGAAACATTTAGAGTGCCCTAATTGCACTGGATCTATAAATGAACCTATTGGAGTGTAGAATAAATTAAATATCATGGACAGAGTCTATTGGAGTGTAGAATAAATTAAGCCCCTGTTTGACAACCATAATTTAGAAAAACAATGCTTTGAATAGTGATTTTAAGGAGAATGTGTAGTTAAAAAGTAGGAAAAAAATTTAGGTTTACGTGCAATATTTTATTGTGTGAATATGTGGTTGAAAATAAATATATAGAAAAAAAGTTTTCAAATAATGGTTGTCAAACAAGGGCTAAATATCATGGACAGAGTATAAAAACAGAAACAATCCCACCTGCAGAAATATGGAGCCCATGGAGGATCCAATTACATGTATCACATCAACTGCTGAGCAAACAGCTGCCTTAATGGCTTCAATGTCCCCCTGCAAAATTGCAGATCAAATTAATCAGTAACTTCAATTGTATAAATTTGAGTCTCAAGGACTTGTGAGAAACCGATATACCTTTGCCCCTTCAGTGACTGGAAGACGGAGAGTGCTAGCTTGAAGATCTTGTATAGCCCAGGATAACACATTAGTATGATCCCTTTCAATAGAAGCCCATTCATCAAGACACGCCAGCTGATCAGGTTGTATGCATTAGAACATATAGGACATCAATGATCTAAAAATTTAAAATGACTTGTTAAAAATATAGCCCCCGTTTCATTCCCATTATTTTCAAAATAATTTCTCTCTTTTTTTCAATCACATTCTTCAATAAAATAATATTACACGGAAACCCAAAACTTTTCTTTATTTTTTAACCATGCATTTTCCATCAATTTACTATTTCAAAATGCATTCTTAGCCAAAAAACGGGGCTCAAACAAGTGCATAGTTTTACATAAGTATTACAAAGAAATGCATATAAATCAGATGGATGTTTCAGTAGAAAGTTGGCGCTTATTCATTTTTATTGATTTTTTTTTTTT
Organism: Fraxinus americana; assembly: GCA_035079005.1. NCBI lineage: Eukaryota > Viridiplantae > Streptophyta > Magnoliopsida > Lamiales > Oleaceae > Fraxinus > Fraxinus americana. The sequence goes on along the minus strand of CM068717.1, from coordinate 2,195,891 downwards.
TAATTCACAATTGGAGTGGGGATGGGGATATTCTCATAAAGAACATTGTTTTGGAAGAGAAATTTGCAAAACACTTGCAAAAGCAATTCTAGAAAGCTGTATTCATAAAGTTTTACAAAGCTAGAATTTGTTTTGAGTCATTGCGAAACACATGGTTATTGATATACCATAAATGTCTATCCCATTGGCTCCAGGATTTCATCAAATTGAATGTTTTGAAAGCTCTATTAGTCACAATTAGTATGTCAAGGATCAGCAATGAGAAATATCAGAAAGAATGTAAGACAACTTCAACTAAATAGATCAGTTGAAGATCCAAATGCACAATGCTCATAGATGGACCAAAACCTGTGCAACTTACAAGTTACAAACACCATACTAAACGAGCTTTATGGTCAGCAGTCTTTCAAAACCAAGCCAGTAGATGGCTTTTGAATAAGATCTATTAATATTTCTCAGGATAAGCTGACAGCAGATATTTACGGAAGATTTAACGTTGACACTAAATTTTGCACAGTTAACAAGTTCAGTTGGAGTTAGACAATAACTCCCATGTTTCAAAGAGTAACTGTCACTAAGGAGAAAAGAATCTTTTGCACATATTAACTACAATGTTGAAGTTCTACAAGAAACTTCCAGGTCAGTCATCTTTCATGCTTGAGACCGTGAATCGAATTTATTTGGAAATAAGGATCAGTTTGTTGATTCTACTGTTATATCAAATATAGCCCATGTTTGACACCCATTTTTTTATCTCATTTTCATTCTCATTTTTCTACAGTACTCATTTCTATCCATACATTCTTCAAATAAAATAATATTACACATAAACCCAAAAATTCTTCATACTTTTTAACCACACATTCTTTACATCAATCACTATTCAAAAACTCATTCTTCAAAATAATGGGTGTCAAACGGGCTGATAAAAGACAACTACAGAACATAATACACTCAGAAAATACTATAATTAACTTTCGATTGACACTATTTTAATTAAATTGAGCATTTAGTAGTAAGAGAGCTATTACTTGGTTGTCGAAAACTGTATAGAGCTTCAACTTATGTCTCAGCTGCTGGTGCTCAATCCTTTTACCAATCACTGATTTCCATAGACATACAGTTGCTCTCCAAACATTGTACAGCAATTTCTGCAAATCAATAATTGGTAGTTACAATAAAATACAGGTGAATTTAATGCAAGAGGCACTGAAATCTGAATTTACAACTAAAATCCAATTCCAACCATAGGAAGCAGGGCCATAATTGAGGGGTTTACTCACGTCCATCTAATTCTCAGGAAATTGATTAGAATTGCGTTTTTCAATAATGATTAAATTATCTAATCAATATCGCTAAGTGCTCAACCATTACAAAGCTTTTACCAGCTCACTAGTCATGGTATTCACCAGATAAATCTCAAAGGGTTCATTCTCCAAGGCAAAACAACAGCGGTTTCTACACCATTTTGTTCATTTTATAGCCACATATTCAGAACTTAGTTTTCAGAACACAAAAAGCAAACAAACAAGCACAAAAAGAAAACAACAGAAATACAGACATATATTAAAAATTTAAAAGGTAGATGAAAGCTCCACAGATATAATGTCTCAAACCTCTGCTTTTATTTTCTGAGAATGCAGAGCAGAATTTGCCCTGGCATTGGCATATCGCCATTGTAAGAGTCGATTGTATAGCAACCGCAAATTATGAACATCTTCGATGTGATTTACAGCCTTCTTCCCTCTCTTAATATCCACAATAAAACTAAGGACAGAAGTTGAACTCTGGGCTTGCCTTGATGGACTGGATGGTCTTACCCGAGCAGGACTAGGTCCTCTAGAAGAAGGATTGACAACCTTTGCTCCAGATGGAATAACTCTAGACAAAGAGGGTGATGCAGGACGTGATCCAGGAGTTGGCAAAGATTGATATCTAACAACAGAATTTCCAAATGTTTCTCTATTCAACGAGGTTGAAGAAACAATCTTTTGTTTTAGCAGTGAACTATCAACAACTGAACAACCGCCCAACATAGTTTTCTCACTTATGTCACCACGAGATACACGTGTTAACGAAGCACTAGTTTCTGAAAAAGTTTTAATCGCCCCATCCGAAGATAATCTCCTCGGGGAAGGTGAACTAGCTCGTGAGTGGGATAAAGATGTTCTATTGGTCTTTTCGGGGAGATCAGAATTTCTGTCTAAAGCATTAGAGGACAATTTTCCACCTGTTCGGCTTGGCCATCGATGCTGATCCACTCGTCGAGTATGTAAAACATCAATTGGTCTGGAATTCTCTGAATGATCAGTAGAATTCTTTCCTTTAACTGGGCTCCTCTTCCTCTCTGGTGTAGGCTTCCTTGAAGCCGGTGGTGATTTGCCCTGTTTATGCACTACATTCACTGATGACTTCAAAGTGCTATCAGAAAGACCATGAGACGATGGTTTTTCTCTCTTACTAATAGGGAGAGAAAAGGTATCAGATTGGAAAGAAACGCTGAGACTCCGCATTGTAGAGGGCCATAAAGACTCCGGTAACTTATTTGCTATTATTTTTCTTGATGCCAAAAGCATTCCTGCAGTTGTATCCTGGACTGGGGTTGATGAACGTGGACTTCGAGGAGATGGAGTGGTAGGACACTTTCTGTCAGCTGATGCCGACCTCTTATTTGCTGACACAATTGACGATGTTGATGTTCTAGCAGCATTTGGAGAAGGGCAACGCCTTGGACAAGAGGCTGCAGATGAAGTAGGTGACCTATACCTAGAACTAACTTCTCTGGTTTGGGACTGTCGAGTGGTTCCAATTTTATTGTCAGCATTCATCAATGGTTTTCTTGCAGAATCCACGGTGGAGTGCTTCTGTAATGCTACCCTTGATTCACATACATCCATCCAAACTGTGCAGATTAAACCACATCGATATCCATCATCACATGTTAATGATCAACACACTTTTCGACAGGCTTTTACGAAACCAACTATTAATCTACTATTAACCACAACAATTGCTCTAAAAGGAGACCCTTTCCTCAGACAAAAATCTGCCATACAAATTTAAATCCAAAAGTAAGATACCCAGGACAGAGAACTAAAGAAAATAAAAGAACAACGCTTGACGAAAAAGTAAAGGATATCAAAAGAATACATCTTTACAGATTTCCAGATCTGCACCATATTGAATATGATTACTTCAACCAACAAATGCAAATGGGTTTTCCATACTTATCTAAAATGGCTTTAATTCTGTCAAATCACCCCCACGAAAAGATAGTAAAATGTGGAACGTCAAACGAAGAAAAATTGAATTATGGCTGGAGGAATTTACTTATTCACTTCCTTGGAAATGGAGAAGGGGAAGAATAGAGGAAGTGAATAGGGATGTGGGAATAGAGTAAAGAGGGGCGTGTAGTATAAAAATGCCTCTTTCTTGTTTGTTTCTCTTCTTTTTTTTCTTTTTGTATATTAATTTCTTGTATCCTCTCTTATTTTTGGTCCCTTAACCTTTCTGTCCCTCTCACAGGAGAGCCATGGCTCTCAGGGCCGAAGCTACACACACTCAGCAAAACTCAGAATGTGAACCTTATTGGCCTGTTCCCTCTTTCCCCCAGCCACCTCATTTTCATGAAAGGGAACTCAATGAAAGTGCCAACCCCACTTCCCCTACCCCAATTCCCACGGGGAGGGGGGGGGGGAAGTCACCCACACACAGATCAGTGTACTAATACACACAATGAGCCTTTATCAATGGATGAGTAATTAAAAACTGGGTTTTTCCCTAAGATCAAGAATTGGTATATTTCTACTGTCAGATTCATAATTACCTCATTATATAGAAATCCAAAAAGTTATTAAAGCTAATTAATAAAAAAAATAATGTTGAGTTGTCTTTACTAGAAATTATTATTTATCCCCATGAACACGCAGCACAAAACACCAAAAAAGGAAATAAAAGATAATCGTTATTTTAAGAAATAAGATTAAAAATATATATATTTTCTCCTTTTTAATCAAACAGATTATTTCAATTTTTCAGATTCAGGAACGGAAATCAATGAATATCTTATTTTTCACAAAAACCCAAACTTGATAATATTGAGGATTTTTTAATAAATTACATGAACTAATTTGTGCTTTGTCAGATTTTGTTCCTAATTATGAGAACATCTGCAGAATTCGCGTATAATCTCCATAAATAAACCAAAAAAAAAAGAACACCATTTTTAGATAGGGGGAAAAAAAAAACCTCAAAAGTATTTCCACCGAAAAAGAACCCAAACCCAATAAAATTTCTGATTCTTTTTTCAAAATTTCTTCATTTTATTCAAACACTATAATCCAAAACGCCATTTAACAGTAAAAAAAAACATAGATAAAAAAAAAAAAGTATTTTTATAAACAAATCTTCCCCAGCTAAATTTTTTGAAAAGATTGTGTACAAAATATTTACCAAATTTCTGATAATTCTGAAACCTTACCAGTGTGATAGAGAAAATCGGGTGTGCATTTCTTAGTAGAAGAATTATGAAAAATTAAATTATAATAAATAAATATAATAAAAATGAAAAAGCAGGAAATTTCAGTTGAAGCAGGTTGCGCAATAAAGCCAGGAGAGACGGGTGGCTATTTCGCGCCGGACAATTCTACTTGGGCCCAACCGACCCTCCAATATGGGGGTGCCATTTGGCCATTATGGGCACCCCCTATATACCTATTTCGCGCCACCTAATTATTAGGAAAGAATGAAAAGTAGCCAGAGTTTAGAGTTTGAATAACATAAGCTGGAAAAGTAGGCAAGGAAATTAGTTGTCTTTTTTCTTTTGACTTTCTTTATATTTGAGACTTTTTATGCCCTCACTAAGGAATTTTACTTTAGGTCCGTTTGATTACAAATGTGAAAAATGGATGAAAAGAAAATGTTTTATTGAGAATTGAATTGTCTAAAATTTATTTTACTGAAAATTGTAATTAATTGTATTTGATTGGTATAATTTTCCACCTGAAAAATGTTGAAAATTTAGTATCCGTTTGACTTCGTTTTTTATGAAAATTGTTCATTAAAATAATAATTTTTTCTAAAATTGCGTCTAAAATTTGTTCAAATTACCAAAAAGTAAAAAAAAATTAAATTAGAAAAAATAATCATACTGAATAACATTCGTTTGACTTTGTTTTGTATAGAATTTGTTAACAAAAGTGAAAATTCTTTTTATAATGAATGATAGAATTTATTATCATAGCTAAAAATAATAATAAAAAAAAGGTGGAAATTGCTTTCCCACCTAATGGGTGGGAAAACAAAATTAAACAAATATACATCAAAGGGTTACCTATAAAAAGGTGGGAAAAACAAGAAACAGACAAATTTGTGCTATCAAACACCCTTAATTGACTAAAGTTGGAAAATATTTTCTTTTTCCACCCGTTTTCTAGACTATCAAACACGGTCTAAATGTTTGATAGGTTGATAAAAAAAGAAAATATATAAAAAATTTATTTTTATTTTTTTTTAAAAATATATATATTAAAATTTTGTTTGTTATTTGGATAGATAATGGGCAATTGATTTCAAACGTTTAAATCGAGACATTCTAATTCTCAACCACCTTACTATCGAAAGACTAATGACTAAGATTCGTCGTTTTAAAAGTCACAACCACCTTACAATCGTAATTATAAGTTCAAATTATAATTGTTGGAGACAAATTGAAATGTAATTATTAAATAAAAAAGTTCAATTCATAAATGACAAATTGGGTGGCTTAAATCTTACTGCTATGTTCTTTCATTTTTCGTGGAACTTCTATTTCCATCTACATTTTTTATATATACATCGACTTTTAAAAATAAAATTTTATTATATTTTAAATCATGTGTAAATTTACTTACATAAATATAAATTAAATTAAATTAAAATATATAACTCTAAATTCATGCACAAATTTTTATTTTCATTAAATTATCCTAATGTTTAATATATTTTTTTAGAATTTGTGTTTACGCAGAACCCTAAAAGATCAGTGAAAATTTCATGAATATGTTTGAAGCATTCCGATACTCAAACTTTAATAGACCTAAAAAACACTAGTAAACAATGGAAAAGACGTCATTAAAGCAAATATATTCAGACATAGCAATATATGAAGAGGAATTTGAAAAAGTAAGGATTACCTTTTTATCGTGTTTTGTCGTTTGATTTTTCCTAACGCATTAAAAGCGTTCTTGTGATATCGTACTTGAATTTGGGCGTTCTGATTTTCTTTTCTTGATTTTACGGCTATCTTCTTAAAATGATTATATGAATTTCTCCATTAAAATTTAAATTTTTTTTTTTGGTCTAATTTTGTACGAACTTTTGTCACGTTGAGTTTGATTTATTTTCTTGGTGTATCGGTTTTTTATTTCATCTGCAATGGAAGTTCAGAATTATATTGGGTTTCTTCACAAGTGGGTTTTATAGTGTCAACTACAGTAGGTTTCTTCACAAGTATTTAGAAAAGTTCCAATTCATCAGCTATTTCGCATACATGTTTATATCTGTCTTTCTTTTCTAGAGTGGGGTGGGATCTGATTTTGAAAATGATTATTCAAAGCAATAATAATCATCATTTATCTTTGCCCCAAAAAACAAAAACAAAAACAAAAAAACTTTGATTTTAGATATAAATGCCAATCTATTAACTCGGACGATCGATCGGGTCACTATTTAACGAAAATTGAATGATGATGCGTCCTATTCGTGTGGGGTTTATGGAAGGACACCATCGGTGGCCTACACCTTTCTCTTTATCTGTCGTAGGGAATGGGAATACGATTGATTGTGAATAAGTTATTGACTATTATACGGTGTACCATATGCACATATCCCCTATTTTTATTGGGAGGTAACTTCGACAAGGAGAGGATCCTACTCTACTTTTTGTAGGACACTTCACTATTTACAAAATTAATTTCATGAAAATAAACTTATAGGTTTTGAGAATTTAATACTAGAAGTATATGCATAAAAAGTAAAATTTAACGAAAATCTGGATAATTTTCATATTTTAGGACTAACAACGACAAATGGTTGATGATTAATATGCTCCATTTGTTATCAAAGTGTTGATTATAGACGGTTCATATTGTGTACATGGAGGCTAGTTGATGAAGAGAATTGTAAATGCGTCTTCAACTTTTTATTTATTATAATTCTTGATTTATATTCTTAGCAAGTTTGTTCCCGATCTTCCATTTCTCGTCGTCCCAAGTCCTTAACTCTTTAAAGAAAAATGAAAAACTTTTAAGTTTAAAGATTGTCAATTGGGAGTTAGCATTGTATATAGTTTTTTCATCAATATTATCTAAAATGTCAACTCAATAAAAGTCATAACCCTAAACATATTTATGAATTACAATATCATAAGTATACAATAATCTATTTTCTCCAATATATTTGGTCAATGTCAACCCAAAAAGGTGCATTTCTTTCCTTATACAGTGTGTCCCACAGACAAAGGAACAACAAATGGATGAAAATACAAATGTTTTCCAAAAACTACTGACATATAAACTGCCAAAAACATAATTCACAAAGGACCCTTGTGCCCATTTCTTGTGTTTGGTACAAAGAATGTTGAATTTCCCCAGTCCCTGCATTCAAGTAGCATAACCCGGCAATGATGCAAGTCTTTTGTCCCTGCATGCCCCAGGGATGGGTCGATAAATTCGTCTTTAAAAAGTATCCGAGACGCATTTTTAGTGCTAATCTCAAATTTGCGACAAGAACTATTATATGTATACTCGTTGTTAAGATCAACGACAGAATAATTTGTCAATAATTCATCGTGTTGATGAGTTTCTAATAGCGAGAAGTTTTGAAAATTAAAGAAATCTCTCAATTATAGAAAAAGTTAAGCAGTTAAAGAAACATTTACTAATATCTAATAATTATTAATACCAATATTCTTAATTATTACTTATAACAAGTGCATGGGGATTCATAATTAGCATTTGCTAATGATATAGTTGTTTCATTCCCAAATTTTTGAGAAATGGTAAAGGGACGGGGCTGGGGACCTACCAAAAAACAAGGAGTCGAGGTGACTTCATCTTGGCCCTTGATCTGAATTGCAACTATTTAAATCAAGGGTCGAGGTGCTGCAACCTCGGCCTCCTTTTTTTTTGGTCGGTCCCAGCCTTGTCCGTCTAGCATGTCTCCAAATTTTTATGTCATTTAGCTGTCAATTCATTGAATGGAGTCCTGTACAATTTCTTGTTTGTCGTGTTCATTGTTTTGGGGCTGAAACCCGAGCTTGAGGTACATTAACATTAAAGGAGTGAAAATCGAGAAAAAGCAAAGTGTTTTGGAAGTGACACTGAAGATAAAAAGTGAGAAGCTAAAGTTTAAACTACAAATAAGAAGCTACTTGTGAAAGCTCAATAAAAAGCTACTTATGGTTAAAGCCATGATTTATTGAATGAAATATAACACTATGGATTTTTGGGTCTTTAAGTTAAACAAATGATAATTTTCGTTAGTGAGTAATTTCGACAAGTTTAAGGAAATTTCTTGTACTGTACGGAATAACTCAGTTAGTTCGTGTTGAGTCATATGATTCATACACTTGTCAGAACCCATCCAACTCACAAACTTACTCCATTTTCACAATTTTCCATATAATTCACCTATATTATATAATCGATTCATGGAACAAAGAATATTATTTTAGTTGCACTACAACCAAATCTCTCTATACCTCGTAAAAAAAAAAAGAAAAAATTGTAAACCCTTCCAGAAGAAAATGCCTCGAACCAAAAGAAAAGAGATACGTTTTTTAGACAGAGACAAGGACCGCTGCTTTATGTTACTTCACTGGAGAGTTCTTGGTAACATTACTTCGTAAAGAGATTGAAAACCTTGAATATTGGTGCTAGATTGAATCCACGAATAGAAGTTACACCTCCGTGTGAAAATAAGAACGAGATTTTTATTCCGATTTGTGGAGTAGTTCTAGTACAAGCGTAGGAGTGGCGAGACATCAAGGCCACGTACTTGGTTCCATTCCTCTACAACTCAAAAGGATAAGAAAGGAGGGAAGTTTGCTTAATTGTTTATAAATTTATTTTAATTTTATGGTGTAATCCCAAAATATTTTTGACATTTGTATTCTTCTTCTACGGTGAATTATTTACTCGTGGCATGGGGTCCGTGAATGTTTCCTTTAAGCGTCTACCATATTATATTGTGTGTTATGTTCTTCAGTTAATCTTTTCACTACAAGAAAACGAAATTTTGTAGGTTGTTAGAATCTGCATTGTGTTTTTTTTTTTTATGGAAGATGAACGTCGTCTCCGAGATTTTATTAATATGTCATCACTTGTGGCAGAGGAATATCATGGTTACAAATGATATCAATGAAATCAATAAATAAGGAAGTACTATTTTTCTAACAGTGAAAGTAAAGAATAAAAAGAAAGCAGTAAAAAATGAGTACTACATCCCTTACAAAAATAACAAGTTAAAACAAAAATAAAAGTAATACTTAAACTCTAGTGTTGGGCAAATTAGAATCTGCATTTGAATTATTAGTGTATACGCAAACTGTAGACATATGTTTTAAACTTTTAACTATGGTGAACAATCTATTAAATTTTTTTCTTTAACATCGTTTGATACTATGCATCTATCTTTTAAAATAAGAGAGATGTTACATATATTTGTCGAGACAATTTGATTAAATTGTGAAAAGGGGCCCAAAATTTGCTATTTTTTTTTTTGTGTACAATCAATCTCACAACAGCACACAATTAAGATTTTCTAAATTTGAATGAAATAATTGATCAAAATTGGCAAGATATGTATATTTTATTGATTGGAGTCCATGTTATGATGAAGATGCTTGGCATACCATGTTACTCTCTCTTCAACTTGTGGACCAATTGTCCCTCCCAATATTTTGGCTTGATTTTGATCTGAAATGTGAGTGGCATAGCTATTCTAAAAACTCAAAAAAAAAATATTTAATCAAAAAATTGAAATCCAAATTTATCGTAAGGGAGATATAATTATGAGATAGCTGTAAAAGACGTTTTAAATAGATAATTAATTTGTTATTTTTCTTTAAAAGTTGAATTTTTTTAGGCAAAATGATTCAACGTGGTATTAGTGCGAACAAAAGTTGAGATAATCTTGCGTGTAACACTCAAAACGAAATGATGAAAGCTAGAAAATAGTTTCTTTTAAGTTCTAACTCGTCAAATATGAAAAATATTTTACATTACAAGAGATTTTAGTAGCATCAACGTAAATTCTTCTATAATCGACTACATAGATGTGTGATCATCTTCTTTCATTAATAATAGATTGAATCTAAGATACGATGGAAAAAGCGCACAATAAAATTGTATTTATGAGTGTGTTAAGTAAGCATAAAAATGATCTATTTCATATCGTTGGTCAAACAAATGATTTAATGGCATGAGTCTCTAAATTATAAAATAATTTCTAAATCGAAATACATATATTCATTTCTAAATTAAATCGTAATACTTACTCTTATCCTTCTTAGCGAAATGTACCTCGGAATTTGTAAATAAAAAAGTTGCTTAAATATTTATAAACATTAACCAAGCAATATAATAAAAAAAAATTATTGTTCACGGTAAATACTAAATATTACACTAAGGGTCCGTTTGATTGCAAATGTGAAAAATAGATGGAAAGAAAATGTTTTATAGGGAATTGATTTTTTTGAAATTGTTTTACTGAAAATTGTAATTATTTGTGTTTGATTGATATAATTTTTCATGGAAAATGTTGAAAGTTTGGTGTCCGTTTGGCTTTTTTTTTTTTAAAAATGTCCATTAAAGTAATAATATTTTCTACCATTGAATCTAGAGTTTGTTCCAATTGCCAAAAATATATAATAACCATACCGAATACTATTCGTTTGGCTTTGTTTTGCATGAAAATTGTCAATAAAAGTGAAAAATTTTTTTACCATTGTGTTTAGAATTTTTTCCACTTACAAAAAAAAACTGAAAAATATTTACCCACCAAAACATCAAGAATTTATTTTCCTCAAAGAGGTGGGAAATTTGAAAAGTTGGTAAATACTTTCACGGGAAAATTTTGTCTATCAAACACTACAAAAGTTGAAAAATGGAAAAAAAAAATTCATTTCACATGAAAATGTGTGCTATCGAACAGGCCCTAAAAAAATTATTGTTTACTGTGTATGGGAACATCATTTTTATGATATGAACACAATATGTAACTTTTTAATGGAAAGGTAACAAAGAATGTGATTTTTTTGACATTACAGCATTTTTCAAATTTATATTTTTCCATTACTTTTCAAGTTACACGTCCACCATTTTGCATGTCAACCTATGGGTCAAGGAGTTTTCGTAGACCAGCCCAAGTAGAAACACCTGACTTTAATACAAATCTTCCAATGTTGGTGACAGATTACATGTTATGGATGGCTTCAATATTTGAAGAATCCAGCAGTTTGTGCCTTGCCTAAAATCGAATCCATGCTGCCGTTGTACAGACCTAGATTTTGCGCTAAGGCGAAACCCGCATACATGCCATCGACAGCTGCGCTTGTGATTCCACCAGCATATCCTGCTCCTTCTCCGACAGGGTAGAGCCCCTTTAAAGATGTGCTCTCCCACGTATCACTCCTTCGAGTGATCTGAACAGGAGAACTCGTTCTCGTCTGTAGCAATGTTTTCATTCACGAAATGAACACATAAATTTACAGGATCAGACCAGCCATATAAGGTATAGAATTTGTTAGTAAAATAAGGGAATCCGAGAAGTACCTCTACGCCGTGAAGAAGGCCATTCTTGGAGACAAATCCGGGTAACTGTAAGTTCCAAGTTTAGGACAAGATATAATTCTTCCGTTGTGCATTTTTTCTTACATGGATGGACAAAATGGAAAAGTATGGAGAACCAACCTCTTTGTCGAACATTAGAACTGAATGTTGCAGTGCCTCCGTAATATGAGCAGGAAATAAATCGTGGAGATTTGCAGCCTTGACACCCAAGCGGTAGCTTGATGCAGGTATTGTTGTTTCTGTAAAGGAAAAGGAACATGTATAAGGATATATTCAAATTGCTGCAAGGAAAAAGGGGCAAAACGAATATTGAGGTTTTACCTGACATTTTGCTGTCCAAAAAATCAGTTACTGTTTGCACAGGTACGACAAAATTGCCACCTCCCAATGTTGCCGCTCTTCGTTCATATGCTCTCTAAAGTAGTATGTTCAAATTAAGATTTGAGTTAAGTCGGTTGTAAAATGAATGGATATCATCATCTCATTTGGAAGAAAGAAAACTACCATAATGCCGACCCTAAACCTTTAATATAACACTACCTTAGACTCAAAACTCTAGTATTGCCTTTTGACATTCATTCAAATTGAGAATTGTTTTTTTTTTGATAAGTAAATTCAAATTGAGAATTGTCCACAAAATAAGACGTAAATTCATCACCTTCTTACAGTTTAGGGATAAAAATGGGATGAATTGATCAAAATTAAAGGCCTTGTATGGGAGGGATTAAAATCTGATTAAAATTGAAAATATAGCCGTTATTGTTGACTTTTATTAGACGAGTGGGACCCAATAACGACCATATTTTCAATTTTAATTGACTTTTAATCCCTCCCGAACACGGCCAAAAGAAACAAATACAAGCAGACACGAGAATACCTGAAATTCAAGACCTGCAAGAGGCCCATGGAAATTTAAAGCCTCAAAATCCTTTGACGAGACAGTAACAACAATTGCAGCATTTGCCCATCGTGATGAACGCCGAGAAAATGACATGCCATTGATACAAAGCTCTGATGGGTTTGTACTGGTAAGAACCACCTGCAAAAACTTTATAATCTTAATGCATTTTGGCAGTCAATCAAGCATCAGCAAAATTGCAAGACGCCTTCCATGCACGAGCTCATGAATATCACTGCCACTTTTGCTATTTAGCTTTAAGAAATATGCATAACAAGAGTTTCAACAGAATCATCAAATAGCCTCACATTGATAAATCACGTACTTCTATGCATCGATAAGAAAAACCGATATTTTATGGACTGAAAAGGCCAGAATTTGAGTGATCGGCCAGAATTGAGCATATAATCCCTCAAGATGTATTATGGGCAAAAGAAGAGAAGGTGCACCTGTCCACCAGGACACATGCAGAACGAGTAACAACTGCGACCAATTGACTCTGAATTCAAAGGTGTAACCACATCTTTCCCATCGACATACTCAGCAACCTTGTAATCAGCCACTGGTATTTTTCCACGTCCACTCTGAACATCCTTGGCCAATCCAGAATACTGCAACCAACAATACATGCAATAATGCTTTGATTACATGTCACGATTATTAAAAGCTAAAGTGTACGTGGAAATTTTTCCTGTTTCTTTAAAAGAATTCCTCCAATAATTTTGAGGTTTCAATTTTAGCAGGGAAAGTAAAGTCTTGTGAGTTGCACAATGACGTCCTCAGTTAGTCAATTTGGATATGAAAAAACATTTGAAAATCCAGAACCGTTCCTGATGTCAAATTGTCCCTAGGAGAGCATAGTCTTGTCATCTTCTTGCCAGGGAAAGTCAATACTTTCAGGTTCAAAAAGGAGGTAACTGGGTGTTTAAATTTCACCCTTGAGTTATCTACTATTTCTCCTGTAATTGAGAACGTCTTGTCCTTCACCATTGTCTCTCACTTGGGATATGCTAGATGTACACACAATGCTTTACCAAATGGATTACACCCCCCTCACATGGAGGGGGGCCCACAAATATTTTATTGTGTGTGGGCCCCCCTCCATGTGAGGGGGGTGTAATCCATTTGGTAAAGCATTGTGTACATTTAGACTAATTCATCTCACTTTCCATCAGTGAACTACTTTTCTATTGAAAAAAGGTATGAGAATACTATTGAAATGACAAGACTTCTTGGGAACTTGGTTGAGCAAATGCACTTAACTGTGAGAATGAGAACAGGGAGTTCTAAGCACTTGAGCTAAAAGTTCTACAATACAGCAAAGCAATATGAGCACAGCAGATCTGGAGTTCTGTTGAGATGCATGGGATCTAGAAAAACCACTATAATCCTCAACCAGAGCTTCTCCTCTATCTAAAGACTCGATCTCTTTAAGGTCAGAGGTCAATGAATTAGAGGAGGGCCAATAACTAATATTGTGAGTGAAATGGTGGTACAAAAGCTGCATAGGATCATAGCAGGAGATATTTGACTTCAGCACCCATGTAATATCACACAGGCTAGATACAATTATAAATGTTCCATAGCCTTCACGTGAAAGAATTGAAAGTAAAACCCATAATAAATCCAAAAGCTGTAGAGGAAATCCTTTTTCTTGGTTGGGTGGGGAGCATAAAGGGAGTGATTAAAAGATGGTTTGCATTCTGGGATTTCAATCTCCAAGGTGCTTCTTGTCCTGTTTGGATTTCTCCATTCAGAAAATCGACTGAATCCATCTATCATCTATCACCTTATTTGCAGTAAGCAACCATGAGCTGAAGAAAACTATACCATCATTTTCTAAAGATCTGAATGTTGAAATCCTTGTCCTTATATTGGACTCTGAGTTCGAAATGAAGAAACTATATCCCTCTAGATAAATTTCTTCCTGATTGCAATATTATGCCTCATATTATAGGTTGTTGAATCAGGGACTTTTTGGTCTGTTTAAATATAAACGGGCATTCATGTTTTCCTCTCAATAATCTAGCATAAAAGTTCAACAATGAATGAAAATGACTCGCCACAGTGAATAATGAAAAGAGCAAGGCAATCAGTTCAGCACACTCAATTAGGACAAAACTTGTTGAATAGGCAAACCTGTATGCTGTTTATTAATTCTTGTGGATGCTCTACCCTTAGACCAACCTGTAATTGACAAGTTATTAGAAAATCAGCAAGATAGTCGACATATCTATTATCTAACCCAATTTAAAAATTGATCTCAGAATCCAATTGTCTTTCTGATTAAATGCCAAATAGATTTATAATGCCAAAAGAAACTAATAAAATATTTCTCAGAAGAAGAGAGAATAATGACAGGCAAGCATTGAACATTTTCCTCCCATCTCCACAATTTTAATGTACATTGAGAATTGTTGAAAGTATTTTTTATTTTTATTTTTTTAAATAGGTACCTTTCTAGAAACCAATTTCACAATTTTTAAACTGCGAATTTATCATTTTTAATTTTAAATATTTTTTTTATTTTTAATAAGTGAATTATTTAATAAACTAATCCAGCAAAACGTAATTCAAATTATCTTTTAAAATATTGAGATATAATTAAAACTAGTTTTTAACATATTAAATTAATTCAAAATCAATTCAACTTTTCGTTTTGAATTTTTTATTATTCAAGTAATAATTTGTTGTTGTTGTTCTAATAAGTACTTGTTTGAGCCCCATTTTGTGCCCAAAATGCATTTTGAAGGAGAATGTATGATTAAAAAATAAGAAAATGTTTTGGGTTTGCGTGTAATATTATTTTTTTTGAAAAATGTGTGGTTGAAAATAAGAAGGAAGAAAAATGTATTTTGGAAATAATGGGACCAAACAAAAGCTAAATTTTCTTAAATTCTTAGGAACTTAATAACCTAATATTTTAATATTTTGTAATACAAGGTTTAGATTTCGAGTATATATGGTTCAATAATAAGGGTACACAAACAAAGAAATTATAAATGGAAACAAATTAATAGAAAGAAAGAAAATACTCAACCACTCAATTAGAAACACCCAAAGTGATACAATTATCACCAAGAGATCTAGCAACGTCTATAGGCTAGAAAGCTCTCCACGTAATGGAATCCACCACAGTAATATATAGACTTTACGAAAAGCAATGCCTTTCAATGGAATTACAAAATTAACCATTCAAATTTCTCAAAAATGTTTCCGACTAGCAAATCTAAGACTCGTGTTCATACTAGAAGGAATGTTTTCCTTTTAAGTGTAAACATGAATTCCAGAAATAATATTTTATACATATTTAAATTCAGAATCCTACTAATACAATAGATTCGTCATTCTTCAATATTCAACTGTAAATAATTATTTTGGAGTGCCAGCGTTCAATGACTCTTATAAATCTACATTGAGACACCTAGGAGTGCATTTTGCCATCTTCAAAACTTGTAAAAAATGACACTCATGTCGATTACCTTTGCACTCAGAGAAAGTGTCCCATCATAGGTACTGGAAGGCCAATATTGCTACAACTACAAATACTAACCCAACACCAAACTCAGAGGTGGTTGCGACTTGGTTTGCATGGCGGGTTGATTTGGGAGGTTGTAGCGTTCGAGGTTGAACGGTATTGTTGGTGATGGTGGAATAAATAGAGAAGAGAGCGAATAAGTGGAAATAGGTGAAGACAATTCTATTTTATTTTTAATAAGTTATAGTAGTGTCATTTTTACTGAGTTATATACCTAACACATGATTATCGCATATACACATAATGGATTAGTGATAAATAGGAACTCACGGAAAAATCTTTTT
The DNA here is from genome assembly GCA_035079005.1 of Fraxinus americana. Taxonomy (NCBI): domain Eukaryota; kingdom Viridiplantae; phylum Streptophyta; class Magnoliopsida; order Lamiales; family Oleaceae; genus Fraxinus; species Fraxinus americana. The sequence continues at coordinate 2,179,340 of CM068717.1, read as the reverse complement.
GAACCACGTCCACGTTATGAGAAAGAAGCATTTGATATGTGTCACGTGCAGAATGTCCAACTGCAAGAACGACGGCATCATATCCCAACTTCTGGCTGCTAGACTCTGAGCTACAACCTGAATCAGAAACCTTGACTCCCACAACACGCTCGCCTTCTACTATCAGATCATCTACCCTTGTCCCAAATCTGATGGTGACCTAACCAGATTTAAACATGGAAACTAAATAGAAGGAGCAAGCAAGTATAGATAACTAAAAGGCTTGTTAATCTACATAATAATTTCCTAGTAACTATATTTATAGACGAAACTCACGCCCAATTCTTGCAAATGTCGCCGAAAGTTGCGGAGTAGTGGAATCAATCTGTCAGTCCCCAGATGAGGTTTCCCATCAACTAATATACTGCTTGGAGCTCCAAAGCGAACCAGTGTCTCCAAAACCTGAAGTTGGAATGAATAAACTCAAAGGCCATTAAAGAGAATCCATTGTATTGACACAAGGCAAAAGAGCCAGCAGTAATCTATAAGGAAAGTACTAGACATTATAATAAGAGCGACACTTACTGCCATCACACTACTGTTATTTTTTCCAATTCTAGTCACAAGTTTCCCATCACTCCAAGTACCTGCACCACCCTGTCACCCTTAAGTGTTCAATATATAAATGTTGACAACTAAATTACATAATAGAACGAAAGTAAGTATTAAAACAAAACAAATTTTACCCCTCAGCAGTGAATATCGAAAAAACAAAAAGCAAGAGTGCGTGATAATTGTGATATAACATATGCCAATGCGCTTCAGCTCATATGGGAATTAGAATTTCACAAAAGCCAATTGACCTTGACATGTCATTTCTTCTTACTCTTTACATTTAGTAAAATCATATATAGTTTAATCCTAATGGTTTTCAACTTGCAGAATCTCACATGGATTGCACGATATGCAAAAATACGCATTTCTGCAGAAAAAAATTCAGGATACTAGAAGAACCTTGTATTTATTAAGTGGATCAAGATATGACCTCTCCAAAGCAGAAATTGCTTTCCAACTGTAACATACGCCGAACTACCAATGCCCCAATGTCACGCCCCCTTTGTTCAACTGCCTGCCCTCTTTCTATTAATGTAACATCTCCGCCAAATTCAGCAAGCACTAGAGAAGCAAACAAGCCTGAGGGCCCACTTCCAACAACTGCCACTTTTGGCTTTCTGTTATTAGGAAATTTGTAGGATTCACTGAAATCATTTCTGCCAAAAACCTCAGTAGAAGCTGCAGTCTCATTTCGCTTTGTGCAATTGCGGATTATACTAATCAAATCACTAGAAAATCTTCCATGAGGCATACTCTCTATGACTCCAACTTTTTGTTCCAATTCTGAAATAAACTCCCAAGTACGAGGCTCTAAGTTTAGGAGTTTATCAACATCCATATCCACTGTATACACAAATTTTGGTTCTTTCTGCAACTGGAATTTGGTAAGCAAACATCAGTTCATATGTGAATATTTGACTGAAATGCACAAAAAGAACACTCATAATAGAAACAAAAACATACTACAACAACAAGAAGAAACCAGACCGATTGCCCAATAAACTAGGAGTCAGTACGAATTCTTTTCTCCCCATTCCATTTGATCGAATGTTGCATCTACTGAAATACTCGAAATTAAATATTTTACAACAATAAATCATGTTAATTTTGGTCTACTCACCCTCTTATATTCAGTTCTGTTAAGGATCACATCACTTTTATAAATAAAAGTATCCACATCTCTCAGTAAAACATACCCCAAAAATTATTAATCATGGAAGTACAAAACTTTAGTTCAGGGAAGAAAGTGATGTCATATAAACTTTCTGTTTCCGAGTTCTAACATTCGAACATCGATAATTATCATTAATACATGTATACAACAAAGAATTTTCAACATTTTCGCACGGCAACAGGACTACCACCACTAAGACAAGCCAATAACAGAAAACAAAGTAAAAGAATAATTTTCTAAAACACCTTACCTACCTTCCTTGCATCAAACGATTTTCTGACTACCTTGAATGCCTCTGGTGGCAGCATTGAAGCAACCTGCACATTAGTGGAGAAAGCAAAAATCAATTAGTCAACAGGAGAAAATTAATGAGGACATTCAGAGTGCAATTCTTATTTGAACATTTCAAGAAAAAGGATAGAAAATACAACTCACATCTCCTATAAGTTAATGAAATTCATAAAAATTGGAACTTTTCTCATACATGACTCACAGTGATGATATAGAAAATTACCAATATTGTTTCAATCACCATAACATATAAAAACCAAAGAGTTCTTAATTTCTTCAAATTTCAACAAGGATGTACAGAGTTCAAATTTTTATATACCGGGAATTCAAGAACTTTGGAAATTTCTCGAAGCAGAGGCTCAGAAACACCCCAAAAGTCTTTTCCAGGGTCTTCATGGGCTGAGATTCTAAGCTTAAAGAGCCTCCAAACCCCTTCAAATTTGTTTTTCACGTCAATTTCGTTGTTCTGTTGCTGTTTTAGCTTCTTTTTCTCAGATGGGTACCTCAACTTTCCTGTCCTTTTGGTCCTCTTAGCACATTTTATCTGAAGAGGCTTTGAAAAATTAAGGGACTGAGTGGAATTTAGAAGTGAAAGTTTTGGGTTGAAATTTGAGAAAGAGAGATGAAGTGAAGCAGCTTTGAAATTGTGCGAGATAATGAACATTGTTGGTGCAGCCAACAGGCCAGTTCGTTTGGCTGGATAAGGGAAAAGAGGGTTTGAAGCTTCGTTAAGGCCGTAAAAACCGAAAAATTGATAAAACTGAGTAAAATATCTCAATACATAAAGCAATGCAAATGAGCAACTGTCCTGAGAACACTGACCCCCGTTTCAGCCCCAGTATTGTTTCAAATTAAGGTAGTTTGCCCGAATTAATTTGTTCATCTGATTGACCTAACCTCATATGAGTGTGGGATCGATGTGGCACCCGTATAAAATAAAAAATGAAAAAAAAATGCTACCATCCCCCTGATGTGTGTGTCCGTATCCTCCCGGCACTACAGCTCAATTCGTATTGTTTCAAAATTTATTTTCACGTTCTTTCGTAAAATAATTATACACGTTTTTTTTTTAAAAAAAAAACTTACTTTCTAATAATACATTCTTTAAAAAATTTATTTTCTACCATCCCCCTGATGTGTGTGTCCGTATCCTCCCGGCACTGCAGCTCGATTCGTATTGTTTCAAAATTTATTTTCACGTTCTTTCGTAAAATAATTATACACGTATTTTTTTTTAAAAAAAACATTACTTTCTAATAATACATTCTTTAAAAAATTATCATTTCATAATACGTTTTACCTCGAAAATGAGAATCAAATAAGGGCTAAACATCTAAATGATCGAATAAAGTTGCATCTTCCACCTCTCTATTCATGCACAATTTTTTTTTATTTTTTTTTGGGTGCTCAAATTGTTGCATAAATTTAGCAAATGGCATCTCGCGTGGATAAGGTGGCATTTGGGATTAATTTTAGAGCCCAAATAATCAGAGTTTATTCTAAGTGTTTGCAAACTTAAGAAAAAATTATTATAGAACAATCCTTATCGTCTAACGTTGACAACTTTATATAAATGAGCAGTGACCAGTCTTGAACCTAAGACCCTTACGTGTTTGATATCAAATTGAATTACTTTAACTAAAAGCTTACACAGTTAAATTTGATCAAACATGTATCGTTTAAATAAATCTCGAACATAATTTATTTACAATTAAACTAATTTTAACACTTCTTTCCACTTTATCTCTATATTCAGATGGTAGGAAATTCTCTCATTCTTACTCCAGTAGTAATGGAGCTAAATTCCTAATATTCCACGTCTACTTTATTTTATTTATTTATCGTGTTCTTTAATTAATTAGGGATATTTGTGTTTTTAATTAAGTTTTAGGGCTTTCTTTTCCTAATATCGATCACTAGATGTTGTGCGCGAATCAACGAGATTATATTTGTATTCATCGTTTTCATGCTTTTCGACTCCATCAGATATGAAACTTAATATGCGAAACTTACAATAGAAATTGTAAAAATTATTGTCAATGAAATGGCTCGAGGATTGGATTTTATAAAGTGAAGTTCGTTTTATTGATAGACTATAATCCATCGAAGATTTCTTTAGATATATTTTAAGGTGTTTATTTCGCGTAGGTAGGTTTTAGGATCCTATTTCTCTAAGATGCGTTGTTAGCTTCTTGTGTCATTTGTTATCGATAAGTGCGTTTTGTTTTGTGCATTTATCCAAGCCATTCTACTCAACTTTTATGTCGTCAAAATATTGAACTTTACTTAATTCTGGTTAATTTCCGTTGGTCTTTAGTTATGAATATGTTCGAAGCAATTGGAAAGGGAAGAAGGGTAAATTGACCATTTGATGGAAATTTGGAATCAAATTCCACACTTTGAGAATTAAAGAACTTGAATTAAATTAGAGAAGACATGGGTCGCACAAATAAAGGGATTCAAAGACTGAATTTTATTATTTCGAAAGATTGAGGACTAAAAGAAAAATATAGCATAATGGGCTTCAACTTGGAATTGCAATGGGAATCAAATTCAATTGGCATTGAACCTCTGTTTGATTGGTTAGAAATGGCGGCGGCTGAATGAGTTAAAAGAGGATTGGATTTCTTCTTTTTTGGGTCTCCTAAGGAAACAAAACCATTGGCAGATTACATATACAGAGAGGAGGATTAAAAAAGGTGGAGACGAAATCGCGCAGAGAAGAGGCAGGAACAGGCGGGCAGAATTATGGACGGACGGCAGGAACATAATTAGAAAATAATTTCTGAATTTTTGTGCAATAATTCATCAAAGAATTAAGCTCTTATGCCAGGCCTGTGAAAGGCCTGGCATAGTTGAGCACTCACATGAGGTGGGTCCTCGTGACCCACCTCATTAAACACCCTACCCCCACCCCCAAATGTTAAACACTCACCTTCATCTCACAATTTGCTCTGTCGGCCTTTTACAGGCCTAACAGAGCAGCATGATTCTTCATCAAAAATTGTGCAAAGAAATGTCTAATAATAACAAAAAACAACCGTCACATTGCTGAAGATAATAATAACAAAAAACAACCGTCACATTGCTGCCCGCACCACCACATAGCTTCCAACAGCCACACCCACAGCAAATCCACACAGCACCATTGACACCACCTCCACCCCGTAGCAGCCACCAGATCCACGCCCACCCTATCACCGCCAACAACATAGCTATTGTACCCAACAAAAAAACCCCCAACCCCCCACAACCACAGCAGCAGAGCAGTGTCGACGCTGTGAATAAGCAGCAGTTGACACTGCTGTGATTCACAGCAGCATTCACAGAAGTGTCGAACGCTGTTGTGAATTGGCAGAGATGAGAAGCTCCTACAGGGACGGGGACGGGGACGGAGAGGGAGAGAGAGAGAGAAACTATGGTATGTGGGGTGGGGGGGTGGGGGATGAATTGAAAAATTAGGGTTTTAAAGGAATGGTTATTTAATTAAAATGATAAAAAAAATTTTTTTTTTAAATATAAAAAACCTGATAAATGAAAAAAGAAAACGTGAAAACTTGATTTTTAAACTGTGAAAAAAAATGTCTGATTTTATGTAAATATTTTATTAAAATATTAATTTCAGCCCAATAAATTAGGATTTGATTTACTAAAATATTTTATTTGGCCATCGAGGACAAGTCGTCATCAATTGCAATTAGTAAAACAATACAAATAATTTGCCCATCGAGGACAAGTCATCATCAATTGCAAGTAGACCCGTTTCTTTGTTGCGACTTTCGAATATAAACACGATGACAAAATTGGCATAATTGTGAACACGACATAATCATGCGAATTTAACTAGGTGACCCAAGAGATAATAAAAGTCCACTTTCTCTTTCACTTCATTAAAAAATTGAGGAAGAGAATTGAATAACAATTTGTCTTGTTACTTTCAGATTCTTTGATGATTTATAAATTGTCAAGTCAATAGATGCATCTCAGACATAATTGTTTGTCTACCATGATATCGGATATCGATTCGATCACTGTCTGTATACTGTAAGGCACAATAGTATGCCAATAATGAAAGACATAGACGATAACTATTGAGCTTTATTTTTAAATGATTGCATAGATTGGATAATTCAAATAAGCTCTCTTCAGATCATCGACAAAATATTCATGGCATGTGAAGTTCAAATAAAAAATTTGCAACTCGACAAACATGTATTTGAAAAGGTTAAATGAGAATGAAGAAATTGAATTGATCGTTGAAAGGGATAGAATAAAGAAATTTCAATTTGATATTTTAATTTAAGAATTGTGTCTTTTTGTTAATGGTTGTATCCTTTCAATTTACTTCTTTTCAAGAAACCTCCTACCTTTTCTCTAAATTGAGACATTTACAAATGGTTGTGAGTTTTGAATAAATATAAGTCTTGTTATCTTTTTATTTGATCGTCGATTTCCAAAATACTTCTTCCTAAATTCTACATACATTTCTTTCAAAATCTACTTGGAACAAATAAGTTCAATTTCCATATCAGAAGTTATGTTCGTCAATTCCTCTATAACGACGATGTCAGTCTCTTTGCAATGGAATTCTTTCTATTCTAGAAAATAACTGCTCGAAAACTTTCATCGCTAGAAGAGTAAAATGTCTTTAACGAGTGATTGTAAATTCGTAGTACCAACATTTTTCTTGCTTTTATGGTCAATTTAATGTTAATATTCAATTTCACATCAATAGGGTAGTGATTAGAAAGCCGGTCAAGTCTCCTTTATTTATTTGATGTTAAAACCGGATTTGTTTTATACGAAGTTGAGCGTGAAAGAAATGAGAGAAAGATTGTGCACAAATCTTCGATTATTTTATTTTTATTTTGTTTCGCGTATATTAATGTTTTGGAAAATTTATATGGCAATCCTACCCTTTTCATATAAAGCCATATAATGGATAAATTGGACAAAAATTGTTGTGAATTGTGAGTATATAATGTCAAAAATAAGTAATAAAGAACGAGTCAAGTATCGTCATATGAGGATTGCGTGCTTAGTCTCGAAATCAATTACTCTTAACTTTAACCGACTTGGCCAAATTTTTATTTAAATTTTTTTAGCTAAAAATTACTTAAAGAAAACCTATCAAATGAATTTCGATAATTTGAAGAAAAATCGGTTTTGTGAGTGCACTAGAATTCGACCCCGTCTATGTTTTTTCACTCTAGTTCACAGTTTCTCACAATTGATAGATACATGTTTTAATTGATTATCAACATTCCTAACATGTTTACGTTCTCTATCGAGTAGAGTTAAACATTTTCTTACATATAATCTTCATATATTTCTATAAAAGAAGTGAATATATAAAAACGTATTAAACAATGAACGCTCAACAAAAAGTCACATAAAGTATAGAGATGTATTTTTTCTGCTATCAAACTTCACGACATCTGCTAAAATGTATTAAAACCTATTTTCGATCTTTCAAAAATAAAACAAGTTATAATTTATTCAAATATTGATCAACTACTTGAAAACATTAATTAATTAGCAAACATTCAACTAAACATGAATTATAAAGTTTAGAATGGAAAAATCACATTGAAGTCTCAAAATAAGGTTTACATTGTTATACTAAGAGTGTGTTTGGTAGAGATTTTTGGGGGAATAATTGATTTTTGAATAGTGATATGATGGGAAATGTGTGGTTGAAAAAGAAGAAAAAAGTATTGATGTGATGGAAAATATTATTTTATTGAAAAATGTGTGGTTGAAAATGAGAATTGATTTACTGTAGAAAATAAGAATTTTTACCAAACAGGCCCTAACTACGAAAAGTTTAACCTAGTATAATGAAATTATAAGAATTCTTGTTCAAGTAATAGAGAATCATGGAATTAAAGTAAAGAGATGAAAACGGTTGACAAATTTCGAGTCTTTGATTGTCATTTCGAAAATTTTAATCGCCTCGACTTCCTCCACATTGTCTTCAAACCCTAGGCGTCAATATGTATGTATTCTTGTGTTTTCTTGCAACGAGTCTAACCCGATAAACGCTAGAAGTTGAAATATACACACACATACACAGAGCCTTTTTTGAGATAAATTTCATGTCCAAAAGTGGACAAAACGACTTTGAAGTTTCGACTTACAAAAATTTGCACATTTTTGGAAAAAGAATGCATTTTTACTGTTGATGCGATGGGGAATATGTGGTTGAAAAAGAAGGAAAAGTTATTGATGTGATTAAAAATATTATTTTATTAAAAAATGTGTGGTTGAGAATGAAAAAATTCATGTGGATCAAATAGGGCCTTAGACCATCAAATTTTTAGTTCTTCCCCTCGAATGAAGTCAAAATTCGCTCAAGCAAGGGTATTGCTTTAAAAGCCCTTCTCTCTAATTCCTCCATTCACTGGGAAAAAAATGACTTTTCTTGCTCAAGCAAGAGTGCTACTATAACTCCAATTAAATGACTATCAGGACTCTGTTTCCCCATTTTAATTAAACGATAAAAATAGTCGAGACGTGCACTCAACATAATTAAGGAGGAGGTCTATTTTTACTTATCTATGTTGGTACATTGAATTAAACACGATAAAATAAAGATTTAAGAAATTTACCTTTTAATTTTGAAGCCTAAATCCAAAATATGAGTATTTATTATTTATTAAAGAAATACATATAGAAATACGTGTAGCAGTCACATACAAGTCTACGCACATCAGAGTCTCCTATCTTTATTATACTTCACCGGATGTTAATCATGAGGCAAATATAAAAACCGACCAAGCCCAGTTGCTCTTCTTCAACATTAAACACACAGATACACACACATATATGTGTAGAGAGAGAGAGAGAGGGAGTAGAAGGTAGCATCTTTTTCCGGGTTACTTCATTGATAAGGTTCTTTTCTTGAACAAATACTGCACAAAATCAAGAAATCAGTACTAATTAAATAGTCAAATGATTCATCATCGACAACACTCCATGACTATAACAAGAAAACATAGAACCGTAGGTTATCTATGCGTGTACAATTGAATATATGTTTATATTTAGTATTTACAAATACATATAATACATATCACGCTTGAAGACTTGGGTTTTTTGTGTTCATCTTGTTCTTTATCAGTTCCTAAATAAATAATTTTTCGTCTCATATACGTTTTTTTTTCCTTTTATTATTTGGATTTTAGTGATTAGAGGTACTTGGTTTTGGCAATTTGATGGATTTTTTGAACCCCTTTTTGGATTTTTATTTTGGGTCTATTTTTTGTGACTTTTCTGTTACCCGATTGCAGGAATTCGTTGAAAGGTGATATATTGCGGTTTTTTTCGTGAAATATTGGGTGGGTGCCTTGGAATTGTATTTTGTTTGAAAAATCCCTTGGTTGGTCGGTGATAATCGTGGGAGTGCTTGGAAATTGGCTTATTTGCAGATTTCTGGGGTGGGAATGAGATTTTTGGTGGTTATTCAGTGAGATTAGGTTTTATTGCTAAAATCATTGAAGGGTTGAATGCGATTGGGGTTTCTGTGAAGGGTTTATATGTGAAATTGGGATTCCATTGACAGAATCACTGGGCAGTCTATCAAGATTTGTGCCACTCTTGCCATTCATTGGGTTGTTTGGTACAATAGTTGAGGAATTACCCATTTTTATGAGGCCAAATTTGGAGAAGGAAAGGTGAGGTTTGTGCTCTCGAATCTTCAAGGTGGTTTAATTGTTGGGCTCTAGGTAGCTGTTGAGTTATTGATTCTTTTGATATATAAACAAGAATGAGCTCCAATTCTTCTGACTGTGTAGTGCAAACGGGAAAGCTTGTGGTACATATTGCTGAGAATGGGCACTCATATGAACTCGAATGTGATGAATGTACCCTTGTTGAGTCTGTGCAAAGAAATTTAGAATCAGTTACGAGGATACCATTCAATGATCAGCTACTTTTGTGCTTGGACATGAAGCTGGAACTGCAACGCCCCCTCTCAGCTTATAAACTTCCATCCAATGACCGGGAAGTGTTCCTGTTCAATAAGGTGAGGATGCGGAGCAACTCACCCCCTCCCACAATTGAGCAAGCTCAGATTATTGATATTCCTGATCCTCCTTTGCCATCCTCATATAACAACCCTCACCCATTAGATGAGGCTACTGACCCTGCATTAAAGGCCTTGCCTTCTTATGAGAGGCAATTTAGGTATCATTTCCAGTATGGCCGTGCCATTTACAGTCGTACGATGGCGAAACTTGACATATGCGAGAGGCTCTCACGAGAGCAGAAGGTGCAAGAAAGGGCACTGGAGATTGCTCGGGGTAATTTAGACCATTTTTATAAGATGATTTCCCAAACCTACACGGACTTTATGAAGTGTTATTCACAGCAGCACCGCAGTCATAATAGCCTTTTGTTGAACTTTGCGAGGGATAGAGAGAAACTGAGATCTATAAAACTTCTGCCTGCATTACAAATGGCTAATCGCAAGTGCTTACTTGACTTTGTGAAGGGAGAGAACTTGTCGAAGATGGTGGAGGATTGCAGCAGTTCCCTCAGGCAATTTGAGAACAAAGTTTCAGAATTTAAGCAGGAGTTTGGAGATCTAAAGCACAATGTAGAACATTTGTTTTCTAGCAAAGCTTCATTTCTTACTAAAGAATTGGATTTGACAATGAAAGACCACCAACGGTTTATCAATGAGCAGAAAAGCATAATGCAAGCTTTAAGGTTGCTTTTTTTTCTTTCTGTGCATTTATATACATTCTGCTGCCTGCATCTTCTCGTGTTTATCTGCTGCTTATATTTTATATTCTGCTTATTTGAGTTTGTAAGCATTGTTAATGCTATAGCTTTCCTTTCTCAGTAGTGTGTTTGAAATATTTTATAGATTTCCTTTCTCAGTCATGCGTTTCTTAATCTTTTCATTAGGCTTCTTGATAACCTTGTAGCACATTCCTCTAGGGTGGTCATGCAGGACAAATTTAAGAGTTTTTTGCCTTTATGCAATCATCTTGTGTGCCTGTAATTACTGACTGGTAGATGTATAAAATGAGTGATTGTGTTAACCATGTGTTTTTACACAGGATTGGTTTGGTCATTAACATATGGTCCTGTCTCTGTATGGTGTATGAGCTGTGTGATACACATACAACACTAGCAAGCTAATATTTTTTTGTAAATGTCCTAATTTAAACTCGTTTATCTTGACCTTTTTGTTAACTTCATTATAACTGTCTTCTATTTCAGTTTAAATGTGGTGTAAAGAGTGAAAATCACTACTTTGAGGATCGTAATTGGGGTTGAGGGGATATTATGATCTTGCTATCTCTACTGTCTAGGAACCTAGGTTGTATTATTGGCAGACGTTGGAAGATAGTGTAGAGCAGAATTGATATCCTTCAGATTGATATCATTTTGATGGTTGCATTCGCCTAAAAAGAAAGTATCTTGAGAACGATATTATAGAAAACATAGTGGCAAAGGCTGCGAACTCTGTTTTGAGCAATATAGAACTAGGGGGCATAAAAGAAACAAAATGCGATCTGGGACCTGTCTGTTTTTACTTTTGCATAAAAATGCAGAGCATAAGATGGCAGAGACGACTTCAAATGAATTTTTCTGGTCCATGTTCAAGATGCATGAGATATAAGTTATTTGAAACTTTGTGGGGCTTGTATGAGTTACTAAAAGGTAGACTTTTATTTTTGGAGTTATGTGCAATTGTTACAGATTACTGGATTCTGATATCCATTAATCAATTAGAAACTGGGCGACTAATAGATATCTGGTAAATTTCATTCTTGGGTTTCTTATGATTGCTTTACTAATTTAGAGCTGTTAAAGAACTGTCTTTTCTCAAGATAGTATTGTCAAAGCACCAATTTTTAACAAGTTCCCATTTTCAAGGGAAGACAGTTTTGATGTTATTGGCTTATTGAAATGAAACCATTTTGTCATAAGTATGATAATTGAGATTCTGAAAAGCATTGACATTTACAACTCATCTGTATATAACCTCCACTGATCTGGTTTCCTGGAGAGGATATCGATGATTCTCAGCTACCTATGAGATATTCTTGCTGTTGCTACAACCCCGTCTGCCTATGAGATATTCTTGCTGTTGCTACAACCCCGTTGTGTTACAATATCTGAGGTCTTGCTTATGCATTTATATCACACGATTACTACTTAAGTAGGTTTATGATTTCTCCATTGAATTTCCATGCTCAAGAGTTTCGTTGTGTGTCTTGTGACTTGTGTCTAGTTCATCGCTTCCAGGAACCAGTCTAGAAGGGGCCTACTTTGTTTGCAGGTGTTTATGTTGATTTATTGTGTAGTCATAGGAGTATTTAGGGTCCGTTTGATACAGTTGTTGTGGGTAGAGCTTTTAACGTTAGAGATTTCAGTAGAGTCTTTTAAAAAAGAGCTTTTATTAAAAAGTTATTGACTGATTGTCTGCCAATTCGAAAAGTTGTCATGTTAAATTGATTGTTGACAATGTAACTACAAAAGTGCTTTTATATAGACTACATATTTATTTGATTAAGCATTAATTATTATTTCCTATATATCTCGTATATTTTCTATCATAAATAATATTTATTTAATATACTATAAAATTTATTATAATTAAATTATCATTGCACAATTAATATATACATCAAATTATTTAAAGTCTATTTGTTTAAATTGTATACATAATGTGCAATTTCTATTATATATTTTAACTACCAATATATGAAATAAATTTGTTATGTGGAGTAAAGCTAATAAATAATTTACAATGATAAATATTGATAAACATTAAGATAAAAACGTGTCATAGACCCACTTAAAATTAATTGATAATATTAGGAATTAGAAAGTGTTATTTGGATATGTTGATGTGCTAGAAAATTTGAATATATTGGGTAATTTAAAAGTATCTTCTAAGTGTAGATTTCAACTTTCCAAGAAAGCTGAATTTAGAGCTTTTTAGAAAAGCTCAAAAGTTTGACCTTCCTAAAACAACTTAAAAAACTATTTTTGTGGTCAATAAGCACTTATTGGCTTTAACCATACTTTCATGATTTTAAAGAGAAGTGCTTTTGCCCTCCAAAAAGTGCTTCTGGACTTTAGAAAAGCACTCCCAAACACACTTATTCCACTTTCATTTTCTGAAGTCTTCTTCATACTTATCAAAGGACAGATTCCCAGCAGAGAGGTGTTAATAGTTCATCGATATATTAAAATTTTAAAAAGAAAGAAAGAAAAATGTGATAGGTGTGAAGGGAAGGGGAATTTGAAATTTGATTAGAAGATTCTAGGGAAAAGAATGTGGTAGTACTGAAGAGAATTGAATGCATAAAAGAATGTGGTGTCTAGGTGATGAGCAAAGCCCATCATACATCTCACGTTGGCTCTGTTAACATCTAAGATTCAGATGTTCTTGCTCTTAGCTACTTTATAGTACTATGATGGTGACAGCTCTAGTTGCCATCTATAGCTTGAAGCATAAAATTCCCTAGACATTACTTGTAGACATTTCTTATTGCTATTCTTCATAGTTGTTCAACTTTTTTGTTTGTGCACTCAAATGCATACGCTTACTCTTCTCTCTCTTTTAGTTGAATGATTGGCAATTAACATTTTTAATAACATTGTTACATGTCTATGCAGTAAAGACGTTAATACTGTGAAGAAGCTTGTGGATGACTGTCTTTCCAGCCAGTTATCATCTTCACTCCGTCCTCATGATGCTGTTTCTGCCTTGGGTCCTATGTATGATAGCCATGAATCAAATTACATTCCAAATATGCAAGCTTGTGACCGTGCAATTTCAAGGTTCCTTGATTTTTGTCGGGATAAAAAGAATGAAATGAATAGTTTTGTGCACAATTATATGCAAAAGATTGCATATATTCAATTCACAATTAAAGATGTGCGCTACAAGTTTTCTGTTTTCCAGGAGGCTCTGAAGTGTCAGAATGACCAATTTGATCCTTTAAAAGTTGTGCGTGGGATTGGTCCTGCATACAGGGCATGCCTGGCAGAAGTGGTGAGGAGAAAGGCTGCAATGAAGCTCTACATGGGTATGGCTGGACAATTGGCTGAAAGGCTTGCAACAAAAAGGGAAGCTGAAGTTAGGAGAAGGGAGGAGTTTCTTAAAGTACATAGTCTGTATATACCTCGCGACATTTTAGCATCAATGGGATTATATGATACTCCGAACCAGTGTGATGTCAATATAACTCCTTTTGATACTAATCTGCTTGATATCGACCTTTCTGACCTGGACCGTTATGCTCCTGAGTCTCTGTTAGGACTCTCTTCCAAGCGCGAGAAGCATGGGAGTTCGAAGAGCTCATTATCCATGTCTAAAGATGGTTCTCAATTAGCTGAAGTTGAGGGAAGTGGTATGGTGTTTTCTGAGAAATATGATTCTGAGTTACTTGAAGGTTCTGACTTGGTAGAGATTGCTGGTACTAGCAAAATGGAAGTTGAGAATGCAAAACTGAAAGCTGAACTTGCTTCCAAGATAGCCTTAATTTGTTCCATTAGCCCTGACTTTGATTATGAATCACTTGATGACAGTAAAATAGATAGTATATTGAAAAATGCTGCAGAGAAGACTTCTGAAGCTTTAAATCAGAAAGATGAGTACATGAAATATCTCAAAGCATCGCTGAAGATGAAGCAAATGCAGTGTGAATCCTATGAAAGACGGATTCAGGAATTGGAGCAAAGGTTGTCCGATCAGTATCAACAAGGGCGTAAACCTTCAGTTGATGAGGAAATATCCAATTCTGCGATTTCCACTGTAAAGACTGAAAATAACAAGTCGGAAGTATTGGGAGTTGAAGAAGCTCATATGCCTCATGCAATGGAAGAGGTTTCTTGTGCCTCTAGCTCATCAAAATCAGGGCTTCTCTCAAAACTTGATAAGGTCCGAGAAGGATTAGACGACAATATGACAGATTCTTCAATTATTCTAAGCCCTCATTTGGATTCATCGATGATGGATCCACATCGGGATGAAGAGCATCTTTGTGACAAAGATAAGAAAGAAACACCGTTTTCAGATGGGCACATGGCACTTACAACAATTTCCATGGCTATGAGTATGTCTCAGCCCTTGGGGGATTTACCTGACAAAGCTGTTCAACCGGGTTTGGATGCTAAAGCAAGTAATGACCTGGAATTGCAGAGTGCCCTAGCAGAAAAATCAAATCAATTATCTGTTGCAGAAACCAAGCTCCAAGTGCTGACAGAGGAGGTTTCCAAGCTTGGAAGAGAGCTGGAAATAAGTCGGAAGCTACTTGATGAATCTCAGGTATTACTAACTGAGATGGGAACTTTATCCATTGTTTTGTTTCTATGATGATTACATACAACTAAATCAAATAAATTTCGAGTCTCCAGCCCTTTGCTTAAACAGTATTTGATCGATCCACCTACTAGCGTGTTGCTGTCCTTATTAAGATGCCAATTTGTCCCCCAAAATGGACAAATCACTTGTTTCCAACAATGTAGAAATCATGACAATCATTTCAAAAGCATACCTTTTAGAAAGGTTTTTAAAAGGAAGCTGGAGGCACATGGATCTGTTTTATGTTCTTTATTCTGGTGACCTCTGCTTTTATTCTCACGTTGCTAGTGGAAGATTGAAGACTTTATACTCCATGGATGCTTTGGCAATGAACATTATATCACACAGCTATAAACTAGAATTATCTTTTCTTAGGATGGACAACAACCAGGGGTGGAACTCCATCACCACATATCCACCACCAACCTTATCTGTGCACCTAAATAATTACAAAGAACAATTTTCGAGGATCTTTATCACTTTTAATAATAAAGGGTTATCCTTTAAAATTTGTGAACTACTACGATTTGAAGGCATGCAGAGTTCCTGTTCCTAGGGGTCTGGAATAGGGATTTATGTGCAATCATAGTGAGAGTCTATGTAATTGTGATAAACAGGAGGGCAAAACTACTTAGTAACCCCAGAGTTTTCTGTATTAGAAAAGAATATAATGCAAACTTTAATTAGCTTGTTCAATACTTGAAGCGAACCCTTCTAATAATATTTGCTTTACATAACAGTATGATATGGGTACGACACCTCCAACTGTTGATTCTCACAGGTTTTTGGGAACTTCCATTAGCCAGATATTAGCATTGAGAAATAAGCATTCTGCCTAGACCTCCTTTTAGATTTTCTTGGAACCAGATGAAAACTTCTTGCACAGTAATGCCAACATTGGCCGGACTGATGCTGCCATATGCATCTGAATTATCCACATCTCAAAATGGGGAGTAAGTAGAGAGTTCATAGAGGCACATCAATGAAGAAATGAAGGAGAATTGGGTAGTATGGGTGATTCTGAGTCTTCCTTGAGAGAGATTATTATGCTGGAGAAAACGGAAGAACAGATTACTGACTTGTTGGAAGATTGATTTCATCTATAAGAGTTGTAATTCGAATCAGCTTGCAGAGTCACAAGGAATTGGACTGTTAGTCTGAAATTCTAAAATTAAGATCAGTGATAAATTCTGAAGGTCTTGAATTTACTGAACCGAGCCTGTGTCCTATTTTATTCGAGAAAAATTCTCTATGGTCCCCAACCCATTGCCCTAGCGATGAGTTGGCCCCCAACCTTAAAAATATGCTAGTTGGTCCACTACTGTTCGTTATTGTTTTATAATTAGTTCCCAATAACGGAACCGTTCAAATCTCTATTGAACAGTCATGTGACCCTCACACCCCAACTTATGGAGTTAGGTTTTTGTTTCCCAGCTTGTATTGATGCCTATAATTTTGAAGTGAGTCATATTTCTGTGGGGCACGTGACTATCTACAAATATTAGGACGTTTCCTTCACTAGGGACTGGTTGTGTTGCACAACCAAAGGTTGATGACGAACTTGCTACTTTTTTAAAGGTTGGGGACCAATTTTCTACTAGGGCTATTGGTTGGGGAACAATATTGCAATTTTCTCATCCTGTTGAATATTGTGGCGTGGGTTAGAACTTCATTAAGATTTGTTGAAAGTTGAAACTATAGCATTCTTTGACATTAAGCTTATTTTTATATGGGAGGTGGGGGTTAAAGATAATGATTTTGGGGGAAAATAGAGACTGCTCTATTGACTATCAACCTAAGTTTTTGAGTATCTAATAATTGGGATATTGAAATACTGAGGCTACATTCAAAATATTAATACAAAGTAGTGTTCTTGGTTTTTTTTTTTTGGTGGGGGGTGGGGGAGCTTACAACTGACCTAGCGAATAAATTATAGATGTACAGTGATAGATTGATAGTAATTGAGAGCTTTTGCATCTTCCTGTGCTTCGATGTCCTTCCCCTGGTTTTCTTTCTTGTGCAAAAATGTGATACATAGACTTGGAAAAGAATAGCGTACTACCTGATTGAAAATTTGAATTTGGGGAGAGTGGGTATATATTGTGGTACTGCCAGCCTTTTGAATTCTTTCAGAAGGATTGCATCTTCTTAAACAAAGATTGGAACAGGTTCTTATCTTGAGATATCAAGGCTTGGTTGAAAATACAAGCCTTGAATTTGTCAGAAGTTGTATTGTTTGGTAGTATGATAGAGATGGTGCTGTAAGTTTGAATTATACTTGTGTGAAACGAACATAAGATAAAAATTCTTGTTGAGGTGACAGAATATGAACTTTTATAACTGAGTTTGATGTCCAGGCTGAAGTTCAGATCTGGATGAATTAAATGAGTTGGATAACCCACAAATTAGATCAGAAACATATAGTGCTTGTTACAAGACAATCCACCATCTTCTGTTTTACAATTGATTGCACCAGCGCAGTTTAAGCATTCTATTATTGTTTTGCAGATGAATTGTGCTCATTTGGAGAACTGTCTACATGAAGCAAGAGAGGAAGCCCAAACCCATCTTTGCGCAGCTGATCGTCGGGCATCAGAATATAGTGCATTGCGTGCCTCTGCCATTAAAACTCACAGCCTGTTTGAAAGACTGAGAAGCTGTGTCTCGTCGGTTGCTTTTGCTGACTCTTTGCGTGCTTTAGCTCAATCATTAGCCAAGTACGTATCTTGCATTACTTTTCCTCTTTGTACTCATATTTTGAAGTCATTATGCAGACAACAACTATTTATTACATTTCTTTTATTATGTCAATCATGTTTTGCAATTTTACAGACTATGCTATATATATTGTGAAGTCATAAGCTGCCTGATGTATTCTTTGGCTGGTGAAGCCTCAGCATATGTAGTCCATACTTTCTAAATGATAGATACTCTTTGTGCAAGCATTTAAAGACCTTTTTTTCACACATAAAATGGAATAAATTATCAGACATATTCCAGTCAGTTATTTGATATAGCCCGATGTTGATTTTCTTGATTGAGATGACATTCATACTGTTGACAAATGTTTCCATGTCTCAAAGCTAGATCATTCTATAAATCTTTTGCTTGTATCCTATCAATTAGTTTATATTGCAGATGGTGCCTAGTAAATTTCTCTCATCTTATCCTCATTTCTGTTTACCCCTCCCTCCTTTTTCCTCTATTTATGGGATTTTTGGTTTAAAGTTCTTCATTTTAGCGTGCGCGCGGGGTGGGGGTCGTGGATGCTGATGATTTTGTTTGAATTGCTTTCCTTTTCAATTTTCAGTTCGAACAATGGAAATGATGATGATAGTAGTGGTGAGTTTCGTGAATGTATCCGGGTACTTGCCGATAAAGTTGGTCTTCTGTCAAGGTATCGTGCGGAAGTAGCTGACAGATATTCAAAAGCTGAAGCTGAAATTGAACTGCTCAAGAAGGAATTGGAGGAGAAGAAAGAGTCAGTGAACACTTTATATGTAAAGCATCAACTAGAGAAGCAGGTATTTTATACTAGGCCTTTGTAGTTGTTTGTAGATTCACTGTACCCCATCCAGGGTTTTTGATTCAAATTTAAGATAGTTCTATGGCCTGATTTTGAGGTGTAAGCAAACAAATGATATTTGTACAGGCGAATAAAGAGAAGATATCTTTTGGCCGGTTAGAAGTTCATGAAATTGCTGCATTTGTTCTCAACTCTGCTGGACATTACGAGGCTATCAACCGTAACTGCCCTTATTATTATCTCTCGGCTGAATCCGTGGCCTTGTTTGCTGCCGATCTCCCAAGTCGTCCAAGCTACATTGTAGGGCTAATTGTGCATATCGAACGACAGAGAGTGAAGTCGACAACATTGGACCGAGGTGAGAATATTAGAGATCCAGTGGATTTACTGACCTCGGATACAGGAACCAGTCGGTTGACCTTGAATTCAGGATCAACATCGAACCCGTATGGTCTCCCTCTTGGCTGTGAATACTTTGTAGTAACAGTAGCCATGTTACCTGATACTACCATTCATTTGTCACCAACTTCCTGATCTAGCAAATGGCGGACGGACATGATGGAAGAAACCAAGTGTAAATATATTGTAATGTTACCTTTAGCTGGAGTTTTTCACTCGATTTTGTGTTTGTACATTTAACTACTAATTTAGTCCAATCAATCCCTTCTTTGTATACAATGATGCTACTCATGAAACATGTACAAATTTGTGAATATTGTCCATCCACCTCATCCTGTGTAGTGAAAACACTTCATTGAACTCTCTTTCTTGTGCTCAAGGAAATCCCGTTAATGTTAGATTGATGAGAGAATGCACTTTAGAAAACTATAGAGGCCAGTTTGACACGATTTTTAAAAAGTTGTTACTAAACATGTTCGAATAATTTTTTGGAAGTATTTTGTCCGAAAGAAATGGTTAATGTAGCTTTTTCGAGTCTAGGAGTTAGCATCTTTCCAACCATCATTTATCATTCTTAATTGTCTTTACAAACGACACCACAATAGACAAAATAAAAGTTGAAAACAAAAAAAAGTACAAAAGAGGCCCACACACCAAGACGGGTAAGGCCCAATTAGCCCATTTAAAGATCAAAGTGTCGGCAAAAGAAAATGACACTTTACCAGTGTTCACTGACCCAAAACAGTTTTCCCAATCCAACGGCTCAAGTATAAAGTTCCAGGAAAAAGCACATGGTTGTGGGGCCCAAATCTCAGCCTGTTTTTCACGCTCTTTTGTATCTCCGCCTGTCGTTTTAGCCAGCTGTAACTTGAGTCTCAATCGGTAAATACAAATATATATATTAAACTGCCTTAATTAAACTGTCAAAATAAATTAGGGTTGCATTATGAAAAATTTAACTGATGACTGATGTCTAGAGGTGGCTATAGTCGAACCGAATCGACTCGGCTCATAGACACTTGAGCTCGACTTGGCCCAGCAATTTTTTTAGAAATTAAAAGGACAAGTCCACAAAATGAGGAAAAAAATGAGTCAGTCCACGAGCACAAATGAGTTTGTACTCATAAGCCCAAACGATCTAGCTCATGCACTCGCTTGACTCAAAAAAAAAATTGTAAATTCATTTTGATCCATGACTCGTCTCAAAATGAACTAGACCCATCTATGATCGAGGTGGACAGATTTGAGTCAAGAGTTGCTCAACTCAATTCCATACCTATTTTGTATTAACTTTTTTGATTCGATCGATTACATAAAAGGCGAGCACATAGCCTCTTGAACATATGAGAGTAGCGAACCTAAAAGCAAATGCTAATTCCATACCTATTTCGTATTAAAGACACTTTTTTGATTCGATCGATTATATAAAAAGCGAGCACATAGCCTCTTGAACATATGAGAGTAGCGAAACTAAAAGCAAAATCCAATAACGAAAGATGTCCACAAAATGTTATTACTCACTTTAGTCAATTCAAATTATCGAACTAGACACTTGTGATCGAAAAAACTAACCCACTCAAAAATAAATTCGACACAAGTATGATAGAAATTAGGTGGCCTAAATTGGAAAACTTCATTTCCTCTTTACTTTACAACAATAGAAGTAACAACTCTAAACTGAAGATTAAGGACTTGTACTTTTCTATCCCTCATCCTCCAAGGAAAGTGTTTGGTAGGGATTTTTGGGGGAAGAATTAATTTTTGAATAGTGATTTGATGGGAAATATGTGGTTGAAAAAGAAGAAAAAAGTATTGATGTGATGAAAAATATTATTTTATTGAAAAATGTGCAGTTGAAAATGAAAATTAATTTACTGTAGAAAAGAAAAATCTGTACCAAACAGGCCCTAAATATCCACTTTTTTTTTACTTTAAAAAAAGAAGAAGAAAAAGTTAACCTACAAAAATTAAAATAAAAATGAAATAAATCACTTTACAGACTTTCCGTGACTGTAGCCGTAATACGAAAGGTACCACCTAACAAATTTCTTCAACCCGGTTTGCAAATCGGTTGTCGGTTTATACCCTAGTTCTCTTCGGGCCAAACTTATATTCGCATGGGTAAACGGAACGTCGCCGTTTCCAGGCATTTCAACCATCTTCTTTTTAGCTTTAACTTTCAGTTGCCTTTCCAATATTCCAACCATCATCGGAACAGTCACCGGCGACGTATTACCCAAGTTAAAGATCCGGTACTGAGCCGGACCTCGTTTCTTCCCACCCGACCCGGTACTTTTCTTCGCCGTGTCAAGAGAAGCCACACAACCCTTCACAATGTCATCAATGTAGGTAAAATCCCGGGCTAAGTCGACCCGGTTCTTGCCACGGTAAACTGTTATCGGTTTTCCTTGCAAAATGTTCCGGGTGAAGGAAAAATACGCCATGTCGGGTCGTCCCCAGGGGCCATAAACAGTGAAGAACCTCAATCCGGTAATGGATAATCCGTAAATGTGATTGTAAGTGTGGGTAATTTCTTCTCCGGCTTTTTTCGTGGCGGCGTATAATGAAGCTGGCTGGTCGGTTCGGTCCAATTCCGAGAAGGGAACCTTTTCATTGAGGCCGTAGACTGAGCTGGAGCTAGCCCACACAATTGAAGGCTGTGGATTGGCGGTTTTGCAGGCTTCGAGAAGAGCGACTAATCCTGCAATATTACTGTGCACGTACGAGTGTGGATTTTCAATGGCGTATCGAACCCCAGCTTGTGCAGCCAAATGCATTACATGTGTAAACGCCACAACGTCAAAAAGCTTGGCTAACAATGGAGAATCATTGATATCACCTTCAACAATGAAAATATTTCGCGCATTCAACAAGCTTTTTCTGGCTTTTTTCAATGATGGGTCATAATAATCGTTGAAATTATCCAGACCCACAACGCCGTCGCCACGTTTTCTCAAGGCGAGAGAAACATGGGTGCCAACGAAACCGGCGGCGCCGGTGACGAGAACGGAGAATCCATTTGCACGGTGGATCTGGGCGGAGGTACGTACTTGTTTCTCCCATTGGATACCACCCCACGTGGAGGAGAGATACCGGCTACCCGACTCTACAAATGATTGGAAACTCAAATACGACGCTGTTAGTGCCACCAAGAACAAAGCCCACAAAAACAACGTACTCGTTGAGGCAAAACAGCGATGGAATTGTCTGTGCATTGTGTTGTTCCTATCCTTAAACTTCCCAGGCGTTGATGGGAGAAACAATTCCTCTTCATTCAATGAAGGCATTTTCAGCAATTATAGGAGGAAAAAATATGTATACACACGGAATCAAACAGGGTGTTGTCGAGAGGGAAGGAATCGAAATCGAAAGAACATAAACAGCTGCAGATGAAAATGGGATGCACCCGCTAAGAGAAATGCAAGAGAGTAGAGAGATATATATAGTGGGAGACCACTGACAAAGTATTACGCGTTAAAGGACTGCCAGAGTGGAAAGAAGAAGAAGATGAAAAGAGAGAGAAAGACACCTTACAATGTACTGTAGATTTTGATTATTCACAACATGTTTTTTTAATAATTTCCTGTTTCAGAGAGTGAGGAATAGGGATAGGGATAGGGATAGCGATAGTCGATGATTCAACGCGGTGGATTCGACATTTACAATGTACGGTTGTACCTAGTAAAATAGGAAGTCCACGCGGTGGCAATGTGGCGAGATGGATTCACTTGTAATTACGTGATTAAAATTAATTATTTAATCTCCATCGAACATGGACTAAATAAGAAAAATGAAAAATAAGATGGACTTTCGAGGAATGGCTTGGATCCATTGCCACTTCTACTTGGACTACAAAAATTTCCCAACCTTACTCAAGTATGCATTGGAGTTTCACAAACGAAGTTCAGAATCAATAAGATGTTGGAAAAAACTGGAAAAGTGGGCTGACTTTGGCACTAATTTTGAGCGGGACTCGGTTGGCTATTTTGAAAGATGAAAGTTGATTTGTGTTCTCCTCCATGAGTACATCGAAATCATATACTTACTTGTAAAAAATGATGCTCGGGTGAATGAGAAATTGAAACTCAAAGTATGCCATGTGAAAGGAGTTTGTTGGTGGGAAAACTAAAAAAGTTAATGTTTGTTCCACATAGGAAGTTGATGAAAATTAAAACCATTTTATAAAGGATTACACTTTAGAGTTGTGTAATCACGTGTAGTATAGAAGCTCTCTCCACGTGCGCGTGCTGGGGGGTGCAAATCTTGGACCGAAATAGGCTGCGGACCTTGAACTTGTGTGCGTACACGAATGTCGGACCGAAAGGAGCAAAAATGGCCCCTCGTGAGTGTCCACGTTTTGCTACAATCTTTAATTTTTCCAACTGACTTTTCATTTTTTGAAACAGTTGAAACTCCAAAAACTCATGTTTTAATTGGTATGAAATGAATGTGCAGCCAGTCTTTAAATGTGTCTCGATTTTTCACAGTTCAACACACGAATTTTCATCTGCAAATTCATCTGTATCCAGTTTCTGTTTTTCTGCATTTCTGTTTCTGTTCGAGTCTGTGGTGATATTTTTCAGATGCTTGTTCAGTTCTCTGGAGTAGAATCTGCTGTGCTCGGATTTTACTGGTTTCTCCGTTGTATCCTGGGAAGCAGACACTTATACTACCTCAAGCACGTACGGTGAGGGAGAGAATCTGTTTTAAGGAAACTGTGTGTAACACAGGTTTCGGGTTAAAAGTTTTATACAGTTTTAATCACTTGTTCTTGCTCGATTGGCATATTGATGTTGCATATTAATGTTTTGTAATTATTTAACTTACCTGTTATTTCTTACTGCAACGAATCATTGAATTTGTTATAAGTACAATTTAATCTGTTATGATATGCAAAATCGGTGTATCTGTCACTGCATATATAGTATCCATACTGCAAATCTGATATCCAATCTGCGTATACTGTATCCAGTGTGTAAATCCGGTATTTGATATTTGAAACAATTATCCTACATAAGAATCAAGTGAAAGAGAGCCGTTTAATCTTTCTAGAAAGCGAATAGCATCGAGAGTATGGAAATTAACTTACTGGGAATTATGACCATATTCTTCATTTTGATAGTTATATCGAACCCACAAATGCAAGTATTTTTGAGTTATATCGAGATCATTAGACATTTTTTTAGAATTAAATCATTATTGTTCGTTTGGATTCGTAAACTAGGCCTCGTGCTAGCTTTCGAACTAATTAGAATATTTTGTGAATTGTATCGCTAGAAGAAGTCATGTCATTTTAAATTTTTTGAAATTTTGTTTGAATTATAGAGAATTATATGAATCTTGTTTTGAATAGTTGTGCGCTTCTTGAGTTTGTTGTTACTTTTTTAATTTTGGAAAATCTTGACTCTGGTAAAAAGTGTAATGTAGTGAGAGAGTGAGTCTACGCATTGGTTAAGATTTTTATTTATTTTGTATTTTAGTTGTTAATTTTAGTGATCGAGTCGATGGTATTTGCTTATAAGTAAATTTATTTGAATAATGCTAAGTGTACACAATCTTTTACACTTCTCTCACATGGAGGGGGGCCCATACATAATAAAATAATCGTGGACCCCCCTCCATGTGAGAGGTGTGTAAAAGATTGTGTAAAAATGTGTATGTACATGTAGCATTACCCAATTTATTTTACGTGGTGGATAATGTACTTAAGGAGGTAAAGCTTTCCATATGGGCACTATATGTTTGCTAGTTTATGCCTTTTATGTTTATTTAAATTTTCTATTATCTTGTGTTTTGGCCATTAACTATTATTTTTTATTTCATAGTAGATTAATCTCGAAACTAATTGATATGTCGCTTGCTGACTTTGGGAGGATAATATGGTACTCCCCGTCTCCCCCCTCCACACACACGCGCGTGACACACTCACACACGTATATGTCATGCATTTGTTTGGAACATTGTACGATATATGATACTGTGTGATATTTGTACATAAATTTACGATCTATGTGGATATTTAGCACATAGTAGATGGATTGAGGGCTTATAGTACGTCGAGAATGTATATCGTAAGGGATATAATGTTGAAGGATGTTGAAGACCCTTGGCCTCGACTTTTTAAGGACTACACTATTGTTTTCGCTTATCGTATTTCAAATAGAGGAGTTAAAAGATTAGCGTAGAAGAAATTATAGAAAGCAAAGTTTCGATAACAAATGAAATTATAAAACAACTTGAGAAATCATAGAAACAGAGTTACGGAAGTTCGAATTTACAAGGAATCCGTAAACGACCAAGTGACCATTTGTTCTGAAAAGTTTTGATTAATGTTTCAAAAATCAATCCAGATATTGATCGGAAAAGATAGAGAAACCAGAGTCAAGGGATCGAATTAACTACTGGTCACCACCAGTGGCGGAGTTAGCACCAGGCAAGGGGGTGTGGCCGCGCGTACTGGCTTCGTCGGAGTCACGTCGCCGGTCGAGAGACTCTGCCACTGCAGAAAAAATGAATAAAAAATGCAGACCTAGGTTGAAGATGAAAGCAAAGTTGTTGGGCCATTTTTGTGTTTTTAATTGTGATTGTGTGGGCCTTTTTTTGTGATTGGGCCTCTTTTTTTTAAAAGGCCCAAATGCCCAATCTTATAGGAAATCACTTTGTATTGAATCAGACTCCCAAATGAATTCCAATTGCAATGAAAAACGAAAGAGGCAGTGCAATTGTGCAAACCATATCTTCTATCTGCTATCTCCATTCTCAAAATCTCAATCCCTCCCTTGAAGTCTCGCGCCCAGCCCCTGCCCTGTGATGGTGTGACCTGCTGTCGGCCTCTCCACCTCGGATCTCTACCACTGGCCTTCGCTGTTGTGGGTCAGTGAGCCTCTCTTTCCTTTTTTTTTAGTTTTTGTTCTTTTAGAGTTTAGTTCATTTTTTTGATTTATTATTTATGATTTATGCTTTATGAGTTATGGATGTGCTTGTGAGCCTGTTGACTGTGAATATTTTGATTTTTGTAAATTTGAGGCTTTGGGACTTTGTGAATCCGAGAATTTCAGAATATTGGGCATTTTGTTGTTGAATGCTGAGGTTTATGATTTATGAAAATTGGAAATTTGTGAATTTGATATTTGTGGGCTGTGAATCTGATTTGTGATAAATGATAATGATAAACTGGAGAATTTTTGTAATAAATAATAGGTTGTTGTTGGAAATTGGAAATTTAAACTTGGTGATAGTTTAATTTGTGATTTACATTTACGAAAATTGGGAATTTACGTTTTAGTACATTCGATTTTTTTATATTATTTAATTAAATATCAATAAAAGTCCTCGCTATTACAATGGTCGGCAGTAAGCGGCCGCCCTACCTGACTTCCAATCCTGTATCCGCCACTGGTCAACACCCAATGATACTATGCAGCACGAACCCACTCTACCAGCTAATGGAACTACCAAAATAAACACTCCTAAAACTGTAACTGGCTTATCAAGAAACCTCTCACACTTTGTGCTGGCTTGCTTGCTTTGAGAGCCATATGCATCCTATTATGGGAATTCATAAAATAAGTGTGATAATGTTGAGAATGCCTACTTATAAGCTAACCACGGGATTTTATTTTAGTTTTTTAACTGTGAAGATTTTGAATAATACTATCTAGTATCAGTATATTCAATTAAAAGTGAAATTATGTTAGTCATTTAATTGAACTTGTCATTTAACGCTACTAGTGCTGCCACCTAAACTGTTATTAAACACTAGTGATGCTAAATAGCACTACTTGATTTTTGGTGAGAAAAATGTGAGAATAACGGAATTCAAGAAATTAGAGAAAAGGGTAAGTGATGGTATTTGCGGATGAGAGGAAAAATGTGGGTCCAACTTAAATGGATGGAACTCACATAATTGTGGATCACATAGGGGTGGCAAATGGACAAAGTTGTTAGTGGGCTCGACTCGACTCTGTTTTGAGATGAGTCATGGACCGAGTCGAGCCCATGGATCGATTTGTTTTTGGCTCTTGAGTTGGTACTTTTTTGCTTGTTTTTGAGCTTATTTTATCAATTTATTTTTAAAAAATTGTTCATTTTTAGCTTATTTTTTAATTTCTTATTTTTTTTTTTAAGAAGAGTCACCTCGTGGACTGTTCAACTCGGTCCATGATGGCCAAGAGCCAAAAGACGGAGCCGAGGATTTGGACATAAGCTCGGTCTGACCCATTTGCCACCCTAGAATCATGCAGCGTATAAATCAATTCTCAACTTATTTATAAGTAAGTTACAAGATTTATAGTTTTGTAAGCTATGGTCCGCACAATTTATAGGTGCCTCAACAAGATTACTTTTTGCCAAATGAGTGTGATCTTTTTATAAATATAAAAAAAATAAACCAAGGTCTTTGCGATACTTGTTGTGGATGATTTTCGTCATCTTTTCTCCCCAAAGTTTTATATTTTATCCTTTACGTTATCATTAATAGCATTCTATCTATGTAGTTTACTTTCACTAACAAGTGACTTATATGTGCAACATCGATTGACTTCGACGACTTAATGGGCTATTACATTAAAACTTTAGAGATTAAATAAGTCAGAAAAATAATTCATAGATCAACTTGAAATTTTGCACAAACTTGACCATTTGTGAAATTGTCTAAACTTATGGTCTAAATTGAAATTAACTCAAACATTTCAGGGGTTAATTTGTTTGACTCCAAGTCTTACCACCAGAAAACCTCTGGATTTTCTTCTCCATCGTACGACATTCGTTAATATAAGATTCAAAGGTGCAATCGAGGCCGCGCAGCCGTGATTTGCCGCCATGGATCCACAGAGCCAAACCACTTCTCTACAACGACTCCAAAATGTTGAAAAGGTAATTTCTATCAAATCTCTGTAGAAACAAGACCTTAACTTTACCCCCAATTAATTGCTTAATTTCAATGTAGAATCAAGTTTTTTTTTTTTTTTAAATCTCAGATAATAGTAAGGGTGTTGGAACTAGCCGGAGGAGTGATGGATGAAATGGCGAGCCCGAGCGGTCCCAGAAAGGAACTAGTTAACAATCACTGTAGTGAGTTCATGAAATTTATCAAGGTCCTTATTTTTCTTGATTTAAATTGATGAATTACCCATTTATTTTTTAGCTCGTATATAATTTTTTCAGTTCCCGCTTTTAAAAAGTTTTAGCGTTTTTAGTTTACTTCAGTTGTGGGGTTTTATTGAATGGAGATATTATAGCTTTCTTTGTTTCGTGTTTTTTTATAGGACATTCAGGTGACCCTGCGAGAGGAAATCAAAAGTGCTTGCGAGTATCGTCCATTTGAGAAGTGTGACTATGTTCCAAGAATATCGAACGAGATTTGTTATAAGAAACTGGAATATGTTATTACTCAATTAGATGAGATGAAGCAAACAATTGAGGGATATCGCAATGCAGCTTGAGGGCACTTATTGTACTATATCACTGTGTCTTGTGGGGGGCAATTGGAGAATGGCGTAATATTAGAACATTGATGTTTTGAGAAGAATTGTGAGAAATTATGATTCTCATTACTGTTTTTGTATGACCGATAACGAGTTTGCTTTTCTTTCTTTCATTTTCTCTTCCCCCTGCTCAAGAATATATTCACCTTATGCTAGAAATTTAGAGCAGCTTATCGTTTAATTTCTTTACCTCCATGCTCCTTACTCTGAATTCCGATGGTAGAAAGATATTCTGAAATTTCTATGTAATGTTTCTAGTTATAGAACTCCTAAATTTTAGACAAAGGAAATGAATCTTTTACTAGCTAAAGGTTAATATCTTATGCTGTAATGCATGGTTTGACTCCATTGGATACACATATATATATGGACTTTCTAGGAATTAAGCAACCCTTGCCATAGATGCTATCGTGTGGAAGTGGTTTTCAACCAAGTTGCCTCTTTTCTTATGAGGGTAATTATGTTGTCTAGATATTGGTGTTTGGATTGATATTGTAGAACCAGCAATATCTTATCGTGACATCTTATTATTTTGAAAGGATGCTTGGATCATCTTTCCATTTGATGCTTAATCTGCAGTGGTCATTATTGTTGTAATAAGATCTGCCAGAGGTTGCTTAATGGTGTGTCCTCCACCAAAGTTGAAGAGTTTCGCAAATAACACCCCTCTGCCTTTCAGATATCTTAATATCTACTTACATAGGTTCATACATGCCCCCCCACCCCCCCCCTCTTCTTCCTTTTTTTTTTTTTTTGTGAGTGTGTTTGTTTTGTGTATGGTTGTACGCAGGACTCAGGAATATATTATATAATTTAGATCTATGTTGAATCAATTTGCTTCGGACATTTTCTTTAAATCTGAAATTTGATTTTTTTTTTCTTCGAGGGGATCAATAGTGTATCTTGGCAAATATCTGGTTTTGTGTGGTTAGTTTTTGTATTCTCTTTTCATGGATTATTAGTTTTGCTCCACAAATTGGTTTTATAGAATTGCGATTCAACGATTTTTTTTTCTTTTTAATTAAAAACTATGGTGCCTTCTATGGGTATTTTTTATTATTTATGTCAATGAAATTTATATCATGAAGAAATTGAGATTTCTTTTCCTGGAAATTTATTTTTAATTAATTTGTGGTTATTTGTGCTTTTGAAAAATTGAGTAACTTTACCTAGCTATTAAAAAGGTGCCTTTTTCTGATAGTGTTGCTATCTGTTTATAACTTCATGCATCTGTTAGTTTATTCTGTGATACCGTAGGTTTTGGGATCTTTTTCAGAAATGCAAGCTTGTTTTGTTTTTGGTTTTTTAACATAATAAAACTCATCTGCTTACTGAGTATTTCAGTTTACTGCCAATCACCATCTACTTCAATTTATATTTGGTTTCTCTTAACTGCTTTCCAATTTTTACCCATGGGAAGCAAGAGACTATTTTTGTTCCTTTGATGTTGACCTACATATATTTCCTTTCCTTTACAGCATCTAAAAACTTTTCAGAATATATTGTCTCTTGCTCTTTCATGGATTTCTCATTACTTGTAATTTTGGACTTCATTTTTTTATCATTTTCAAACTGTTCAATAATAGGCTCTGCTATTCCCTTTTTTATGAAACTTTGATTTCTTGAATTGTTCGTATGCATTATTCTTCTATGATCCTGTTCTCCTTTTCTAATAAGCCATATAATCATTTTCTTCTTGAATCTTGATCATGTTTATGCTGTTTCAATGTAATAGAATTTCTGCTAGTTCTTCCATTTCCTTGTTAGATGTCTTGGTACATTTTCTAAAATGTGGGTCTGCTTCTGTTGCAGGCTTACTATTTTATTAGATACGGGTTGTACAAGTGTCATAAATGTGTCAAATAAAATTTCAGGCTTAAATGTACTTAAAATGATTGCATACACTATAATCCACCAGTCACCAGGTTTTATTTGCATTTTGTTTTCTGGCGACTGTTTCTTCATCTGTTCCAAATTATGGAATACTGACATAAATATTTTTGTTGCTAGTTTCATATTCTTTAGCTGTTAGAATGTACCTGGCTAGTTGCTATTGTACTTACTGATATGGGTATAATTTACTGTTAATGGTGGTTGTGAGCCATCATATTAGCCCAATCAACTGTACTAGGACACCAACCTCATCCTTTGCAAATCCAGCCTGCTGTGTGATCCGAATGCGTAGTGTTATGACTGCAATTTTGTAAGGCCTGGCTGCTCGATAACATCACGAGTGACTGGGAAAGGGTGGCTGTCATCAACATCACATTCCTCTGTCTTTCTCATCATTGTTTACTCTGTTGAATGTTGTGCATCAACATGGACAACAGGGGATGTAAACTACGCCCATGAGATATAGAGAAGCATCTAGAGAGGCATTTGTACTCTACTGATTTGTTTTACTCATTTCACATAGTCCTACTGCTTTCTTATGCATTGCAAAGTGTGGCCTTTTCTTATTCAGATTGAAATAATTCAAATGCTTGGAACTACAGTTACTGATTAGCTTATCATCATAAGTTGCTTTTTCCCGTCTAGTTTTGTTTGGTGCCTGTTTAACTTTGGTATTATTGTGTACCAGTGTGCGGGTGGGGGAGCTGGAGAAGAGGATGTAGGAAAAGTGAGAAGATAGTGTATGTAATAGTGACACCAACTTCTCTTAGAAATCTTGAGGTGAAGTGGTTTAGGGAAGATACTCGAGATGGAGAAATGGTAATTGTTGGCTATGCTATACTAGCAGATATGAACGTTTGGTACAAATTCATTTATTTAGATTTGTGTTCAACGGAACCCACCCTTCTCGATATTTTGCAGTTGTACATGAACTAAAAGGCATATTGGAGAAACCTAAAATCCCATTATTGTTTTTTCTTAATCAATGTGAACAATATTCCACAAGTCAATTAAGTAGCTAGAGATGTACAAAACTGTAAATTCTGTTTATTATTGTACTGATCCATCATATGTTATCCCCATTGTATGTTGATTTGTCTGAAAGAAGAGGTTCCTCCAAATCAATTCTAC
Organism: Fraxinus americana; assembly: GCA_035079005.1. NCBI lineage: Eukaryota > Viridiplantae > Streptophyta > Magnoliopsida > Lamiales > Oleaceae > Fraxinus > Fraxinus americana. The sequence goes on along the minus strand of CM068717.1, from coordinate 2,147,514 downwards.
AGCTTGTTTCATCTGAAGATTCACTAGACAGTGGTTTCTGATTGCTTTGCTTCTTTATTTGTCTGGGGTCAACGTTCATCGTCTCTTCATTCTCTTTTGCTTTGCCCCATAGTACAACATATAATCCAACAATCACAGCAACTGAACCAACCATGCTGATATGAGAAGATATCAATTAGACTGATAAGATTAACAATATATAGGATGTTTGGTTGAGAGTATTGGACAATACTAAGAAAGAAAAACAAACTAAACTTTTGTTCATTATACTTTTCCATCATGTCGAATACTATGTTCCAGAATTATGACAAGATATAGGAATATTATGGTTATACCTTCCAGTGTACATCTCTTCATGTAGAAATACACAGGCCAAAACAGTCACTATAACTGTTAATAGAGGATTGAACATGGCAGAAAATAGTGGACCTCTTTGTGCAATGCACCAGGCTTGGGCAAAGAAAGTGACAGCTGATGATACACCCTGCATTCCCAAATCCCAAACTATACTGTTAGTTTTCAAATAATTTTATCACCCTTTATTTCATTGCAAGAACAGACTTCAGTGACGGATTTTTCATATCAGATTCTTGAATAATACGAGTAAAAATCGATATATAGCTTGCTACTCACAGCATACAAGCAGCAGAGGAATTCGAGATACGAATTCAGTCGCCAAACTTTCATATCGGGCTCTAAGATCAACGCAACAACTGCAGATTGCAACGCTGCAAAGAGACACATCCATGCAGTTAAAGATAGATGATCCGGGTAGCTAGCTGATACAGGGACCTGTTAACAAATTATTCAAGAAAAGAAGAACAGTTGAAAATCATTTGGAAATTGTAAAATATTTGTAAATCTTGAGAATTGAATACCTGTAAAATTAGCCAAAGTGACCAGCAACAAGAGCTTCCAAACAGAAATAAACAACCGAGCAACCAATTCTCACCTCCTCGGTCCATAATTGGCAGAAACTCTTTGTTGAGTAGCTTTGGACCTTTCAGCAGAGCCATGGCTACTGCACCCGTAACGCAGATTATTGTGCCAATGATCTTCGCCATACTTCTCAAGCTTCGAGTATGCAATTTCTCTAACCTGCCGTGAACGGAGTATGTACACTATCCCTCTTTATAAACTGATTTATAAATTTGTCAAATGGAGGCTAAATGTTAATAATTAATTTTTATGTAAGTATATACCCCATGATGTAGGCCAGCAGAAAGGTGACAGCAGGCACTAAATTCCCCAATGCACCTGCCGCTGATGATGAGGCTAGATACAAACCCTGGAAATAGATATTCTGATTTATTGTCACACTGCAATAAGAATTTAAAAGGAGAGCTTAATTACTAATGTCAAAAGATATATATACACATTCAACAAACACCATATGGAGTAGTGACTTGCCCAATAAGAGAGAGTAAAAATATCAACCAGAAGCTCTTCCATCCTATACAACATCTTGTTTTTCTCCTGCATAAAAGAGAGAAAAATTGTTACAATTTACAGGTATCATGCATGATATTTACAGTATACCCATTGGAAACAAGGATTCATTTTTGAATCATATTGTCCGTGTAAGTATGTAACAGGCCGTCTAATATTTGGTTTAGCTAAAAATCAGATTTTTTAGTCGATTTTGATAAAAGTTGATGAAATGTGTGGTTGAAAAGTTGATCAAAGTTGTGGGTTTCATGAAATGTATGGTTCAAAATAAGTTTGAAGCAAAATAAGTTTTATAAAATGGGTGCCAAACAGGCTAAGTATTTTAGGAGGCTGCTGTTGTTTCTTTTTGGCGTGGATTGTATGAGATTTCTCTTATAATGAAAATCTGTAGTTGATGACATGCTTATCTCCCACATTAAGAGTGAATTACTATAAAATTCTGTATGTTTTGTTTTGTTTGGTTTTTGATTTTATTTTTGTTTATCATTGCTCTCGTACAAGGATTAGATGATTAATCACGACAATCATGTTCGACTATCTCAATCAAAAGTTTAAACTTCTAATAAAGTTGTACTCGGGATTAGAAGGCTTAATCAATAACAACCATGTTCAACCATTTCATCATAACTTTAAACTTTTTAGGAAGGCGACTCAACAGATCAGCTCTTTCGATCAGATTTCATGACCTCACACGTCAAATTTTGATTAAAAAAAAAAAAAAAAGAATTCGGCTTGTACCTTGCGAAATAAGCTATTGGAGCAATGACAGAGAAGGCAATGGATTGCCTATACACTACAAACACCCTTGAACTCATATCATGTACAAGAGCAACTCTAGTGAAGAGGGTTACTCCTGCATATATGAACTGCAATGCAACCATTACAATTGCTGGCTTGTAATCTTCTAAACCCATATTTGCACAAAATATGCTTTTGAAAATGTTGTGACCCTCTTTATTTATAAACTTCCAAACACATTCATAATTAGAAATATTCTATGACAAGTGGGCGCCATAAGTTACAGGCAGGCTGATGGGCGCCAGCTTCTTAGAAATAAGAAGTTTGAAAGTATATGTAACATGGTATCGTGAATTTTCTGGTACAGTATGACACCAGATATCATTTTTTAGTTTTGTTTTAATTAAGGCTGTGTGTGTAATCTTGAATCGAGAACACACGTGAATAACTTTATGGATGATTCAAATTTGTTAGGCCGTACACAGCACATTATAGAGTCGTGCTATACACTTATTCCTCAACCGCAGATTGGCTTGCTTGAGAGATTCGGGGCGGAGACTTTGATACTAATGTATTATTAGCGTATATTGAGTATTCTACACTAGAGGTGTCAATCCGGGTGGTCCGGGCCGGGTCGGCCCGCCAACATATGAGCCCGGTAACGGCCCGCGTGAAAAAAAGCCCGTCCGCTGCGGGTTCCGGGCCGGTTACGGGTCGGCCCACAATTTTGGACTACAACCCAGGCCCGCCCGCTGACCCATCCGGGTCGAGCCCATGCGGGTCACGGGTATGATTCGTTAGGTTTGGCCCGTATGATTGTATAAATAAAGTTATAAAAATATAGAATTTTTCCGGTTTGGCCCATATGGAGAGCAACTCTCATTGAAAATAGGATTTTGAGAAGAAGAATCGCGAGAATCCATAATATAGTGGGATTAAAAAATTTAGTAGTTACTAGTGAGAACTGAGAAGAAAGAAATATAATCAAGATGATGATGATATTTGCAATTGAATAATTGTAATTGTAGTAAGGTAATAACAAGTATGAACTATGAAGTATAAATGTATAATAACTAATGAGAGGGTATTGTAAAAATAAATGTAAGAATAAATTGGAATTTATCGATGAAGGGGATGATATTACCGTTAGAAAATTTATATTACCATTAGTTAAAATTAAAAAAAAAAAAATTTGACCATGCAGCAGGCTACGCCTTTTTTTGAATTTTTATTTTTATTTTTTCAAATTTTTTTGTTTGGCTCTCTCCCCCCCTACCCCCCTTTTTTTTAATTTTTGTTTTATTTTTTTTTTTTCAATTTTTTTTTACGGGTCGCGGGTTAACCGCGGCCCGTGGGGGTGCAACCCGCGAAGCCCGCGGGTTACACCTCCTTGGCCCGTGAACCGCCCGCACGGGTCAGGGGTCGGCCCGCGGTCCCGGTTTTCACGGGCCGGTTTTCACTGGTCATGGCCGGCCCGTCCGTCTTGACACCTCTATTCTACACACGTATCAATTTTTACTATGTACAAGATTTATTTTATTTTTATGGAGACTTTTTTTTTTTGAGAGACGTTTGATATTCTTTGTACACTTCTTTACAATGATGAAGAATCTAATTTTGCAAGGAGATTAAAGAATCCACGCTAATCCATGTCTAATTTCATTTTGTTCGGCTTAATCCATGAAATATAATGATTTCCAATGATGCTACGTAACATTAGTCATAAAGTATTATCTCGATACATAAATATATGATTTATGAGTGAGTAAATGCTATTTAACACTCGTCCTAGTGGTAGTAGGATACACCTTTAATTGTCTAGCGCATCCAACATAGTTGGACAATTAAAGATGATCCAACTGCCATCTAGACTAATGTTAAACATCAATAGTGTTACTGGATATCCTTATCCATGATTTACGTGTTATGCATCGACTCGAAATAAATGTTGTCTCCCTTCTTAAGTATATCACGCTTTGTATGTTCTCGTACATTGGACGTCGGATTTTTTGTTGATAATGGATGAACGTCTTTACTTATATCTTAAAATCAGTTTTTTAAATTTATTTTATAAATATGTTTGAATCAAAGACAACCAAATTGGAAAACTACTATCTACTTAATAATGATACAAAATATTGTCAATATATAGCTTCTGATAACATGATATGCCATCTTTGTCATCGTCATTTGGATGAAGATGTGGGTGGCTCTGATGGGTTGCTGAGTAGGAACATTTGTATTTAGTTGATTCAATGTAATAGGATATGTGTTTATGTTTTGTCATTTTTCTGCACCGCGTGCCCTGGAGTGGTCATCTTAATTCTTTATACAGTGAAGCAAATAGGTCTAAATGTGGATTACGTAATGTAATTAGGAGAATCGGATCGATTAATTAATTAAATTTCACTTGATCACGGAACCATATGCGACGAGACGACGGCTTCATCTCGATTGAAAGTATGTAAATGCTAACATTAGTGTATGTTTATGATAATGCAAGTCCTATGGGATACAACTAGATTTGATTAAGCTAAGAAGGTGTCTTCGAACTTTTTGTCGACCATTTTTCTACTTCTTTCACTATTCTGTTATTTGTAAAGAAATCGAACATTTATGGCTTATCTGGTAATACACTAGACGAGAATAAAGTATTGATTATAGTTTGTTCGTTTAAGGCCATTCCCTATTGATCTTCGGGACGCCCATGAAATATAACAAATCTACTCTACTTCATACAATTTATGAATAAAATAACTTATTATGGATAATATCATGCTAATTACAACATAAATATAAAAATTAAAAATAATCGCTAAAGTTTTCAAATAAAAAAATTAAGGCTCCTCTACAAATGAATTAAGGCTAGATAATCGCTAATGAAAAATAATCGTTAAGGTTGTATGTAGCTCGTCTACAGATGAATAATGGCTAGATATATTTTTAAGTTCGTAAAATACTTTGTTTGTAATAACTAATAAGTGCTTTCGAAAAAACATATTGTTAGAATAAATCTGCAGTTACATGAAATTTGCACAGGATATGCATCATCATTCTCTCGTAAAAAAATTATCTAATTTCTCACTCTTTGACAGTGCTGTCAAGTTCATTCTCTCAAATTATTGTAACATATTTTTTAAGATAAGAGTTGTCGTCCGACTTTTTCTCAATATATGGGGCCATATTATAGGTTTTGACAAATCTCGATATTATGTCATTTTTGTGGATCACTTCACAAAATAAACTTGGCTTTTCATACAAGTATGATGTTAAGTTTATATTTGAAAATCTTAAAAGCCTCAAATACCAATTTCTATGGTCTTCAAATACTCTACGTACCGTTGTTATAGCGTTGAAAATTGCCGTATTCGTATCGTATAAAAAGATTTGACATGTATATTTCGGGTTAAATATCTTAATCGTCACTAAACTTTCTAAAATATTTTTGAGTTGTAGTTGAATTTTCTCAAATGTTTCACAGTTGTCCATAATCGTTTAAAAAATTTTGAGTTCCACTTTACTTACTAAAATATTATTTCATTTATTTAATCATCATGAAAAAGAGAAATGTTAGAGAAAATATGATATGAAATTTTTTTGCTTGTAAATTTCTTTGAATCACAATGAATTACAATAGTGGCGAAAGATGACGTATTCTCACATTTAAGTGAACCTCTATAGATCTTACGTATTTTTGTATGTCTATTTTTTCTACTATTATATTGCTCTCAATGATATAAAATTAAGTTTTCTTAGTCTCAAACATTACATCCAATTTTCTTCCTTCGAATTGGCTATAGACAAGTAGACATCACAATTTATTCAGCCCCCGTCTTACCAAATGCATCTCCATTTCCCACTTAACTGTCCACATATTTCAATTGTTCTTTAAATTCTGATATACTACTTATGGTTAGTTGTAGTTTCTAAGTTAACAGCCAGTCTTGATCTTTTGCCACTGGTGGACGCGATAAAAACTTCTCACTGTTGATGTGACAAGATAACCTTAAAAACATAGTTACACCTGCCCCTGTTGGAATAGGGTGCTGGACAACCATCTAACTCAAAACATGTACATGGAGGAAGTTTGAACGCAGGGGCGGATTAAAGTCATGATTGGTATCGATTGAAATTTTAATTTTAATTTAAATCAAATTTAACAATTAATTTTAATAACATATTTTATGTAATCTATAACTATTTAAATTTTATCAAAATTTACTAAAAAATTGATTTTAATCTCCACCAAATATAGGCAAAATCAAAATAAATTTGAATTTTTCTCTTTTCATCTCGTCATTTAACAAAATCTTAACCCTTATAATTTTTTTAAAATTTGTATATAATTTCTATACAAATTTTCACTTTCAATCAAATTTTCAAATAATTAGAACATAAATTTGCATTTTCTTTTATCAAACCGTGTATATAGAATGTGTGTGAACTCATTATATTCAATTTCACTTATATTTAACAAATTATATTTATTTGATTGATTATTAGTATTGAATATTAGTTATATGTTTTGCCTTTCGATTACTTGAATTGATTGTTTGTATCAAATATATTATAAGATTTTTAAATGTAAATATGCATTTTCTTATGATAAACAAAACATTAATAAAATGACACTTCGAAATCAAATGCATGAAAATGATTAACAAAATATTAATGAAGAAATGTTTTTAAAATGTAAATCTGCATTGTCTCGAATCAAGTATGAATAATTCAAAAGTCAAGAATAAAGTATTCCATTTGTACATGGATTGATTGTGCTCCCAACTCAAAATGTCTGCGTCTGCCCATGTTTGAACACAATTATATATACACATATAATTATTTCATCTAAAATATTAAGATATTGGAAATATATAGGACATATTTATATATTTATATTTAGGGGTTGTTTGTTTCTGATTCTCAAAATCAATTCTCAAATCAATTCTCATTTTCAACCACACATTCTTTAATAAAATAATATTTTCCAACACATCAATAATTTTCTCTTCTTTTTTAATCACACATTTCCCATCATATCACTATTCAAAATCAATTATTCCCCCCAAAATCCCTATCAAACAAGTACTTAATCTTGACATGTCCTGTTAACTTAGGCCGAATTCATTTTTCCTCAATGGTTTGAGACGCACATAATTTTCGCAACCAGACTTGAATTTAAGAGCTCTATCTTCTCTAATACCTAATACCGTCTAAAGCTTTATTAGAGAGATCGGACATTTATATATTTAGCCCCATTTTCGATGGCCATTATTCTTAATAACAATGTTTTAAATAGTAATTTTTAGGGAAATGTGTGGTTAAAATGTAAGAAAAAATTTTGGATTTAGGCGCAAAATATTTTATTGTGTGAATTTGTGGTTGAAAATGAAGATGTGAAAAAAAGAGTGAAAATAATGGTTATCAAATAGGAGCTTAGATTTAGTCAAACAATATTAAGCTGACTAAATAGATAATTGATCCTCAGTTCATGTTATCTTCCAGCTATAAGTAGGCCTCTTAAATGAGATTAATGGCATCACTTTTTTGCCAACAAAATAGTCAAGGAAGGAACGAAAGAATAAAGGAAGAAAGAAGATCATAACCTTTATAAAAAGCAAACTACTTTATCCTTAAATCTATCAACTATTTTTTGTCTTTCTCTCCTATAATTTGGATCTGTTGTTCAAGATTATCCTGTTTTTATAAGGTAACTTGGTCTATTCCAGTTACATATCAGCGTTATACAAATATCAAGTTAAAAGAGGAAACAGAAAGTTTCTGTATTCTCTAAACATGGCTGCACTCTTGTCTGATTGGCCATGGGAAATGTTGGGCGTTTACAAGGTACTAGTTGCAATCGCTTTTATTTATCCCAAATATAAGTTTCATTTTTTTTTCTAGCATTTATTCAAATGAATGTTAGATAAGAGGTACAGCACAACATAATAAACAAGATATGTAACTTACTTTTTTTCTAAGTACAGTCTAGTGATATTCATTCCTTTAGCAAACAAACATGCATGAAGGTTTGTGTTATGGGTTGTTCTTCTGATGTGCTTCTTCTGTCATAACAGTATGTGCTATATGGACCATTTCTAGCAAAAGTTTGGGATTCAAGATATCAAGAAGCCATCAAGGACAGTTGGTGCCTTCATGTTCTGGTTATATGTTTTCTGAGGGGTGTAATGTATCTCTCCTGGAATTCTTACAGTCAGATGCTTTTTTTTTTTCACACGAAATCGCCGGATTATCAAACAAGGAGTCGATTTTAAGCAGATTGATAGAGAATGGAACTGGTAATCTCTTCTTAAATCTTCCTTTCTCAATTCTTGGCTTGGACCTTCTATAGCAGATCTTAGAGCACACATCCCATTCTGTTATGAATTTTGGATCACAAGATAATGAAGACAATAAAGTAAAGATGAATAGAACAAGAAACAAGAAGTTTAGAGGAGGAGAATCCACTATAAAATCAATAGTTTTGTGTTTACAATATCAAAATTTCATTAATCAATTGAAATCTAGGCTCTCAAGAATGTTTTCTCTCAATTCTCTTAACGTTAGAATGAATAATAATATTACAAGCCGTGATCTATACATATAGGAAAACCATCGGAACAAGTTATAGTAGAAAAGAAGTCCAAAAACGCGTCAAACACAAGATACGGGGCTTGGACAGGAAAAGACTATCGCTCGAGCTACAGTCAAGTGACAGCCCCTCGCTCGAGCAATAGTGAGGCGACGAAGTCTTGGGTTGTTTTTCATCAGCTTCGCTTGAGCGTCAAGCTAGCGAAAATGCGGCGACTTTTTCCTCCGATCCATAATTTTGATTTCTTCAAAACCATCTTCAAAATCACTCCAATTTAGAGGATGTCTGGCAAAAATTTTTTGGAAGATTTTAATTCCTTTTCCATCCGTTGAGCCGCAAATGTTGAATTCTTGTGAGAGGCTGGGCCCCACCTAACGGTCCAAAAAATGATGAAAAGCTGGAAAAAAATTCTACCAGACAGATTCTTAGACTTTAATACCCACTAGAATTTGGGTCAAACCATAACAAATCTCCACCTTGAACCAAAGTCCAACACAAAGAATTCCAAGCCACAACTCAATTAATAAACACCACTCCTTCTCCAAACAAGCCCCAATGGACTAAATCAATGACAAACACCAACTAAGTTCAAACAATGTTCAAACTTAGAAATATGAAGTGATTTTGTCATCCTATCAGCAGGATTATTATCAACCTTGTTAATGACAATGATTTACTTTATTCATTAAAGGTCTGATTCTTAATAGTTAACATCAATGTTGTGACTGCTTTGAATTCGTGTTGAACTACATTATCTAAAAGCATAAAATGTTATATGTGAAGGTTGAGCAAAACCACCACACAATGAACGTGGTGAGTGATTTCTATTTATATTGCAGTTTACAATATTTACATAATCTTTGATAAAGGAAACTAGAATTAAATAGATGCTGTAATATCCTGAGAGTAAGCTAAAATATATTATGCCCTAAGTTAAGGTAATGTTTCCTTAACACCCCCCCTCAAGCTGAGCGTCGGATTGGAACAGACATGAAGCTTGGAGCGTAGAAATTCAAAAAGGGGTCGAGGAACACTTTTAGTAAGAAGATCCGCAACCTGTAAGTGAGATGGCACATACGGCGTCCGAAGTTTCCCTGCAACAACAAGTTCCCGAAGGAAATGATAGTCGAGCTCAACATGTTTCGCCCGTTTGTGAGAAACTTAGAGCTTAAGAAGATAGCACTTTTATTGTCACATAAAAGAAGTGGTCAGAATGATAGAGACGTGAAGATCCCTGGAGGAGATGCATAAGCCAAAGGAGTTCAAATTGCCAAGGTGGTAGCAAGAGCACGATACTCGCATTCACAACCGGAGCGAGAACAAGAGGTTGCTTCTTGGCACTCCAAGAAACCAAATTATCGCCAAGAAAAATAGAGTAGCCAGAGGTAGAACGACGAGTGTCAGGGCATCCAGCCCAATCAGCATCAGAGTAAGCAACTAGGGCACCAGGATCAGCAGATGGTCGAAAAAGAAGTCCAAAATGAAGTGTGCCTTTGACATAGCGAAGAATATGCTTAACAAAGAAGAAAGTGATCTAGTGGGAGCATGTAGAAATTGACCTGATGAGTTGACCGCATGAGCAATGTCCTGACGAGTGATGGTCAACATTGCAGGTGGCACCAACCAAAGATCTCAGAGAGTGGGGGTCCGAGAAGGAGGGGCCATCATAAGTCGTGTGTTGAGAAACAACCATAGGAGTGTGAATCGGCTTTGTCGTTAAGTAACCGAGCGCGAGACGTAATATCGCGGCATACTTCGATTGGATCGATAAAGAGACCAAAGAGTAATCGAAGGAAGCCTCCAAACCAAGAAAGTGGCCGAGAGAGCCCAAGTCTTTGGTGGCAAATTCGAAATTAAGTTTGTGAGCAAAGTCACAAGAAGAGAAGAATTGCTTGCGTAATGATAATATCATCAACATAAAGAAGTAAATAGATAATGTCGCTTTCGGTGGAAGACAAAAGGGATGTGTCAAAGACGGTCGGGTAAAGAAAACCAAGTGTAACAAGAAAGGAACCAAACGCTCGAAACCATGCACGCGGAGCTTGTTTGAGGCCATAGAGAGCTTTCTGTAATTTGCAGACATGATCCGGATACCGAGGGTCAACATACCCGGGAGGTTGCTCCATATAAACATTTTCAATCAGGGTACCATTCAGAAAGGCATTTTTGACATCCAATTGACGAAGAGGCCATTTGTTGGTAGTGGCAATAGAAAGCACAACACGGACAGTAGTAGCCTTGACAACAGGACTGAAAGTATCGGTGAAGTCTAGCCCAGGTACCTGAGTAAAGCCTTTAGCAACAAGGCGAGCTTTGAGGCGCTCAACAGAACCATCTGGTAGATATTTGGTCCGAAATACCCATTTGGAACCCACAATGTTGGTAGCGAGAGGTCGAGGGACCAAGATCCAAGTGCGATTGTTCTGTAGGGCATGAACTTCTTCATCCATAGCAGCAAGCCAGGCAGGATTTTTAGCAGCAGATTTGAATCCCTTAGGCTCAGTAGATGTAAGAAGGGCTGAAAGAAGCCCGGAGGATTCCAAAAAACTAAGGTTGGCCGGTGACGGTCTTGAAAATACCAAATTTTAGCTCGTGTGATCATAGAATGAGAACCCAATGGGGATGCCGGAATAGGGGCATGAGCAACAGCGTAAGCGATCGTAATGATCACGTGAGGCTCAACCACAAGCGGCCGAGGGTCCACCGAGAGGAGTCACCATAAGAGAGGGTGGAACCCTGCACGTACTTATCCACCGGGTCAGACAAATAATACATGGGTTAGACCGGGATGGTGTAAAAGGTGGGGTATGGTGCGTGGTGGCGAGGAAGAGATGCAAGAATGAATTAGGTTCAAGAAAATTGGAAAAATCGAGTGAAGATAGAGACCGAGCTTCGAGAGCTAGGAAGATAGGGAAAATGATTTTCATCAAATTGGGCATGACGGGTGATATATAGCTTAGATGTGGCGGGGTCAAGACATCGAAATCCTTTATGGGAAGGGCTGTATCCCAGAAAAATGCAAGGGATGCTACGAGGAGAGAATTTGTTAGGAGCATAATCACGTAAACAAGGGTACACACGACAACCAAAGGGATGAAAATGTTCATAGTTCGTCGAGGAAGCATAGAGGAGCTCAAAAGGCGACTTACCTCCAAGAAGCGGTGTAGGCAAGCGGTTGATAATGTAAGCTGCAGTGCTGAAGGCGTCAACCCAAAAACGAGTGGGAAGATGGGAGTGAAAGAGAAGGGATAGACCCGTCTCAGTCACATGGCGATGTTTCCTTTCAGCGCGACCATTTTGAGCAGGTGTATATGGGCATGAGAGTTGGTGATGGATGCCCGAGGCGCGAAGGTGTGATTTGAAGCGATTGCTTGTAAATTCCGCACCACCATCACTTTGGAAAGTTTTAATATGGGTGGAAAATTGGTTTTCGACAAATGTGTGAAATTGAAGAAAAATGTCAAAAAATTCAAACTTTAATTTTAAGGGGTAAAGCCATGTAAATCGAGAACAATCATCAATAAAGATGACATAATAGAGGTAACCTAAATTCGATTTGACGGGTGAAGGGCCCCAAATATCGCAATGAACGAGATCCAACACATTCGATGACCTATGGTCATGACGGGCATAAGGTAAGCGGTGACTTTTTGCAAGTTGACATGTAGTGCACAATCGTGGAGATGGTAATAAAGATGTAAGAGAAAGATGACCATTTTTATTCAAAAAAGAAATAACAGAATGATGAACATGGCCAAGACGAGCATGCCATAAATCATATGAGGCATGAAGAGCTTTATTTTTAAGAACAGAAATAAAAGCGGTGGTTTCGCGCTCCAAGACATATAAGCCACCTTGTCTTTTAGAGTTTGCCACCACCTTCCGTGTGACGATTCTGAACAAGGAAAAGATTATTAGTAAATGTAACAGAAAGAGGAAAATCAGACGTTAATTTACTAATGGACAAAAGATTTTTGGTTAGACGGGGAACGACTAAGACATCCAATAAACGAAGATTGGGGGTCGGAGAAATATTACCGGTATGGGTAATAGGTAGGGAAGCACCATTCCCGACAATTACACTATCCTTACCCGTGTAGTTAGTTGAATGATCCAAATGAGAAGGGTCCGTGGTCATGTGGGCCGATGCTCCAGTATCCAAGTACCACGCATTGGGCTCAGGCCCATTTAATGCACAAGATGAATTAAAAGCTTCAGCAAGGTGGGATTGAACTGTGGAATCTCCTCTTCCTCCAGTGTACCTCTGGTCACATCGATCTGCATAGTGTCCTTCCCGCGCAGATCCCGGGCAACACAAGGACGGCGGCCCCCTGGCGAAGCGGTGCCGCCCATTTCCCCGATTTGAAAAAGAGGTGTTGTGGCCACCTCGATTGCCGTGTGAAAAGCGGAAAGGAGTTGCTCCTCCGGTTTGATCGCAAGGTGCCGCGGGCCGCGGGCCGTGAAGGCGGCGGTAGATGGAGCAGTGGGTTCAAGAGATTGCTGAAAAAGCTCAAAACTTTCAGCTTTGGAGACCAAATCGGTGAAACAAGGCAGCGGTGTTTGAGCCATCCGAGCATTGAAAACTGCAAAGCAGACTCCAAGACCGCTGAGAAACCGGTGAGATTTGTTTGTCGGTGTCGTCGGCCGTCCAATGGCGTGAAGTTGATCGCACGAGAGACTTGAAGTTACGGGCATATTCTGTGACCGTTCTAGTGCCACGTTTCATAAGTTGAAGGTCATCTTTGAGACGAAGTTCTCTAGCTTTGGAGCGATGGCTGAAGGTGTTTTCGAGAGCAAGCCAAACTTCGCAAGAGGTGGAAAGACCCACGATCTCAGCCATTGCTTCTTCAGTAAGGGAGGAGAGGAGAAGACTTAAGAGACGTTGGTCAGTTTGCTTCCACGCCAGGTGTTTGGGATTTGGTGTCTGAGAAGTTGGAGGCTCAAACTTTGAAGGAGCTGCAAGAGTGCCATCTACATAGCTTAATAGTTCCTGACTCTCAAGTAAAGGAAGTAATTGGCTCTTCCATAGGAGATAATTGGAGGAGGAGAGCTTGATGGTGACCATGTGAATTAATGTGTTAAAGGGGAGAAGATGGGTGTTTTCTTCAGCCATGGCAGAAAGTGGATCAAGGATGTTAATCCGATGCAAGCTCTGATACCATGTGAAGGTTGAGCAAAACCACCACACAATGAACGTGGTGAGTGATTTCTATTTATATTGCAGTTTACAATATTTACATAATCTTTGATAAAGGAAACTAGAATTAAATAGATGCTGTAATATCCTGAGAGTAAGCTAAAATATATTATGCCCTGAGTTAAGGTAATGTTTCCTTAACATTATAGATAAGATAAATTTATTTATTTATATTATGTTTTTGGTATGTATATACATTAATACATACAAATATATAAATGTACACTTCATTTTTTAATAATATACTTACTTTACATTAATTGAGTTGATTCTTTTCTTTCTTTAATTTCTAAAGAAAAATTTTGTTTGAATTTCAGAAACAAACTGAATTTCTCTTTAGTACTTTGTTTGGTAAATTATGGAGTTCCTTTATTGAGCTCAGTTCTCATTCTGTTTCCTTACTATGTATATGTTGATAAATGCAGATACCATTGCCTGCATCACAAAGAGATGGGCACTAATTATTGCCTTTTCATGCCTCTATTTGATGCATTAGGAAACACTTTGAACATCAAATCATGGGAGATGCATAAGAAAATTAGTCGAGACTTGGGTAAGCCAATCAAATATCTCTTGATGATTGAGTACCATTCATCATTCATGGGTAAAAAGTGTTAATCATCAAAGAAAGAAAATCAGCGTTTGATGAACTTTGGATAACATGTCGATTGTCGGAAAAAAAGTCACTTTAGTTATCTGAACAAGCAATTTTGCAACCTAGCTTAAATGTCAAGGGGAACCAGGGTCCATCTCGAAAATACTAGATGGATAATGAAGAAATACCTCGGGTGTTAAGTTGTTTAGTTTTGTCAAGTCGACCCATATCCATCAAACATGCAATTAATGTTCAATATGGAGCCCTTTTTTAATATTAAATTTTTTGGTATATGTCTATACACTGATTTCACTCTTGAAAAATACAGGTAAAAATAGAAGAGTCCCAGATTTTGTATTTCTAGCTCATTTTATAGACATGTCGGCCGCCATGCACATGCCTTTTATATCACGAACAATGGCATCTCTTCCCTACACTACAAGAATTTACTTGCTACCATTCTTGCCCATATCCTTTATGGCGATGTTAGTGATGTGGGCAAAGTCTAAGACTTTCTTGATCTCATTCTACAACCTTAGGGATCGGTTGCACCAGACGTGGGCTGTACCCCGTTTCGGATTTCAGGTTTGTAGTATGTTATTTTCATTATTTGTTCGAGTAAATCAATGAAAATTTAATAGGTACTGCTGCCTCATTTGGCTGGCTTCAAATTTAATGCTAAACTCGTTAAGGTTTTATTTTGCAGTATTTCTTACCATTTACTGCACAAGGCATCAATAAGCACATAGAAGAGTCTATTCTTAGGGCTGATAGATTGGGAGTTAAAAGTTATTAGCCTTGCTGCTCTAAATATGGTTCCCTCTCTCTCTCTCTCTCTCTCTCTCAATATTTGTGTAATATAGCCTCCCACAAATGCAACAAAAAGCTACTCATGAAGCCATATGTTACTGGTGCGATGCTACTTAATTAGTTCATCGGCTAAATGTTAACGCTTAACTAAAGCTCTTTTTTCATCTACTGCAGAATGAGGCACTCAATGGAGGTGGGATGCTATTTGTAAATAAGCATCCGAACCTCAAGGTTCGAGTTGTACATGGAAATACCTTAACAGCAGCTGCGATTCTTAACGAAATCCCCGAGGATGTGACTGAAGTGTTTTTGACTGGAGCAACCTCTAAACTTGGAAGAGCAATTGCTCTTTATCTTTTTGCAGAAAAGGAGTCCGAGTTCTGGTAAGATAGAATTTAATTTATTTTTTAAACATCTTTTATTGAAGGACTTATTGTACATTCTATATACTTCAATTAGCTTCCATGCATTTCTAACTCGGGTTTACAAACTCTTAACATGTCATGTAATTTTGCAGATGCTAACTCTATCAACAGAAAAATTTCGAAAGATTCAGGAAGAAGCTCCAGTTGATTGTCAGAAGTACTTAGTCCAAGTGATTAAATACCAAGCTATCCAAAACTGTAATGTTCTCTCCTCCCATTTTTCCGTCTCAATTTTTTGATCGTTATCGGCATGTTTTTTTTATAGTGTTTCCATTGATGCGACAAAATCATTTAAACATTTTCAAACTCTTTAAGATTCTTAAATGTTATCCCTCTGTCGATAGTTTTCTGCACACAACATTCTATATATGTTTTGATTCAAATCATGATTTCAATATTAGACATGGATAGTTGGCAAGTGGATCAAACCAAGAGAGCAATATTTTGCCCCAGCTGGAACACACTTCCATCAGTTTGTAGTTCCACCTATTCGGCAGTTAAGAAGAGACTGCACATATGGAGATCTTGCAGCCATGAAGCTGCCTGAGGATGTGGAAGGGTTAGGATCTTGTGAAGTAAGAAATCTTGATTTGTCTCCTGTCTTTCGGTATATATTTTTCCATGTTAATGTTCTTAAAATTTAAGTCAAAATCGACCATCAATTTTAATCACACAATTCATGACATATACAACTTTTCAATCGAACATTTCATAAATATTTTTATCAAAATTTACTAAAAATCTAATTTTCATCTAAATCAAGGAGAAGCTGAATACAAAAATGAGACAAAAACGACAAAAAGAGCCAGAGATTTTGTGTTACTTTTCAATATGATAATTACAAAGAGAAATACCTTATAATGAAAGATTCTATACTAATACACTATGTGGTATGATTATTTTATTAATAAAAATAAGTTGCATTGTCCGGAGCTGGGAAGTACAATAGAAAGCTTAATAACTACTCTTCTTGAGCACTAGTTATATTTCTCGTCGCCAAACCATTGAGATATAATTATACTTTTAACGCTTCTAACGATCAAAGGAGTTGGTATACTTTTATCGCTTCTTTGGGTATTTATAGTATTAAAATTTGAGATTTCATCTTAAAATGTCAACTTTATCAAGAACAGTAACCAAACTCTCTTATGTTGGTCCATATTTAGGTGATTATTGACTCGTTTTGTTCAACCTTATTAAGAGAAATAGTTCAAAATCTTATATTTTAGTCTATATTTCAATAATTATCCGATGTGGAATTTATCCCTTAACATATAAGCCCGACTACACAAAAAACTAAAATTTCTATTATATTATCCGTCATGTCCAATATTGTGTACAAGACATTCTCTCGAACAAACTTATCTTCAGGCATATGATTTCTCTAATTCATTTGAAATCATGCTTTCTACTAAAATGCGTTGTTACCCCTCGATTCCGAGGTCTAAAGAAGCAAGGCCACGTAGGCAGGACAGTCAACGAAAAGCCAAAAGGAGGCTCAACATGTCAAAGATCCCAATAAGGCAATAGGCCGAGGTTACGTGCCACGCACATGATATGAAGGGTCCTACATTGCTGACATGGCATTGACTTAGAGAGTCCTCTAAAAGACAGCATGAACTTCAGTTTAAAGGAGCCTCGGATTGGAGATCCTCGTGTGAAGAGCCTCATCCACTTACATAGTACCTCAGCCGAGAGCCTCATGAGCCTCGGTTTTGGGCTTGTGCTTGGAAAAGGCCCATATGGCCCATTTACATATCTTATGTATATGTGATTCGTTTCATAATTAAGGTATGTTCTTTAACCGTATCTTCTTTCCCTCTTCCTCTCTTATACTTATATTTTCCTCGTTCGATAGTTGACTTGACCTTCGGAGTGCGAACGGTCGCCGGACCTTTCTCTTGACCCGCCGGCCTTTGACTCCTAACAGGGTGTTCAGTGTGCTGGTGATGTCCAGGTGGAGTGGACGTGGCGGAGATTCTGTTGAGCTCATTTTTTGGGATCAACATGCGTAATCAAGAATTAAACAATCAAAGAGATGACAGCATATAAATGTAATGAATGTACTTGAGCTTTACTAATTTTTCTATCATTTTTCTGATACCGTATACAATGGACAGAGGAGTAGTTCATGCATGCCATGCTGGTGGAGTTGTTCACTCATTAGAAGGCTGGAATCACCACGAAGTTGGAGCTATCGACGTCGAGAGAATTGATTTAGTGTGGAATGCTGCACTCAAACATGGTTGAAGCCAGTCTCTGCAGATACCAAAAAATAGGTTTAATAGTTAGAAATCTATTTCCTAAGGGATAAGATATAGCCTTGACTCGTATAACAGGCCAGCAACAGAGAATTTGGTTTCATTTCCTGCTGGAAAAATAGGATTTAATTAGAGAATGTATCGACGAGAATATACTAATTGTGTTAATGAAGGGAAATTGTATAATGTTTATGCCTAAGAATTACGAAGGGCATGCACAATCCTATAAATAGGGTTACATACAACTATAAATGAAAGATTTTATACTGATTACAATAAAATTACTACGGAAATAATATCATAAGATATCACTACAATATGGAAATACTTCAATATGATCACTAACAGGCTGCATCTCAAATTCTTCATCTTCTTCAAATTTCAAACCCTAGATAAAATCTTATGTGTTTATATATTTTTCGTTTGAAAAATGAAACTCCCTTTGAATGCATAAGATGTTTAATATTTATCTCTAATGCATAAGATGTTTAACATCTCTAGGTAAAGGTTTCCAAGTTTCGTGTCAAAATTGCCATTTTGCCCTTAGAATTCATGCTAGTCGCCAAAATTGCTTTCAAGGTTTTAGATATTTAAAGATCTTATAGGTCGCACATGAGAAGCAAATGCATTGCACTTATCAAAAATTATTTTTAATGTACAAGAATTAAATTATAATCTCTCTCTCATAAAAGCAGAATAATATTAGAATGATGTGTCTGTTGGAAATTGGTTTAGAAGATTGAATATTTGATTAAGTGTCAAAACCAAAAACTTGAAAAAATGACTTTCATTTCAATTTCGACCAAATATTAGGACTTGATCTGATAGTCAAATTACAAAAGTAAATTGACCAACTTGTTCTACTCGTCGAGTAGATCGTCATGATATATTTGGAATCTCAAAATCAATTTCGAATAAATGAGAATGCGGTTCAAAGTTGGAAAGAAAATAAAGAAAACAGCCAGAAATTTTGCCTAAGCATGTCGCTCGCCTGACACGGGACGGTCGCTCGAACGACAGGCTAGCAACGAAGTCACTGTTTTTATCGCTCGAACGAGGTAATGGCAACAGGCTAGCGACAGTGAATTGTACGACATTTGCCAAGATTTGCTGAGTTTGGGATGCGACACTTCATTTACAACCTCCCATCTAACTATGTCAACGAGTCGAACCGAGTCGAGCCCAAAAAATAAAAAGCTCTGGCTCGGCTCTAGCTTTTTTGGCCGAACTTTTTTCGGGGCCGAGCCGAGCCCGGCCAAAAAAAAATAAGACTCGGTCCGAGCCTTCGCTGGCCAACTTAATTTTTTATTTTTATTTTTTAATCTTTTTCAGCTATTTTAGCTTTAAATTTTTTAAAAAATTTTTTTTTAATTAATTACTGGCCAACCCCCAAAATGGGGCTCGGCCCGACTCGAGCCGGCCCGGCTCGGGCTTTTTCCGGGCAGAGCCCGAACCTTTTCAGTTGGCGAGCTTTTTTGCCACCACTGCTCCCATACTCTATATATAGGACCTTTGACATCCATTAGGCATCCCATACCATATTTTCATTGAGCATTGCATAAAAAAATGTTGCAAATCACTTTTAAATTCATTCAAAATCGTTTTCTTTTTATAGATAGAAACTCCGTCAAAAGTTTATCGTAACTTTTGGTTTGAAGTGCTTCTATCACAAGTTGAATATGTTGTATCTTGAAAAACAAGTGCCGTGAACCATGAGCACCGTTGCTGGATAATTTTATCTTAAGGACAGAGTGAAAATCACTTGCCTTAGATTCTTCTTCTTCTTCTTCTTTTCCGTTCTTGGTTTTAATTTTTGATTTTCGTTTGTAATTTACATACTACATTTCCAATCCATATTTATAGTGTTTAATCACGCTCCTAAACTTTGTTTTTGTTTTTCGATATACAACAACCATTTCACGCGCACTTATATTTAGGATTTAGCCCGCGTCACCAACAATATCAAGGTAGAGTGTGATTTTATTGAAGAATAGAACTAATAGGTAAGTATGAGTGTCAAGTGTGCACCATAAATTCTCTACCTTACTTGACAAGAAAAATAGTATTCTATTGATTTGTACGATCGACAATAACATGCACAGTTTCTAGAACATTTTGTAATTAAAAATGTCTATTAACGATAAATAAGCTCGTCAGTAGCATTATATAATATCATGTGTTGTATTTGAATCACCTCTACAAGCTTCGTAAGTATTTCACATCGCTTAAAGACTATAATTCTTACACGTCGCACACGAGAAGCACATGCATTGCACTCATCAAAATATCCTTAATGGACAGAAGAATTACAAAGGGCACAATCCTATAAATAGGGTTACATACAACTGTAAATGAAAGATTTTATACTGATTACAATCAAATTACCACGGAAATAATATCATAAGAAATGAAAAAAATATCCTGATATCACTACAATATGGAAATGCTTCAATATCACTACTGCATCTCAAATTCTTCTTCTTCAAAAAAAGTGGGGAGTTTCGTTTTTTTTTTAATTGGTTGAAAATACTCAATCAACTCTCACCATATTATGTGTATGTAAACTATTATGTACATGTAGCATAATCGTTAAATCTTTGCTTAAGCAAGAGACGCTTGTAATTAACCTTGTTTTCTTGCTTATACATGAAATACTCGCTCCAAAATCTGCTTTCTCAACTTTTTCTTGCTCTAACAATGAAAATCTTGCTCAAGCAAGATATACTTGAACTCGATCGATTCTCCATTCTTGTTTGTCATTCGGTCTTTGGGCTTGACTCTCCGCACCAACTCTTCAATTTTACCACAAAAACACCGTTTTATCTCCAATTTAATCTAAGTTCGGACTTTATCCTACAAATTTGAAAACCGAAAGAATTATAAACTAGCACCCTTGAAATACCAACGCAAATTCATTGTAAACGAGCCTAGACAATCATTTTTCAAGATATACTTTAAATCCTAATATGGAAACTATTATTTCTTGTATCATATCTCCACTTACCACGGAAAATATAATGCCTTTGATATCGGAAAATTAGTTTCATCGTCGCTTATGCCCAAAAATGGCGAATGTTTTCATAGACTGAAATTTTTGGGTACAATATATGTTCGGGAAACTTGATTGATGGCACTCAAGCACGAAGCCAAAATGTTTTTGCAAGATTGTAAAAGATACCTAGAGAATTGAGTCGGGATAGGAAACATGATCTCGTCATGACTATATATATATTTTTATATATTATGTTTTAAAATTTAAATATATTTAAAAAATAAAAAATACTAAAATGAAATAAATAAATAAATGAGATGCTAAATGAGGATATTTTATCCCTATCATGTATTGAATTTCGAAAATTCTCAATATAGTGAGGTTGGAGGGGGACCACCTCAAAGTAATTTTATTTTATTTTAATTTTTTTAGAAAGTTTTCAAGTTTGTACTATTTATCTTTGTTGTTTGGTTTCAAGTCAAAATCAACAGTTATTTTTAATCATATATTTCATGCGTTCCATAACTTTTCAACGTTACATTTCATCAAAATCCATTAAAAATTCTTTACAATCATTAGAGCTTGTTTGGGAAAGATTAAAATCAGATTAAAATTGAAAATATAGCCGTTATTGTTGACTTTTATTAGATGAGTGGGACCCAATAACGACTATATTTTCAATTTTAATTGAATTTTAATCCCTCCCGAACGGACCTTAATGTGTTGTAAAATTTGATAAATACACTGTTAGAAAAAGTTAGTTGCAACTTGCAAATAAAACCAAATAATCACAGCCTCCGGTCAGCCAATAGTCCCATCGAACACGCTTTATCACTCAACATCAATCATCGTTAGTTTAGGCGAAAACTTTGTGCGGTTTAAGGTGGAAAAATGGTATCATCTCACCCATATTCCAATACCAATACATAGACAAACCAACGGTCCACATCCTCCCGCCGTCACCGGCGTCGTCAACCACCAGTTCTCGTCTTTCTTGTGTAAAGCCCAGATTTTTTTCATCTAGTAAAAGTGCCTGCTTTGATCTGAAAATCATCAATATGCCATCTCTTGTTCGAGAAAATCACCTTTACCGACGCACGTTTTTAACCGAGAACCAAAGGAAACTCCTTTTCCTCCTCTTCAAATGCATCATAATGGCCCTTGTAGTGGCCCTCTTCCTTTTCTTCATTGGCTTCGCAACAATTGTTCTTCTTCACTTTCTCATGATGACCAACGCCTTCCGCCGCCGCTGCATCCGCATCAACGAGTTCCTTTTCTCCGATACCATCGCCACCACTTCCTCCGCGGCCACCATGACAACCTCCAACTTGCTTGAACTGCAAGATCTTTTGCCCAAAGTTGAGTATAGTGCCTCAACATTTTCAAAAACCACGGATTGTGCCATCTGCTTGGAATCTTTCATAGAAGGAGATGACTGTAAAATTCTGCCTTCTTGTGAGCACTTATTTCATGCGAATTGTGTGGATCAGTGGCTTGGGAGAAAGCCTAATTGCCCCACTTGTCGAGCCAGGGTTGATATGGATCTTGCCACGACAGGGTCGAGAATCAGTGCTTCTGATCGGTGGAAGATGCTTTGGGAAGTAGGACGGTAATTTGAATTAGCTTCTGCTCAATTGAAAAGCCAAGGGCTTTTGAAATTTGTGCTGGAGTTTTTTTTGTAAGTATGTGAGTTTGTCGTTTGTTCCTTTTTCAGTTTTTTCGAGTTATTGTGTATATGTATATATTTTGGAGTTTGGTATAATACTATAGGTTTGAATCTATTGCTTTTGAGCCATTTGATGCGATAGTTGTTAAAGATGATATGGATGATGAATTTTGTATGATAATCAGATTGACTAAAGGGAAAAGGAGCAAAGTATCACTTCAGGATTTTTTCTAGTGTTTCTTTGACATATTTCCTAATTCCTATTTGGAATATTGTGCGAGGGTTACTGATATGATAATTTTGCCCAAACATAAGAACCCTAAATCAAATCCCCTGATCTTGCAACAATGAATTAAATGCAGAAATAAGAAATGAGCACCAAGATTTAGAGTGGTTCTGTGCAAAAGCACTAACGTCCAAGTGGCTCCAGATGAAGCCGTCTTGCACTATTTGAAAAAAAGAGTTTAGAGTTTACAGATCAACACTCTCAATCTATATCAAGAGTTAAAAAGGCATAGAAAACTCATCCTGGATTTCTAAACTACCCATGGATTAAACAACCTAGCCCTCAATTTACAAACCCATGCTCAAATCAAGAGGAAAAGCGAATCTGAAGATTTGGATATGATGATGTTTATATTGATGCCAAACAGTAGTCCACTTGTTTCTATGCTCCAAGCCCAGGTGAAATCATAACCATATACGTATCTTACTATACCGGTTAATTAAATGCCATCGTGTCTTTAAGCACCTGAAAACTCTCATAAAAAGAACTGTTGTATATGCAAAACATTCTTAACAATCTCTACCTAGCTTCATATACTCTAGAACATAGTGCAATTGGGTGTCATCTTTCTTAGCCTTCTGCCTAATTTTACCAGTTGGATGTTGAGTAGTTCAAGGCAGTGTTTATAGCAGTATCGTAAGAAATCAAAGATAAAGAGGAAATATGGTTGCAGGATCTACTAAAAGAGTTGATAACGGATAAGACTGTGGTGTTCATTGACAATCAATGTGTCCTCCACTTATGTGGAAACAACTCAAGAGTTCCATGAACATAAAAATCGTGTGGAGATTAAGAAATATTTCTCCCAATAAAAGACTGAAGGTGTGATGGTGGGAAAAAAAAAAAAACCACCGATGAGAAGCCTTCAGATACCTAAGTTGCTGTAAACAAGCTAGGGCGTTGCCTTGAGCTCGTCAACTTGAGATGAGGTCCACCTCCAGGTAGAGCTGTGATGGCTGGGTTTCTCACTGCAGTGGGAGGAAGTTTTGGCTAAGTATGGAGCAATAGGTAGAGTATGTGACATATTGCCCCAAACTAAGCCATGGTTTTTATGCAAAAAGTGTTAACCCAAGGATTGAGGGAGTCGCAGAAAAAAAAAAAAAAAAAAGGCATTTTCATTTAAATTGGAACTATGTCATTTGACACTTGGATTTTATGTGATGTTACTTGTTAGCAGCAATTGAATTGGCGCAGCATAGATGGCAGTTACTCTTCGTCATTCCATAACTCTATTAAAGTTGTTACATTGAGGGTATCAGAACATAGCTTCTAAAAACTCGTTGAGGGGAAAAAATTCTACAGAGTAATTATTAGCCAGGTCTCGGAGAGTTTTTGGAGTGGAAAAAGAAATCCTTGATTTGGTTTGGTTTCTGTGAGTGTGATGTTCTGTACCCATTACGAATTGTAATCTATTTCATATCCTAGTGCAGTACAAGCCCTAGCGTGCACTCAAAAGTGGAAGTAGGTAAATTTGTTCACTTATCCACTCTAAAATCCTGGCTTCTTGGTCTGTTTCTGAATGCATTATTTGTTTGAATGGATTCATAATAAGGTAACAGTTACTTGTAGCAATCGAAATGATTTTGGGAAGTAATGAATAAATTGCTCCTTTAAGCCATCCTTATATGAAGTTAAAAAGAGTTTTTTTTTTTTTGGATGGATGAGATTTTACACGACGACTTGTGAACTTAATTAAATGGAATAGTTTATCAACGTTACATTATTTGTCAAGAATTTTTGGTTTTGGTGACTGAAACCAGGATGGTAGTGTAAGGGGAGGATTAAGTAATGTGGTAAGATTGGAATGTGGGGTCATTTCTGTTACCATTTGAAATGAAACTAATTTGTTGGCTAGAAAATGAAGAGATCAGCATTTTTTGCTGCATGCATTGGATAGGTAATTTAAATTTTGAAGGCTTCTTCATAATAATAATTTTCCGATAAAGGACTGCATTTAATAATTGTAAGTATGTGTTCAATATGTTAGCTTCAGGGCAGATGTAGTGAAATTTAAGATCCTTATTTGAAATGGCCATTGAAAGAATTAAATCTGGTTCCTATTTCGATGTAACAACAACTTCTCGATCCCTCAATACTTATTTAAATTTTTTATGAAGAAATCATGAAATTTGAAACATTTATTTTCAAAAACTAATTTGGGCTTGTCCTTTTCGCTAGTTATCTTACATTTATGTCAAAAATGGTAATGGATATTCATGTCAACTGTGATAATTTGCTCCCTTTAGATTGCCTGTCAAACAATAATTGGCGAGTTCGGCCAATTCAAACCCCGAGAGAAATTGGCCAATCTCATTCCAACTGTCAAGTTAAGACCAACTAGAAGCACATTAAAGATATATTTAGTATTTTTGTGGTATTTCTACAATAGTATGCCTTGAACAGGATTCTTGTAGTTCGCCTTGAGTGGTGGGCACGGGCTTAATGACAACATTTTTGTCACATACTTGGTTCATTTGCTTATTAATGACAACATTTTT
Organism: Fraxinus americana; assembly: GCA_035079005.1. Taxonomy (NCBI): domain Eukaryota; kingdom Viridiplantae; phylum Streptophyta; class Magnoliopsida; order Lamiales; family Oleaceae; genus Fraxinus; species Fraxinus americana. The sequence goes on along the minus strand of CM068717.1, from coordinate 2,122,008 downwards.
GTCACATACTTGGTTCATTTGCTTATTATCTCTCAAAATTTACATTTTTTGAGTCACGAATTGTTGGAGGACTGATCTCTGGTCTTGTTTACATAGTATTTGTTTGGGAGACATTATTTGAAGTGAAAAATGACTTTTTGGAGGATGTATGATTAAATAGTAAAGAAATGTTATGAGTCCACGTGCAAAATTATTTTATTGGGAGAATGTTTGGTTGAAAATGAGTTCCAAGGAAAAATTATTTTCAAATAAGTTGTGGCAAGCACAAAAATAATTGGTGCATAACACATCAGCTATACAAGCTTTCAATGCCACATCTGTTTACACTTTACCATTGTCATCTCTGGTGTAAAATTATAGAATCACAATAAAGGAACAGAAGTGGAATATGTTTTTTGCTTGGCTTCGTCATTGTAATTTGAACCTTATTCATGCATGTTAGGTCACTACAGAGTCATATTCTATGTATGATTTAGAAATTTCTATTAACTTGTTGTGAATGAGAAACTTCAATTTGTGTAGCATCAGATTATGTAAATATTCCAAAAGTGAGACAACTACTGGATTGGTGGAACAAGTGATTAGTCCCCAGTTTACCTTAAGATACACTAGTAAGATTGATGTATCATTTTTGATCTGATTTGTCAATCATCACTTTAATTGTCTACTTTATGAAAATCAATATTGGAATTTAGAGGTAGTAGGCCTTGGGTTTGCTCCCCAATGGTCATCAGTTCGAGTCCCCTCAGGGCCACTGAGGTGAGTATCCGGCCGTAAACTTCAGGACCCCGTGGAATTAGTCGAGGTGCGCGCAAGCTAGCCCGGACATCCACGGTTATCAAAAAAAATAAAAATTTAGAGGTAGTAATGTTACTAATAATGGTAAGAATGTCTACTATTTATGAAGAAAATCACCTAGAAGCAAAGAAACTTCACGGAGATTAGAATGGCTCATTTGACATGTCAAATGTAGAGTAGTACTGGTGGAGCTGAACTGCGATTGTGGAGCCAAACTGATATCTTGACTGTTCTCGCTTATCATGTTCCTTGCAGTGCTTTTTCTTGATTTTAAGACTCATATGAATAGAATATTTGACCTTTGCACCTCTTCTTGTGTATCTAGCATTCTTACACTCGTAATTTCTTATAGAAAGGAAAAGAAAATTGTCTTGCTACTTCTTCGATTGAAATGTGTTCTTCTGACCTAAAAATTATTGTTTTTTTTTTTTTTATTCGTTTCAATTCTTACTTTTATCTCTTTTAGACAAGGCTGGCCTGTTTCTGCTGGAATTTTGCTGAGGGAGAGTTATTTTCTGAGAAATGTTAATGTCCTGTTCTAGCTAGTTTGATTAATTGAAGGTTAACATATAGAGAACTTGTTTTGTGGAAAACTACGGGTTTAGTGTGCGAAATGCACGAATTTACTACTATAGATGTTTATTTACCTCGTTACTGGTGTGCACGGATTTCTAGAGCTCCATTTGTTAGATATCGACTTCTTGGAAAATGTAAAATCAGCAACTGTGGTAACTGTGGAAATGCACATACCGCAGGAGTTACACTTTCTTGGAGCCACGCACTTACCATAGCCCAGACGCATGATATGTAGTAAGTAGCAGCCAAAGGCAGGATGTGCAGGGAATTAAGATGATGTAGAATATTATAACAGTGCAATTTTAGAATTTTCACTTGAAAATATTTAGGATATCTTTGTAGGAGAAGAGTTTATAATGTCACACACCATTGGATCAAATGAATCTCTGCTGTTCATTTGGAAGATGTGCCTATAAATAGAAATGAGGGCTCATGTTAAAAATCAAGTTGAAGCCCATCTGAGTATTTGACTATTGAAATTTTGCAAGGTACATTAATTCTTTTCCCAAAGAATCTCTCTTTGACTCAGAAAAAAGTATGAAAATACATAGGAAGTTTGAAAATAATAGGGTATACTTACATGCACTCGAACAAACCGTTGGAAGGATTAAAAAGTTGTAGAGTTATTGTCCAAAATTTTCTGTACTGGCGCAAATATAACTAAGTAGCAGGTAGTCTAGGTGTCTGTAGCATGATTCATCGAGAGGAAGAAGCTCCAACTCATGGCTTCTCTTCTTCTTGAAATTGGTATTCAAGGTCGAGAGACAATTTACGTTGTTGATGAAATAAACAATTTAACTAAAACTTCATAGATAAATAAAAGGAAAATACTCCCTCCTTCATATAGGCTGATTTTCCTTATTTTTTTGTCTCAATTATATAGCCATGTTTTCTTATTGAGAATGTTTTTGTTTTGTTCATTTACTAATATACTTTTATTTAATTTGCCTAGTTATAATCAACTTTTTTTTTTCCATTTTACTTCTAGTTGAATTTTAAATAAGAGTAAACTATAAAAGTTTTTGACAAAAACTGCTTTATCAATAACATTAAAAATAAGATTTCTTAATTCATGTGAAAAACAAAACCGGCCTATATAAATGGGATGGTTGAAGTACAAAAACTGCTTTATCAATAACATTAAAAATAAGATTTCTTAATTCGTGTGAAAAACAAAACCGACCTATATAAATGGGATGGATGAAGTATAACTGAAAATATTTTACTTTTGTAGTGTCGAGAGAGCGATTCACATTGTTAAGTGAAATAAGCAATTCAACTAAAAACTTCTTAAATCAAAAGATAAATAAAAAGAAAAAATTACAAAAAATAACGAGAATTTGGAAGTGAATGGTGAGGTTGGTAGAAAAACTGTTAGTCAATGGTGGTGGGTGAGACTTGAGAGAGAACAAAATGGATTAAACCATTTGTACATTGATTTTGTATATGATGGTTGACATGCCTTTGCAAATTCAAAAGTGAATGGGCGGGAAACTGTTTTTACTTTCAAACTGGCCAATCATGCCGCGACACATGGAACAATGTAAAACTTCATGTCAAGGACCATGTACATATAGCATGTTTGGAACAAAATAAGGAAGATGATGCGAAAACAAGGAAAATGATACCTACTTGATTAGAGCCACGATAGCCCTGGCCATCCAGGGGCAAATTGGGCGGGGGGGGGGGGGGGTGGGCATGTGGCCCCTTGGATGGTTCTGGCCAAGTAGAGGGCTCGCGAAACAATGTTTTTGTTGTATTGTTGAAAGATTAAAAACAATTTTTTTGTGGTCCTAATTGAACTTTTTGATTAGATAAAGTTTAGAGATGAAGTTCTCTTCCAAATTAATATTTTTTATAGTCCTTGATTGATACCTATTTTTAGCAGTTTTCATACCGCTGCATGATAATTTGAGCATTCAATATTCCTGCCTCCTGACACGTGAATGACAAAAGGTTGTAATTTTTTAATCTTTTACTTTCCCCTTTAGCCATTTTACTCACAACACTCCAATTCATTTTGCTAAAAAAAGCTGATAAATGGGGGTAGAAATGGAAAAAGGTTGCAGAAATAATAAACCCCTCATTCACATGCTACACCGTATGCCCAACTTGATTTGATGGGAAAAATGAATTCTGATTGAATTAATGACGTCCAAAGAAGCGCATGTATTCACTTCGCGATAACGTTGAGTTTGTTGCCCATGTAGATGCGCTAATGAATCCGTTTAATCTTCCATATTGTTGCACGGATTAAGCAAATGTGTATCTGTCGAGATTCTCATGAGAAGAATGCAGGAGAATGGGAGTCCACCAAATTTTTTTATTGTGCTTAGAGGACGACGTATTTGCTGAGAACTTGTTCGAGAGTCTTGAAAGTTTAGTTGTTACCCTATGATTGCTTGCTATGGCAGCGACGTTTACCTGCACTGTTGGTAAGAAATCATGCAAAACAAAAATCATATCTTCATGATAATGTTGAAGATATCGATATTCTTAATGACCTTTCAGTAGTATCAACGCCACAATCACTCGAGGTGGACTGGTCAACACTTGATCCAAACGAAATGGACATGGACTCTCACATGTTCGTCTAGTGCTTTATAGAAAAAAAGGCCTTGTACACATATTTAGAGGTAATCTCAAATAGGTTTGTTTTTATATGCATCAAGAAATCGATTCATATATATATATTTTTTGGTTTGAGAAATATAGCCCAAACTGCTAGGAAGCAAAAAAAATAAAAAAATAAAAATTAGCCTTTTTTCTTTTCTTTTTCAGTAATGCTTTGAGAATTTGATACTGTCTATCGTATGACTCCACTCATTTTAGTTTGATAATCAAAATATATTTGTCATATCATGAGACTCACATGTTCAAATCCTCCTATTAACTTGGAAAATGAGCCAGCCGAGTATTGATGATTTAATATCTGGTGCCTTCAACAGATTGTCAATCTCCAAGGTAAGTGTCATCAGTCTTATGTTGGTGCCCATTTCTTGAAAAAAATATTATTTTGAGTAGTGAACTTTTGGAGAATGTATGATTAAAAATTAGGGAATTTTTTTTTTTTGGATTTATTTGTAATATATTTTTTAGAATTATTCTTGTTGTACAGAACTATTCATCTACCAGATGAATCCAGATACTCACATGGTGGGCTCCACGCTGAATAAAAAATGGCCAAAAATCCCACCCACCCCCCCTATGTTGTGAGTGTCTGGCAGCATTTACAGAAGCATGGCTTCTGTACATGCAGCAGGTTTCTTTTTTTTTATGTGAAGGTTGAAAATGAGTACATAGAAGAAATATATATAAAAAAAGGGAGAGAAATAGAGGTTAAATATGATCTCATAGCCAGATTTATTCAATTTTTGATGTACATAAAAATAAATAAATTATATGATTAAAAAAAGTTGATAAATAACACACAACGTCTCTACTTTTCAATGTCATTGTACAAAACGTCATTGTTGACGTACTAAAAGTGCAGCCCAAATTAAATGGTCCAAAGAGCGAAGCCCAATTGAGAATCCAAGATGAAAGCTCAAGCAAAGGGTAAAAAGCCCACAAACAAGGGAACGCCGTCGCCCAAGCTTGCAGAACATCCAGATGTTGAGCGAATAAAATGCCCTATGGACGTCCAGAGCAAAGGAGTCGTCGCCCAAATTGCTGGATCGCCCAGAATCCTAGCGATGACTAAACCCTGTCGTTATCTAAAAGTCACGATTTGAGGCGGTTTGAGCACATCACGATTACATCCCACGATTTGAGAAAATTAGTGACGAGCGGTTATAAAGAAAAAGTGGTGGTAGGAGTTACAAATGGTAGTTATTGGCCAGTCAACCACTATGAAAGAAATGGGTAGTTACGAGCAGAGTCTAAACGGTTGAAAACTGCCCAAAAAGTATAAAAGGAAGAGGAAAGCAATGAAGAAGCCCCGACAAAATTCACTCTCAAACAGAGAATATGTAATTACTTTTTCTTAGATTAGCTTTAATTAATTCAATCTCCTTGTACTTGTGTGCTTGCGTCCTTTGGAGGCATCTTGTTCGTATCCAAACTGTAATCTTCATATTCGATAAACACCCATTTTTGAGATTTTGTTCCAAGAGGTTTGTTCCTTACACAATCGTCTGATCCTCTTTTAATTGTTAGCGAGTAACCATGCGAAAAAGTCACCACCTTTCATTTTTTGGCATGTTCTCCCATACGGAAACCTTTCATTGCGTAAAATGTCATTTTCAACCATTTTTTCAATAAAATAGTGATTTTACCATTCTATTCAAATGAAACAAAAAAAAAAAAGAAAAGAAAAAAAATAAACAACTAATTGCAATCATAGTCCTAAAAATTTTCAAAATATTACAGATAAATCCTAAATTCTCCACCACCACCACCACCACCACTTTCACAACGCACAAAGCCGCCACCTATATATCCACATAGCATCACCTCCTGGCCACCACGCCGTGGAACTCTACCGCCACTAGTTTCGTTTCACTCTCCCAAACATTCTCTCCCACAGTATTTGTCACAAAATTTGTCGAAAACATCCACATTTGCAGCCTAAAATACCAAATTGTCGTATACAACCCTTCACGGCAACCCCACTTTCGGCGCCACCCACGGTGGCACACCACCATCGACGGATACCCCTCACCTCGAGAACCTAAACGTGGCCTCACATCAATCAAACCTGCCTCAAATCATTATGCTGTAATCTAGACATTCAACAGTGGCGGGGTCCATTTTGCCAAACTCTTCTCCTTCAATTCATGCATGATGCATCCCACAACACTAAATCCCCAAATTGGCATCAATCGAACCATCAACAAATCCAAACGATAATGGGTATGAATCTAATTGAACCAATTATACCCTCAACCGTTTCCATTTCTGGTCCAAAACTCTCCACGGGTGAGCCGAATGTCCCTACACCACAATCCTTGTTAAAAGTACTTCAAAGTTGATGTTGTTAAAATTATCTTCTCACGAAGGATATGCTAAATAACTTTAAAAATTCAACATGCAACATCTTTTGAAAGTAGATCAAATCAACAATGCTTTAGATCCTATGAAACAAATCTTCATAAGAGTTGATAATTTCAACTATCGGATTATCAAAATCAGAAAAATATACATTGAATTTAATGTTGAAAGATTCAATGATTTTGATACTTAAATTTTTATTTTCAATATCAAAGTTGGTTACGTTTGCTTAGCTTTAAAGTTCCATTATTCGAAAAACCGTCATGATCCTCGAATTATTTATTTTATAGTAATTATTTGTATAAATTGTTACTTGATGGTAAAATTAATAATTTATTTTCCTAAGAAATAAAGTTCAATAACTTAAGATAGTCAAAGAGTGATCCTTTCACATAAAAATCGACAAGTAAATTAGTTGAATTGAAGATAAACGAGCTTCATAAAAAATGAGTTGACCCTTTATTTTTTGCCCCAATTTTGAATTTATTTCCCGTGTATGATTATTGATTACCAAAATTTGCAGCTTGGGTTGCCTCCCTCGTGGACACAAATGTAAATTTATTTTCTTGCATCTTGAATTACTTCGAAGACGATGATTTTTTTACGGTAATTTTAAATATATTGTCGATCCATTCGTGTATTTCTAATAATTTAATTATGTAACGTGCATGTAGATAAATATTTTTTTTATGGCTTTCTTGGTGCTCTAGTGATGTTTATTATTGTCAATTCTATTCCACGTAACTCAAAATTAAAGATAACGTTTGATGGATATATACTGTAATTGTTGCAAATGATAAGTTTATTAGTGAATGACAATAGTACCCATGTAACTCTAAAAATTATTAATATTGTATTCCTAATAATTTCATATAAATATGGGACTTTGACTCTCACTAAAATATACAAGTTTATTGACATCTCTACTTTTTTCTTTTTTTCTCTAGTTTATAACAGTAATTCTCTTTCTCTTTTTATTTTTCGTTTAGTTAAAGATAATGATAAAATTGTTTTTCCAGTAAAAAAAATAGAGGCTTTTTAATAGAGGTTAAAAAAAAGTATTTGGGGACTGAACCTGTCAAAATAATAGTTCGAGGACTTTCATGCTACATATTGGACCCAACTGCAACTTTCCCTTCCTAATTCCTATTAAATATTAGCAGTAGCTCAGTACTTGGCTGACTGTTTGTTGACTAAGTGCACATGTAATTTGTCTAATTTAATTGACTAGTTGTTAATCCTGGACATTCACACTTTACAATTATTTTCTTAGCAATTCTGAGTCTGACACCCATAAAGCTTCTTCACTAACACAATGAAGAATGTTTCTTGCCTTTTTTTTTTTTTTGATCCGTTTCTTGCTTTCTTTAATATCTGATTAAAGGGGAAATCTGGGTTGCTCATATCAATTCCATTACAAGACTCAGAGAAAGAGAGAGGGTTTCGGTTTCCAGCAATCCAGTAATGGAGCTGAAGAAAGAGAAGCTTGTGAGGTATGCCCTTTTTTGGTGGGTTCCATATATATATATATATATATATATAATCATTTTAAGAAGTGACATTAGTAGAAAGAAAGAAAGGTAGTGAAAAAAATAATGTATATTTGAAGAAAGATTTCATTTTTAAACAAAAAAAAAAAAATGGATTTTCTTATGTTGGAGCTTAAAAAGGACGAATCTTTTGCTTCTTTATGTTCAATTCTATTGTTTATCAGAGAACATGTAGTAAAAGCTCAAGGAAAATACTGAATCTTGCGAAATTTCATTTTATGGCCTTAAAATCTTAAACTTGAGATTCCAGTCAAGTGAAACACACTGAAATTGCAACTTGGTAGATCTGAAATTCTATATCTGGGGTTTTTCGTGGGGTTTTAGGGGCGATTTAACAAAGGGGTTTCTAATTTCTGCTGTTTTGGGGCTAATTAATTGCTTAGGTTTTATTCTGAAGCAAAAGAGCGGAAGGGTTTTATGTTATGGGGAGAAAAAGATGGCTCTTCTTCTCTAGAGAAATCATCTTCAGGGTACCAACTTCCATCCATGATGAATACTGTTAGGAAATGTAAAATTACTGATTCCCTTAAGTTTGGGAGATCCAAGGTCTACCCTGAGGGCCATGAGACATGGCGCATGCGAATACTTGATCCGGGTAGTGAAATTGTGCTGAAATGGAACAAGCTTTTCATTGTTTCTTGCTTGGTGGCGCTCTTTGTCGACCCAATGTATTTTTACTTGCCTAATATAGGAGGGAATAATGATTCTTGGTGCGTGAAATCTGATGCGAGTTTACAGATTGTTGTGACATTTCTTCGTACAATAGCCGATCTTTTCTATCTGTTGCATGTGGTGATTAAGTTCAGGACGGCTTATGTGGCACCCAGTTCACGGGTGTTTGGAAGGGGTGAGCTTGTCAGGGATCCTAAGAAGATTGCCCGGAGATATATAAGATCTGATTTCTTCATTGATCTTATTGCCACACTGCCTCTGCCTCAGGTACTTGCTGCTGCATCTCTTTTAGGATTCTAGATCTCTACCTAATTATGTGTATCATGTCTTATGAGCATTAATCTGATAATTTTCGCGTTTTATTCTAATATTTGAAAATAATTTAATGTGAGAATAGGCAGCTTTATTTTACAGATCCCAATACCATGCACACGTCTCTTTCATTCTGAAGGAATAGAATAACTTACGTGCTTTTTCTACGTATATTGCTAATTTAACAACACGGCTCATGTATATGGTGTAAACTATCTCATCTAAAATCTTAAACTATTAGAGAGGGGCTACATTTATTTACTTAAATCTTCTCTTTGACATACCACCTTACCTGCAGATCGGATTTGATTTTTGATTAAAGATCTGCAAGTACTCAATTTAAATAAATAGCTGGCAGTGAGGCTTCTGCTCGGGTCTTTTGCCTATTCCTGATATTTTGTTGACCATCTCATCCATAAACTTGAGCTATTAAATGGGTTACATGTATTCATTTAAATCTCATCTTCAACAAATGAAGCTAGAATAAATCTTGTTTTAATATAAAGATAAGAGGAGGTCAGCTACATGGAGCATTTTACTCCACTATATTTACTTTGTTGCTAACTGTAGTGGAGGATCTAAAAGCACTACATCCGTAGCTTTTACAGTATACAGCATTTTAATTGGTAGACCCCTCTCCTAACTTTTTTAACTGGGATTATGTTAGATATTGTAGCCTCTTTAGGTCCTTGCAAGACATGGCCTTATACCCAATTCAGTGCACAAGAGTTATTTGGAAAGAATGGGATCTCTTGCTTGGGGCCAAATATTTGAGATATTGAGTGTTCGTTGAGAGGATCTTCTTCATTACTTGATCTTGGAAAAGAGGACAGAATGTAATGCTGGGGAGTAATTCAAGGGAAGAGTCGACTTATTTTATGATCTTGATTTATACCTACTCCATGGTTCTTTAGGCTGATTATATTGTTGATATCTAAGTGGAGTATGGGAATTTATTCTCCATACAGATTTTATACCTCTGCTAGCTTTTTGTTGAGTTTTGGTGTGCCGTATTACTATTATATGCCCGCAACCTTCAGATTTGTCTTCAATATTAGGTACTTCCCCATCGAGGGAAGGAGAGTTCGTATTAACAGTTTTTTGGTTGGCAGTTGTGTTGTATGCGTAATTGATTATGAATGTAGTTTTATCTTCCTCTTCTCATCCCTTTGTTCAGAATGAAACTAACAATGTTAGTCTCTAGTCGAAAGCCATTAAGTAGCTAAAGATAATAAACTGCACTCAATGCACTCTTAGAAATGAAAATCTCATGCTAATTTCCAAAACAGTCTAATTAGCGAAGCAAACAATCTCCTGAGACTTTAGTGTTTGTTCGGCATTTAGACACACTGTAGACCTGGTCAATCAGTTGATACCTATACTTGTTCAACATCAAAAGTAAGTACTACACTTATAATGCCAAACTAGATTTTTTTTTCCTGAACCTGAAAGATAACATCTTATTTTAATTATGCTTTTAATTTATGTTGTTATGGTTTTTCTATTTTATAAATTTTGTGTATTGACAACATATGCTGCAGATTGTCATCTGGTTCGTTATACCAGCAACGAGAAGCCGACGAGCTAATCATAATAACAATGCCCTTGCGCTGATTGTCCTACTACAATATGTTCCCAGGTTATATCTCATTTTCCCATTGAGTTCAGAAATTATTAAAGCGACTGGAGTTGTCACCAAAACTGCTTGGGCTGGGGCTGCTTATAATTTGCTGCTCTACATGCTGGCTAGTCATGTAAGTCACTCTGCCGTGGATTCATTTCTAGGTCGAGAGCATGTCATTTTGGTTACAATTTTGTAACATTTGTCAAAAACAAAAACAAACTAATCGCGTTTCCAATAAATTTAGGTCAGCTAAATGAATCCTCTTTCTCCACTCCTATTCCATTCATGAATTTGTTCTTAATTTATCAAGACATCTTTTCAGGTCCTAGGGGCAGCATGGTATGTGCTGTCAGTTGATCGATACTTGTCTTGCTGGAGATCAATATGCAAGAAAGAAATCAGCCCCACAAAATGCTTTTTTGAATATTTGGATTGTGACTCTTCCAACTACGATGTACGCAATAGTTGGGTTAAAACAACAAAAGTGTTCAGAAGTTGTGATCCTGACAATGATATTACTTTCAACTTCGGGATATTTAAGAATGCAGTTTCAAAGAATGTTGTCTCTTCAAGTTTTCTTCAAAAGTACTTCTATTGCTTGTGGTGGGGTTTGCAGAACCTAAGGTTTGATTTCTTCATTATATCTGTATTTGACAAACTCCATGAATAATTTATTTGTATTGTCTTGGTTCTCATCCCAAAAGTGAAATGATCTTCTGGTTATTTTGTTATAATACGCTTCTTATAACTCTTCAACCTTGATTGTGGACTTGGACAGAATCAAAATTGAGCTAATTGATCCATTACATAATTAAATTTCAGCACTTGATAGATGTTTGATAGTGATTCTCTTTTTCTTTTTGACAATCATTTATAGTATTCAACTCCCAGATGCATGCTCTGCTTTCACTTAGAACCTCGAGCATCAAATATATTGAGATGTAGAGTGAAGTTACAAATGCTTTAGCTTCAGAAAATAAGCCTGTGTCAGGTTTTAAACACTCACTAAAAGTCAAACCACTTTTTATCCATATATTTGGTGAGACCCATAAGCAGTGCCCATTTATTTAACCACTTTTTATCCACATATCTACAAGTTAAATGAAACTGAAGCAACTTATCTCAATACATTTCTTTCTTTTGCTCAGTTCATATGGACAAAATCTGTCAACAAGCACATTTATTGGGGAAACGTCTTTTGCCATACTCATTGCTATCTTGGGTCTTGTTTTGTTCGCACATCTTATTGGAAATATGCAGGTAAGTGAAAAAGTTTTTCCATTTCTTCTTGAAGTTTGAATCCAAAAGGTTATGTATTGGTTGTTGCATACCAAAAGATCTTTGATAATTTCTCATATAACAAAATTGGCACTGCAACTAATTTGTTTGGAAGGGTCATAGATTTGCATTCCTCTAAACCTTTACTCCAATCTCTGATTTACTGGTGATGTTTCTTCATCTTATATGCATAAAACTTAGTTATTCTCTAGTATATGAAAAAAGAGTTTGCTGCTTGCCTTTTTGCATTTTTCAAGCTTAACTTAACTAAGTTTAGTTTGATTAACCTTGTTTGAGTTTGGTGTCTCATTTAATTTTTTTCTCTGCCCTTTCCCAAGATTCTTGCTGCTCTTTGGGGCCTCATTGATCTAGTTGCAAATCATGGAGCTTTGTAAAAGTAAGGTTTAACTATGAAGTTTTTGGGATTTAATTTGATAGTCATGTTGTAATATTTATTTAATGTAATTTGCAAACAAGGTTTAGTGTTTTGAACTTTGACCTGATGAGAAGCTTAAGAAGGATACCTAATTAATCAAGATTACCTGTAGTTTCGTGTAGTGCTAATATGAAGCCCATATTTTAGGCTAATGTCATTTAATTTAGAGGTTTTTGAGCTCAAAAGTATGAGCTTAAGTCAAAATAACATCTTTTATCAATTTTGTCAATAACTTCTTTCTTAATATTGTCAAAATTTCCCACCGTTGACTTTTGGCTTGTTATCTTTTCCGAACAGTATGATTGAAATACAACTACCTCACTTCAAGAATCCATTTTCACTTATTCAGTTATTCTAAAAATTTCAATTACAAGAGTACTGAGCTCTTGAAACCTGAAAAAGAACTTTGTTTATATAGAAACTTTTTCATATGTGGAAGTTTTTCTTGACATCTAGAAGTCTATCTGCTTGGATCAAATGTCTGTTCTATTGCTTTTGTGTCTGGATGCCATGAAATATTTTACAAAGCGACATAACTACATGATCATTAAGGGTGTGCTTGAGCCCCATTTTTAGGGAAAAAATGTTTTTGGAGAATGTGTTTAAGAAGTAGGAAAAAGTTTTGGATTTACGTATGAAATTATTTTATTGGGAGAATATGTGGTTGACAATGAGTTCGAAAAAAATGAATTTTGATAGAACGGGGCTCAATCAGGGCTAAAACTAATCATCCCTTCTCCTCATCTGAATTGTTTTAATTTTTATTACACGACTATTTTGTTTTAACTGATCTTCATTGGTAATCAATTGTTTTTAAGTGTATATTTTTGCTATATGTGACATCCTTTATAGTGATATCTTTCCCCCTCTTTTCTGATTTATTTCTATAGACTCCATGCTTTTGAACTGCAAAACCACCATTCCAGCTCCAAAAAAAAAAAAAGAAAAAAAAAAGAAAAGAAATAGAAGAAATAAAATTCACCCAAATTTTAAACACCATGGTCGGTAACCTATTACCATTGCTCATGTTTGTCAAAACTTTAATTGCTTATAAACTGGTCAAACTTTTATCCACACATTCCGTAGGTTTCACAACCTTTTTAACCACACATTCCTTGGGACCCACTGCTTATTAACAATTATAAGCTTTTACAAATATGCACTTGATAGTAAAAAATACTATAACCCTCGTGTTTTCTCAGCTGAACTTGCATACTTATCAATAATATAATACTCTATAGATCAATATTCACAGGTTGAAATATGCATTTATGACATGGGTTACTTTTCCCATAATGTTCATATTTGGCTTGCAAATCATCTGAACTTTAATCTTCCTATGACTTTGATCAAGAATATCAAACATTTTAGGGAGTTCTTTTCCCTTTTCCACGTGACCCGGGGACTTGTATATTGCTTTTTCTTTACAATATTTTATGTTTATCATTCTAAACAAGTGTAATTCTTTTCCATTTTTTTCTGCATATAGACATACCTGCAGTCTTTAACAATAAGGCTCGAGGAATGGAGACTTAAGCGAAGAGACACTGAGGAGTGGATGCAGCATCGTCAACTTCCAGAAGATTTGAGGAAACGTGTTCGACGGTTTGTTCAATACAAGTGGCTTGCAACTCGAGGAGTAAATGAAGAAACTATTTTACGTGGCTTACCCACCGATCTCCGTCGTGATATACAGTGTCATCTGTGTTTGGACCTTGTTCGACGTGTATGATTTCCCAACTATATTTTTTCATTGAAAAGAATTCTGGAAGTTTTCTTGAATCATGGAATTTCGGGCAAAATAATATGCCACAGTAGTTGTCCCATTGAAACACGAAGCTCAAGACTGACGAGGTCCTTTTATGCTTCCTCACGTGATAACCTTTGGTTTTTTTGGTCCAATTCTCCAGGTTCCATTTTTCTCGCAAATGGACGATCAATTGCTTGATGCGATATGCGAGCGCCTAGTCTCATCCTTGAGCACCGAGGGCACATATATTGTACGTGAGGGTGATCCCGTGACAGAGATGCTCTTCATCATCCGAGGTCGACTTGAGAGTTCTACCACAAATGGAGGGCGGACGGGTTTCTTCAATTCCATTACCCTGAGACCAGGAGACTTTTGTGGGGAGGAGCTACTTGCATGGGCTTTGCTACCAAAATCAACTGTCAATTTGCCTTCTTCGACTAGGACAGTGAGAGCATGTGTTGAAGTCGAAGGTTTTGCATTGCGAGCCGAAGATCTCAAGTTTGTAGCTAATCAATTTAGACGACTCCACAGCAAGAAGTTGCAGCATACATTCCGTTTTTACTCGCACCACTGGAGAACGTGGGCAGCATGCTTCATACAGGCTGCTTGGCTACGGTACAAGAGGAGGAAGATAGCAAAAGAACTTGAGACCATGGAATCATTTGCATTGGACGAGATGTCAGCTTTGGACTCCAAAGAGGTAGAACAGAATGAGAGCTCTGAGGGTTCGAACTCTGGTCGGATATCAAAACTTGGGGTCACAATTTTGGCTTCAAAATTTGCTGCAAATACAAGGAGAGGTGCTCAGAAGATTAGAGACTTAGGGACCCCAAAACTACAGAAACCCGAAGAGCCTGACTTTTCAGCCGAGACAGATGATTAGTTACATCAGCTCCACTGTACACCAGGAACTCGTTTCACATCCAAAGGCATATGTTCCCTGCAGTATAGAAACATTCAAATCAACGGCTGACATTGTAAACGCTCACACGAAGTACATTCTAATTTTGGAATGTAATATATGGTATTCTGTATTATGCGCTAGCAGCAGGTCGAACAAGTTACAATATTTAATGGAAGGATGGATGCTAGGTTGCCTTTCTTTTCATGTTATTTTATATCTATTTCATAGGATCTGCAGCAGGCTTGATGAGTATAATTTACAATCAACTATATGTAACACTGTCAGTGTAACTACTTAATCAACGAGAATACGAGCTTGTAGAAATCCCTTTTTGTTTAACTGCTAACAATTTAGATGGGACCGACATTTAAACCTCTGATTAGGGATGAGCTTACATGAAGATAGGGGTGAGAGTCAATCTTGAATAGAATCAGAATAAATTTGAGCTCTGTATAATTAAATTCAATGTATCACAGTAAAGAAGTTGCAGTATTCAGCAGCTAAGACTGAAAAGAAACAGAACCTGATTGAATTAGAAAATGCAAATGAACTATCATCGTGTCATCTAGATGTTACAATTACAAAAAAACTTATAGCACTTTTTTGTCAATATTTATCAATGTCATAGAACTCTATATTCTTGTACTTCTGAGAAATTATCTCTGCTTGAACTTTTCTTGCTGTGTCTGTTGCACAACCTACAAGAATGAGAACTGACGTGCCTGCAAATCCCCGAAATGCAGTCAGATGGGTAGCTTGTTCAATCACAGCAGGACCAGCAGCCAGGATTGCCAAAAACGCAGAACCAAGGACTGATATGCGGCTCAAAACCTGTAATTTTCAGTAGGAAAGACATAAATGTCATGTTTGGTGAAGTAGATTAGATAACACTGTATAATAATAATTCTAACACCTTATGCCAAATATGCACAACTTCAATTACATTTATATTGAATTAGAAGCAATACAACCAAGGAACATACAGGTTCCAAGTAACATGAACTGTACTTAACGCAATCAATCAGTACATGAGATCTTAAAATAGGTCAAAACAGGATCGGAAGTAAGCATTTGGGGTGCCATGAAAAGGATATAGATTCAAGAGATTTACAATTTTCACGACGTCTCACAGACTTGACAACACCATCATGAGTCGACGCAATTCCTTGAGAGAGCATTTTCTTTCTCGTGGTCCAATGTGGTATGGAACTCTTTACGGGAGCATCCAATCCCTTCCTTATAACATAGATTATAAGCAACCATTCTAAATTTCTTGTCGCAGTTGGCAATTTCATATGTATGAGAAAAAATTTCAGCATTCAACTCAATCTCATGAAATAGATTCACAACTTCGATGACTTGGATTTGAATCTATGCATCATATCTAGAAGACAAGATTATTAAGAGAATATGGATCAATGAGTAGCACTAATTTTTGGTTATTGAGTTGCTCTCGTGGTTAATGGGGGACAATCCATCAATTTCTTCATTTACCCAATTTTTGGAGATGGATAGAAATGCTGTCAATGAGAGGCTGAAGGGATGGTTGGGTGAGCAGCTCACCGAAATTTCAACTTGGTGAAACTAAAATGAAGCAACATTGAGGAAGGGCATATTATTACTTAAAGTACACAAGGGGATCGACGAAAATGACAAGCGAAGACTACCAAATTGATTTCTACCTCTAATTACCCAAAGAAAATTATAAATAATGCTCACTAAACAAAAATTATGAAGTAAAAATAAAGTATTAAATGAAGCAGAATGTCACCATTTTGATGAATGCAGCTGTACTTTTTCCTGGCCGGACAAGAGGGATTGAGGCACCTTGCCTCTTTAACTGTTCACTGACATCGTCGGGGTCCAATTGCAGAAATGTGTAGTAGTAGTTGAAGAAGGCTATTAATAGAATGTTGGTCGGCAGATAAAAAGAACCTGAAACATAATTTCTAATCATTCCCAACTGTAATGAAATTACATACTTCAGCAGAAATCAATATCTGTAATCTTTTTAGAATTATTATAACACTACATTATTTTGCCCTATCTTTTATGACTTCCAGTGATTAATAACTTTTTGATGATTTCTGAAAGAGAGATTCCATAAAAGAAAAACAAAGTATCAATATCACAGAATGTCAATTGCAATAGGATTTTCACAAAATAAGTGCGGAACAGTGAATCTACAGGATAACATGGCATAAAATATTACTTAACCTAACAGTTTTCTATGAATTACTTGTAATTCAGTTTTTTACTTTCTTTACTTGGATGGCAGTCGAAAGGATCCCTTCTGAGCCCTTCTAGTGATCCCTTAGAGGGATTGTAAAAGAACATAAAAAATAAGAAGAAATGAACATTTTGCACAATAAAACAAACAATCAAGTTCTAGAAGTGAGTCTAAGGTAGTGTATCAGAATAAATATAATAGGTTTGTCAAGTATAATTTTGAGGTCCTGCTGAAATTGTGGATAAGAGATGAACGCCCACACTGGATATGGACTGAACAGTCCGAACTGATATAGCCGAAGCTAATTTGAGAAAAGCTCTTCGTAAGAAAATATCTCAAGAAATCTATGATGATAGAATTAGGTAAGTATTAAGATGAATGACATGGAAATATCCTTGACATTGCCAGCCTAATCAATCCACTACAAATGCTTCAAACGGTTGGCAATGGGATTACTGTTATTTAGTCTACGCCAGAACATAAACACCACTAAATACAGAATAGAGACGAAGTTATTTTTTATCATACCCCCGGGGTTCAAAGCTGCAGCAGCATTCTTTAGGACACCCAAACCAGTAAAGCGTGCAAGTGTTCCTGGAAGAGCCAAGGATGAAGTGGAGAAGATAATTGGCATCACTCCCGAACTATTCACCTGCTCAACAATTACTGCTAACATAATCAAGACTATAATCTTTGGCAGAAAACAACTGTAATAAAATATGAAGTGTAGAACACCAGGAGATATTAAAATAACAAAATAAAAAAAATAAAAAAAACCAGAAATTTAAAATAAGAGAAAATAATTGACAAATTAATGAAAACAAATAAAGATTTTAGGCTAAGAAAGAAGTTTCAAGGGGATTGTCCAGGAGATCAATTTGGTGGAAGGATACAAGGTTAGGTGTAACCTCACCAGAAGCAATAGTATGAGATTGAATCAACGATATCAATTTAACTAGGAAATTAGTCAAGTATAAGCAGAACTTTTGAATTTAGTATTGCACTAATCCCGCCACAGCATTTCGGGGTAAAGTGAGTCAAAAATAATTTCCAGCAGTTCTCACGAGGTAGTTAAACAGGCATATTTTCCAAATGAACAAAAATAAAAAATAAAAAGTGGAAAGGTAGCGGTATAAAAATCAATATACATCTATATAAATATAACGAAATTCAAGATGGTCTGTTAGCTATCAACCTTAAATGGTAAGTAAGCAGATTTTTCAAGTCCCCCAGTTCTGCTGGTGAATCTTGAAGCATAATTAAGCGGAATTTTCCTCTCTGCTTCCTGAACCCTTTGTTGAGAAAATTAGTAACTCCTCCTTTGCTTTGACCACAAAACCATATTTGTATCACTTTTGAATATTACTAATAGGACTTACCTGAACATACACAATGCTAAGGACTAAGAGGAAGAAGGAAACAATGGTGGCAATAAGTCCAACATAGTTACCATCTTGAAAACCCTGTGCAACTGTCCTCCCGAAAGATGCTGGCAAGTAGGAGATAATATTTGTGAAGATCAAAAGAGATGTACCATTCCCAAGCTTTAAGTCAGTTATTCTTTCCCCAATATATGTTGTAAAAACTGAACCAAGAGTCAACAAAATAACAGAAGTGAGAGCCCACTGAGTACTGAAGTCGTTGACATAAGGGCGAAGAAAGAGCACTTGGCCAATTGCCTGCAAAGACAATAAAATTTTAAGATTAGTAAATATTATATTAATTATATCTAACATCCAACTTTTAAGGTACAATACAAAAGTCAATACTGGTTTCCTGGTCAATCACTCAAAATTTAGCCATATATTGTAGCCTCACCAGATTTTACATCTCTCAATCGGAATCCACGAAGTACTTTTGTGCATAACTAAACTTAAACAGGATAAATTCATATTCAACAAGCATACTATATGTAGCTGAGAACACAAGTAAAAGTCGCTTATTTATGCTACGTACAATATATAGCGTCTGGATATGACATCATTTACCTGTACTATGGCAAATCCAACAGAAGCATAGCGAGTGTACTGAAGAATTTTCTTTCTTCCAGCCTCGCCTTCTCTTTTCTGGAGTTCTTGCAACTTGGGGTATATTTGTGTGAGAAGCTGAAAAACAATCTGTGCATTGATAAAGGGCACAATACCAAGAGAGCAAATTCCAAGGCGACCAATGCCTCCTCCAGAAAATGAATCTAAAGTGCTCAATAGACTGTTTTGATCTAGATTACCAACAAACGCTTCTCGATTTACACCACCAAGAGGTATGTATATTCCAAGCCGTGACACGGCAAGATAGCCCAAGAGCTTAAGAAACTTTTCTGGTAGTGGGCCTTTGAAGAAATCGCCAAAATCAATGCTAGTGTCCTCAATTGCAGCTGGCAAAATTCGAATAGACATAATCAATGGTTAGAGATGAAGGTAATGTTCTTTAGTAGATATAATCTAATAAATATTTATGCTGCACAACAGACCTGCCACTCCTCTAGCTGATGAAGCTTTTTCCTTTCTAGTATTTGAGGCACTCTCAAGTGCTTGAGAAATTGAGGCCCAGGCATCTTTCCAAGCAGGTTTTGTATCTAATAATCCATCTGAATTAATTCCCAGTGGATCAAATTCAGAACTCTCACAGCTGAGGAAATTTACAATCAGAAAAGGGAAATTTTTGACAGGTTCAATATAAATAATATTCAGAAAATGAACAATATAAAAAAGTAATCAAGAAATAATGATTGAAAAGAAAAGTACAGCAGTAAATTGAATGCTGAAAAGATCAGTCTGAATTATATGGATATATAAAATCAACTGAATTCTTGGCATCACTCTTCAAGGCAATAGTTTTTCAAGAAGAAGAATGGGTTATGATTTCACTCACTTTAACTAATGGAACAAAGAAATCTAATAGTCTCAGTGTGGAGTTTAGTGAGACTACAGGTCTGCATTCTTCACTTTTAATGAACCTATAAAAGTAAATAAAATAACCATCAATATCTGTAGTTCCCCATGAAATTGAGGCCTCTACTCTGGAATTCGAAACAATAATATAAAGTTAAATTTTCAAAATCCAATCTCAAGACCTAATGTGATTCAAGACATTATGCCACTAGTAACCTTCAAATTGTTTAGCTCACAATAAAACAAGCATGTAGCTAATGGACCGGCATTTCACTTGACAAGGAATTTTTACAAAATGATATTAAATTAATCAATTTTTTTATTCCACCATAAAATTCAAAATGATTCACAACGGGAAACAAGAAGAGAAAAGAAGAAGGAAAGAAGAAATAAAAGTATGGGAGAGGAACTCCAGGGATTAAGGAAATAATTTTAATATTACTAAATATTAAATCAATTTTCTATCTTATTCAAAAATCTAAATCCCGTTTATACTTGAGATTCGGCAAAACAGTAAAATGGAAAATTGAATAATTTAAAACAGTGTGCACCAATAATAAGCTTTTTATTTTCATTATTAAAGTACTTTTTCATCTTATCTCATCATGTAAGTTATGAATATGGACAGCAAACGTTCGAGATGAAGAAGCAAGATACAATCAATAGGAAAGGGCATAAGGTTGCTAATGGATTTGTTGGAATAGAACTGGAGTGTATAAAATGGTGTATTGTTTCTTAGCTTGATCATAAGGTATTAAAGATAAGGGACGAGACTATCTATCTTGGTTTCTACTGTGGAGTTTTGTTTGCCAAAAAAATGTTCCTAGAACCTTTATTAAAAAAAATCTGATCTAAGTTCACAGGGGGGGCTCAAAGCAGGAACTAGTCTCGCTCACATACATTTTTATGGAGCATCACAGCTCACCTTGACCATAAAATGAATGATCCCAAGGATCACACTCAGAAGCAAAACTATCTCTATAAACTCTTCTCTGTAAGCAATATAATTCTTTCCTTCTTGTAAAATAATGAATGTTATAATTCCGAGTCAGTCTATAATATAAAAATAGAACAACATTGATTACCTAAATTACATTTAAGTATTCTAACAGCAAAAACTGGAGCTGTATATCATTCAATCTAAAGTTCAAAATAGCAGTAAAAATTTGATTCTCAAAAGAACAAAGGGAAACCGAAAGAACCCATCAAACAAGAAAAACTAAAACCTGAAATTGAAATAGGGCAATTGAGAGATATAACAAAAAGAACCAGTGAAGAACAATAATTAAAAAAATTTAAGACTTCACGAGAGAAAAAAGAAAAATCAAAACTTGAAACACTGGAAATTAAAAAGAATAGAAAAACAAAAATATCGAATTCCAAGGAAAAAGGATGCCCAGTGAAGAACAATAATTTGCAAGAAAACCTCAAAATTGGTAATAAACAATATGGGAAATTCTGAAAGTTTCATAAACATACCTTTGCTTAAGGTTCCATGAAGGGTCAGGCTTTTTCTGGACAGTAAGGGTGGCTCTGCAAATGGAGTTTTTACTGTTCTTCTGAAAGTAATTGCTGGGCTTATTATTAAAACACTGTTTATAATTGGAATGCAGTGAAAGAGAACTGATGGAACAAAGAGAAGAAGAAACTTCTCTGACTGTTATCAACATTATCTTCTACAAAAAAACACGCACACACCCAGTGGACTGTGAAGTTGGAACCTTAAAAACTAGGAAATTTGCGGTGCCTATGGATTTTCGATTATTTCAATATATTATTATTTTTTCTGTTTTTATTTTAGTTTTGGACATATGGGACTCATGGGTAGACCAGCATTAGGCCCATAATTATTAGCACCATACCCAAGACCAATATGAGTTGGGCCAAGTTTGGTTCCAAATCATTATGCTTAATTTGGAATGAATGGCACAAATAGCACTATAAAGACTTGTTTTGTTACAGTAGTGCTTTAAGTAGGCTCCTTTCATGTAAAGTCAGAATTAGACTTAGTGTGGAGAAGGCGATTCTATTAATGGATTCAAATTTTGTTATGATTAACAATTACAGACGCTCGGACACTGCTCAAGCGGTTCGAAGTAGTCGTGCCGTGCAACATTTTGCCATTTTACACCTCGCCTCGGATTTTCCAAATCGAAGACACATTTGGATTATGTGCACACAAATCAGTTTAATTACTAGTTTCGAACGAAACAAAATCGAGTATTTGAAGTAAATTTTTGCTATAAGCTAGACGCCTAATAGTTTGTTCACCTTATAACAATTGATAGGTGTTGAGGGAATTATTACCGATTGATTTGCAAATCACCAATAAAGAAAGTTATCTATATTGAGCATGTATTTGAGATTGCCAGCATCTTAAACTTTTGTGTTATAAGCGTTGCGATACTTTTTTGTAAACGTGTTGATAATGATGGTGGAAGGCTGGAAGGAGACGAGGTATTACAATTTGCTACTAATGTTACACATGATGAAGAAAAGTCAAGCATAATTTGATGGACGATGACCCAGTACCAAGTCAAAAGCCTTCCAGCTCGTTCACAAAGATTGTCGCTCTTTTTTTCTTCTTTAATATTGTCAAACTACATACTGTTACATCTTGAATTAGGCATTAGAAATCAAATTTGGCTGCAAAAACAAAGATGGTGAAATTAGGGTTGGTCCACACTCATATCCATATATAGCACACCTCAAAAAAATGAAAGGAGGGTTGACACATGATGGAGGCCAATTTGGATAGATTCACATATTTATTATTATCTAGATCATGTTGATGTGAAGTCTATAAGCAGCTGCAGACAACTTGTTTCAATAGAAATTGGCAAGACAGATAAGTTCTCAAGTAGAGCCAACCTACATATTCCATCTCCATAATTCTTGAAAATACCCATTCAAAAAGGAAAAGTTGAAAAGAAAAAAGAGAGGATAAGACCTCCTTTTATGCCATAATAAACCTTTTATATGTATATATATATGATACATTGTACATGTAACATGCATACACATAGAAGTTCACACGATAAAAAAAAAAGTTTATAGGAGAAAAAAAGCACACCGTATTTTGTCTAATTTCTCTAATATTTTGTGACGATGCAAAACTCTAATTATGAAATTCTTCCTCACCCACTTCACTCGTCGTTATAGTGTACAATTCTTATATAAATAGTTAGATATATATACCTATATATAACCTTCTTTTCTTTTCCTTTTTTATTTCTTCTTTTTAAATCAAACACTGTCAATTCTTCGACGGGATTTCTATTCCTACACACCTATAACTTAAAGATTATAGATCAAATGCTCTTAATTTAAAGGTTATGAACATTCCCTAGGCCTTTTATAATTGGGAAATCAAAACGAAGAAACAAAACATTTTAGTAATCCAATCAGAAAATTATAAAAAAAATCCAAAATGTAAAAATTATTATGACATCATATGAATCAAGAGTAAAAGAGGGACATCCCATGTTTACAATAACAAGAGGGAAATCCAAAACGTTTTTTTTTTTTGAAAAACATTGTTTAAATAGTGATTTTTTTAGAGAATGTGTGATTAAAAATAGAAAAAAAAATTGGATTTACTTGTAAAATAGTTATTGTGTGAATGTATGGTTGAAAATGAGAACGTAGAAAAAAAAAAGAGTTTTGAAAGAATGAAAGATAGGGGCTAAATATATAAAACAATCCCAAAAAAGTGCCTTAATATATAATAAGATGAATGCCTCAAATTCAATGATAGAAAAGGTGGTAAGAGAAAACTTAATATTTTTATGTAATGATTAATGAAGTGAATGGGAGCAGTTTAAGTATATAAAAAGACCTAAAAATATTGAAAAGATGGTGAGCAAAGAAAATGATCATGCTGTGACTTGACATCTACTTGCACGATAATTAAGGTGCTAATATCCATTTATTGTAGTTTAATTAAGTACTATTTCCATTCTAATAAAAACTTAAATTTTAAGTCAATAAGAATTTGATTAATGATGATTATGCATTTTTTTCATTTATTGAGGGAATGTGCTTATTTTTTCTATTAATTCACTCTTTACTTTTTGTTATTACTGAATTGATATAGGATTTATGACTGAAAGAATACACAAGGCAACGAGTCATCGTGTTGATGACCTCAACATAATTTGCAGTCCGAAAATTAACAATTAGAGCGTGTCTGGTGCTGATTTTGGTTGAATTGTAATCAAAATTCTAACCGTTAGTGGGGCACGCATGTGAGATGGCCGGTCAAGGTTTGCGACTGAAGTGATATGCAACGGTAGGAAAATGAATTTTTTGGGTCATTTTAATTGCAACCAGACAGGCTGAAAACTTTGCAAATTTCGTTATTTAGATATCATGGAAAATTACTAAACCAAAACATTAAAACAAATATTCACACTTGTATTAAAATAAAGATTTTTTTTTTTATTACAAAATTGATCTCATTGGTTTGTTTGTCTTTGATTTATTCCTTATATTGTCACATTCTCATGTATTTATCTTTGCTCTTAGAAAAGTTGAGAAAGGAATAAATTCACATGTCACCTCTACTTTTTGTGGAGAAAGTCTTTGTTGTCCTCTTCTTTAGAACTCAAGGATCTAGATCTGATTATAGCTAGTGGCTTGTTGAATGTTGAGGATCCGTTTGATTTTCATTATTGTAGAATGAGAATAAAAAATATAGCTGTTATTGGATCTCATACAAGAGATAGAAATTTAAAATTGATGGTTTAATGTGATGGATAATGGTCATATTTTTCATTTTTATGGATGAAAAATGAGACACAAACGGAGGTTGAATAAACCTTACACTTTTGGCGTTTCTCCCAAGTTTCAGTTCAAAGTGGGGTTTCTATGAAATTAATGAGTTTGTCAATCCGGTGTTTATGTTTCTCACCACTCCATTAGTTATAAGCTATAAATTAGAGAAAAATAATACATAGTTATGAAAATGAATAGAAGAATTGAGAAACGAAATGAAAAATCGTTGGCAAATAATATTAATTTATCACATGGGCTATTTATGGATGTGAATATTCGTTTGATCAATTTACTTTATTCATATTATGCACAACTTTAAAAATTTACTTGTATACGATTGAAGTCTTTAATTCAGGTATTCGAAATCCGTTGGATAAGTTAAATATTTACTTACTACAAAAATAATTCTTACTTCATTCTCACTAAAAATTAATTAACTTATAATTATTCTTAGCCAAACATGCCTATTTTTAAATCGAAGAGATTATGGAAATGAGAGTAGTTGAGCGAGTTAATTGTTTTTATTGCGAAAAGGTTGATTTGACATGAGCTAAAGACAAACTTGTATAAAGTTGTAAAGGCATGTTCGGTTGGCAAGGTAAAGCCCCTCCCTCCCCCCTGCATGCCTTCTTATCTTTTTCTGCATCCAGACAAAAAAAAAAAAAAAGAGTAGCTTTTTTTGTGAATTATAATTAAAGGTTATTTCCTTATTAATTAAAGGATATCTCCCCCATTTTACATATAAATATGTATATATTTGCGACAATGCTATTGATAAAACATGTACATATACGATAAAACACCTTCATATATTGCCCAAACATTGGCAAGAACTAGCACGTTTCTTATCAATTCTCTTTCTCGGGTAGGGGCGATGCCCCGGGAAGGAAGAAATCATTTTATAATAAGTTGATAAATAGAAAAAATAAAAAATATCCTTTTTAGCTACAGAAAATTAAGTCTCTGATGATTAAAATCAATTTTTTAGTAAATTATGATAGAACTTAATGAAAATATGTAGTTAAAAAGTTGAGAAATCCATAAAATATGTGGTTGATATCAATTACTAACTTTGACTTAGATTAAAATTTGAATTCTAATGGGTATAAACAGGGGCTAAATAGGCTAGGGTGCCTCGGCTAATGTCTAGGACTGCCCCTCCATTAGCCGCAGCCCCCCCTCCCCCCGCCCCCGCCCTCGCCCTCGCCCTCTCTAATCAATGATAGTGAACATAAAGTGATAGAAGGGAGATGCCAAAATAAAAGAGAAGGACAGACCGTGCTTTTTAGAGGGAGAGTGTGTATAAGCATGCGTGTACTTGGGATGATTACATTGTAGTTTTCTATGATAACTTTTGCAGCAGTGGTAAAAGATAAGTCACTCATGTTGCAGTGTGGTTGGTCTAACTAATTCTTTATTTTTATATTATTATATTGTGCATGACCAAAAACTTTTAATCTTTTTTAATTATAAAATTATCTCATCTTTTACGTGCATGCATGTATACATACATACATACATACATACATACATTCATACCATCATACAATTATGTATGTATTTATCGTGTACATAAAAATTAACTGTTTTTTGTACATACATAATGTAATGCATATTCATAAGTTTTAAGCATTCACAAATGTCCTTGGTTAGCAAGAATCTTTTTATACGATGTTAATCTGAAGTATGAAAGATTGAACTAATCGATTTGATCAATTTATGAAGCGATTATCCAAGAAAGCAAGAAGATATTGTGTCGTCATGATGTGATAGTTACTCATTGCATTTCCTTTTATTTTAGGCTAATATATCATGGGTAAAACCATTCTTACGAAAAGTTAAATCGAATATAAATACGAGTCTTATCACTCTTTAATTTAGATAAAATAGGTCAATCGAGTTCAAATACGACTCTCCCTAATCAACCTCCAATTACATAAACACACGTCCTAAGAGTTCTTAGGGTACACTCCTAAATTTTCTCGAACTTGTCTCTATTTTGTGAGAGTTCGTGTTAAGAGTAAAAATGTAAAATTTCACCTCTTAAAAATCAATTATTAGTGGTAAAGATTCTCTTTTACAAGATAAATATTTTAATATGAAATCTCAAGATTTTATAATTCAAACACAGAACATTTATATTATCGTGATGCAACCACCTGATTTAATTCGTTAATCACATCGCTCGTAACTTACACAAAGGCCTTGTATGTGTCAAATCGAAGTTGGGACAGTGTGAAACAACAACAATCTCAACTACAAAAGGGTGACCAATATATGAAAACACATGCATTATTTGAGAGTCAAACCCAATTTGTAAAGAAAAAAGAAAAGATTGCAACATTTTTTAGGTGTCCTTGATTTGATCTTTCTAGGTGTGTCTAGATTCAAAGAAAATGTCCCTTTTGGGAAGCTCGTGCATTGATTTGGAGGGGTTGGGTGGGTAGTGAAATTTGTGTTTCTAATTAATTTTATGTCCCTTTTGAAATTGCCAACGGTCTCAAGGCAGTGAGGGCATTAAAAGGAAGGGGGGTGGGGGTCGGGGTGGGGTTGTTGTCTGCTAGCTATGTCGACTATTACAAATGGACGTGCGAATTTGGCTAAAAATCAAAATATTTGTGTGGATCATGGCATGCCTTGCCTAGTTGCCTTGCCTATGTGACTCTAATGTTTCAAGAATCCATTAGAACATTTGACTTATAAAAGATAAAAAGTCCGATTCAACTTCTTGTAAAAGATCTTCATGAACAGTTACCTTAGATCAATTTCGTTTAAAAACTATTCTAATCCGATAAATTTTTTTTAGAAGATTATCTAAACATGTTAAAAAATAACTTCTTAATCTCAAAATCAACTTTTAATTTTTGAAAAGCTTTGCCAAACAAGCCCAGAGAATCTCTCTGTGGAAGTATTTTATTAATTCATAATTCATTGTTCTTTATTTTTTCTATTGTAGGTAGGAAGTAAAATTAAGAACATTACTTTTCAGGGGTGAGGGTGACGACACGTTGTGTTTTCTGTAACCTACTTTATTAACGGGGCCACATTTGGTGATGATAATCAATCCAAAAAGCTCATTTTTGACCGTCAATCACTTCATCATCTCTGCACCTTCACCAGATTTTTACAGTCGTGTCTCCACGGGATCCCATCAGAACAGCAAATATTCAAGAGTCACATGACCATAATACCCTCACATAATAAAATGAAGATAATGATTTAAACAAGAAAATGTACACTAAAATTTACGTGAAAAACTCAATACGAGAAAAAAATCAGAGGCAGAGGAGGAGAAATCCTCTATAATCAATAGCAGTTATGTTTATAAGATCTCAATACTCTCAATTGAAATTTAAAACTCTCAAAATATTGTATGAATCTCTATCTATTATGTTATGTTCTATTTTTCTATACAAGTCGTGCCATATATAGGCATAAACCTTACAAAACAAGTTTAGAAGAATATGAGTTCAAAACCGCGTCAAAAAGGGAAAACGGGCCTGAGCCGGACAAACCCCTCGCTCGAGCGACAGAGCAGCCCTAGGCGAGTGACCAAGTACCGAGTTATTTTTTACTGGGCTCGCTCGAGCGTATAGCTAGCGCTAGGCTAGCGAAAATGTGAAGACTTTTTCATCCGATCCATAATTTTGATTTCTTCAAAACCACTCCAATTTATACTCCAATACCCACTAGAATTTGGGTCAAATCACAACAAACAACATAGGAAAATTGCACCATTTGTTTGTTCCTATTCTATTTTGATGCTCAATCAAGTTGATTTTGGAGCTTTTATTATAATTGCACAACCTTTAAGAGCCGAAAACCAACTTTATAAATCTAGGTTTTAGAAATTGGGATCAAGTCGTGCTTTCATAAGCATCATGTGATGATCTAACCGATACTTTACAGTCGCTAGAAATGATTTGTAAAGTGATTATGAAAAATTGTTTTCCAGTGATTCAATGAATGAAAGTACTCAAAAACACCAAAGCGAACATTTAGTAAAACAATCTATTTCAAGCACTCTCATATAGATGGCTACAATGTAAGGTTCAAGATGAAATTGTACAATTTTAAAAGTTACGAAGGCTACAATTTTTGCACTAAAATTTACTAGAGAAAAACATTATATTCTTATTGATCCAGTGATCCTCTTACATTTAACAATTGAACTATGTATTTATGATAAAATTACTATCAAATAGTAAAGTTACAAAACAGTTACCCCTCTGCTTCAGCCAAATGGTGCCATATGTACAGCATTCCAAGGACAAATAAAAAGTTCTCTTAACCTTTTACAGTGATTCTACTAGGAAACCAATCTCCATTGTCTCGGCCACCAGATTCTGAGTCTATCATGAGCCATACAACCTTACTACCACCACCAACAGAGGGTAGATGCATCTTGAGCTGCTCGAAGCCCGGAACTAAAACTTTTTCTATCCACTCTTGTAGACTGATTCGGTCGTGCAATACCCCTCCTAAGATCTTTTCTATAACATCGTCTTCTACCTTTATGGGCATGTTGTCATCCACAACCATTGCAAATTTCACCAAGATTGTTTTCTTGATCTCATGGAGAACAAAAGTGAGATCGACTGGCTTGAAAGGTATGGAATCATCGACATTGATAGCTAGCTCGTGAGGTACTGATGTAATTGAGAAATGTGTGTTTTCAAGGCCTAGAACATCTTCATGATCGATGGTGAGAACACTTGAATTGAAAGATGTATCAGTTTCGTCTTCATTGTCTGCTGCAAGATTTAGGTCCAACGATAGGCCAGATCCAACTTCAATTCGAGGCTTTGTAGGTCTATCTTCATCCGATAACCAATTCCCTTGGCGTTTTGCACTCTTTTCTTTGACTATGAGTTCTAACTGACAATTGCCACTTGTTACAGAGGCAAGCTTCTTTTCATCAACAAAATGACCATCTTTGGGATTAGTTATCGACCAATCTCCCGTGAGAATAAATATGGCATTGCCAAGACTGATATCACGGCCGTGAGTATCAGTGAGTTGACCTCTGTCCATTGCTTGTTTTATACTCCCACGCACCATCATATCTGCTTCATCAATGTCTTCAAGCATGATAACTGAAAATGGATTTCTATGAACTGCCTCTGCAATGCGATCAATTGCTGTTTTACCACGAAAATTTACATCCGAGTCTTCATAATCACGTCGTGAGCTAAGACAGTTCAATACTGGATTAGTCCCACATATTTGCTCCGCAAGTACCGATGCCATCTTCTTCTTGGCAACTCTGTCAGGGCCTGTGAACAATAACCATATGTCACCCCTTGATCCAGCACCTCGTCGTTTTCCATTGCCCAATCTACAGTGTGTTATGGCCGAAGCCACTGCCGAGGCTGCTTCTGCCTGCCACCATGCCTTCGCCATGAGTCCCTTGAGGAGCTTTTTGTATGAATCAGAATCCAATGCACTCTCAAACTTATCAAGGAGCTTGGTCTTTGGTTCAGAAGAAATGTAACCCACGGAATCTTTAACATAGTCTTCAGTAGTTTTCTTGGGTGTACTCTCAGTTCCTTTACGTCCAAGAATGAGATCCGTCCTCACTGGACTTACCGGGGGACTACCTGCAGGGCGACTGGTAACTTGATTTATGTTCAACTGCCGAGATTCTCCTAGCGGTTTGCTCGTCTGTAACTTAGGATGGAAAGATTGATGAGCAAGCAGGGATGGATTTTTCAAGCTCGTCATAGATAGAGTTGCTGCTGGAGCAGTTCTCTCTGAACAGATGTTGCGATGAAAATCGGGATGCAGATTCAAGCACATATCTACCCATTTCTTCTGTAATTCTCGAGTTTTCTGCTTAGAAAGCATGCCTTGATCGTTTCCCTGTAACAAATATAAATGACATTATTTTCCCTTCACGTGAATATAACTTGGTTTCTCAAGAGTTATAGTTGAGCAAAACGTACTTGTGTGTCATCAGTTGCGATAGCATCCTGACTGTCGAGTTTGGCATTTTGCAACCACTGAGGCAGAGATGGTTGAGTGGCTTCTGGTTTAGCTTTAGAAAATGATTTCTCAATGGCAACTAGTTTTGCCACCTCTTTTTCATAATTCTCTGAACATCTTGGGCAAAAGGTTGTTCTCTGAGCAGTATCCAAGTTCTCCGATAGATGCTGTGTCAAAACCGGTTGCCGAATTGGACTCTTCAATGAAGTCAAAGATTCTGTAGGAGTGCTTGGAATTTTCTCAGTTCCTAGCCTATGATACAATCAATTCAGAAAAATAAAATAATTGATAATTGTTGAATAAAGGAAAACACTTCTCCAAATCCTGGCATAAGCAGTCGTACAAACATAACTGTGCTCCAATAGTTGCCATAATTAATAGCTTGATCAAATAAAAGAGAGACTCGATTCCTTAGGATATGAAAGATATACTTTGTTGAAAACTCTCAACATACCGGGATTTAATCAACATGTACACGAATAATTCTATGATCGGTTCATTAAAAGGCTAGTTAAACAACTTGGAAGCACCAAAACGAATATTAATGCAAGAATATACCGTGGAAACATCCCTGGCAGAGGTGAGCGCGAAGCAATAGGTACTGCCTGCAAATCCCAATCATTTTCCATTGTAGTATGAAAAACCTGGCACCTCATATAAGTTTCATATGTTGCTGTTCCAATCAACCAAAGCTTATGATCACCATTACTACCTTCCCTTCCAAATCGGGCCAATAACTTCGCCATTTCCTCCACGGCCGCCCTCCCCATCTCTGAAACCACCTGCTGTTGCTGCACGCCACCAAAACTCACAGGATGCTCCACCAGCCATTTCAAACCTCCCAAATCAAGAATTATCCCTCCACTCTTAATCCTACTCTCAATCATGCCGCCCAATTCCTTTATCTTCGTGGGTATTTGATTCTCATCGGATAGAAAATATTTCTTAATTGAGATTGCTTGAACATTACTCAAAGGCCCTTCGATTTCGAATTCCTTATTCTCTAGTTTCTTCAACAATTCCTTCACCACAGCTTCAGGCTCCGAATCCCCGACCAATACTGGGTTCCTCTTCTTAGTTCTCATCAAAATATCAATCACTTTTTTCACTTCTTCATTCCTTTGATTCACAATCTGCCCCGACCCCGCTTGCTGCAGCCTTGGATTCAAATACATGTTTCGATTAGACAATGAAACAACTGCAGATGGTTTTGGCACACTCAGTGTTAATAATTGACCTGGAATAGAAAGCATCCTTGGTGCAATACCTCCAAAAGCTCCTCCCAAATTCATATTAGCGCCAGCAACATGATGACTATGAGCATTCGCATTCGAATTCGAAGTCTGCAATTGCTCAATCGTGGCCTTAACAGCGGGACTAGAAAAACTTGCCTCGCGCATAACCCTGCTAACACTGGGATCATCCAATATCGAAATAATAAGCTGCTCCAGCTCCACCTTGACAGCAAGCAGTGGCTGCTGTAGCTGCTCGGGGCACCCCCGCCTCTGATGCGCCTGCGCTCGCTTTAGAGCCGCCATTAGCGCATTCGAAATACCGGGCTCCATCCCAGGAGCCATGTTCTGGGCCGTGGGGAGCCGCTCCAGGGCCACGCTGAAGCAGAGCTCCAGCGCCCGGCACTGAAGCGGATGGCTAGAATTGGGGTGTGAACGGATGCATGCTTGTCTTAAAAACCCCGATGGCGCCGCAAGTAGAGTCGCCGCAACGTGTAGCGGCGTCGTCTGTCCGTGTTTCCTGCGGCCCGCCTCCGCTATGGAATGGTTCAAAACACTCCCCGCCTCCGGCGTCAGAGTCTGCTGAATAGTATTCAACCCAGTTCTCATCTTCTTCTATAGAAAAACGAACAGAACCCAATAATTCAGAAGTGAAGAAAATTTTATTTATACAAAGAAAATTAAAATCCAAGAGGGTTATATTTATCCTTCAATTGTGGTAATCTTGAATAGGATTGTGCATACTTTGTATGCGTAACACCAAAAAGCTGGATGAAAATTCAACGCTAATAAGGAAGGATCACATCCCTTTTCACATTGAAGTATGAAACTAACAAAAAAATAAAAAATCCAAATCTAAAAAGAAAAATGTCATAATAAATGTTTTCTCACTGATATTCTTGGATTAATGTGAATGAGATAATAAACGAGATGAAAAAAGGGAGCAACTTTTTGATATAACTACATAAAAAGCCATAAAAAAAACTTAGTAGGAGGTGTCAGAGAAGGGAGCATGCAATGTTTCTTGTTTTGTTTTGTTTTGTTGGAGAGAGAGAGAGAGAGAGATGGAATTTATGGAAAATAGGGTCAATGGAAACACTATCACTTGCAAAGATTTCTGGGTAAAATTT
Organism: Fraxinus americana; assembly: GCA_035079005.1. Lineage (NCBI taxonomy): Eukaryota > Viridiplantae > Streptophyta > Magnoliopsida > Lamiales > Oleaceae > Fraxinus > Fraxinus americana. Next base: position 2,088,872 of record CM068717.1, on the reverse strand, counting down.
GCTTTCTTGGTACAGTTAAATTCCCATGTTCTTGCCACGTCTAGTATAGTCGACCAATTTCATCGACAAGTTTTTATCTAAAAAGCTTCGTCGGGTCAAATGAAAGTATCAAATGGTCAATTATAACCATTTGAGATTTTACTATAAAAGTCGAATAATTTAACGTTCATTCACTTTGTTATTTACTATTTCCTTCAACTATTTACGAGTTTGTTGATTGTAGCACACGATTACAAAAATATGGTACGGTCATCTCGAATATTTCGCCCACCTCGACTTCTACACAAGGACAAAGGTTTAAAGAAACAAATAAAAATGAATGTTTAAATTTCAATGATCAAATTGAAACACGCATGACCGGATGCGTTTTTAACCCTAACTATTCATATTGCCAAAGATGATTCCCTACCTGAAAAGTTGACGCATAGGTAATCAATCACTCCCTGTTTGCCTTTAAGCCAAATTTCTGCAAATTTCGTACTTATAAAATATTAATGAGGTTATGAAATAGATCGATAAGGAAATGATAATTTCTAACGAAGTTTTCATGTTGATTCCTAAATACAGTGCTTCTTTTATGCTATCCGTTGGTAATAGTGGAGTATGATTGACCATAATAAAGAACTTCGAGGTGTAATCTTCTGTTCAATACTAAAATCAAAATTGAAACATAACATCTAAGATTACATTAATCGATTATACAAAATAGAAGTAATTATTCTATTACCATATTTCACCTTCAAGTAAAAACTCGCGAAGTTGTTTCAGAGTATTAAAACGAAAAAATCTAAAAGATAATGAACTATTGTTTCTAAGTCATCTATCTCGAAATACTTTTGTTGTATACTCTTGATAAGCTAGCGTTTATATATAGATGTAGAATGACGTGTGAAAAGTAAGAAGCCCCTTTGACAGCTTTTCATCTGCAAATAATTCTAGATGTATATTGAAAAATAAATTTATTCATTTCATTGAATATAACTAGATAGAACTAAAGAAATAAGATATATGAAACGTTTATTGATTATCATATTTGCTTTTATCTTGTAAATATGAGTACAAGTAACTTGAAAAAGGTTTTGCGATGAAACCTTCTGTAATAATTGTCCCTGCGATGTTAGGTAGCTGTTATTTAAACAATTATGCGATTTTAGGTGGGTTATTTAATGGCTAACTACAGTAATGCTTCTAGACATAGTTGCTAAACAAAAAGGTTGAATCCTAACTTTGAGGGTCCCGCCCCGTCTTGGCCCACGAGCATTGTTGATGCAGGAGGGTCCGAGTCAGACGAAGTTGAGTTGTCAGATAACTCGTTGATGGCGCTAACGTACCATGAGCTGGCGGATCGACGTAAGAATGGAAAGTAATCGACGACATTTCCTAATTGGGGTCAATTTTGAACACGTTTTTGTATTTTGGCCATAACTTTGGCTACGGTTGTCAGAATCACACCCGTGACCCCAATTCGGAAAGCTCGTTTCGGCGCGCACGTCGTGGGCACCCAGCTATGCTCGGTGTGCATCGGATTCGAGCTCAAATTCAGCTGTTTTCCCTTCCGAATCATCAATTTAAGTTATTTTTTGCTATTTATGGTAATATTTCGGTTTCCCTTTTGACATAGAATAATTGCTCGATTTGAGCCGAATTTTGGTGATATTGTTTCTTTTATTAAGTATTTTATTTTGGTATGAATATTAGGATTTTGCTATTTTTGGCAAAATTCCGATTATTATTATTTTCTAGCTATTTAACCCGGCTTGTGGGTTATTTTCATTCGGTTGTTGAATAATAAAGAATTTTCTCGTTTTTCTTTGTGTTTCTCTTGCGTTCTTCTCTGTTTTTGTCAATTGAACCCAGCCTGCAGAATAATCACTATTCTGCTCGGCGTCAGTTGGTATCAGAGCTTCAGCATCTTCTTGGGCTAGATTTCATCGGTCAATCATGGTTGGTGGTCATGGTCGTGGTCGCAGAGGGCAGGTTCCGAATGAGGAAGTCCCACACCGTGATCGTAACGTTCAAGATGTGACGATTGAAGACTTCACGAGAGGCAAGTTGCGAGTTAACTCGGCGTGCGGCGGCGCGAGGATCGCGGTGACCGCATGGCCCCTGGAGGGTCACGGAGTCCGATACGATTCACGAAAACCCGTATCACAACCCTGCTCGGAGTGCAGGAGCATCGTGGTCGGGAGGATCGTCATGTAGATTTCGGCTTTCGGGTAGATCTACCGAGTTTTACGGTGCGTTACAAAGTCGAAGGTTTTGTTGATTGGCTGAATGAAGTGGAACGTATTTTTGAGTACAAGGAGGTTCCAGATCACATCAAAGTAATGTTATTTGCCATAAAACTTAAGGGTATGGCATCCGCATGGTGGGAGCAGTTGAGACGTTCACGCGATTGAAGCGGGGTAAGGCCAAAATCACGAGATTGGGAGAAAATGAAGAAGAAGATGAAAGGTCACTTTCTTCCTTTCGGCTATACTCAAACTTTGTTTCAACGGCTTCATTCTCTAAGACGGGGCATAAGGTCGGTTGATGACTACAACGGGGAGTTTTATCAATTGGTGGCTCGGAATGATGCATGCAGAAACGGAAGAACGAGATGGTGGCGAGATATTTGGGAGGATTGCGACGGTCCATACGGGATGTCCTCGGCCTTCACTATTGTGGCTGGATTTACGAAGCATACCGGCATGCACTTCTTTGTAGAAAGCGACGAGTAGGAAACCGGTGGTCGAAGCGAAGGTAGCCGACCCATTCGCCCTCAAGCGCCTCGTCCTACTCAACGACCACCACGGGATAATCCTGGTTCGGGTATTAGATGCTTGGGTGCGGTGAACGGGACATCGAACAGCGGTTGCGAAACAGACTAATCGGCCGGGTAAAAATCTCCTAATTGATGAAGAAGTTGTAGACGAGAATGAGGAGGTTGGAGGCACATGTATGACGATGATGAAGAGGAAGGAATGTTGTATGGGGACGGTCATGAAACTCTAGTCTTGCGTAAGAGTCTATTGACCCCAAAGGGGGATGGATGGGTTGAGAACCAACATCTTTCACACAACACAACGGTAGCGGATAAGGTTTGCAAGCGATAATTGATAGTGGAAGGCTGGCGAGAATGTAGTGTACGAAGAAGCTGTCAGAAATTACGATTGAAGACAGAGATCGGCATCAGGGCCATATAAATTGTCGTGGTTGAGTAAGAGCGGTGCGATATCGGTAGAAACGATGTCTAGTATCTTTTTCGATTGGTAGGAAATATTTCGACAATGCTTGGTGTGATGTTGTGTCGATGGATGCTTGTCACATATTGTTGGGTCGACCTTGGCAGTATGATCGCAGTGTTGTTCATGATGGGCGGAAAAATACTTATTCCCTTAGCATCGAAAGGGAAGACGGTTGTGTTGGCGCCGCGAAGAGAAGAAATCACTCTATCCGGTAGCCAAAAGTGCAAACACTTGCTTTCTATGTCCGGCTTTTGGGAGAGATTGCGCGAGAAGATGTGGTCTATGCTCTCTTGCACTTGTGAGAATAGTACAACGAAGAGAATCAGTTCTCGGTAGAAGTGCGAGAAGATGCTAACGGAGTTCTCGATTTGATGCACGAAGATCTCCCTCGGGGTTGCCGCCTATGAGGGATATTCAACATCAAATTGACCTTGTTCGAGGGTCGAGTCTGCCTAATCGACCGACTTATCGTCTCGGTCCCAAGGAAGGCAGAAGAGTTGCGGCGACAAGTGGTTGAATTGTTGGAGAGGGCTACATTCGTGAAAGCATGAGCCCGTGTGCGATTCTGCTCTGTGGTACCACAAGAAGGACGGATCTTGGCGTATGTGTGTTGATAGTAGAGCAATCAACGGGATCACGGTGAAGTACTGAGTTTCCAATTCCCCCGTCGGATGATATGTTGGATCGGCTTTACGGTTCTAAGGTCTTCTCAAAATTGACCTTAAGAGCGGATATCACCAAATCAGGATCCGACTGGAGATGAGTGGAAGACGGCGTTTAAGACGCGGCATGGTTTGTATGAGTGGATGGTCATGCCTTTTGGGTATCCAATGCACCGCACCTTTATGAGGTTTATGCATCGAGTGTTACGGCCTTTTATGGGGAAGTTCGTGGTTGTTTACTTTGATGATATCCTTATTTACGGTCCGAGGCTTGGGAGTCGCACTTTGATCACCTCCGTGCAGTTTTTGATATGTTGAGGACGGAGCGCTGTTCGTTAATCGGAAGAAGTGTTCTTTCTTCACCTCTTCCGTTACTTTTCTTGGTTTCGTGGTGTCTACGATGGTGTTCTTGCGGATCGGTCGAAGATAGATGCAATATTGGGATGGCCCAAAGGCGAAAACTTTGCACGATGTCAGAAGTTTCCATGGATTGGCATCCTTCTACCGTCGGTTCATCAGGAACTTCAGCACTTTGATTGCTCCCATCACAGAATGTCTGAAGGGACGTGAATTCAAATGGTCGGATGAAGCAGAAGCCAGTTTTTAGTTGGTTAAGAAACGGATGACCGAGGCTCCAGTTTTGGCACTTCCAGATTTTGAAAAGGTGTTTGAAGTTAATTGTGATGCATCTGGAGTGGGCATTGGTGGTGTTTTGAGCCAGGAAGGGCGTCCAGTGGCATTTTTCAGTGAGAAGCTATCAGGATCGAAGAGGAACTATTCCACCTATGATCTTGAATTCTATGCCATAGTGCAGTCTTTGAAGCATTGGCGTCATTACTTGATACAGAGGGAGTTCATTCTTATCCGCGACCATGAGCCCGAAGTATGTCAATGGACAACACAAGGCCCCGAGGTAGACGACATGCCAAGTGGGTGGGCGTTCTTGCCGGGAGTTCACTTTTTCACTAATACATCAAGCGGGGAGTTTGAATCCTGTCGCAGAGGCCTAGAGCCGTCGTACCTCCCTTCTCACCACCGTGAGCACCGGTGTCGTCGGATTTGAGTCCTTTCCGGATTTGTATGCGTGCAGACCCTTCCTTTGGGAAGATAATTCGAGAGGTAACTAACAACCAACGACATGATTTCATTTTACATAATGGCTATACGTTTCGTGGGTTACGGTTGTGCGTTCCAGTTGTTCACTAAGTCGGCATATTGTTAGTGAACTTCATAACATGGGACACTTCGGGCGAGATAAGGCACCGGCGTTGGTCTCATCTACATATTTCGGCCCCAATTGAGTAGTGATGTGGCTCGTCATGTTGGGCGTTGTTGTGTGTGTCGGCGGTCAAAGGGGCTCTTACTAATGCGGGCCTTTATACACCTCTACCGGTGCACAGAAGCTCCTTGGATTGATGTCGGTATGGATTTTGTTTTGGGACTACCTCGTGCACGAGCCTCGGATTCTATTTTTGTTGTGGTCGACGGGTTTTCAAAGATGGCCCGTTTCATAGCTTGTTGGAAGACAATGGATGCTACCGGATTGCCCATCTCTACTTCAAGGAAATTGTGCGTTTGCATGGAGTGCCTCATTCAATTACTTCGATCGTGACGCTAAGTTCGTGAGTCATTTACGGAAAAGCTTGTGGGAGAAATTGGGGACACTTGAATTTTACAGTGCCTACCACCCCAATGATGGTTAGACGGAGAGGTGGTGAATCGGAGTTTGGGTAACTTTGTTGAGGTGTCAGCGGGAACTAAGCCGAAGCGGTGGGATGCGGCATTACCTCGAGGCGAATTTGCCTACAACGGGTCGAAGAATCGAACTACGGGATGAGTCCATTTGAAATTGTCTATGGTCGAGTTCCATGCGGGGTACTTGATTTAGCCCCTATTCCACGTGTGAGTCGCATAAGTCACAAAGCGAGATGAGATGGCGAGAACATTTTCGGGAATCCATGAACAAGTGAAGTTAGCCATTCAAGATAGTAATGCAGTACAAGGTTCGGTGATAGTCATCGTCGTCAGGTCCTTTTCGAAGTTGGTGATTTTGTGTGGGCAGTGTTAACTCGTGATCGTTTTCCCGTTGGGGAGTACAATAAATTGAAGGAGCGGAAGGTTGGTCCTTGTGAGGTTCTGCAGAAGATCAACGACAATGCTTGCAGCCTACGCCTCCCCGGCCATTTGAAGACTTCGATGTCTTCAATGTGAAGCACCTCGATCCTTGTTTTGGGGATCCACGAAGACACTCATGTGAACTCGAGGACGAGTTCTTTCCAACGAGGGCGGCCCGATGCGGGAGGGTCGAGTCGGTGAAGGCGAGTTGTCGAATAACTCGTTGATGGCGCTAACGTACCATGAGCTGGCGGATCGACGTAAGAATGGAAAGTAATCGACGACATTTCCTAATTGGGGTCAATTTTGAACACGTTTTGGTATTTTGGCCATAACTTTGGCTACGGTTGTCAGAATCACGCCCGTGACCCCAATTCGGAAAGCTCGTTTCGGCGCGCACGTCGTGGGCACCCAGCTATGCTCGGTGTGCATCGGATTCGAGCTCAAATTCAGCTGTTTTCCCTTCCGAATCATCAATTTAAGTTATTTTTTGCTATTTATGGTAATATTTCGGTTTCCCTTTTGACATAGAATAATTGCTCGATTTGAGCCGAATTTTGGTGATATTGTTTCTTTTATTAAGTATTTTATTTTGGTATGAATATTAGGATTTTGCTATTTTTGGCAAAATTCCGATTATTATTATTTTCTAGTTATTTAACCCGGCTTGTGGGTTATTTTCATTCGGTTGTTAAATAATAAAGAATTTTCTCGTTTTTCTTTGTGTTTCTCTTGCGTTCTTCTCTGTTTTTGTCAATTGAACCCAGCCTGCAGAATAATCACTACTCTGCCCGGCGTCAATTGTGGAGGGGGTAAATCGCGAGATGTGTCTCAACATGTTAGGATACAAGAGTTGTCATACTGGTACCCATAAAGAATCCAATTCCATACCTTATAAGAGGCAGGAATCGAATCCTCACACTGCGACTGCGAGTTCAGCTGAGACTACTTCAATCCTATCCTTTGCACCATTGAGCTAGACACTGGGAGACATTAGTTGCTAACAAAATATGACGAGGCTATGTTTGAAGACCTACTCTTAGCATAACGTGGTGAATGCAAGTTCTTCTATGGAAAGAAGCTTTAAATAAATGAATTCGATTAGTCAACCATCACAAGTCTAAAGGTCAAAAATGTGACTTAGTCTTGTTTGATCCCTATTATTTTCACATTCTTCAATAAAATAATATAACACGCAAACCCAATTTTTTATTTTTATTTTTCAACCACTCATTCCTCATCATTCTACTATTCTAAAATACATTCATAGTAAAAAAAATGGGGCTCAAACACGCGCTTACTCTACTAATCTTAGTTGATAGAGTAAGACAACAACAAACATGATCCTAGGCAAGATAAGAATTGGCAAATTCAAAACTATTCGATTGAGATTGAGTTAGACAAAAACAATTTGTAAGAAGTCTCGATTTTGAAAAAGGAATAGTTGAATTGCTATAATAAGCTCTCTCTTGAAGTTGACTACGTGGTTAATCTTATTTACCGTGGATTGTTTTCTTTAACTTGTATTCGATGATCTACACGTCCGATACATCAATACACGACATTTTATCTAAAGTTGGTGGAATTAAAAAGATATATAAAGGGTGGTCCCGAGGGTAAATTTTGTTAGTAAATTATATCTTACTAAAAATGCAAAAATCATCATCATTTTACCTTTGGGCAACGCACGCTTTCATCGCCTTTTTTACACGTTTTGCGAATCTAGAATGACCTTGTTCAATCCCCCACCACCTTTTGACACTTTAATGCCTATGTACCAAAAGGGAAGAATAATTCGTTTGTCGCAATTATTCGATATTTAAATCAATTGACTGAAACTAGAATATAACTATTTTTTTGGAATCAAAATTTAAAAGAAAAAAACATCCTAAGTTATATTAAGGATAAGAACTAGAACCAAAAGTAGTTGTGTGGTTCGATTTGTTATTAGAATAAAAATCTTTTATACGTTGAGGTCATATATCTAGATAAACTTCCCGATAACTAAAAATAATATAAAAAGATTACTTTTTCGTTCCATGAATGAATGTTTATGTATTTCTCATTGTTAATAAGGCCCTGTTTGGTACACATTATTTTTTTCATTCGCATTCTTCTACTAATTTTCAACCACACATTCTTCAATAAAATAATATTTTCCACTACATCAATAACTTTTCTTTCATTTTTAACCACACATTTTCCATCAATCTACTATTCAATAATACATTCTTTCAAAAAAATGTGTCACAAACACACTCTAAGTAAAGAATCAGTCTACAAGTACAAGAAATTTGTACAGAATTGGTACAGAAATTTGAAATCGACAACATAGATTCAAAGTTGGAAAAAAAAACACACACACACAAATGCATCATGTACAAATTCTGTGAGTTATTCCTAGTATTGAGGGAATAACTCATAAGTAAATTGTTTTTTAGAGTTAGTTTTCTCGAGCTCAAAAGAATTCAAATTTACTTTTGAAGTTACTTTTTTTTTGCCAAACTTGTTTTTATACCAACCAAACTTGATCAGCAACTTTTAAATTTAGTTAAACATGTCCTATATGACCATACTCGAGAATGATAAACTTCAAAATAATTCTTTTAATTTCAAACGACCCAAGCACCAATTCAAAAGAGTTAAGCCCACCATCACCATCACCATCACCATCAACGTGACCGTGACCGTCACCTTCAACACCCCCACCCCCCCTCTAGAAATTTAACTTCAAAAGTCATTTAGTACGTGGCTCTATCGTGATAAAAATTTTTATCGCAATACATCATACACATTTATTATGCCACCCTATCCTAGCAATTATAGATATACATGATTTAAAATGCCCTTACTTCTCTTCCACAAGTGAAGACTTCTATTTTCCCTTGTCATTGCTTAAATGTCAAAATTGAAACTATAGTAATTCTATGGGTCCCTTTTTCCTTTGCAATTGACGGGTTCACGATTCAGGCCATGTTTGAGTCCCTTTTTTTTTTTTTCAAAAAATACATTTTGAAATAGAAATTTGATAGAGAATGTGTGGTTAAAAAATAAGGAAACATTTTGGATTTACATTTAATATTATTTTATTGAAAAATGTATGGTTGAAAAATAAGAGAGAAAAAAAATGTATTTTTAAAATAATGGATACCAACCGAGTTCTCAATATAACTTGTAATTGATGGAATATTATGAGACAATTGGGCCCAAATCCCTTTTCACTGCTGCAAGCCAAACCCCACCTCACTTTATGCAAGTATGTATATATGCAAGAAATATCATAGCACCAAGTTCAAACTTTAAGCAAAGAGAGTTTTTGGTAGCTTCTTGTACTCAAAGCATGTAGACTTTATACACTTCTTTTCCCATTCACTCTCTTGAGTTAGGAAAAATGGGAAAGTTGTTTTTCTTCTTTAATAAAGAAAGATGCATATTAGGGGAAGCACCAATGAGATTAACAAAAAGATGATCATTGATTTGTTTGGAAATCTACAAAACAAATCATGCATATAGGTTGTAAATTTACATTTTGCATACTGTATTTTATTTATTAGTAAAGAAAAATATATTTTGTAATAATAAAAATATATACAAATTATCATTATAAATAGCTAAAAAGATAAAAAAAAACCTTAATTAAAAATAACAAATCACACCCTATACATTAACACTTTACATACCATTTGTATAGCTATTTCATTATTCTTTAAAAATTAATTACTAAAGAAGCTTAAGATGTTTACAAAATTTATGATCTTCATTTTCTTTAAACTACAACTTGAAAAATAAAAATAAATTCGAAAAAATTAATAATGCGTTGGAAAAAATAGCAAAAACTTTTTCCCAACATTACTAAATGGAGGAAGGGAAATTTTTATTTGTCATCATTTAATAAATAATTCGAGTTCAATGAATGAAATTTTAGAAAAATAAGTATATTATTTTGTAGCTTATAATGAATTGCTTACTTACAGTGTGTTTGTGACACATTCTTTTGAAAGAATGTATTATTGGATAGTAGATTGATGGAGAATGTGTGGTTAAAAATGAAGAAAAAGTTATTGATGTGATGGAAAATATTATTTTATTGAAGAATGTGTGGTTGAAAATGAGTGGAAGAATGAGAATGAAAAAAATAATGTGTACCAAACAGAGCCTTAGTTGAGGTTGTAACTTTATACCCTTCCGCATTTTAAGGAATTTTCAAGAATGCATACATTATATATATTTTTTAATTTTTGCTCTTGATGTTATTTTTCATTTTTTATGAGAAACTTTAAGAACATAAGATTAATAAACATTATTGATAAAAATATAGTTATATAAAATACTTGAAGTAATAGATGACTAATTTATGAGATAAAGAGAGAAGAAAGGTTAATTTTTTAGATGAAACACTAACTAAAATTACAATTTTAAAGAATAATAAATTGCATGTGAAGTTTTAAGCAATATAAATATGACGTGATTTTTATTTATTTTTTAATTAGGGGTACTTTGGTTAGTTTTGAAATTTACGCAGTTAGACCCTAACAACACCTAGAGGGGAGTGAATAGGGTCGAACTACGTAAATTCAATTGGTATCAGAGCTCAGCGACAGTTGAGCGATGAGAGTTCTGTTTTTGATGCTCGAGCCAATCCATGTCGACTGTCTAGCGAAAATTCGAGCCGTATTTTTCTTCTTTTGCCATACTCAAACCCTAAACCTAATAAACCTATTTTTATATAATTGCACATTACTCCTTGAATTTTTACAACATTTACAGTTGGTCCATTTTGTTTACAGAAATGTCAATTACAAAATATCTAAAACCTAACAAACTCCCAATTTGACATTCTGTGACAAAACTACTAACTAAAGTCAAGACAATAATAAAAAATAAATTACAGACTCAAAACCTATGACAAACTGACTAACTTGAACAATTCTGCAGTATAATTAGCACCCGTTTTCCTGAAACAAATAACTTAACACCCAGTGTAAAATGTGTGGAAAACATTATAATTAAATAGTTCAAGCAGTTTATATAATTTAGGCAATTTATGAATCAATTAGACTTGTTCAGTTTTAATATGCATGCTTAATCAAGGCGTAATAACAATGCAACCCAGCATACCACAAAGACACATTGATACTACTAAACATCAAACTTAATTTAGGAGAACTGAAATTAAATAATAAAATGTCTTTGAGTCAAATAAAATAAGAATTAATGATCAATGATTTTATGCAGTAGACAAATGTATCTGTCTCTCCCCAACGATCCCTCAAACATAAAATGCAAAACTCAATTTCACTTTTATATATATCAAAAATTTAATTACATCCAGATTTTCGATAAATATATACATCATGTAAGCATAAGCAAAAAAGATCTAGGTATGTATCTACTCTCCCTTTATCAACAAAAATCTAATACTGGCAAAAAATTATATCTATATCTACTCCATCCCTTTTTGTCACACAATAACAAGGAGTGAACCTAGAACTAGGAAGCATCGGAAACATCATCAGAGTCTGTCCCCTCCTCAGAAGCAGCATTATCCCAGTGGCGACAAATCCATCGAAGTCCAAGCTGAATGTATCCGATAGCACCTCGAAGCGTAGCGAACTCAGCAGTGTGTCGATCAACTGTAGCACGAAGTTGTGTAATCTCCGCCATCATACGAGCTTGCTGCTCGATAAACACTATCATTTGACCCAAAAGAGTGACCGAAGGGTAGATAGGAGCAGAAGGTGCAGACTCAGGTGGTTGAGGAACTGACTCGGATCAAGGAGGAGTAGAAGTAGAAGTAGATGGGCTATAGGAAGGCCGAAGGGAAATTAAAGGGATCAAAGGAAATGAGGTCATTAATCGAATCAACTGGCACAGTCGGGTCAACCAGCTGTGCTCGCTTAGAAGAAGCATGAGACCTACTTTGGGCGATGGTAGTATGGCCAATCGGTCGAGAAACCAGCCTCGAACCCCCATCTGGAAAACTGACTCCTAAGCACTAAGCGGTATATCAAACATGCATAGGGCAGCCCAACCCTTGTCCTAGTAGTACGAAAGGCCCTCAAACTCTGTTGGCATATGAATGAAGGCAAATCAATGGAATCGCCATGCAGAAGGGCATAAAGAAAACGAGCCTTCTCTATTGGTAATAAAGAAGTGTGAGAGACAGGCTATAGATTCGTGCACACAATGCGGTACAGAATATGTCACTCATTCGGAAGAGAACCAGTGCGAATCGCACCTGGACCTCCCTCCAACGTTGTGTTAAACATCGTCGAACGGACAAACGAGTCCGTCGGAAGTGAATCAGGAGTAAGGTAGGGAAATAGGGGGTAGACGACCCGATAAATATGAATAAGACTCGAAATAACGTCTGGAATAATCTTAACTGTCCTACCCCGAAGAAAAACCTTAAAAGATGAACCACTAACATCATGGATGTTAGCGTATAACTCCTGAACTAATAGACTCGGCAGGGGTACTAACTCAACTAATAGATGGTCCCAACCCCGAGAAGAGAAAATAGCGACGATGACGAGGAATAAGTCGGACATAGTGACCTCGCGCTAAAAAAGAACGGGACGCAGGGAAAACTGCGACACGAAAATATCTTGGGCGACATCAGAGATAAACCCTATTATAGGATGAGGATGTACTAGGAGTGGAAGTGGCTGTGCGTGCTCTCTTAGGCGACATCTGAAAAGAATTGAACCAAAAACATTAAAAATCCTGATAAAAATGATAATAATGCGTGAGATGCATGAATGTACGCAAAACGAAGCAGATAGGGTAACATGCAACGTGTCTTAGCATGAATGCACAACAACATGCAGTGATACCTAGACGTAGGTGACGTGAAGAAAGGATGTGTACCGTGATACCTAGACGTAGGTGACGTAGGGACGTGACGTCATGACCCAGTGACTTGACGTCACCCCCAACATCAACCGAAAGCACAAAACATAATCGAACTGCATAAATTTCAATTGGTATCAGAGCTCGGCAACAGTCGGGCAATGGAGCATCTGTTTTTGACGCTCGAGCCAATCCATGACGATAGTCTAGTGAAAATTTGCTATGTATTTTCCTTCTTTTGTCATACTCAAAACCTAAACCTAATAAACCTATTTTCACATAATTGCACATTATTCCTTGACTTTTTACAACATTTACAATTATTCACTTTTGTCTACAGAATCGCCAATTACAAAACATCTAGAACCTAATAAGTTTAATTATTTATTATGACATATTTGAAAATATTTTTATTTTTTCGTGCAAAATGTGTTTTTTATTACAAATAAGTAAATTATAGTGTAATTTTGCAAAACACGGTGTACAAATTTGTAAATACACCTTATGTATACAGGGTGTATTTTGTAAATTTTCCTAATTGTTTCATCTTTTACAAAAATAAACCAAGTACATGTTTACAAGCATGTCACATTGAACAATATAATAAATAATTTTTTTATTTTACAATCTTGGACTGTCCATTCCTCCGTACCAATATGTTACAAGATTGTAATATGAAAGTTAGGTAATGACCTGGACAACATTTTTAAGTATGCTTTGATTCGTGGTGTTGAGAATTAAAAATTCTAATTCCATTTCATCAAGAACAATCAATTAGCAAAGATAAATAAAGAAACAAGATTATAGAGTTTCGATTCAACGTGAAACTACGTCCTCTTCCGTCACTACATCGTAAATTCATAAAAATGAAGTTTACAATAGAAAATTGCACACCCATCTTCTCCAATCTCTCTTTTTCTCTTTTATGATAATGATTTAAAAGTCTAATGACGGCTCTATATTTATAAGACAGATTAGGACAATAATTAGACTCTTAAAGACATAAAGTTATACCGTTATTTGTTTCCATTCAAAACAACTCTTTATAAAAAAAAACGTCGAATGAATTTTTATGTCCTCTTAAAATGACGGTTAAAGATTATATATATTATGTATATATAAGATGAAGAAAATGATTCTCATGATATTTGCATCTTCCAACTCGAAATCATGCTCACTTCAATTCATTATTTTAGAGTTTTGTGGTTATGATACCTTTGCAAAAATGGAGACACCGCCCAGCCTATCTGTGCCAGTCTTTCCGAAATGTGGGGCTATAGAGATGCCAAATGTGGTTACAAAGAACATGGAATCTACTTCATTCAAATTTTGAATTTCCACAGAGAAGAACAATAAAGTCTTTTAAGGGGATGTTTCATATGTATAATTGGAGAATATTGTACAGTATTAAAACAAAAATTTAACTTCTTTTTCACTTTTTAATCACGTTCAATACTAAATCGATAGACGAGGAAACGCAACTTACATGCATGCTTCAAACATGTATTGCATAACAAAGCAAAACTCGACAGAATAATAGATAACTACTCAAGTAGTTCTTTTCTCAATCGTGTTTAGTTCGACATATCAAACGTTTTCTTTTCTCAATCGTGTTTAGTTCAACATATCAAACGTGTTATTAATACCCGCTTCATCCATAATATTTTACTTTAAGCCTACTCCATACATCATTACAATCATGTTTTGACAGGCTTAAATTAAATACACTTGCAATGCTATTATCAGAATATAAACAATTTACACCATGACAGGAGGGAATTATATACTGAAATGACACAATATGCTGAATCGATATCTGATGTCTCACCAGCACATTTTTAGTACATTGACAGGTCACCTCTTCTTAGCAAATAGGATGACACCAATGTTTAATGTGCCGATGTGAGAAAAAACATGTCGACGCCTTACCATTTGCTAATAAGATAACGCGTGTGATGTGTCAAGGAGGAAAAAATGTATGATGGGACAATCAAAGGGACAGCAAGTTCAGGATGACAATAAATTTTTATTTTCACTGTATTCTATTTTTGTTTTTGATGCCCCTCGTTCTCTTCTAACCTATTCTAGTGAGGTCGCACAACTCTTTAAGAGTCAAAAATGGTTGCAGTTAACCAATTTTATTTTTATTAATATAAGATAAAAATGAGTTACTTGAAAGTTGACACTATCCGAGAACGTGAGGAATCTGATCCGTCCTTGGAGACATGGGATGTCCACTTACTCGAAGAAAGAAAATGCACCACTGATATTTGAATTAAAAAACTGCCATTCCTACTATCTAGCAAAGGAGGCCTGTCATTCACTGCCACAGGAATAAGCAGAACTTTTATCTCAAGAATTGGATTTTCATCAGCACATAAACATGGATCATTGATCGATATAGGAATATTGGCATAAATGCTTCAACATGACCGTGGGTTTTAGTTTATTATAGGACTAATCAAAGACTAGGTATAAAGTGAAATCCTTGCAAAAGAAATTTTTTATCTCTTTAGAGGAAGCTCATTCTCTTGCTTGCAATGATTGTCACGTCATTATTGAAGAATCGTGCTACATATATAATAATGGTTGACAACTTTATTGACAATCATGAGTTGACATGAACCTATACCTTCCATTTTAAAAACCGTTTTAAAACAATAGTATGTATCTTAACAACACATGAATTGTCAACAAAGATATCAATAAAGATTGTACAAATAGCTTTTTTCATTATTGAAATCCACGTAGTTGAGATTAAGATCTAACGGTTCACACACACACACACATATTTCATTGGTGTGCCAGTAATATTGTGCTCTATGAGTTTTTAGGGTCCTTTTAACATGACTTTTAAAAATGTCATTATGATAATAAAATCCGTACACAAGAATTTCTTCACGATCTTACTATTATCCTCTTCAAAATAAATTAAATAAAATTTTATTTTTACCTACTTACGTCAAAAAAAATTAACATTTCGTGATGTTTAATAATGCTATATATGTTCTTTTATTTTTTTATAAATAATTTATTTTTTTGGTTTAAATTTGCAGATATATAATGTTAAATGAATAAATTTAATAAGAGTAATGTTGGAATTTATGAATGCTGATGAATATAATTTTTTTTAGAAATTTTAATGAATGAATTTAATAAGGATAATGTTAGAATGCATTGTGGATGAATATAATACTTTCTTAAATTTTTAAAAGGAATAGATTTAAAGTGTGATAGATATGTAAAAATGGTGGATAAAAATAGCAGCTTCAAAAATAATCATTTTGTTTCATTCATTTTCCAAAATTTGTTTTAATATATTTTTTTCCTACAGGAACAAAGACTCTTGATGAGCACAAAAAACTGAATTTAAAAGCAGAAACTTTTTTACAGTTATTGGCACCAAAAATGGAAGACAATTAGAAGTGTTAGGTTTTTGTTGATACCCAATAAATCCTGTACAATGATGCTAAAAAATTTAGAATATATTTTATATGCCTAGTCAATTAGTGAAATATTTATCAATACAATCAATTTATATGCTCGACCAGAAAGTAACGTGGACTACTAGTGGCAACTTAATTTATTAATGTTGCCTTGGCACACATTCACTTATATGATAGCTTTATTGTGTCTTGGCCCATTATCTCGTATTTTGGCCTAATTAATGATATAACCTGCACTATATATATCTACTTTGTACCATTGCCAACTTTGTGGGTGTTTTGTGTTTTGAAAGAATAATCGTGGTTGCTTCCTATCTTCCTGCTTCATGCCTTTTTGTTTATGTTGTTTTCTCTTTGCTTTTGTGGCTTGCAATTCACCGCTATAACGTTGTCCCTTTGTGGGTGAGAAAGGAAGAAAACAACTATAAGTGAATACAAGTTGTAGGTTGGAGTTTTGATTGATTGTTTGATATAGATTGGTAAGTTTAAACTGAGCCTGGAACCACCAAGTGAAGATCAATTCCGCTACAAGAAGAAATGTGATTCAAGAACTTTCAGGGAATTTTAGACTATTTATTGCACGGTGATACTACTATACATACCTGGATAACACTATGAGATTTAAATGAAGTACCTTTTCTTTTCCGGCAACGTCCTCAAATATGCCCTGATCAAATTAATTCCAGTCGACAACATGCCGCATAACAGGAAGGTGTCTAATTAGTTGTCTGAAAAGGTTTTCCTCTGTTATGAGTTGTATCTGGCAAACTCAGAATGAAAACTAAACTTCAAATTTAGATTCGCGATACAAATTTTTTTCATCACTCCAATCAGTTCATTTTTATATCTATCGTAAAGATCCAAAGCAACAAATCCATCATTGGCTTGGATAATTGCCCATAATCCCCTCCAGTGTCACAACATCAGGTCATGACTCTCCATTGTGTGTAGAGACTACAACTTTGAGCACAGCCCTGGAGTTTCTAGAACGTAACAGACTGTCATTCTTCAATTTGGCCCCTAGTACACGCAAAAACTCCGGAAGAGCATTGATTGAGGAAGAGAGCTGATCAAGGAATGGAATTTTTTTAAACCAAGAAGGAACCTCTCTTTTTCCTGTTGGCTAAATGGTATATTCCAGCATTTTGGATCATTTCAGAATCATTTCTTGTATTGGTTTCAACACAGTTATCAGACAAGGATATTTCATGGAGAAATGCATGCACATAGTGGTTACTACTAATCCTATAAGTCCCAGTAATATTGAAGGTTTGCCATAAGGAACTAACAAAAGTCAAGAAAGTAGATGGAAAAATTATGCTAAAGGCAAAATTAATGACGCTCATAAAGCTGTGTTATTTTCTTAACATACTGTCGAGGCATACTGAGAATGAAATGAAATGACAAGACAAAGTCGACCTATTAGTAAAGAGACTGTAAGCCATCACTCGTATTCAAAGATTTTGAAACATTTTGACAAATTATGTTACATCATTCCTTTAAAACCTAAGATATGTTCAATTGGGTTCGGCACGAGAGCAAAGTGACTTCAATTATTGGTGATCACTTTGGAAGTTATGGAATAAAGGTTAGTATTACTAAATGCCATTTGTTTATTCATTAAGAATTTTGCATAAAACTTTATAATTAATAAATAAATTTATAATTTATCGTTTATTACAAAAAATCATAATTTTGTCATTTAAAAAAAAATTAATTTCATCAATCCACGAAATCAAACAAATAACTATCAACAAAGTTAAAAATCAATCTGAAATATTGAGCAACATTACAAGTTACACAATTAAGCAAATAATATCAATAAATTAAAAAAATGTTTTTAATTTAAAAATAAATTTATTTTCATTTTAGCATGTGACCCCACCCCAATCCACCTCTCTCTAATTATTGAAAAATATATAGAAAAATAAATTTAAAGAAAAATGAACTTCAAATAACATTTATTTACATGGGCTCATTTTGACAACCAACACCAAAACAGGCTCATTCTCTTGATTAAGAGGATGTTTGGCTATACTTTAACTTGTAAGAGTAACTTTTATGTACAGATAAATAAGAAAAAAAGCACCTCAATCTTGTAACAAATTTTTCGTTTAAAAATTCATGGATGATACTGAGGTGCTTTTTACGCCATGCTCCCAAGAGGTTACTGAACTTTCAAAATCACCCAAGTTATTACTGAACTTTGCAAAAGATTTTCACGAGGTCACTGAACTTTAAAAAGCACCTCATTCATCACTAAACTTTGTACAAAGGTTTCACAAGGGTTACTAATTCAATGATCTCCTAGGAAACATTTTGCAAAGTTTAGTGATCCCGTAGAAACCTTTTGCAAAGTTTAGTAATGAATGAGGTGAATTTTAAGTTCAGTGACCTCGTGGAAACCTTTTACAAAGTTCAGTGATGATTTGAGTTATTTTTAAAGTTCAGTGATCCCTTGGAAGCATGACGTAAAGTTCAGTGACTATTTGGGCAATTCAATCTACTTTTTATTTTTAATCTTTTCATTTTCACCCCCTCTGATATTTTTTTTTCCCACTGTAAGTTTACCCAAAAAGCTGACTGCAATTATACATTAAACACAAAAATTAAGCAATGTATTATTTTTTCTTGAATTCTTTTACATTAATCTGTTGTTTAATGGATCTTTACAGTTCATTTCTCCGTTATGGGGCGTTCCTTTTCCTAGCTGTTGTTAGTGATTGGCACGCCTGGCAGGCAACTAATCATGACGCCCCCGCCCAACACATACTCGCACATATTCCATCTCTCGCTTACATTGAAAAATTCTTTCTTTTTCTTTCTTAATTTGAGAACCAACTTTAATTATTGAAAAAAACTTCCAGGACATCCAATGCCAGTAAAAGATTCACTAGAAAAGACTAAACTTACTGATTTGGTCCAAACACAACTAAATCTTAGAGATCAGAACTCCAACCTATAATCACTGAAATTTGGTTCAGACACAAGTAAACATAGATTGTGCGCTCCACCACCAATTTTAGAACCTTTGATCTTTCTGTTAAGAAATATAGGGTTAAATATGTGGTTATTTTACTTTATTGTTTATTAAGGGTAGAATAGTTTTTTCAATTTCCTTTGTTTAGCCTATATATAGTATCTTGGTTTCTAGGTTAATTCATTCTTTTGTATTTAATTGCATTATGCATAATTAATGAAACTCTAGCCTTCTTTTCTTTTCCTTTTCTTTATTTTCTTTGGATTGTTTAACATGGTATCAGAGCCAAGTTTCATGGGACAAAGTTTAATCTCAAGCACAGCTTTCGTGGATCCAATTTTTTTTTTTTTTTGAAAAAAAACGATTTTGAGAAGGTTTTCATTCAGTTTTTGTAATCTGGTATTTCGTTTTCCTTTCTTCTGCGATCTGATTTTCCTTATTTTTTTTATTATGGCTACTGAAAGAGGCGATTCGCTTCAATTTGTGAGTGTGAGGTTGGATGGAAAGAATTATTCGTATTGGAGTTATGTGATGAGAAATTTTCTTAAGGGTTAAAAGATGTGGGGATATGTTAGTGGAACTTCTGTGAAATCTAAGGATACTGATGAGGGTTATGCTGCTTCGATAGATACATAGGAAGCAAACAATTCAAAAAATATTACTTGGATTAACAATTCTGTTGAACATTCCATATGTAGAAAGTTGGCAAAGTATGAGACAGCAAAAGAGGTTTGTGATCATCTGCAAAAGGTTATTTACTCATTAAATTTTGGAAATAGTATCAATTGGAGAATGATATACCAGCTCTTCAACAGAAGAATATGAGTGTTCAGGAGTTTTATTATGCTAAAACAGATCTTTGGGATCAATTGGCTCTTACAGAATCCGCATAATTAAAGGCGTGTAATGCCTTTATTGTTCGTAGAGAACAGCAACGGTTGGTACAGTTTCTAACGGCACTTCGCAGTAATTTTGAAAGACTTAGATGTTCAATTTTACATCGTTCTCCACTTCCTTCTGTTGACTTAGTTGTCAGCGAGTTATTGGCTGAAGAAATACGTCTTAAGTCTTATTCTAAAAACGGAATTTTTTCTACTTCTAATCCTTATGTGTTAGCAGTGCCTTCTAAGTCATTTTCTAATAATCAGAATATGTTTTACGCAAGGGCTGCCTCGACGAGTGCAGTTTCTATAAGGAGAAAGGTCATTGGAATGCTCAGTGTCCTAAGTTGAGACAGCAAAATTGAACCATGCAGTAATCTCAAGCTTGGAAGCCTGGCAACCAGTCACAATCAAATGCTCGTATACCACCTCAGTGTTATAGACCACCACAGTCCAATACTACATCGGTAGTTTCATTAGATCCTTTCACTGATCCTAGTACTCTGGCTGAGCAATTTCAGAAGTTTCTCTCCTTACAGCCACAACCTATGTTTGCTTCTTCCTTCGTAGGTCAGTTGCCTCATAGTTCTTCAGGTATGTCACATTCTGTGTGGATCTTGGATTCTGGTGCTTCACATCATATGTCTCCAGATTCTTCATCTTTTGCTTCCGTGTCTCCTTCGTTTTCTATTCCTATCATGACTGCTGATGGCACTCCTATGCCTTTAGCAGGCGTTGGTTCTGTTGTCACACCTCACTTGTCTCTCCCTAATGTTTATCATATTTCGAAACTCACACTAAATCTTGCTTCTGTTGGTCAGTTATGTGATTCTGGTAATATAGTCACCTTTTCCTCTTCTTCTTATTATGTGCAGGATCTGCAGTCTCAGAAGTTGACTGGGACAGGCCGTAGGAAGGGGGGACAATATATTTTGGATGAGTTAAAGTTGCCAGTTGCTGCTGCTAGTGTTGATTTGTCTTTTTTTCGTTTGAGTCCTTCTTCTTCTAATTTTTATTTATGGCATTCTCGCCTAGGTCATGTTTCGTCTTCTCGTTTGAGATATTTGGCTTCTACAGGGGCATTAGGAAATTTGCAACCTTGTGATATTTCAAATTGTAATGGATGTAAACTAGCAAAATTTCTAGCTTTACCTTTTAATCGAAGTATTTCTGTTTCTTCTTCTCCATTTGATTTGATTCATTCTGATGTATGAGGGCCTTCTCCTGTTGCCACAAAAGGAGGGTCTCGATATTATGTTTCTTTTATTGATGATCATACTTGTTATTGTTGAGTTTATTTAATGAAACATTTTCTGAATTCTTTGAGATATACTCAGCCTTTCGTGCTCTTGTCAAAACTCAACATTCTGCTATTATCAAATGTTTTAGGTGTGATTTGGATGGGGAATACACTTCTAATAAATTTTGTGAGCTGCTTGCCTTAGATGAAATTATTCATCAAACTTCGTGTACAGATACTCTTGAGTAAAATGGTGCTGCTGAAAGAAAATATAGATACATTGTTGAAACTGCTAGCTCTCTTTTGTTGTCTGCTTCTGTTCCTAGTGTGTTTTGGGGTGAAGCTGTTCTTACTACTGTAGGCTTGATTAATACAATTCCATCTTCTCATATTTCAGGTTTTTTTTTCTTTCGAAAGGTTGTATGGGTATGCCCCTGATTATTCTTTTTTTAGAGTTTTTGGTTGTACTTGTTTCGTTCTTCGTCCTCATGTAGAACGCAGCAAGTTGTCATCTAGATCTGCTATTTGTGTCCTTGGTTATGGTGAAAGTAAAAAAGGGGTATCATTGTTTTGATCTAATAACTCAGAAACTTTATTTGTCTCGTCATGTTGTCTTTCTCGAACATATACATTTCTTTTCTATTCCATCAACTACTCATAGTTTGACTAGATATGATTTTATTCATATAGATTATTTTCTAACGATTCTGATAGTTTGTCATCTCAAGTTCATAGCACTTCAAATACTGATCATTCTGCATGTACGACACTTTACTCTCCGGCACACCTGAAGCTCCCTCTTCTCCTATGGTCCCTCAAGCTCCGTCTGAGATTGTGGATCCACCTCTACGTCAATCCAAATGCATTTGTAAGTCTACAACCAAATTTTGCTTATTCTTGTTATTCTTCATTTTTTACTTCCTTTTTAGCTTCTATTCATTGTCTCTCTGAGCCCTCTTCCTATAAAGAGGAAATTCTTGATCCTCTTTGGCAGCAAGCTATGGATGAAGAACTTTCTGCTTTGTATAAGACTGGTACTTGGGATTTGGTTCCTCTACCTCCTAATAAGAGTGTTGTTGGTTTTCCTTGGGTGTATAAGATCAAGACGAATTCTGTTGGATCAATTGAGCGATACAAAGTTAGGTTGTTGTAAAAGGGTACTCTCAACAGTATGGTATGGATTACAAGGAGACCTTTGCTCCTGTTACAAAAATGACAACTATTCGTACTCTTATTGCAGTAGTTTCGATTTGTCAGTGGCGTATCTCTCAATTTGATGTTAAAAATGCCTTCTTGAATGGAGATCTACAAGAAGAAGTTTGTATGGTTCCCTATCCCAGGGTTCCACATGATTTTGGGTATGTTTGCAAGTTCAAGAAAGCGTTATATGGTCTTAAACAAGCACATCGTGCTTGGTTTTAGAAATTTTTTGTTGTGATCTCTTCCCTTGAATTTGCTTCTAATAGTCATGATTCTGTTTTTTTTTGTTAAATGCACTAATGCGGGTCATATCATTCTAGTCTTTATATGTTGATGACATGATTATTACTGGTAATGGTATTGATGATATTTCAGTTTTGAAGACAGAGTTGGCTAGACGTTTGAAATGAAGGATTTGGGTTCTCTACGATATTTCTTGGGTATTGAGGTAGCCTGCTTACCTAAATGTTATTTTTTTTCAGTCGAAATATGTTGCAGATATTCTTGAGCGGACTCGACTTACTGATAATAAGATAATAAGACTGTTGATACTCCCATTGAGGTTAACGCAAAATATTCTTCTTCTGATGGTTTACCTTTATCAGATCCTATTTTATACTGTACTATTGTTGGGAGTTTGGTACCCCGAAGATACCGTAAAATACGAAGAACAGCTGCCCAATGAACCGTAGTAGGAGAAGCAATAAACTGACTAACAACATGAACAGTCTTTCAGAGTCTTTTACTTCCATCCACATCTTCCTTGGAGCTACGTGCATACTCTGATGCTGATCATGATAGTGATCCCACAGATCGCAAGTCTGTTACTGGTTTCTGTATCTTTTTGGGTGATTCTCTTATTTCTTGGAAGAGCAAGAAACAATCTATTGTTTCTCAATCTTCAACCGAAGCAGAACATCGTGCTATGTTATCTACTACCAAAGAGATTGTTTGGTTAAGTTGGTTACTTGCAGATATGAGAGTTTTTCCTTCTCATCCCACTCCTATATATTGTGATAATCAGAGTTCTATTCAGATGCTCACAACTCGATTTTTCATGAACGAACTAAGCACATTGAGATTGATTGTCACCTTACTCGTCATCATCTCAAACATGTCACAATTACTTTGCACTTTGTTTCTTCTTCTTTGCATCTTGCAGATTTCTTTACCAAGTCGCATTCTATTTCACGTTTTCGTTTTTTCTAGTTGGCAAACTCTCGATACTTGTAACTGCCGCATGGCCCGCATCGTGAGTTTGATGGGAGATGTTGAGAAATATAGGGTTAAATATATGAATATTTTATTTTATTGTTTATTAAGGGTAGAATAGTTTTTTCAATTTCCTTTTTTTAGCCTATATATAGTATCTTAGTTTCTAGGTTAATTCATTCTTTTGTATTCAATTGAATTATGCATAATTAATGAAACCATAGCCTCATTTTCCTTTTCTTTGGATTGTTTAACACTTTTTTCTTTGTGGATCATCAAGAACAACTTGTTCTTCCTTAACCGGAACTTCAATCATCTCTCCAAATCAACAAAACTCTGAAGGTTATTTGGTAAAGGATTTTGTGGTGTTTTGATGTCGTGGAGTTTTAATTTTGTGGTTGAGGCAAGAAAATTATGGCAATCAATTGTGTGTTCTTCGAAAGGATCTTCTCTTCGATGTATATTTGTTCAACACACCATAGACTCAGATTTTCGTTGTGTATTTATAGTATTTTTAGAGTTATAGGTCGTTTAGGATTGTTTAAATGTTGAAAATCAAGATTTAGGATTTTTTCGTTAAATAGGCCGCTTGAGCGTCCCTTGGGGTTCAATCTCTGGAAAAACAACTTGAGCATTCACATGGCGTTCTTCAAGCGTTTTTGGATCTTGCTTGACCTTCTTGAGCTCACATCAAGTACTAATGAATCAACTACTAACACTTGACAGCTCAACCCCAATTACAACTCATAAATGATATTTTGGACATGGAACTTGTCAAGACTTATAGACCTAACACATAGCTAACAATGTAATTCATTCCACTGCTTGTTCATTCATAGATGAATAAATATCTAATCATATTGTTCAGCTAAACTAAAATTTCCTATTCCTTAACCTCTTTAGTTCATCTAGAAATGACCTTAAACTGAAACTAATGTCCTTACCAGGAGATTTCGCTCCAGAAATTAACAAAACCATCACAAAGAATGATCAAGTTTGGACTAAGATTATTGGCCACATAATGTAGGCGTTGCCCATTTGATGAAGTATAAACCTGTCATATGCCAAACTCAATCCAGCCTTTCTTGGATCACTTGCAAATGAGGAATATAGCTTCTCAAAATGCTTCCAATTTCCTCATCCGCAGATTAATGTCTTAAAACCATTTCTTTACTACGTCAACATTTTTTGTACTATCTCATATTAGTCATATACATAGTCGGTATGCCTTGACATGTATAAATATTTACATCAAAGTTTAACTTGAAATAATGCAGTCTTATGAGTATTATTCTTTCCTTTACTATTTTCTCATTGGTTTCTCCTCATACTGGACATCCGTCTAATTTGACATTCTCGCTTAAATATAAAGCACTATCCTTTTTGCAAACATGAATAGATTCATACGTTAGACTCAAAGTACGCGATGTTATCTTTGCTGATTCATACATATTTGAACAACACTACACCCACTAATTTGGCTTTATCTAGTATTTAACAGATGAAGGGCTAAAGATAAAATGCTGAGTGGAGAACTTAGAACTGAAAGTTTTGTGTTCTTTTAGAGAGTATCAGATTCACAACTCACATTTCACAACTATCACCAACCTCTCCTATTTTCATATTTGAGTATCAAATACACATCCTATATTAAAACTTGAGATTCCATCTTAAAAGATGACCTTGTTAGGAGTAGCCTAATCCCTTATAAAATTGGTCTATGTTTTCATTTTTATTTGATTTGGGATTTTATCCTTGTAACATGCTCCTTCGGGATCCCAATTTTGAAATCTGGTATGCTCATTTTTTGAGTCTAAATTGGATCGATTTAGTCGTTGAACCTTAATGAACCCTGATATCATATTAAGATTTGCGATTTCATGTTAAAATGCCAATTTTTTTAAAAGGAGTATCGTAATCCCTTATAAAAATTAATATATTTTTTCATTTTTATTCGATATGAAATTCTATATTTTAGAAACGTCACACAACTTGGCAACATCTATTACGAGGATCAAATGAGTGATAAGGAGACCAAAAATCTTGGAGTGATAAGATTTTCAAATTCAAACCAAAAGATAAATGTAAAGTTGTTAATTTGTTATTTAATAATTGTTATCTATCTTTTGGATAAATACTAGCTACAACAATAATGGGGGAGTTGTTGAACTTATTTCATTATGAATTGGAATAAATGTATGCTCGGTGCTCATGGTCTATTGTCATCAGTCAATAATATTATAATCAAGTATTTTATTCATTTTTAAAATTCTTTTCATTTTTTTATCCTTGGTATCAGAACCATTATGAGCACTAGCACACCACAAATCTTATCTTCCACTATCACTTTACTATCCATAAATGTTGACAACTTTTTTACACTCATCTCTCATTAATTCTCATCCACCAAACACATTCCACCAATTCCAAACAAAACAACAGAAACAGAAAATTGCATACCAAAATTGACAAATGAGTTCAAGAACTAGTTGATTGTTCACTAACGGAAACCATATTCCCACCAAATACATCACATCAAATCCAAATAATAATAATAATAATAATTCACATCAAATTAACAAATGAATTCATTGCCGATGAAAATCCGATCATCTCATTTATGGTTGGATCATTGCAACAGTTTTAAGAAACACTCGAACTCGTTATAGGATTAGACACTACCCATGCACTACGTGAATCACTTGAAATTCTTATATACATAGGTGACATATCTTTCCAAGAATGAAGATAAAAATCAGTGTTGGCTTCATCAAACCAATGTTCATAGCAATTCTAATTTTTTGAACCAAACTGTGCTTTCAGCCCCAACATTATTTGCAGGAGGATGTTAAAAATGTCACACAACTTGGTAACAGAAATGATCAGAATCAAATGAGTGATAAGAAGACCAGAAAATTTTGGAGTCCTAAAATTGTCAAATTCAAACTAAAGGATAAATGCAAAATTGCTAATTTATTATTTTATAGTTGTTATCTATAGATAAATTGAGAGTTGTTGAACTTATTTTATTATAAATAGGAATAAATGTGTGCTAGATGCTCATGTCCTACTGTCATCAGTCAACAATATTATAATCAAGTATTTTATTCATTTTTAAAATTCTTTTTATATTTTTTTCTATATCCCTTCACACACTAACCACTTTGGAGTCATCTCTATCTGTATAAAATTAAGAGTTACTAAAATGTTATATTTTCCGTTCAATCAAAATTAATTATTAATTTCAAATTCACATTCACATTCACAACCCATTTATTATTCATATATTTCTTGGTACTCAATACTATTCCTCTTAAAAAGTTTCTAATAATTTTATGTGAACACTTATATTATCTAAAATGAACTCATATACCTATACTCCTCTTACGAAGAAAAGGATGAAATTGCCTACTATGAGTTGCAATTTAATTTATTCAAAGTAAACTATAAGAAAACCAATTTTGACGTGTTCGTTCGACATAATTTAAAAGTTAATCATATACATTTATTTATTTTGTTTTGAAATATTGCATCACATTAACATAGCATTCTGTTATAATATAATCGTTATTTTAATAATAAATTTTGAAAGTATATATAATTTTAGCGAACTAACATATATAGTGTTTAGCTAGATTTTACTCGAAATTTAAAAATATAAGTTCATATTTAATATCATATCTTAGTTGTATACATTTATAAATATGAATTTTTATTGATAAGTTTGCATTTTTTTATATCTAAATCATGAATATCTAATTTATATAATTAATTAAACCTTTAAATTCTTCATTATCAAAATCTTGAACCAAGTTTAGGTATAAATTTTTACTAGCTTGCTATTTAGCCCTTGCTTAGTGTGAGATTAGAAATTGACTAAAATCTCTAGTCAAGATTAATAATTAATTTTAATCATATATTTTATGAGATCTATAATTTTTTAACCACATATTTCATCAATTTTTATCAAAACCTTCTAATTAATTAATCTACACTAAACATGGGCTTAGAATTGTATCGTGTAAAGTCTTTAAGTATTAATTAATTCCTTGTTTGAACCCCATTTTTTTCATCAAAATGTATTATTGAACTGTGATTTGACCCTATTTTAATTACAAAATTTTTAATAAAATAATATTATACACCAATCCAACAAAAACAAGGAAAAAGGGGCCACGTGGGGGGATGGGAGAAAAATATTTTCCATGAAAAATTTTGGCCAACAAACATGGCACAAGTGGGAAATGGAATTTCAATTCCATTTTCCATGGAAATAAATGGCCTATCAAACAGGCCATTAGTACCAAACTAGACTGGTGTTGTAGCACCAGGAGTGTTAGGTAACATTATTCAATTATACATAATGTTATTTAGCCCTTGTCTGAGCTCCATTATTTGAAAAAAAAAAGATTTTGGAACAGTATTTTTGAAAAATGTGTTATTAAAAAGTAAGAAATTTTTTTGAGTATATGTGTAATATTATTTTATTGATAGAATGTATTGTTGATAAGAGGATAGGGAAAAATAAATTGAGTGTGTTTGGTTTGTCGTTTTGAGGCTATTTTCAGTTTTCTAAAATAAACACTAACATAAGTGTTTTTATTGGAGAATATTAAAGTGTGTCTGATTTGTCGTTTTGAGGTTATTTTCAATTTTCTAAAATACTCGAAACGTGTTTTGGTATATGTTTTTCAAAAATGAATTTTCGAAAACAAGGAAAATTTTATAACATAAAACTCAAAATGACTTTTTGACGTTTTGAGTGTTTTCAAAAACTCAAAATAAGGAAAATGAACTTAAAAATTTCTCAAATTAAAATAATTAATAAAATCACACAAAATCTATCTATATACTGATACCCATAAAACTAAATAATCACATATTAGTATAAAATTGATATGTTTTATTAAATAATCAAATTAATTGAAAAAAAAAATTCATAAAACTATTTTAAAATTTTTAAACCAAACACGTTTCTGCAATCTTAAAATAATCCTTCAAAATAGAAAATAGAAAATGAATTCAAAACTGAAAATAGAATAAAGAAACGCAAACCAATCGCACCCCGAAACGTTGAAGATTTTTAAGTAAATATTTGAGGGTGCAGAACTCCATATTTCTTTAAATGAATAAAGTATTAGAACCTTTACATTATGATTGGTATGGTGGCATGTGCCATGTACATGGATGAGCTAAAAATTAGTACTAATAAGGGGCTAGGCCTATCTTTATTTTTATATATTAAAAAAAAGGAAAAACTACTTTTCTGTATACCAGGAATACAATGTAAAAATAAAGAATACATAATATATCTAGCAGACTCATCATCAAGTTCGAAATCGTTATTGGGAGTAATCATGCAGAGTTTCTATCCTAATCCATTGAATCTCCTGTATCTTTGCTGTCAAATCTCAAATAGAAAGATGCTCATTTTGAAATTAACTTTCTATCTCATTATCAGAATAAATAATTTATTAATTTTTAACTTTATCCAGTAAAAATTTATCTATTACAAATCTTATGAGTAAATTGTTTAAGTTTAGGCAAACATGCTCTAAACATAGCTAACTAGTGATATATTATTCAAGTCCACTCTCATCTAATTGAACTCACAAATGAGAAACTTTTACATAGTAATTGGTATGATATATTGTATAACATTTAACATAAGTAACTAGATATGTATTATTCGTGTCAATCCCGTCGAATTCAAAGTTACGGACTTGCAATAATCAAATATCATTGTAGTTGGCGGCTTTCATTTCTGTAATATTACACCTAGTCTCAGTTTGATCCTCATTTTTTAAAATTCATTTTTTTCTCAAACTCATGTCAATCACAAATTTTATGGGATTCGCAGCTTTTATGTACTTTTCGAACTATCCATTTCATAACTTTTATCAAAATCTGCTAAAAAATTAATTTTTAACTAAATCAAATAGAAATCTAGTGTCGGGATGTTAACGTAAATGATTGTGCCATGTATATATATTACTATTGACCATTTCTCGTCATTATCTTTTTGTTCATGCTTTGGGCCATGTCTAGGTTATCATAATCAAGAATAACTTCTATTATTTTGTTATTTTTTGTGGCTAGAAACTATGGTATTTTTGCTTCAAAACCTATGTTGTGTACTTTTATAATAAAAAGTTACAAAAGGAGGAAAAGAGAGAATTAATCAAAAGCAATAAAATTATGACCAGGTCGACTCAATACATATTGGACCCATATTGAACGCTAAAAAAAAAATAAAAATCTAAACATCATATAATAATTTCTTTCTTCTTCTTTTTATCATATATATATATACACACACACACACACATAATAGTAGGATATAATAACAAATTTCGTATCATACATATATAATGTTGAAGAGTATAATATGTTACTTGTCGAGTTTGAGGGATTAGTAATTGGTAATTAGTTACTATTGCTTTATATTATCTTATGTCATTCTTATCGATTAGGTGCAAATTATGCGTAACTTTTTAATTTTTGTTTTCTTCTCTCTCGAGAGGTACACGTAAGAGTTTCTTTATTGCATATGCTTGAACATGATCGAACAATACAATAAATAAAATTTTAATTATTTTCTTCAATATTACTGTCTACTGATGTCTGTCGACATTTACCAATAATTAAGTTAAAATGTGTCACAGTTAATTTTCATTATCTAACACTGATTGTTGTATGATTGTATCTTGAAAGCGCTTTCATTGAGATAAGATTGATTAATAGGATTCCTAAGCACAAAATATCCTACACGATGGATTTGTTCTTTCCTTAATATTTCCTGTTGTACTGTTTCAAACTATTACTTTTAAAATTTAAATAAATAAACTTATTTTTTAACATCAAGACTCAATGGCACTAATTATTATAAATTTTATCTATCAAGTGTTTAATCAAAAAAATGATTCAATCTGTATTTTTGTGTCACCAGAATTTAATCTATTAATTTGTTTACATCTCTAACATTGTAAATTTTTAAAAAAGCTGGTTAAATGTATATATTAAATCTCGTTGCTTTCCATTTATATAAATGTATACGAGTTATAATTTTTTGAAGAATGAATGTCTTTCGCTCGTGAAAGAACATGTAGTAGAAAAATTGTATATTTGTGAAAATAACAATCTTAACCATTTGTTTCAACTTTATTTGTGAAAATATCGATCCTATCCATTCATTTCGACTTTAAGAAAGTTAATAATATTTTATTGTTATAATAAAAATGCTACCAATTAACAACTCCCAAAATTTGTAAGTGAACTGTGACTAATCCACTTAATTATTAGTAAATTTAGCATTCAAGAAACTAATAAAATCAAGGTAGTGGAAATCCCACTCTAAGAAAATAATTTAAATTCGAGTAAAGTTACATGAAATAAAAATTAGAGGGCATACAAATAAAGCAAGTCTGTCGGCTAATTATTATTTATTTATTTGTTGCACTTTCTAATATTTATTATAGTTAGGAAAAACATGATCGTGTATAGATTTTATAATTTAGATGGTAAATTTCTGATTTGAGTACATTAATAACAAATAAAAATAAGAAAATTAGAAGTTAAGAAAAATTGATGTTTTGAAAAGTCGTGTTGTAGATTTTGTCCTAAGGTCGCGCGACCTTTCCATTATACAAGTATTATAAAAATCTCTTTTTATGTGCACGACCATAAGAAGAGACTGAACAAGTCTTCTTCTTGTTGCCCAAACTACAAGTACAATATATATGAACATGTATTTTGAAGGTTAAAGCTTTATAACTTATTGTGTGTTTAATGCAAAATTTTGGAATTGTTTTTTCTTGGAAGATGTTTTAAATTAGTCAATTGTATTATGGTTTGGGTTCCATCTCAAAAGATTAATCTTGTTCAAAGGAGTAACCCAAACCTTATATATTGGTTTATATTTCCATCTTTATTCGATGTTATCCCTTAACATGTCCAGTAAGATGAGGGTTCGTTTCAGCAAACTAATCTTGAAATTTGCATGCTCAATTATAAATTTTAATCGGATTGAATTGCTCGTTAGAGTTTAATGAATTCTGATACTATATTAAGACCTGAAATTTATCTTAAAAAATCAACTTTGTTAAGAATGACTTAGATTTTCTAGTTGCAAAAGTCATTTTCGCAACCCTCTTCCATTGGCCTTAAACGTGGGAGGGGCTAAGCATTCAATCAATCTCCAACTCTAAGTGCCTCTAATATTTGACAATAAATGTACACTCCTTCCTTTATATTAATTTTGACATTGCGCCTGTGTTTTGAAAATTATGGGTGTGAAAACCTTTTAAAAAAAAAAAAAAAAATTTGTCCAATGATGTTTTGCCATATGATACAATGTAAAAGATAATATACATGTAGCATATTGAATATTTAATCGGTGCCAATTGAATGACACCAACTGTAGTAGACGATGTAAGATTAGAGAATTTTTTTGGGTTTGGTACAACTTTACACATAAATTGACTTTAGGACATACTCTATTGACCTAGTGATTAAAAATACGATTAAGTGTTTTGAAAGTAATAAACGTGAAGCGTGAAAAATACTTCGTTTTCAAGTTTAATTATAACGATACGACAAGACACATGCATAAATATACATGATTGTTTTAGAAAATAAAACATGGATAAGTTAATTTTTAATTATTTTTAGTTCATATATTATATTTTTATTTTAATACTTTTTAATAAAGATGTAACGATACGTGGAATACTTGCTCAAAACATACCCCTAAATTATTCTCGAATGTTAAAATTTAAAAATCGAACGAGAAATGTGTCATCTCGGACCCATATCATGAATTTTTTTTCATATCCTATATCACTCTCATCTATAATTTATGTCAAACTCTATATTGAATCCTTCATCAATTTTACTCAATCAATTCACGAGTGGGATTCGTTTCGATTAATCTGTTAATTAATGATTGGATTTTAGAATGCAACCAAATAGTGTACTGTGAAAATATTTTTAATGATTAATGTCATAATTTGGACGTATCTTTAGGGATTGAAATTATAAATAATTGTGTTTTGGACCAACTGGCAATGTGTTGCGTGGGAGCCATTGGAGACAAGAAACCTTATCTGTCTTCCACATCACGAGCGCGGGTGACTATGCTTCAACATTTCTCACCTTCTTTTATTGAGATATAATTATTTTTTTCTTGTTTAATAAATAGTTTGAAATAAAATAAATTAATTAAGATGTTACAAACGATAAGAGAATTTAAATAACATTACAAAATGAAATATATTTAGAGGGGTTTATATTTATTAGAAAATTATGGAAAGTATCACAAACGATTATTTCAGTCATAAAAGGTGAGACTTAAGACCGATTTTTTCAGCCATGCTGGAATTTCTATTAATTTGTTTAAGTGATTATTAACCCTAAAAGATAATTACAATTCAAATCATGGAAAGCATCACATGGAACTTAAATTCCCATACTTCATAACAAATCGACCTATTATAAAGGAACTCGTGTTCCTCGAAACAACTTTTAAATGAGCAATTTTTGTTAATTCAAAATCGCATGTGGAATGGATCTTGTGGTAAGCCAATTAATGTCGTCTCATCAAGACCATCAACTTCATAAGCAACGCAGTGAGATAAATAGACAGAAGTGTTTAATTTTTTAATAGATACGTGAGAGGTGAAAAATGAAACAACTTCGAAAGTTCATTAGCAAATTATGCTAAAATAAAACTTCACTTACTAAAGTGGCACAATTACAAAGTTCGAGGACATACGTAATTAATTGTTTTTTATCAAATCCGTATGAATCAATAGAAAAAGACAAATCCCTTATATTACATTAGATCCGGTTCGATTATTGATAGAGTGAATACAACTTAATAACTTTCCCTTTTCCTTTTAATTGTTAATTAGGATTTCCTTGAGAGACAACATCTGTATTCTTTCTATTAAATTAAATTAATATTTTATTATGCCCTTATCTATAAGATTATCTTTATGTTTGTAAAACTCTAAAAGTTTTAGAAATCATTTAAACACAATTTATTTATTTGTAAAGTTGATATATATGGAAAGATTTCTGAAAATAGATTTAAAAAAAAAAATCAATTTATTTAAAAATTACTTGATTTTAACTTATTTTAACTATTGAGTCGATTAGTCTAATCTTAAATTAGCTGCAAATAATATTTAATTTCTATTAATTTAAACTTTTAGACTCGTTTAAAAAAAATAAAAAATAAAAATCTCATTAATCACAAATTTTGCTCTGCTTTATAAATAATAACCTTAATCCATCTTTCTCTCATCGTTTTACCACCACCACCACCACCTCCTCCTCCTCCTCCTCCTCCTCCTCCTCCTCCTCCTCCTCCTCCTTCTCCACCCAGCCAGTGTACTACAACCTTTCCACTTTCAAAAATATAGCATAATATTAATATATTACATAAGTATTCACTAGACAAAGTTTTGTTTGTTAATAATATAGTCACTATATTCACACAGTCAATGGAGGCGCCACCTTCCCTTTCTCCTGCACAACACTCATCTTGGCACACATCGGTTACGTACCTCCTTGGAACACTGGCTGCTCTCTTAGGACTCATTTTTTTGTCTGTCTTTATCCTGTCATTCACCTATTTGAAGCTCATTGACTACCTTGAAAACCGCCAACGAAACGTGAGATCAGACCCTGATGCCGCAGCCGGTGATGCTAATGGTGGCAGAGGTGGCTCTGTGTCCGGTGACCTTAAATTAGCACAACCAGTGCTTGAAGAGAAGTACCTTGTGATCATGGCTGGCCAAGAGAAGCCAACGTTCTTGGCAACCCCTATATCCAGTAGAGCACCATATTTTGGAAGTAAAAGCACTTGTAGTTGTAGCACTAGCAGAGAAAATACTGAAACATCAGAGGAAGAGAGTTCCAAGAAGAAAAAAGAGTGTTGGATGTGTAGAGTTTAATTATAAACTTTTTTTCTGGACCGGAGATTAACCTATTATTTCTCTGGGATATTACAGCAGGCCTTTTTGTGCAGAGAGACTCAGAGACAACATAGAGACGTGAATCAAAAGCTGATTATAATTTTCTCCTTCATCCTTCACCCAGTTCTTTCTCCCTTTTTTTTTTTTTTTTTTTTGTGTCTGTGTGTTTGGAAAGAGTGCAATCGTGTAGTGGAAAGTAGATGTAACTATTGCATGGAGAGTGCGGTAAGTAGATAATAACTATTGCATTGAGATTGAGCTAACTATAAATGTGTGTTTTTTGCTCTTTTTTCCTTGTTTCATGTTATTATTGCTCTTGGTAATCTATGAAAAGAAATGTATGGATATAAAGAAATGGAGAATACGGAGCTAGAATCATGTCCATTGACAATTTGATATCTTTTTCTTTGATGAAAAATTATGAACACCTGAACATGAGCGTTGAAGATAATTTAAATAAATAAATAAATATTTCTCTTTAAATTCGTAGATGAGGTAGCAACACCTTTTGCGCATATTTTCAATTTTAGGTCACTTAATTAGAAATAGTTTTTGCAAGAGTTTTGAGGATTGAAATATTTTTTCCAAGGAATTTCAGGAATGTACACACTCTTTTGGAGAAAGAACGAGAAGAGTAATATTTTCTTCTCAGTAATTTTTTTTTTTTTTTTTCTAATTTTGTTTCATATTCGAACAAAATATATATGAAAAAAGAAACAATAATATATGTGTTAAGTGTGACACAACACCTTGTATGCTGAAGGTGTGTTTTCTCTTACAACAACTCAAAAGAGGGTGGGCCATTGATCTGCAAGAATGCATCTCATCCGTTGGATGTGTATGAGAGGCCTTTTCTCTTCATTTGTTAGGGTTAACAGAAGAACTTGTTCTTCTCTCACATTCAACACCTCATTTTCCTCCTCTCCAAAAAAGCTTTGTGCATTTCCATCAAGAGATTTCTGTAATTTTCTGTACTAGTGTGAGAGATTCAATTGTGTGGAACTTTTTTGTAGAAGGAAGTCATATCATGTACGGTATGTTATGTTATGTACAAGCCGTAACATGGTATTGAAATATTCTACTGCATCGAAGCCCTAATCCACACGTACCATGTAAAGACTAATGATTTCATATTAAAAGGTCAACCTTATTAAGAAGAGTAACACAAATCATTATAAATTGATTTATGTTTTCATCTTTACTCGATGTGAAATTTTATCCCTTAACAAAATGGAGCTTCGATATGGGAAGTTACCAGTCATTGGAAGAACACAACCTTGGTGGCAGAAATTCTTGATGTTCTTTGTGAATATGTGTTTGATTACTATTAATTGCTGTGATTCAGTTTGTTGGCTGGCAATTAGGAACACTACAAAACATAATGGTGCTATCAGACCATGATTTTAGGAACCCTACAAAACATAACCCTGCTCTAGTTGTCTTTCATTTTTAAATATTCGCCGCCTTCATAGAGATATAGTAGGAAAATTGGATTAATTTATCCCGGAAGTTAAAATTAATATATAAGGACTACTGAGCAATATAAAATAAGAATTAACAAATAACAAATAATTGATGACCAAAACATGTTAACAATGGTGGATTCGAAATCCCAGTGTCTTTTGTGATTTGATCGAGTTCTACAACTTTGTTAACAATGACAAGAAGGATTAATCTTAAAATCTAAACCAGCGAGTTTTATTTATTTATTTATGTGGAATCAAGATATATGCATGCAAAAATTTTTGAATTGATTTTCTTTTATCTAAAGATACGTTGAATAAGTAAATAGTGGTAGAATAGTCAGACTTCCCAGTGAAGGAAGCTCTTGCAACAAATCATCTTCCAATGGCCCCCAGTGTGAGCTAAGGGTTACGTGTTCAATTAATCTCGAGTCATGCTATTTGTACAATCTCATTTACAATTTCATTTACAATCCATGACTTGTCAAACATCATATCCATTCATTTAGAAACTATGTTTGAAATCGATGGCCAAAATCTTGACAACACGTGGGTAGTCAAACTAGTTGCCAACTAAGATTGTACAACTAACTTTATTCATTAATCTCTACGTGCTACGTGCCAATATTATTTAGTGCCAATTAGATGGCACCAGCTTTAGTAGAGGATTATGCCATAAAAAAATGTAGAAGAGGAAGAATTTCATGATGACAAACCGACTTTTTGAGTTTGGTATAACTTTACAAATACGACCTGAGTTTTTATATTTTTATATGGCATTATCCCGTTCTCATCTATAAATCTTCGTCGATATCTCCATCCATTGTTATATCATTGGTATTTTAGTGGTTTAATGACTTCACTAGTGGGATTCGTTTCAATTCTTTTGTCCATTAATGATTGGATTTTAGAATGCAACCAAATAGTAGTTAATTTGGACGTATAGTTTGGGATTGAAGGAGATATATATAATTGTTGTTGGACTAGTTAGTAGACTGATCACGGCCAATTTGTTCCGTGGGAGACAAGGGAGAGTTGGAGACGACAAAGCTTATCTATCTTCAACATCGTGGGATAGGGCGTGACCTTCTCATTTTCTTTTAAACAAATTACTTATTCTCTACTTTGAAATTATAAATTAAAAATAAATAAGTTGAAATATGAAAAAGAATAAGGGAACCTGAAACAACTTTTACTTTTGTTTAGACAAATTGTCTACCATTAAAAGTAGTTAATTTGAGGGGTGGGGGGAGCAAACGGCCCCTATCAACTACACAAGTGACGTCGTTGCGTACCTTAGCAAAACCATTATATTTATTAATAGATACGCGAAGAGTGATTTAAATGAAACGATTTCAAAAGTTCGAATCAATATTGCTAAAACAAAACTTTAACGACTAAGATAAGACATTTTTAACGTAAAGTGATCAACACTAAAGTTTCTCATTTTTAATGTTTTGTGATCGCACATAACCCCCAATATAATATTTCCATGAGGGAGAAAAAAGTCACTAAAGGTACATATAAACAACATTACAAATTTCTATGATGCATTACACTAAATAAAGTCATCCTCCATTCCTAATGGGTACATCAAATGTACCACAAAACATTTCTCCTTTCCTTTTATTTTTTCATTATGAATAATCATGTATATCAGTTTAATCTCCACTGGAGAGACAGACTTTTGGGTTCTTTTCTGCAAATTAAATTGCTTTTTAATAAATATTTTATTATATTCTTATCTAAAGGGTTATAATTTTTATGTCTAACTATAGAGCTTTTTGTAATTATTTAAATACAATTAATTCATTTTTAGATATGATTTTATTTCAACACACTCCTGATATACAAGCGATCTAGCTTAGTCTTAAATCAGTTGCAAATAATTAAACCCTTTTGTTAATCCAAGACTCGAGATAATCAAACACAACATTATTCTTCACCCAACTTATGACTAAGAATCAAAGTACAAACATTCAAATATTAAAATAATAGTGCTTAATACGTACACGAGTTTATTATACTAGTTGCCCGTATATCACATCACGCGTGCACACCATATTCACTTGCACGTAACTTTCACACATATCAAATGTGCTGATGCGCACATTTAGGAATGATAATGGGCGTGAGTCCGGTTGGGGACAGACATTACCATTTCATGAAAAAAGAGTGTTGGATGTGTAGAGTTTAATTATAAACTTTTTTTCTGGACCGGAGATTAACCTAATATTTCTCTGGGATATTACAGCAGGCCTTTTTGTGCAGAGAGACTCAGAGACAACATAGAGACGTGAATCAAAAACTGATTGTAATTTTCTCCTTCATCCTTCTCCCAGTTCTTTCTCCATTTTTTTTGTGTCTGTGTGTTTGGAAAGAGTGCAATCGTGTAGTGGAAAGTAGATGTAACTATTGCATTGAGAGTGCGGCAAGTAGATATAGATTGAGCTAACTATAAATGTGTGTTTTTTGCTCTTTTTTCCTTGTTTCATGTTATTATTGCTCTTGGTAATCTATGAAAAGAAATGTATGGATATAAAGAAATGGAGAATACGGAGCTAGAATCATGTCCATTGACAATTTGATATCTTTTTCTTCGATGGAAAATTATGAACACCTGAACATGAGCGTTGAAGATAATTTAAATAAATAAATATTTCTCTTTAAATTCGTAGATGAGGTAGCAACACTTTTTGCCCATATTTTCAATTTTAGGTCACTCAATTCGAAATAGTTTTTGCGAGAGTTTTGAGGATCGAAATATTTTTTCCAAGGAATTTCAGGAATGTATGCACTCTTTGGAGAGAGAACGAGAAGAGTAATATTTTCTTCTCAGTAATTTTTTTTTTTTTTTCTAATTTTGTTTCATATTCGAACAAAATATATATGAAAAAGAAACAATAATATATGTGTTGAGTGTGACACAACACCTTGTATGCTGAAGGTGTGTTTTCTCTTACAACAACTCAAAAGAGGGTGGGCCATTGATCTCCAAGAATGCATCTCATCCGTTGGATGTGTATGAGAGGCCTTTTCTCTTCATTTGTTAGGGTTAACAGAAGAACTTGTTCTTCTCTCACATTCAACACCTCATTTTCCTCCTCTCCAAAAAAGCTTTGTGCATTTCCATCAAGAGATTTCTGTAATTTCTGTAATAGTGTGAGAGATTCAATTGTGTGGAACTTTTTGTAGAAGGAAGTCATATCATGTACGGTATGTTATGTACAAGCCGTAACATGATATTGAAATATTCTACTGCATCGAAGCCCTAACCCACACGTACCATGTAAAGACTTAGTGTTTCATATTAAAAGGTTAACCTTATCAAGAGAAGTAACACAAGCCCTTATAAATTGGTCTATGTTTTCATCTTTACTCGATGTGAGATTTGATCCCTTAACAAAATGGAGCTTCGATACGGGAAGTAGCCAGTGATTGGGAGAACACGAACCTTCGTGGCAGAAATTCTTGACGTTCTTTGTGAATATGTGTTTGATTACTAATAATTGCTGTGATTCAGTTTGTTGGTTGGCAATTAGGAACCCTACAAAACATAACCCTGCTCTAGTTTTGTCTTTCATTTTTAAATATTCGCGCCTTCGTAGAGATATAGTAGGATTATATTTAAAAATTGGATTAATTTATCCCCGAAGATAAAATTAATATATCCTACTGAGCAATATAAAATAAGAATTAACAAATAACAAATAATTGATGATCAAAACATGTTAACAATGGTGGATTCGAAATCCTAGTGTCTTTTGTGATTTGATCGAGTTCTACAACTTTGTTGACAATGACAAGAAGGATTAATCTTAAAATCTAAACCAGCGAGTTTTATTTATTTATTTATGTGGAATCAAGATATATGCATGCAAAAATTTTTGAATTGATTTTCTTTTTTCTAAAGATATGTTAAATAAGTAAATAGTGGTAGAATAGTCAGACTTCCCAGTGAAGGAAGCTCTTGCAACAAATCATCTTCCAATGGCCCGAAGTGTGGGTTAAGGGTTACATGTTCAATTAATCTCGAGTCATGCTATTTGTACAATCTCGTTTATAACTTCATTTACAATCCATGTCATGTCAAATATCATATCCATTCATTTAGAAAATTATTTTTAAAATCGATGACCGAGATCTTGACAACATATGAATAGTCAAACTAATTGTCAACAAATGTCGTACAACTAACTTTATTCAATCTCTACGTGCTAAGTGCCAATATTATTTAGTGCCAATTAGATGGCACCAGCTTTAGTAGAGGATTATGTCATAAAAAAATGTAGAAGAGGAAGAATTTCATGATGACAAACCAACTTTTTGAGTTTGGTATAACTTTACAAATACGACCTGAGTTTTTATATTTTTATATGGCATTATTCCGTTCTCATCTATAAATACATCCATTGTTATATCATTGGTATTTTAGTGGTTTAATGAATTCACTAGTGGGATTTGTTTCAATTCTTTTGTCAATTAATGATTGGATTTTAGAATGCAACCAAATAGTAGTTAATTTGGACGTATAGTTTGGGATATAAGGAGATATATATATAATTGTTGTTGGACTAGTTAGTTGACTCACGGCCAATTTGTTCCGTGGGAGACAAGGGAGAGTTGGAGACGACAAAGCTTATCTATCTTCGACATCGTGGGATAGGGCGTGACCTTCTCATTTTCTTTTAAACAAATTACTTATTCTCGATCTACTTTGAAATTATAAATTAAAAATAAATAAGTCGAAATATTAAAAAGAATAAGGGAACCTGAACAACTTTTACTTTTGTTTAGACAAATTGTCTACAATTAAAAGTAGTTGATTTGAGGGGTGGGGGAGCAAACGGCCCCTATCAGCTACACAAGTGACGTCGTTGCTTACCTTAGCAAAACCATTATATTTTATTAATAGATACGTGAAGAGTGATTTAAATGAAACGATTTCAAAAGTTCGAATCAATATTGCTAAAACAAAACTTTAACAACTAAGATAAGACATTTTTAACGTAAAGTGATCAACACTAAAGTTTCTCATTTTTAATGTTTGGTGATTGCACATAACCCCCAATATAATATTTCCATGAGGAGAAAAAAGTCACTAAAGGTACATATAAACAACATTACAAATTTCTATGATGCATTACACTAAATAAAGTCATCCTCCATTCCTAATGGGTACATCAAATGTACCACAAAACATTTCTCCTTTCCTTTTATTCTTTCATTAAGAATAATCATGTATATCAGTTTAATCTCCACTGGAGAGACAGACTTTTGTGTTCTTTTCTGCAAAATTAAATTACTTTTTAATAAATATTTTATTATATTCTTATCTAAGGGATTATCTTTTTTATGTCAAACTATAGAACATTTTGTAATTATTTAAATACAATTTATTCATTTTTCGATATGATTTTACTTTAACAGTTGAGACCACTCCTGATATAAAAGCGATCTAGTCTTAAATCAGTTGCAAATAATTAAACCCTTTTGTTAATCAAACACAACATTATTCTTCACCCAACCTATGACTAAGAATAAGAAACAAAGTACGTACATACAAATACTAAAATAATAGCGCATAATGCATACACAGGTTTATTATACTAGTTGCCCGTATATCACATCACGCGTGCGCACCATATTCACTTGCCACGATGCACGCACGTAACTTTCACACATATCAAATGTGCTGATGCGCGCATTTAGGGATAATAATGGGCGAGATTGGATTGGGGACAGTCATTACCATCTCCATCCCGTTGAGGATTTTCTGGGAGTTGATTAACAAATGCAACAGGAGTTGCTATTCTCTTTCGAATGTACCGCTTTTTTTTTTCAAGTAAAGGAAAAAACCACTCCCTTCAAGAAAGTCGAACCTGAGTCATTAACCTGGTGAGAATCACTAGAGCAAGGCCTTAAATCTTAATCTTCTTGTTGATAGTTGTTGAAAAGTGACTTCAATAGTTAAGCATTCCTGTCCTAGTTGTCTTGAGAATAGTGTTTGCTATACTTTGGATTTGTCTACACTTTCTTTTATATAATAGAGAAACTTTAATAATTGTTCAACAACAAATATTTACATATTAGCGTGGAAAAATGTTGGATAGAAATTAGATGATATTTAGCATATTCGCAAGTAATATATGATTAAATTATTTATTCAATTTTCGACAAACCAACCTTGATATTTATTGCAATTACACAAAATGCTATGGTGAACCTGGAAATCATAAAAAGAATCACCAATAAATTTGTTAGGCAAATTGTTATCAAACGACCTCCAGGACGATGATGTAAAGTCATTGTTTATTCAGTCGATATTAATGACCTGATGACTGAAATAAAATATCGACACCACATTTGTTCAAATCAATCCTACAACCTATTTGAACTATTTGAAGTAGCCTAATTTAATTAGTGTTACTCAAGGCCCGACCCATAAACGAAACAAAATGAACTGACTCGACTAAGAAATCTTAACTAGTGCATTCGACTCTACAAAGAAAAACCAGCAAGCTAAATTTGAAGTAATTATTACGACTAAGAAACAACTTTGACCAGAAAATGTCCAAACTGAACTCAGGATACAGTTGCTCGATGCCTGCTTAGCAGAAGAAACTTTAGGTTCTCCCCACTCCATGGCCTTCTTCTCAAGCATATCAAAATCAGCCTTCCCGGCCTGTTGAGAGATACGTAATTATGTACAAGAATTTAATTTTTAAATTGTATCAGAGCAAGCAACGGTTATGGGTACACTGCCACTTATTTCTTAAAAATTGTGCACTTGTATGGTTTTGATGGAAAAATATAAATTCTGCCTCCACGTGAGATAATATTTACATGAAATACATTTTGGCCTTATCTAGCCCATGTTTGACTATCATTATTTTTAAATTTTTTTTTACATGCTTATTTTCAACCATATATTTAAATAATAAAATATTCTGTACGTAAATTCAAAATTTTTTTTTATTTTTTAACCATATATTCTCCTAAAAGTCACTATTCAAAACACGATTTTTCCCATTTAATGGTTGTCAAACAGGGGCCTAATGGCATAAGTTTTTAGAGCAAATGATTCAACAAGTTGTAACGAAAGGAAGTACATATATCTACTAAAGCAAGTTAGAGAAGGGACTAAAAGAAAATTGACCTCAATTTGGGCTCTAATTTCTCTGTCAAAACTTTCATATCTCTTGCGGACAAGCTCAGGCAAAGAACCGTCCTATTTCAAGACAAGAATAGGATTTAGCACAAAAATGGTCCAATTATTATTTTAATTATTCAATACTGCCAAGAGGAAAAGATACGGAATTATATGAAAGGGAGACAAAAGATCACCGCAATCAGCTTGGCAGCATTTCGGAGTCCACGGGCTAGAGCATCCATACCAGCGATGTGAGCAATGAATATGTCGTTGACATCCGTGCTCTCTCTTCGACCGTTACGTCAAAATTTATGAACAAGTCTATACTAGTTTTTTTAATAATTGCATGATAAAATCTTTCTTAAACTCATTTTTCAACTATCATAAACTGATCTGTATCCCAACCTGTACCACCGAGAAGTCTCTATATTTCAACTTAAAACAGAAGAAATTTACAGAATTCTCCAAAAAAAGATATAGTTAAAATACCGATTTCGGGGTCACCAGTATTTGCGTCAATGTTTCCGA
The DNA here is from genome assembly GCA_035079005.1 of Fraxinus americana. Lineage (NCBI taxonomy): Eukaryota > Viridiplantae > Streptophyta > Magnoliopsida > Lamiales > Oleaceae > Fraxinus > Fraxinus americana. Next base: position 2,044,934 of record CM068717.1, on the reverse strand, counting down.
GTAGACCATTAATTCTTGCAGTCTCGAGCTCATGATGACAACTGCAATAACAATGAAGGTGTGACACAGGCTTAGCTCATTTATGTTTGAAGATATTCCAGCGAATAATTTTCAGTGCAGAAGTAGATAATCAACATTTAGATGACAAGTTTCAGGAATGGAACGTGACAAACCTATGACCGTCAAGAGTTGCATGGTTACACTCAATGTTCATATTTATGCAGAAAGTTAGCTGCCGTTGCAGCATCCCAATCATACCTAGTAGCATGATCAAAATGCGTGATAAGAAGAGTCTATATAAACATAATTTCCAGTCTAAAATTTTTTATAAGAAACAGAAACATACTGGTGTTTTGTAGGCTCCTGGGGCTTAGGTTCGATGAATAACGTCCCTGAAAAAGTATTAACATTAAAAAAGAAGAAATAGATATGGCATGAATTAAAAGAATTAAAGTGGAAATTGGAAGAGGAAACCCATTCAGTACATAAATATACGATAATAATAGGATACTCACCATTTTATCGCCGCTAATGAAGTAGATATGAGCAATAAATCCAATCTTCTTCTTATAGGCAACAGCAGCTTCCATAAACCTTGCCTGTAAAGATGTACACCTTTTTATCAGCATACTTTATGAAATAACTATGAAGAAACAACAACATTGGAGCATTTCATTGCCTCACTGAAAGAGCAAAAGAAAACTGCCAAGATTTTCATGTGTTTACTAGTACTGCAGAACTTTTTAAGAAAAGGATTCAAAAAAAAAAAAAGAAAAAAAGGCCAAATATGCTCTAGCATCGTAACATTACTTCTATTTCATGTTGGAAAATGGTTTTTAATACTAATGAAATTGGTCAACTTTGAGCCCAAATTTCAGTGGGATCCGTGCCTTAATTTCAACGGGACCTAGCATATTCATATTCTACTCCGCAAGAGGATTAACGTGATATATTTATTTGTCGAAAACCATTTAGTATTGAATGAAATATTTAATGTTAAAGTAACCCGTTTGAAACACGAATTTGATTTATTAGAAAATTCTCACACACTTGTCCCACATAGGAAATGTATGAAATTTTGATGTAGTTTATATAGTGTAAGGTTGGGAATTGAGTTTAGGCCCCAAGGATTACCAATAGTCTTTAGAAGGGGGGAGACCTATATCCTATAGGATTCGGTCCAAACCCCACATGACAGTATCATTCTTCACTTGATCTTCATTAAAATCCAATGGTGTTTCTGCCATATTTGCTAAGAATTTTCCATCAGTAAAATTTCTAGATCTTTGTTCCTTCAGATCTCTATACTAGTCTGGGTAACCATTTAGCTTAAAACATGTATCCTTTGTATGACCATTCATATTGCAATGATCACAGTGTGAGTTTTCCCTTTCAATAACACCAAACCTTCTTGCATTTCCTCTTGCTGAATTGTAATTGCCCCTACCTAAACGTCCTCTGCCAGATCCTCTATAGTATCCAGTTCTGTTTCCACTATCTCTCTTATACTCAGTAGTTCTGATACGCATGGCTGAATTGTCATTCATCTCAGGAAAAATTACGTCCACTTCTCTTTGTTTTTCCACTCTAAGCACCATAGAATAGGCCTTGTTGACTGTAGGCAATGGATCCATTACAAGAACTTGATTTCTGATGTGATCAAAAGTATCGTTTAACCCCATCAAAAATTGCATTAATCAATTAAAGGCTGTTAGATCTGATACCTCATTTGATGCTGAACAAGTGCAGATTGGAATAGGCATTAAACACGCTAGTTCATCCCACAGTTTCTTCAATTTTGTATAGTATTTCTCAACTGTCAATACCCCTTGTGAAATGCTTCCTATATCCCTCTGCAATTGGTATAATAAGGGCCCATTGCATTCCCCATATCTCTCCTTAAGCTCTTCCCAGAGATCCTTAGCTGTCGTGGTGTAAATAAAAGCCTCTACGATCTCCTTTGAAATTGAATTTAGTAGCCACGATCTAACCGTACGGTCAACTCGTACCCATTGTTCAAATCTGGCTGAATTTTCAACTGGTTTTTTACAATTTCCATTAATAAAACCCAATTTCAATTTAGCTCCCAAGGGTATCTTAATTGATCTACTTCAACTAAGATAATTTTGTCCTGTTAGGTGTGAAGTAACAAGCTGCATTCCTGGATGGTCTGAGCTTTGTAAGTCTAATGGATCACCATTAAAGTATGTCTTCTCCGCCATTTGCTTTTCTGTAGCTTCATCGTCTTCCGATTCCATCTGAGGTAAGTCTTCGAGTGCTGCCATTTTACATCAGCAACACTTTATTCTTCAGAGCCTTGAACATTGCTCTGATACCATGAACAAAAGTAAAAATGAATTAATTGTTAAGAAAATCAAAGCTATACGGATGTGATCTCCGTCATATATATAAATGGAGAAGAAACTGCTACAACCAATTGAAAAGAAACAAACAAGCCATAACAAAAATAACAGAAAAGGTAAAGTAAACGTGAGATAAAAGCGTGCAAGAGTAATCATGTTTTTATCTCCTTTATTCTCTAAAGCTGGGTTCTAAAACTGGGCCGTAACAATGGACTGGGCTTCAGTAAAAAAAGAATGCTACAACCCGGCTCCAGTAAAGCTTCAATAGCATGCTGAACTGAAGCCTGATATTCCTTCAGTTTCATATTAAAAGATCAACCTTATTAAGAGGAGTAACACAAACCGTTATAAATTGATCTATGTTTTTATCTTTACTCGATGTGAGATTTTATTCCTCAACAAAATGGAGCTTTGATATGGGAAGTTTCCAGTCATTGGAAGAACACAACCTTGGTGGCAGAAATTCTTGATGTTCTTTGTGAATATGTGTTTGATTACTATTAATTGCTGTGATTCAGTTTGTTGGTTGGCAATTAGGAACACTACAAAACATAATGGTGCTATCAGACCATGATTTTAGGAACCCTACAAAACATAACCCTGCTCTAGTTTTGTCTTTCATTTTTAAATATTCGCCGCCTTCATAGAGATATAGTAGGAAAATTGGATTAATTTATCCCGAAGTTAAAATTAATATATAAGGACTACTGAGCAATATAAAATAAGAATGAACAAATAACAAATAATTGATGATCAAAACATGTTAACAATGGTGGATTCGAAATCCCAGTGTCTTTTGTGATTTGATCGAGTTCTACAACTTTGTTAACAATGACAAGAAGGATTAATCTTAAAATCTAAACCAACGAGTTTTATTTATTTATTTATTTATGTGGAATCAAGATATATGCATGCAAAATTTTTTGTATTGATTTTCTTTTTTCTAAAGATATGTTAAATAAGTAAATAGTGGTAGAATAGTCGGACTTCCTGGTGAAGGAAGCTCACACGCGCGCGCCGCCGTCCGACCGGCCGGCTCGGCTCGGCACGGCACGAGCCCGTCCGGGTGCATCCTTGTATTATATTTTCTTTTTGGACAAAATTTATTTAATTTTGGATCAAATTGTAATTAATCAAATTCCTGAATACTTAATGAAATTAATTTTTATTAATGGGCTTATTTTTGGGTAATTATTTTGGGTGGTCTGTTAATCGACCGTTTGGACCGTGAACCGACTTATTACTGAACCTTGCTGTCTGTTCGATTTTGGGCTTGTCTGAACAATGGCGACTGTTCTGAAGTGGATTGAAGGGTGTTCGAATGGTCACGAACAATTCTATAAATAGCCAGTCCCGTTGCCAAAATCATTACACCATTTTCATTGCTATTATTCTCTACATTGAATCTCATTCTCCCTCTCTCTCTCTCGTTCTGATATTATTTCCGAAGTAAATACACTTCATTTAGTTCGCTGGAACTCCTGCAGATTGCTGTGCTGCTTCCGTAGGAGACGAAATTCGTTCTATCCTGTGAAACGATTGCTGGACGCCTTAAAGCACCTTTTGAAGGCAGCAAATTCGTTTTAAGGAAATATCGTGAAGTCGGTGGGCTCGAATTCATGTTTAATACTGTTGATCATACCGTTACGCTGTGCAGAAATACTCCAAAAATACCGTTAAAACGAATTTCTATTTTTTCATTTATTCTAATTCTACTCCTTCTCGTTGATCTTCTGATTGTGTTTCAGAAATGACAACTTCTGGTACTACACTCCCTAATAGTAGTATAGAAAAGTCAGAAAAATTTAATGGGTCAGATTTTAAGCGTTGGCAACAAAAAATGCTTTTTTATCTGACAACATTAAGTTTGGCAAAATTTCTCAAAGAAGATGCGCCTTCATACACGGAGGAAGATTCTGATGTTGAGAAATTGGCTGCGGTTGATGCATGGAAATATTCCGACTTTCTGTGTCGAAATTATGTACTCAATGGACTGGACAACACATTATATAATGTGTACTGCAATGCGAAGTCTGCAAAAGAACTATGGGAATCCTTGGACACCAAGTACAAAATTGAACATGCCGGTACAAAGAAGTTCATTGTTGGTCGTTTTTTAGATTACAAAATGGTGGATAGCAAGACTGTCATATCCCAAGTTCAAGAACTTCAAATTTTACTCAGTGACATCCATGCTGAAGGAATGAAACTTAGTGAATCATTTCAAGTTGTTGCACTGATTGAAAAGTTACCGCCTTCCTGGAAGGACTTCAAGAATTACCTTAAACATAAGGGGAAGGAAATGAAACTTGAAGATATCATTGTCCGGTTGAGAATAGAAGAAGACAACCGCAAATCTGAAAAGAGGAATGGTGCATCTAATTCGTTGGAATCAAAGGCCAACATTGTGGAAGGAGCCTTAAAGACTAACAAGAAGAGGAAGCGCAATGGCAAAGGGCAATCTGGTTCTTCGAAAATTGCTAAAAAGTTCAAAGGCAACTGTTACAATTGCGGCAAGGCGGCATATCGGTCCAAGGATTGTCGGAAGCCAAAAAATGTCAAGGGAAAACCTCATCAGGCCAATGTAACTAAACATGACAACCTTTCCGATAAGGTACAATACATGAATCTTTCAGCGATCATCTATGAATGCAACTTAGTTGGAAACACTAAGGAATGGTGGGTGGATACTGGAGCCACTAGACACATATGCTCAAATCGCGGGATGTTCACTACCTACAAAGCGACGGATAATGAGGAACAACTCTACATGGGAAACTCTTCATCTTCCAAGGTTGAAGGACATGGAAAGATAGTCCTGAAAATGACAAGTGGAAAGGAGCTCACTTTGAACGAAGTTCTACATGTGCCCGATATTCGAAAGAATTTAGTATCTGGTTCCTTGTTAAGTAAAAAGGGTTTAAATTAGTATTTGTCTCGAACAAACTTGTACTTACAAAGAATGACATGTTTGTTGGAAAGGGCTACCTAAATGAGGGGCTCTTTAAGTTGAATGTAATGACTGGTGTACCTCCTATGAATAAAATTACATCTTCTTCTTACTTGTTTGAGTCATTTAATATTTGGCATGAACGATTAGGACATGTAAATTATAATACTTTGCGTAGACTAATCAAATTGGATTTATTACCAAAGTGTGACTTAGATCCTAATCACAAATGTGATATATGTATAGAAGCAAAAATGGCTCGTTTACCCTTTCGTTCTATTGAAAGAAGTACCGAACCACTAGATTTAATTCACACCGACATTTGTGATTTAAAGTTTGTGCAAACTAGAGGCGGTAATAAGTACTTTATCACTTTCATCGATGATTGCACTCGATATTGCTATGTGTATTTACTCAAGAGCAAAGACGAAGCAATTGAAGTATTTAAACACTATAAATTAGAAGTTGAAAATCAACTTAGCAAAAAGATTAAGGCAGTAAGAAGTGATAGAGGCGGTGAATATGATTCTCCGTTCGAACAATTCTGTTCGGAACATGGAATTATTCATCAAACTACTGCGCCTTATTCTCCTCAATCTAATGGCATTGCCGAACGCAAGAATCGAACATTGAAGGAGATGATGAATGCAATGTTGATAAGTTCTGGATTACCGAAGAACTTGTGGGGGGGAGGGGAAGCTGTGCTTTCTGCCAATTATATTCTCAATAAATTGCCACATCGAAAAACGCACAAGATACCTTATGAATTATGGAAAGGTCACAAACCTAACTATAAATATCTAAAAGTATGGGGATGTTTGGCTAAGGTAGTGGTTCCTAAACCTAAAAAGGTTAAGATAGGACCTAAAACAGTTGATTGTGTATTCATTGGTTATGCCTATCATAGTAGTGCATACAGATTTATGGTACATAAGTCTGAAATAACCGATGTGCATGTTAATACGATTATTGAATCAAGGGATGCTACATTTTTCGAAAATGTTTTTCCTTATAACTTGCAAAGTGAGTCAAATACACTAAAAAGACCTCGTAATGAGGCTGTAGATCAAGAATCAATAAATGAAGAAGAACCTAGACGAAGTAAGAGGGCTAGGACGACAACTTCATTTGGACCCGATTTTCTAACATATTTGTTAGAAAATGAACCTCAAACCTTTAAAGAGGCTATGTCATCACCTGAATCTTCCTTTTGGAAAGAAGCAGTTTACAGTGAAATTGAATCCATACTTCAAAATCATACTTGGGAATTAGAAGACCTTCCACCCGGTAATAAACCATTGGGGTGTAAATGGATTTTCAAAAAGAAAATGAAAGCAGATGGTTCAATCGACAAATATAAAGTTAGACTTGTCGCTAAAGGCTACAAGCAAAAAGAAGGTCTTGATTATTTCGATACGTATTCACCAGTAACAAAGATTACTTCCATACGTATGCTTATTGCGATAGCAGCATTAAAAACTTGAACATACATCAAATGGATGTTAAAACGACATTTCTAAATGGTGACTTAGATGAAGAAATCTATATGGAGGAACCTGAAGGTTTTGTGGCCTCAGGACAAGAAAAGAAAGTGTGTCGACTTTATGGATTAAAACAAGCTCCTAAAAAATAGCATGAAAAATTTGACACAGTAATGATGTCAAATGGTTTCAAAATTAATGAGTGTGACAAATGTGTGTACGTCAAGAGCACTCTAAATGAATATGTCGTGGTATGTTTATATGTAGATGACATGCTAATTATGGGTAATAATGATACCATAATTCAAACTACTAAAAGGATGTTGATAAGTAAGTTTGAAATGAAGGATTTGGGAATAGCCGATGTTATATTAGGAATTAAAATTTCTAGAACATCGGAATGTCTAATTTTATCTCAATCACACTGCATTGAGAAGATTCTTGATAAATTCAAGAAATATAACATTATCCCTATGAAAACGCCTAGGGATGCAAGCATGCATCTTGTTTCCAATACTGGTGATAGTAAGTCTCAATTGGAATACTCTCGTATTATTGGCAGTTTAATGTATGTCATGAACTGCACTCGACCTGATAATGCTTACTCTATTAGTAGGCTAAGTCGATATACGAGTAATCCAAGCTCTGAGCATTGGAAGGCAATTGTTAAAGTTTTAGGGTATCTGAAACATACCAAAAACTTTGGATTACACTATTCTAGATATCCAGTAGTACTTGAAGGATACTGTGATACAAATTGGATATCAGATACTAAAGACTCCAAGTCAACAAGCGGATATGTATTTACACTTGGAGGTGCTGCAGTGTCATGGAAATTTTCAAAATAGACATGTATAGCTAGATCAACAATGGAATCAGAATTCATTGTGTTGGACAAAGCTGGGGAGGAAGCCGAATGGCTACGAAATTTTCTAGAAGATATTCCGTGTTGGACAAAACTTGTGCCAGCCATATGTATTCATTGTGATAGTCAATCAGCAATTGGTAGGGCACATAATGCTCTATATAATGGTAAATCTCGACATATACGTCGTAGACACAATACCATTAGACAGTTGCTCTCTACTGGTATTATCTCTATAGATTATGTGAAATCAAAAGAGAATATTGTGGATCCGCTAACTAAAGGCTTAACACGAGAGCAAGTTGAAAGTTCATCGAAGGGGATGTGATTAAAACTATTAAAATAATCAAAAGTTTTCATGGTTGGAACCCAACTTAGTTGATTGGAGATCCCACGATCTAGGTTCAATGGGACAACCGAACTGTGAAAAACTTAGTACGCACTGGGGAAATTTTTCCTACCCATTCCTATGATGAGACAGTGCATAACTGCCGCGAAATAGGATAAGTTACGCTTTTAATGATTTCTATATCTTGATTCGTTCAAGTGGAGTATAGCAGAATACTCTTTATGGAAATCACCTATGTGGGTGAGAAGGGGCCGCTTCTAAGAGAGTTATGTGAAGATTAATTCTCTAACAAAACACTCATGAACCAGGAGGTGTCCAAGGCCAAAATGGACACAAACGTGAGAACCAATTGTGTTCGAAGGAAACTGTGTGATTTCTATTGTCTAGGTATACACTAACGGCTGACTGTTCAAAGCATCTTGCTACTGATTGGCTAAGTATATCCGATAGATTTTACTAGGGAAAGTTCAAAGTCTTTGGCTACTTATCCCGATGCAGGTTTCTTCAGTTTTACTTTAGAATACATATCAGATGTTGTTTGGAAAATAAAGCCGACATATTTCATTCATGTGGGGGATTGTTGGAAAATGATTTTTAATACTAATGAAATGGGTCAACTTTGAGCCCAAATATCAGTGGGATCCGAGCCTTAATTTCAACGGGACCTAGCATATTCATATTCTACTCCGCAAGAGGATTAACGTGATATATTTATTTGTCGAAAACCATTTAATATTGAATGAAATATTGAATGTCAAAGTAACCTGTTTGAAACACGAATTTGATTTATTAGAAAATTCCCATACACTTGTCCCACATAGGAAAGTTATGAAATTTTGATATGGTTTATATAGTGTAAGGTTGGGAATTGGGTTTGGGCCCCAAGGGGTACCAATAGTCTTTAGAAGGGGGGAGACCTATATCCTATAGGATTCGGTCCAAACCCCACACGCGCGCGCCGCCGCCGTCCGTCCGACCGGCCGGCTCGGCTCGGGGCGGCACGAGCACGTGCCCGTGCCCGTGCCCAAGCCCGGTCCGGTCCGGTCCGGTCTTAGTGCTCCTTGTACTATATTATCCTTTTGGACAAAATTTATTTAATTTTGGATCAAATTGTAATTAATCAAATTCCTGGGTACTTAATGAAATTAATTTTTATTAATGGGTTTATTTTCGGGTAATTATTTTGGGTGGTCTGTTAACTGACCGTTTAGACCGTGAACCGACTTATTACTGAATCTTGCTGTCTGTTCGATTTTGGGCTTGTCTGACCAGTGGCGACTGTTCTGAAGTGGCTTGAAGGGTGTTCGAATTGCCACGAACAATTCTATAAATAGCCAGCCCCGTTGCCAAAATCATTACATCATTTTCATTGCTATTATTCTCTGCTATTATTCTTTGCTGGAACTTCTGCAGATTGCTATGCTGATTCCGTAGGAGAAGAAATTCGTTCTATCCTGGGAAATGATTGCTGGACACCTTAAAGTACCTTTTAAATGCAACAAATTTGTTTTAAGGAAACATCGTGAAGTCTGTGGGCTCGAATTCATTTTTTATATTGTTGATCATACCGTTACGCTGTACAGAAATACTCCAGAATAACATTTCATTTATTCAAAATCATCAAAATTTTGACATCCATTGTTAGAAATTAGAATTACACGCAGATACACAGAGAAGATTACACCTGCATCAAGAAGACATGCAAGTATCTTACCATATGATTAAGCTCTCTTTTGTTAAGGGATAGAAGTGTTTCATTGAATGTGTATGTGATATTTCATGAATCGGTGCACCACTTGGTTTGATTCGTCTTAGCCATTGGATCGTACCATTTTATGATTTGACGGCACAAATTAAACCATGAAGTGTAGTGTCCATTTAATATACCTATTCACCAATTTCTGAATAATCACCCGCCATGCAGATGCTACGCGTACATCCAACTGAACCAACTACAACGCAGAACAAAGTGACGCCACTTGTCACTTATGTGCCACCTAGGATGCCAATTCATCGAGCCTCCCGTTGCCATGTCATCGAACCATAAGTCCATTTTCGAAAAATATAAGGCTCCCTAGCTCCTCGCGACGATGCCAACTAGAAGTTAGTCAACATATTACATTTTACAGCTTAGTAATAACACAAACAGAATAGTATATTCCTCGCTATTAAGATAATAAATTTATCTAGTAAAATTTTTTGTATTAATTAGGCTGGTAAGCAAGGAAGAAATAGGCTTTGAATAGCTTAATACCAAATCAAATATTTTATTTAATGCATGTTTTACTTATAAATATATAAATAAAATTTTATAATAGACCAGTTTTATTGATTAGAGCTAAAAATAAATAACTTTTTTTAACAATAAGAGACACTACGGGGCCGTTCTCTTTATATTTCAGTTTTGTGTTTTGTGTTTTGTGTTTTGAAATTTCTGAAAATACGTTCTTTTTGTCATTTTGAAAAACTGTTTTGAGAAATATGAAAATGAAAAACGCATTTACTTTGAAATTTTGAGAATATTTTTTTAATAATATTTTATTCAAGAAATATGATTATTCAATAAATTTTAATAGTTTAATATTAATATAATATTAAATAACATATAAAATTTAAAGTTAGTAAATCTTGAAGTATTTGTTTTCAGATATAAAAAACACATTGAATTAAATTTGACAAATCCTTATTTTTGTCCTTGTACATTACTTGTGACAATAATTAACTAACATCGAATAAAAATCAATGCTTCCTTGCTTTAGTAATGAGCTAAAATAACAATGATCTAACCTACGTTTTGAAAAATCATTATCTCATATATTTTGGGAGTCATGTTAAGCATGAAATACATTGAGGCACATGAAGAGAACTTCGTCATGATTGGGTCAAGCACACTTCTAACACTATCAACATTATTTTATTCATATTTCTATTTTCTTGTCCATCTTACTCTTTTTTAATCAAAAAAGTAATTTATTGTTAATAAAAAGAATTGCATTGTCAAACACATTGAGCCTATGTTTGATCCCCATTACATCATACGCATGTGTAATTTTCGAATAAAAAGTCTGCCATGTAAATACTAAATACACTCATAAAGTATGCCAAAGATAGCAGCTACAGGGAAGATGTGAGAGAAAAGGACAATTACAAGAAAGGTCTTTAAAGAAATTCCAAGTTCAATCCATTATTTTATCACATTCGTAATTGAGCAAAGAAAAATAAAAAGAAAGGTCTTCAATGACAAATCACATAGGAGTAGTCGTCACAAATACGTCATCAAGCATCGGCAGCTTTCTCCACAGGGGCAGCCTCTTCATCGGCATTTGATTTTGCACGCTTTGACTCGTAATCTTTCACAGCTGCCTTTATTGCATCTTCAGCGAGCATGCTGCAATGCAGTTTCACTGGTGGAAGTGAAAGATGCTTTGCAATTTCCCTACAACATCAATATAATTGAGTAAAACATTTATTGGGCATAGAGGAGCTTTCAAACTAAAAAGAGATTTATGAGCCCTTTAGGAAATTGAGCATTTTAAGCATAGACCGCACCAATCACCAAAAACACACAGTTTTGTGAAATAGAAAATACACCCAACAAAATTATCTACCAACTTCATCTATCCATTCCTAAGATTAATGTTCAATAAACAGAGAAAATATTCTGCTGATTCTTGCTATTAACAATTTTCACTAGTGCATTGGAATTGCTAATTTTAAAGAAAAATAACATGTAGTACACTAAGTTAAAGAATTCACAGAACAAAGACTATAAAATTTTAAAAAGAACACCTAACACTATTATTTAAGTGAATCCGTGGATGTAATATAAATAGAAAAATAAGGGAGAGCAGGAAATAAGAGAATATTTCTCACTATATACAAAATTGGCAATGCTAAGACCACCTAAGGATAAAGGAGCTTGAAAATACAAAACCTCACTTCAATTATTGTCTTTAGGTGTTCAAAACCTCACAGGACACTTTGCAAAATGGGAAAATATAAAGAACAATAAAAGCGATCGAAACTACCAAAAGAAGCTCTGAGTTACTGGACAAGACCCAAAAGGAAATACAAATCTTGGGTGAGGTATTAGGTAGAATCAACAAAGGGATCCAACTTACGTATTCTTAATGGATAGGACTTCCTCCATTTGTTTCCCTTTCACCCATTCGATGGGCGATAATGAAACCTGTGTTAGCAAAACTCATTTGCAACCAATAAATGACAAAAAACATCAAATGGCATAAAAATAAATAAATTTTTGCTGCTTAGTTCACAAAATTCTCGAGTCGCCGCTCTTAAAAGAATATCTATACAGTTGCTTTCCAAATGCTCCATGGCATTGTGCTTGAACAATGTACAAGTGCAGTAAAAGATTTTCTGTGCCAAAAGCTAAAATATAGTGGAACAAATTTGTAAACCAAATGGAAGAAAAACCTAAATCAACTTATCCAAATGAGAACCAATCAACAAGTATTCTATTTCATGTGCACATTTTCACGATACTGTTAATTTCAAACTTATAATGATCAATGTTAATAAACTAATTATTCTTTGGAAACCAAATATCAATTGTTCTGACCAAAAGCCGATGCCATTCAAAACTCGGCGGACAAAACCAGGAAAGATGAAACAACTCCAATCAATTTTATCAGTTCTATCAAAAGAGAGTTTTGTAGAGCAGCAGTAAATCATTAGAGCTATAAATTTTCACATTTAGAGACCTTCCAGCCCATTAATTAGCCAAAAATTGATAAATCCACCTATGAAAAGAAATTCCCTGAAATTCACCTTAACAAGAACAACTTAGAAGACTGAAATTTCTCCACAAAAACAACCAATTAATGCATCAAAATTCACGACAAACCATACTTTCCTAGTCCCTAGAACAATAAATAGATAACGAACCAACAAAGGAGGAAGCAATTGCAGAACCCCAGCCAAACGTCTTGAAGCAAAGCATCAACAAATTTTTCGTTCTCCTCATCGACTCTGATCTGAAGTTTCATGACGTCACCACAAGCTAGGGCTCCCACCAGACCTGTACCAACATTCGGGTCGTTCTTGTCGAAGGACCCGACATTCCTCGGGTTGCTGTAGTGATCCACAACCCTTTCATGGTACATTTGCGGCGTACCTGCTCCCACGGTCACCGCCCGCATTGAAGGGAATCACAGCCCTTGACCCAGAATCATCTTACTTGCGTGCCTCAACATTTTGGATCGATTCAAGAATACGAAAGAATATCAAAATCGCCCCCCATATCCACGACCCGAAAGAACAAGAACACGCAGATTGTGCGGTGCGAAATCTGACCCAAGGAAAATTGAACCGAACAGCTATAACATACCGCAAAAATATAGCCAGCAAAGAACTAGATGGGAAACCTGATTTAGCACGCGAACCTGGAGATTTGGCAGGGGAGCTGGTCGATTTTGAAACGGTGAGAGGAAGATAGGGGAAAGAGGAAGAGAGGGGAAAGAGAGGAAAGAGGAACAGGGCTGGAGCCTGGGGTTGAAAACGAGCGTTTTGGAACCACTACAACAAAAATAGCCTACGGCAACGTTCAAAAAACGTTGCCGTAGACCTTTTGCAACGTTTGGACGTGTGTTGCAAATCAAGGTGTTGCCGTAGAGTAGGACCCCTACGGCAACGTTTTTTAAACGTTGCCGTATGGGGTCTACGGCAACGTTTTTCATTGACACTTTACATTTTCATTGACACTTTGTGTCAAAGAATTAAAAAAAGAAAGTATATAACAAAACTTGTCAATTACTTTATATGATCCTCTTTAATCTAACATATCGAATATACCTTAAAAATGGGCTCTAAGGCTGTACGAATGATTAATGACAAATGGCATACTTTTTACTTGTTTGGCAGGAGAAAAAACAAACAATTGGATTACCTAATAAAATGATTCCTATGATGTGAAATTTAATAAATGCACTGAACAGAGATTTTTTTTTGAGATTCTTATTGGCATAGGAATAAGTGATAGCAGCAAGAACAAGAGAATCAAAATCTGTGCTTCATCCGAGAGCTTGCCCATCCGAGCCTGAAAAAGTAAGTAGCTGCAAAATTAAATCAAGATTCTCACTCTTAAGATTCTAGAATGCATATTCTAAAGATCAACAAACATCCTCCAGCCAGTAGTACGATTTATGCAACTATGTCCTATTCCATAATGTGCATATTTGTTACACTAGACATTCAAATATACTAGACATTCACATGCATACAGCACGTAAGAAAGTCAAGCCAGGGTTGCAGATGTTAATCTTTCCCAAGAACTAGGTACAAGTGCAATAGTGTCCAAGTTCCGGTACTCCAAAACTACTACATGAATAACTCCAGATGCGGCTGGGACATGAAGACCTTAAAATATTACTTCAGCTTTGTTTCTTCCTATCTCATCATCGCTTCACATTCTTGTTCAAGTTTTTTATTTCTTCTCCTTATACTCAGTCTATCCATGATACCATAATTGGGAGGAGGAGCATAGTACTGGTTCGGTGGTGGATCCTCAGCTGAATATGGTTGCTGGACAGGGTAGCCAACCTCTTATCTCTACACGAAGTATAGAGACCAGTACCAATCAATTATCCAAAAATCCAAAACAAAAGCCAAATTCAAGTCAAGATTCATAAATAATTAATGTTCAGACTGATTTTTAACAAGTCAAGGGGCCAAGATTTTTAAAAAGGGAATAAGAAACAAAGCTAACTGAAAATTCTCCATATTATTATAGTCCATAAGAACAGCAATGGATATACAGGACATAATTACACTTGGATATATACGGCATTTATAAAGGGGTGGTTTTTGTACCTGGGTTGAGGGATCGGATGCGATCAGAAAGAGTTTTAGTACAGCTCTTGCAGAGTCCACAGGAGAGAAACGGCAGCCAATTGGACAAGAACTCCGAAGCGATTCGAAGTTCTTCGGCGCTGTAATCCTGTAGGAACGGATCTTTCTCCCTAATGCCAAAAACAGTTACAGTCTTCTCGCCGAATAAAAGGGTCTTATCATCCTTGACCTTTAGTTCATGGTGCTTCCATTGACCTTGAACACTGTCATACTTAAACATATATGTCTGCAACAATTGCACAAAATGTAACATCACCACAAACTCATTCCACAAATATTTGACAAATAATTAACCGGGGGAGATCAAACTCTTCAAATAAATCAACCGAAATATACCCAACCACAGATTCACACAGTATTTACTAATCAATGAAAAAACCAACAAATGTGGAAAAATTAACAAATTTAGAAAGAAATCTAACCAAAATAATTAACTGAATATACAACCAACGAGTGTAGAAATTGAAGAAATAAGGATCCAAATTATTCAATAAGGTTAGGGTTTTACCTTTGGCCAGGCCGCAGGCAGTCAGGTTGACATCGCGGGTGCAACGGGGCGGGCCAGCGGCGGTGGTGAGGGCTAACGGTTTGGAGGTGGCCGACTGGCTGTGGCGGTGAGCCAGGCGGAGTCATGCGTCGTAGAGAGGCGAGCGAGAGCTGATTCAGGCGCAGACGACAGACGCGCAGTGGTCCTTAGCTCCCTGGATGTGAGGGCTGAATAAGGCGGACCTAGCGGTGGCTGTGAGGACGAGAATCGGTGGAGGACGCGGCGGTGAGGAGCCGGTTCTACGGCGATTGCACGGTGAAAAGGAGAGTTAGAGAGAGTGAGAGGCTCAGGGAGCGAAGACGAGAGAAGAAGAAAAAATGAGGGCTAATATATTGAACTGATTTGATTTTAGGGTCACCTGTTGAGACTTTTTGCAACGTTCAAAGACGTTGCAAAAGGTTCGAGTTTTCGCAACGTTCATTGAACGTTGCGAAAAGTGACCTTTTGCAACGTTCAGTGAACGTCACCTTTCGCAACGTTTTTCGAACGTTTCGCAACGTTCGAAAAACGTTGCAAAAAGTGATATTTTTCGCAACGTTCGAACAACGTTGCTAAAGGTGACCTTTCGCAACGTTTTTTTGAAAAATATTGCAAAATCTCACTTTTTGCAACATTCACTCACAGGAACGTTGCAATTGACCCTTTTAGCAACATTTTTTCAATGAATGTTGTCATTTAAATGTTGCAAAAGCTCATTTTTGTTGTAGTGAACAGTGCCGTGTTTTGGATTTTTTTGGCTTGTTTTGGTCGGAAATTCCCAAAACGTGGAAAACCACGTTTTGCATTTCCTTTGAAAATTTTTTAACCATTTTCAAAAACGCGTTTTCAAAAATAGTAAAGAGAACGCGTTTTCTACGTTTTTGAAAATTGAAAACGGAAAATGGCTTGAAAACGGCAAAGAGAACAGGGCCTACATGTTTGGCTAAACTTAAAAAGTAATTTTTTTAATTTTATTTGCTAATGACTTCATATATAACTTATATTAATAAGCAAAAAATCTACTTATTTTAACCATGAAATAGATACTTTTATCGAAATAAATATCTTGCTCTATAATAAAAAGAATATTTGTAAAACTTATTTATTTAAAAATTAATTTGATAATATACAAGAAGTTGATCCAAATATGGACGTGAAATAAAACCAATTTTTTAGAGACCCTCGGATTTTCCCCATTTTGAGTGGGATTCCTCACTCACTCTGGAATATGATGGTATATAAAATTGAAACCTATATCAAATAATATTTTGATAACAATAACGTACAATGATGTATTTTTGATGCTTGTGTTTCAGCCAGAGCTTTAAGAATTTTGGAATGACTGAATGTCAAAACTTCTTTGCAATAATATTCGTTATCTATTTTCTGAGTTTTTGGTTAGTTGATATATATTATTTGCTTATCCAACTTTTGCCACTTTATATTTTCTCAGGTAGCTAAGAAAATCTAGTTGGACATCTTGGGGTGGACATCTAGGCTTGTACTTCATTGAACGTTTCACACTCTTTGCCACGATTGTCATGAACTTAGCCTCTTAAACTCAATCTCTAGTGCCGTGAATTCGTGTCATCTTCCCACGGCCACATCTTCGTAGGTGCTCCAATGGATCACCTCCTGTCCCACGGAATGTGTGCCAAAAATGCAACACTGAATCGCATCCAATCCTACGGTACACAATGGAAGCATAGCCTCTCAAATAGTTAAGATATACATTTATATGCATGAAGAAATATCTCACCTTCATCTTTTTCCCAAGATTATACCATTATTATACCATTTAAAAAGAAAGAGGGCTCTTGCTAGAAGGACCCTGCATATGCATAGGTAAAATATTTTGTAGGTTAAGGTGGACTTTAATAGTACTCTACACTGTTAAAGAATAGAAATAGTAAAATTTCTGTCACTCATAGTGTCTCTACTATGTAAGAAACATGTTCAAACTGCAAACCATTATAATCATACAGCATATATTCTTATACTCCAACAAATTGTGCATCGACTATGTTACCTCATACTTAATCTTGGGAATGCCAGGGAAGAACTCCCCTTTCCATTCATCTGCAGGACACAGCGGTGGGCCGGCAGCAATCTGCATTCATTATATACAATTCAAGATTGCATATTAAAAACCCTCTATATATATAACCGTAAATTCAAGCAATGATCAGCACTATATCTTACAGATAGAATGGACACCAAATTTAAACAGAGAATAGAAGGAAAACTATAGTCTTTCCAGCCTTCATACTCATCATCTCGTGCAAACCGAAAAATTTCTGCAACCGGGGTCACTCATAAATAGTAAAATCAATCGACAGAATTGGAATAACAAATAAATTAGTATTTTTGAAGCATACTCTATACAAAACACAGAAGAAAAAAAAAAAGAACAGTACAGTACAGTACATTCTTCCTCAAATTCTCGTTTCTCCTTCAGTTAATACTCATAAATTATCATAACAAAAATTATAAAACTTTGCATCCCGAATAATTTCTATCCTGCAAAAACTTAAAAGATCATTAAAAAAAAAAACGCAGAGTACTCTTTTTGTTGTCTCGTATTATTTAAAAATTCAAGAAACATTTATAATTCAATGCAACAGTATAAGCAACAATTATCAAACTTAGTTTCTTAATAATGAAAACATAATTTGTAACAATATAGTATAAGCAACAATTTGTAATTGCATTTTAGTTGGTTGAGAATTCTATTGAATTTGGAAGAAGGATTTTGTGCAGCCAATAATACTGCAAGTTTCTCAGTATATTATTTCATCTAAAAGGTATATTCAACGTAGAGAATAGAAGGTTATTTATACAAGAAACTGACCAATGAAAATAGGACACGTGAATGAACCAACTAACTAACTAAGGGAAGGAAAAACACGTGAATAGTAAGAGGAGAAAAATAGATGCTGAAGAATAAAAACTAAATCCCCCCCTCAAGCTGGCAAACGATGAAGATCTTCGAGTCCCAGCTTGCTAGTAAGGAGATGAAACTGAGGAGGAGGCAGAGCCTTCGTGAAAACGTCCGCAAGTTGGTGAGAAGAAAGAATGAATTGAGGAAGAACAAAACCTTCTTTGAACTTATCCCTCACAATGTGACAATCAATCTCGAGATGTTTGGTACGCTCGTGGAACACCGGATTCGCTGTAATGTGAAGAGCAGATTTATTATCACACCACAAAGAAATTGGGAAAGGTATTTTGATCAAAAAATCAGCAAGGATATAACTGATCCAGCGAAGCTCACAAACTGTGGCAGCCAGACTTCTGTATTCGGCCTCTGCTGTGGATCGTGACGCGGTAGTTTGTTTCTTGGTTTTCCAAGAAATCAGTGTAGTACCCAAGAAGACACAGAACCCTGTAAGTGACCTACGAGAATCAATACAAGAAGCCCAATCCGCATCAGAATATGCTGCCAAAGTAAAATCATGCTGAACAGGGAAAAACAACCCCTACGAAGGACAACCTTTCAGATATTTCAGAAGATGAATAGCTGTATCCCAATGATCTTGTGAAGGATTATTGACAAACTGACTTAACTGCTGAATCCCAAAAGTAATATCCGGCCTTGTCAAATTTAAGTACAAAAGTCGACCAATCAACCGTCTATATTTTCCCGGATCAGGAAAAGGCTTACCATCATTCTGGGATAACTTGGTACCTGGAGGGATAGGAACTCTTGTAGGTTTTGCACCAGCAAGACCTGCATCATCAACGATATCCAAAATATACTTCCTTTGATTCACATATGTACCATTCTTGCCTCTAGCAATCTCGAGACCCAGAAAAAAATTTACATATCCTAAATCCTTAATAGTAAATTCAGAATGCAAAAAAAAAATGCTTGACAGAAAGAATGTCTGATTCATGTGTGCCCGTAATTAATATATCGTCTACATAGATTAGAAGAAAAACAGTATGATTAGAAGACTGGTGGATAAAAAGACAGTGATCATTCTGAGATTGATGAAAACCATAACCAGTAAGCTTGTTGCAAAGTTCAATGTTCCACTGTCTGGAAGCCTGTTTCAGACCATATAAACTTCGTTTTAATCTGCAAACTTGCCCTGCTGAAGCCCTATTATATCCAGCTGGAGGTCCCATGTAAATCTCTTCATCAAGATACCCATGTAAAAAAGCATTATTTATGTCTAGTTGATAAATGGGCCATGATTTTGTTGAAACAATGGCTAGCAGAATTCTCACAGTTACTAATTTTGCCACAGGTGAAAAACATTCAAAGAAATCCACTCCTTCAATTTGATCATACCCCTTTGCCACTAACCTTGCTTTGAATCTATCAATTGTCCCATCCGGTTTAAGCTTGAGTTTATACACCCATTTAGAACCGATGGGTCTTTTCCCAGCAGGCAAGCAAGTTAACTCCCACGTATTATTTTCTTCCAATGCCTTCAACTCATTATCCATGGCTTGCACCCAATTATGATCTTTACAAGCTTGATGATATGTATGTGGTTCTTGAATATTTGATACATTAGCCAAAAAAGATATATATGCATGCTGTAAAGAAGGTGAAACAGAATATGGAAAAGTGATGGGAGTATGTTGTGAACTAAATTTAGTGGGATCAAAATCTGCTTGGACATTAGCAATTGGATTCACTGAATTTTCAGTAACGTTAGTAATATAGTCATTCATCCAGATGGGCTTAACTTTCAATCTGCTGTTGTGTCTAGGTTCTTGAACATCAATCAACTCAGTATTGGAAGATTCAGAGAAAGGAACTGGAATAAGGGGCACAATAGGAGCCTCAGAAATGGTGGAATCAGGTGTATGATCATCAGAAATGAAATCACTCTCGTGACTTGGAATAGATTCTGAATCATTGAAATCTGTGTTTGGAGCATTTGTTGGCAATGTAACAGGATCTTCTAAAATAGATTCTCTAGGTAATGGAGTTTGAATAACAGGCTGGCTCTTAAGCTGAAAAGGGAAAATATTTTCATAGAAGACCACATCCCTAGAAATATGAACTTGCTTGGTGGAAATGTCATAAACTCTGTAAACCTTTTGTCCTGGGTTGAACCCAATAAAAACACATTTATGAGCCCTCAATTCGAACTTATCTTTATGAGGTTTGGTATTTGTGACATAGCAGAGACAGCCGAAGGTTTTTAAGGAAGACAGATCTGGTTTGATTCCATACAGGATTTCATAAGGAGTCTGCCATTTCAGTGTGGCACTGGGAATTCTATTTATGATATAGGTGGCCATAAGAATTGAATATGACCAAAAATGTTTAGGTAGATTGGCTTGAAATATGAGTGATCTGGCCATATCCAACAAATGTCTATGTTTTCTTTCAACCACTCCGTTTTTTTGTGGAGTGTAAACACAAGTTCTTTGATGCAAAATACCACGGGTTTGAAGAAAAGATTGACACTCATGACTTGTGAATTCACTCCCATTGTCAGTCCTCATAGTTTTGACATCCTTTTTAAACTGATTCTTGATCATTTTAAAGAATGATTCAAGAGTTTTTACTGTCTGAGATTTTTGGATTAGCATGAAAGTCCACGTGGCTCTTGAGAAATCATCTACAATGGTGAGCATGTAGGGAGTACCAGTAGGAGTATATTGTCTATAAGGGCCCCAGATATCGACATGTAACAGATCGAAGATGGAATTGGTATGAATGTGAGAATTCTGAAAAGTCAGCCTACTCTGTTTAGCTTTATGACAAACATCACAGGGTTGTAAAGACTTTATGGTGGAATTGCTGCACAATTGACTAAGAAAATCCAAATGTTGTAAACATTGATAAGAAGCATGTCTCAGTCTATTATGCCAATCAACAATTGAAATAGAAAAGACCTTATTCACAGGAAACAACTGATCACTAAGTCTCAGTTTCTCAGTAGACAACTTATTACAAACTTTTCCCTTTCTATTACAACTTCCAAACTCGTCTTCCAGAAAGCTATTTTCATCTAACGTATACAACCTCCCATTCAGTTTTCCAATTGCTATAGTCCTGTCATTCTTCAGGTCCTGTAGGGAACAATGGGTAGAATAAAATGTGAATTTAATTATGGCTGTTTGTGTTAACTTTAGGACAGATAGAAGGTTGAATTTGAATGTGGGAATATGTAGAACATTGGTTAGAAAAAGTTTTTGATTTATATTGATGGATCCAATGTGCTCGACCTGTTTAATGGATCCATCAGGTAAGCAGACAGCAGTGGATTTCGTAACTGGTAAAATGTTGGTCATTTGATTAATGTCTGTGCATATATGATTAGTGGCACCGGTATCAATTATCCAAGTTCTACTTCCAAAATCATCAAGAGATGTAAAAGCCAAATGTTGGGAACACATGCCTGAATAGTCATTGAGATGAGCAAAATTAATTTGATTTCCATTATCTATATGCAACTTTCCTTTTGGCATTTTCTTCAATTCTTGTTGCACAATGTCTGCGATATTTCCAGATGATACTTCATTCTGTTGATTCATGACTGGTTTTGTTGCTACTAGATCAAGTGGTGAATCATTTGTATTCATCACATTATTTGCCATAAATCTGCCTCCAAATTCCTTAGCCCTTTGTTCTTTGAATCCTTTGTACCAATCCGGATAACCAATTAATTTGAAGCAATTTTCCTTTGAATGACCATTCACATGACAATGCTCACAGAATGGCATCTCACTGTCAAAATTATTAAATCTTTTATTGCTTCCTCTTCCAAAGGTAGCATTACCTTTTCCAGCAATAAACCTTCCATTCCAGCTTCCTCTTCCTCTGGCATATCCATTTCCTCTGTGATTGTTTGCTGATGCCATCATAGCAATATTATCAGTGGCTTCTGGGTAAAGAACATGTACCTCCCTCTGTTTTTCAACTCTTAAAATCATAGAGTAAGCTCTGTTGACTAATGGTAAAGGATCCATCACCAACAATTGATTTCTTATATTATCATAAGTGTCATTTAGTCCCATCAGAAATTGCATAAGCTTATTGAATGAGGCAAGATCAGATACCTCCTTCGCAGCTCCACAAGTGCAGATTGGAATTAGCATTAAACATGTGATTTCATCCCATAACTTTTTGAGTTTAGTGAAATATTTTTCAATCGACAATGCTCCTTGAGTTGAACTACTAATCTCTCTCTGCAATTGGTAAAGCAAAGGTCCATTGCATTCTCCATACCTTTCCTCTAGTTCTACCCATAAATCTCTCGCAGAAGTAGTGTAGATGAATGCATCTACGATTTCCTTTGATATAGAATTCAAAATCCAAGATCTAACCATACAATCTACTCTAATCCATTGATCAAATTTTTCAGATGTCTCAGCTGGTTTCTCGCATTTTCCATCGATGAAACCCAATTTTAATTTCGCACAAGTGCTATTTTAATTGATCTACTCCAACTCAAATAGTTTTCACCTGTTAAAGGTGAAGTAAGTAATAACATCCCTGGGTGATCTGATCCTTGCAGATCCAATGGATCTCCATTGTTGTAATCCTTCTCGAAAGCTCTTTGTTCAGTGGGCAAAGCTTGGTTTCGTTCGTAAGTGATTTCTGTGGCCATAATAGATGATATACTGAGCTCAGGATCTGGTTAGCTGAAGCTCTGATACCATATTGAATTTGGAAGAAGGATTTTGTGCAGCCAATATTACTGCAAGTTTCTCAGTATATTATTTCATCTAAAAGGTATATTCAACGTAGAGAATAGAAGGTTATTTATACAAGAAACTGACCAATGAAAATAGGACACGTGGATGAACCAACTAACTAACTAAGGGAAGGTTATTTTTCATGGGGAAAATCTTATTATGGATTGATACAACTAATTAATCATAATAAGAAAAAGAAATTATTTCAAAAGGAAAGAAAAAATCGTAGGGAAAATATTATAACCCAGATGTATTGTTTACACCAATTCACAAGTCAGGTTTATAGTTCGAAAATTTAAAATTCGATATATATATATATATATATATATATATATATATATATATATATATATATATATATATATATATATATATATATATAATTAATTAATTAAATACAATAAAATCAGATTTATACAATTAATTGGTCACATATACGTAATTATATGTCACAATTTATTTATTGGTTACATATTATCAAATTAATTGATCACAGATTATTTAATGGTCACAAATCAAATAATTTAAAGGTCACAGTTTATTCGTCAGTCACAGATTTCCAAATTAGTCTGTCGCAGATTATTTAATGGTCACAGACAAAAAAATTTATAGGTCACAATTTATTCTTCGATCACAGGTTTCCAAATTAAATGGTCACATGTTCTTTCACAGACACAGATAACCAAATAATTGATCACAAATTAATCAAATAATTGACACTGCCACCTCCACCGCAATGCCACTGCCACTGCCACTACCACCGCCACCACAAAACACCTACCACATAAACACCATCACCACCACCAACACAAAATAGCCACCACACAAACACCATCACCACCACCAACACAAAACAACCACTACACAAACACCATCACCACCACCACTCAGAAAATCGTCCAAACCCACCCCCAACCGCCATATCCATCACCAAACCGCCACCACACAAACACCATCACCATTACTGCACAAAACACCATTCAAACCCACCCACCACAATGTTGCTTCTGCTTCGCCTCTTTATTACAACAGCACCACGGTGGCATCGGCCTGATGGAGTGGGTGGATTTGCTTCTCTTCTTCATTATAGCAACTCGCCTGAGTGGGTGGATCTGCATTGCGGTGGATCTGCTTCACCTCTTCATTATAGCAGCACCGCCTCTTCATTACAGTGGCACGGCGACACGTGCTCCAAGCGGTGCTCTTGAAGGAAAAAAATTCAGATCGAGCTGATGCGCTTCTGCCTCGATCGTCGCTGACAATGGATTGTTGATTTGGGTGGTGGTCTTCAACGGTGGGCGGTGGTCGAAGGTAAGCGTTGGTCGAAGGTGGGTAGAGAGAGAGTGTGAAGATATGAAGAAAAATGGTCAACTGTGGGTAGAGAGAGAGGCTGAAGATATGAAGAGAAATTGAAGGAAAATGATTTAGGGTTTGTAGATACTTGAATTTTGATTAAAAAAAACTTCTCACCTGATTTTTGTAGAGATTTTTAAATACCTGGATCCATGTAATTTCCTCAAAATCGTATTAGCATACCCTTGGGCCCATTTGGCTATTGTAGCCCAAATTTCTTGGGTCTTCTTTTTGTGTATTAAGTTGGTCTTAGTTGAAAATTTGGGCTTCAAGCCCATCTTTTTGTTGGGATAAACACATAATTATCCTAAATTTGGGGGACCAAACTGAAACTCACTGAAAACCTAAAAATAATGTTAATTACCATTTCAAAATTTTAAAAACTCAAATATAAGTTTAAAATCTCAAAGGCATAAAACGTATTTAAAGGTAATAAGCTGGAGAAAGAGGAGGAAATTTCTTAGTGGTTTTATATTTTTCGAATTTTCTAATTTTTTTTTTTAATTTGCTAATCCAAGTTTCGTTTTTGGTAATCTAATATTGGTTTTTGCTCGTTTGAGTATAAATTTTGCTTGGTTGAGTTTTGATTTTGTTAATCTGATATTTTATTTTGATAATTTGATTATAGATTTCGCTAAATTGAGATATGAATATGTTAATGTCAGATGAATGTTTTCAATGTCTGTTCATAATGTTTGAAGTATTATATATTGTGAACAGTTACTACATCAATTTATTTTCAATGTTGTGAATGTTTTCTATGTTTGTTCATAATGTTTGAAGTGTCATTCATTGACAAAATATTTGATATGTCGTCTTCGAATAAAAGTGCATGTTCTTTATGAAATATTGTGACTTGTTATCCATGTTGCCTAATGAACTATTTGTTTTTTGCAGGTATGGAAACAACTCGTCGCCTTATATTATGGCGGCAAATGGGTCCAAAACAAAGATTTCATAGAATATGAAGTAGTTGAAATAACAGTCTCATTTGGCTGCACATTTAGTGGAGTCATAGATATTATATTATCTGCACTAGAGTTGAATCGAACAAGAGTAAAATCCTCATTCTATTTGGAGATGAAGAAAAAGGACAAAGAAATTAGAAACTTTTTACTATTGTTAAGATTTGTGGTTCCATCTTAAAATGTCAACTTTATTAAGAGGAATAGCATAAATCCTTATAAATTGATCTATGTTTTTATTTTTATTCGAAGTGGGATTTTATCCATTAACATGCCCCCACCTGAAAAACCACTGAACCACTACCTTTCGCCCCTTATCTTTTCATCTAATTTCGTTTCCGTCCCATTTACCACTTAGTCTAACCAAAGTCAACATATTCTTGGTAACATGCTTAGATGCTTAGAAGGTAATGAAATTGTTATTGAAATTTTGATTTGCATATTACCGAGTTTTCTTATAATAACTAATGAACTGTTCATATGTAAAATTCCTCTAGAAACTATTCATGACTTTCTCCTTGTTGCTAAGACTAGATTTTGCTTATATGCAATTCAAATTATAAGCTCGTTGCAGATTTAAATCAATGAGAGAATTTATAGAAGGGGATTATGTCGTTGTTCATGCTTGTTCTTTAAAAATGTCTTCAAGAAAATTAATATCCAATCACTTGGCCCATTTTTGGTACTCCAATGCTTGGATCTGATGTTTATCTAATTGACTTGCTATTGATCTTAACTATTTGTGCAGTTTTAGATCTAATTCCTAGAGGCACTAAGACTCGAGTTTCACATTCATCTAATTATACAAATAATCCGTGGTGACTTGTTCCTCGTGCTCTTTCAACTTTCTTGGACCTAATATCTAACCTTGTTGTGGATGTTTGGAAGAACTTTATGTTATTTCACCTTTCAGTGAATGCCAATCTCTAACTGACGATACTTGAATAACATAAGATTTACATTACATTTAAGAATCATAAGAATTTATATATTGAACAACACACTTAAGCATTATGTGTAATTTAATTTAGAGATCTCAAATTCATATAGAACAAGATAGTAAGAATTAGATGAATTTTATCATCAATATTTGGATTTTGTGCATCAAATAACATGACACTTAAGAATTAGATGAATTTATACTTTGAGATTTGAATTTTATATATTGAAACGTGACACTCAAGCTATATGGGCATCTCATGCTCAGTATAAAAAGGGTTTCAAGATATGATTGAAATTTCACTAAGATCATAATAGAAAATGAATTTGAGCTCTTCACAGAGCCATATTTTAGATAGTAAGAATTAGATGAATTAGATGAATTTTATCATTTTATTTATTTAATTTTCAAATTTAACTTAAATTGCATTTGATTATTAATATATTAATGTTATATATCATTTTTTATAAGTGCAAATTATTTTAATTTAACAAAGTAAACCATTTTAACATATTGATTTTAAATTTTTAAAGTATCAAGACTAATTGTAGGATAATAAATCTAATTAACAAAGATAGATTTACTTTGAATTATTAATATGAAAATTTTTTAAAAAATTATTATTTTCATAGTATTTTATTATTTTTGTATGTATTTATTGCATCCGGTTTGATCCTGGTTCGACCCTGGTTGAACCTTTTGACCCTTGACGCTTCACCTTTTTCGGGTTGATGATCGGGTCGGTTTTCAAAACATTGGTGATACCAATGATGTTGTCCTTACGAAAATGGAACGAGGTTTTTTGACCATGCAAAGTTTGATTTAATCTAAAGAAGTATACAAAAGAAAGAGGAAAACAAACCAGCCATTCCAAATAAAAAGTAAATCAAAGATTATTTTTTTCTCATTCGTGAGGAAGTGCATATCCTACTCGAATCTTCTTTATTGTGAAAGTACGTAGACTAGTCTAATTGTGCTTGTCAAATTGGCACACCAACAAGTTCTAATAGTTTTTGAATGTTACTTCACTCCAACTAATTACACCCTGCGGCGGATAAATGTTAAAAGTATTTTATGGCAATAAAGTAAAATACAAAATTTGGGGACATAATGTTGTTTTTTTATGAAACTTAAGCTTTATAAAAACTTTATAAATTTGAAAACTGAATTATTTTATTGTCAAGACCATCCATATCAAATCATCAAAAGAACTATTAAATGCAGAGCATACCTTAATTCATTGGGAATAATTCCTTATTACTGGATCTTAAATCTTGAAGTTTGAATTGTAATTTTTTCATGTTCGGCTTCTTCACTTTTAATCTTGAATTTTGCATCATTTGATTCTTTAATTCTTGTTCTTAGTTTCGCTTCTTGATCCATATTGTTGATTCTTGAATTCCTTTTTCTTGATTGTTAATTGTAGATTTCCAATTCTTGATAGTGAGTTTTAGATCTTCCTCTTCAATATGTTTTTTTTTGTATCTTTGTATTGATGAGATGACACAAAAAATGAGAAAATTGCATATGAATTGGGAACAATAACTCTATATATAGTTTCTATATCTATTTGGTCCATCGTCAAATGCAATCATAATGGATCGTATCACTTTACTTTTGAGCTTAACTTTAAGATAATTTTTATACACAATTAATTATATATGTTGACCCACGTGACAAATTAAATATTTTATCAACACATAAAACTTGAACTCTTATTTTCATAACCGGTTTACAGGACTCGAAAGTGTGCCTGCGGTTGTTTTCATAATCACTATCCTCTATAAAACACGCCAATATATGTCCATAACTCGTGTCTCCAATTCCTTATAGACATCTCGATGTATATACTAAAGTTGTCTCCTGCACAATCTCGTGCCTTAGGAATAAAGCTAGAAGATCAAAATATAAATAACAAAACTTCCATTATTATACCTTATAATGACAAGTTATCATAATCCACATGCCAAATTGGTTTCATTAAGAGTAACTTTATATAAGTTCTATAAATTATACAACCCTGCTTGGTGTACCGGGTCAGGGTGACAAACACCCTGACAAGCCCCTCACATCAGGGGGCCCCACATTTTTTTTTCAATTTTTTATACATGTGGGGACCAGCATCATGTGAGAGCGTGTCAACTTTTTTGTCAAATTTTTTTTGTACAAGTAGCTTTTTTGTAAATCATATATGCAGTGTTGAGTAAATATCGGCTAATCGTCAAATTTACTTTCATAATTAGAACCCCTAAAACTTCATGCTAGTCGAGCTTGGAATTTCAAGCGCTAAATCCTTAATTTCTTCAGAAAATGTGAGTTTCGCTAGGCCATTAATTAGGTTATCATCTCTTTGTGCTCTCACATCACTTTTTATACAGAAAGTTCGATCGGTAAGAAAAGTATTTGGTCGAAGTAAAAAAGAGATTGACACATTTCAGTCATCAATCATTGTCCGTTCAAATCGTTGATTTAATGATTTATGTACCAAATCCAATTAAAAAGTCTGGTTGATTGTGTTCAACATCATGCCCCCGCTAATTTAGGCGGCAGTTTGAGAGACCTCAGTGAATTTCGCTAAAAGTCGTACGCAAATTTCATGTGAAATTATGTTAATAAACACTGCACTATTTTAATAATGACATGTTCCGAGGGATAAGTCAAAGAATGTGGATTTCTATGATGGCCAATTAAATTCTGCATGTAGGGTCCATGCCATTATATTCATCCAATGCTATGATGCCCACATGCCTAAGGTGTTGACAAGAAATGACACTGTTGAAAAATTGCACATCTAGTTAAAATATAGTCATTGGGTTTTAAGAATTCAATTCTGAAAATTTTAATAGTTTTGATCCCATTCTTCTAGGGATTGTTCACAAATATTCTTAAAAATGATCTAATTCTCAAGTTTATTGTCACAGAGTATAGTGTATATTCAGTAGAAAGATATATATATATATATATATAGAAATGATCTAATGAGCACCGGTGCTCATCTTATCCTAAGCACCAATGAGTTGGCACATTAATTCATTGGTGGATTGGAACTCACAAAATCTTTATCTACCAATGAATTAATGTGCCAACTCATCGGTGCTTAGGATAAGATGAGCACCGGTGCTCATTAGATCATTTTTGTATATATATATATAATTTCACTAGTATTGAACTTTACTAGATCTTTTTTTGACTTCTCTAAGTACTTTTTTTTCGTGTATAATATCACATGATCTCGAAATGATAATTTTGATATGGAGATGGAAAAAAACACATGGTTTGAAGATCGACTGATCGAGTGCACCATCATGTGCATAGTTTACCTCTCCTTTTCTTGTTCCATTTTTTTTAAAAATGGAAAAGTAGGTTTGAGCTCCACAATTTTTCATGGAATCTGAGGGTGTGGTCATGAGTTTTGAACGCTCAAAAATGATATTTTAAGTCCTTGACATATCTAAATATGTGAATTTGGATCACAATTGACCAAAATTGCACACATTGAAGGTTTTTGGTCAATTGAGATCCAAATTGCACATGATGACTTCTACGCGATTCAAAGC
Organism: Fraxinus americana; assembly: GCA_035079005.1. NCBI lineage: Eukaryota > Viridiplantae > Streptophyta > Magnoliopsida > Lamiales > Oleaceae > Fraxinus > Fraxinus americana. The sequence continues at coordinate 2,015,047 of CM068717.1, read as the reverse complement.
TCGAAGGTAAAACCATCAAACAAACAATTTACTCTAATTCCAATGAAATCTCCACGCTATTTTAATGACTATATTGAAGGTTTTTCTTTTTTTAATATCTCCGATTTAAATTGATTATCCGTAAACACACTACATGAAAGTTTGGGGAGCTCAGCCATAGTTTTTCTACCTTAAAATCGTTGTTACTAATTGTTATTAACCAATTATGAATGTATAGACAAGGCTTTTTCTTTTTAAATGCGTTGATAAACCAAAAATCTTCTTACCTTAATTAACTTAATTGGATAATATTCAAATAAGTTATAAAAACAGAAAAAAGAAAAAACAACCATCAAATTTTTCTTCACCCCCCCCCCCCCCCCGCCCCCCCGGTCCCCCTCTCCCTCCTGAGTCTATTGTCCTAAGAAAATAAGCAAATTATCACACAATTCAACAAAAATCCGAAAAAGAAATTTAGATCCATAATACAATCTGGTGCAATTTATATACGTGGGGACGAAAGAATATACAGCCACAATTACTTTCTCTGTCCCCATAGATTAGCTGCCAAATTAGTTGAATTTTTATCCAACTTTATGTTGTTCTACATTATATACCTCAGCTGAAATCTGCTGTTCAAAATTGACTGTCCCACTTATTGTCTACTCCATAATTCATTGATACATCACTTTAAATTAACATGTCTAATTTTTCTCTTACTGCCACTTGTGCTTAAAAATAGGTGTAAAGTGACGTGTCAATGATTAATTGGTGAACAGCAAGTTAGACAGTCAATTTTGGACGGTAGATCTCAACTTTATATACCTGGCTGATTGTGTTCATGAGCCAAAAAAATATACATTTTGTTGTTAGCTTTTTCCTTAATGCATAACAGTTGAATTAGTAACAGAATCTCCAATACAATATATTGAGCTAGAATTTTATATTGTATAAAGAATGAAATCTTCAAGCCCATTTAATTAAGAAAGTAAGTAAAATAATTATAATTTCCTAAAAAAATTATCATATTTAGAGAAATTAAAGTCAATAGATCTAGTAGCTCCATAACTAACATTACATATAAGGATTAATCAATAAAAATAATGTAAAACAACTCATATAGTCGACTCTAGAAGCAGTAAAATAAGAATAATGTTATTTGCAGTCGCTCACTGCAGCAGTCGACCTATGTGGTACACACATGTTAAGTGTGTATTTAATACATTAATGTGGTCAAAAAAATACCATATTAATGCATCAAATAATTACATGTCATGTGTGTGCCACATAAGATGACTGTTGTAGTGAGCGACTATGAATAGCATTACTCGTAAAATAAAGTTTAAATTATTCCCGAAATAAAATATTAAAGTTGGGTGGCTGACTATTGAAAATACCTTTGACAAACCCCACTCTAGCCCCAAGGTGTGGCAATCATTATCGAACATGGGTGCCACCCCATTGTTGACACTTTAACTTCCTTAATTCAACTACTCTATGCTCCTCCTCATAAATATATACTATGATCACACATAAACTATAGTCATTAAGCAAAATATTGTATGCTTCTACAAATGAAGCCCTTCTATATTTCCGTCATCCTTTTTCTCCTCCTCATTTCAAGCACCAATGCAATCCCAGTGAATAGAAATTATGTGAAACAATTCTTAGCTTCTCAAAATGCCGCCCGATCCGCCTTAAGGCTGCCTCCGATGGCGTGGGATGCCAGGTTAGCCCATTATGCTGAGTGGTACGCCAACCTAAGGCGCCGGGACTGTGCGTTGGAGCACTCAAACGGGCCATACGGAGAAAATATTTTCTGGGGCAGCGGCAATGGGTGGACCCCAGCTCAAGCTGCTGCGGCATGGGTGTCTGAACGGCGGAGCTACAACTACATGTCGAATTCTTGTGCATATGGGCAGGAATGTGGACATTATACACAAATTGTTTGGAGAGAAACAAGAAGAATTGGATGTGCTAGAGTGAACTGTTATGGGGGCAGGGGCGTTTTTATGATTTGCAGTTATGACCCTCCTGGGAATTACATTGGAGAGAGACCTTATTGAATGTTCAATCAAGTCATTTTTGAAAGAAAATTCACTGTATGGCAGTTGAGACTTGAGAGTATGTTATTCGCTGTCCGTCTAATTAATATTTTCTTTCTTTCTTTTTCATTTTTCTTTCCTTTTCTGTGTGGGGTGGGGTGGGAGGGGTGAGATTGAAGAAATGACACCTTGATTGATATGTATACAGATAATCAAAGATTATACGAATATAAACTAACCTTTGTGGGTACCTTTACAGTTTGGACTTTGGATTCCTTGATGTTTAAGTATACGACGATTATCATTATCAACTACGTGTATAGTATACAACGAGTCCCTGTTTGGCCACTATTATTTGGTATTATAATTTTTGGAATAATATTTTTTTGAAAAATTGGTGGTTGAAAAATAAAGAAAAGTTTTCGATTTTTGTGTAATATTATTTTATTGAAGAATCCGTGATTGAAAAGAAGAGAAAAAGAATGTATTATAATTTTAATGGAGACCAAACGGGACATAATTTCATAGGCAATTCTCTATCTAAATGTTAAACAAGATATAATCTGTTTTTCTTCTTTAAAATTATTAAAAATTCTGCAGTTTTCGTTAACTAATAAGCTATAAATGACTTAACAAGATTGAAGAAGGATCTTAGATATATTCTTATCTAGATGACTTGATCCATGTATGTAATTAGGTGTTAATTACTATCACTTCATAATTAGAAAATGAGGAAATTTTTTGAGAGTGTCAAGAGAGAGACAAAATAAAATGTAGTATTATTATTTTCAATGTTTTAAAATCCGGCTCGAGCATCGACCCTAAAAAGAGAAATGGTCAAAGATCAAAAGATTCAATTGAGTTCGAACCGAGGTCAAACCAGAGGTAATAAATAAATATTTATAAACATTTAAATTTTATTTTCACAACAATAGATAATTAAATTTTTACACCATGAATTCAAAATAAATGTATGTTTTTTAATATAAATTTTAATAGTTTTTAATTTGTTAGATCACTTAAAAACTCATTTCAATTTTACTAAATAATTTGTAAGATAAAAAAAATGTTTAGCAATCTATAGAAATTGAGTAATTTAATTTTGTTGTCATGCACCATGTGGCCATAAATAATATTGAAAAAATGTGCTTTGTTGAAGTTTGTCAATTCCACATTGAAAATGTATTGAAAGAGTGTTTTAAGGAATTTTTCCAATCCCATGTTGGAAGTTTATCAATTATGAGACTCAAGAAATGGTTATAAATGAGATCCATAGGTAGAAAAGCGAGTAAATGGGTTTCCGTCAAGGTAACCTTATGTATGAATTTTTTTAAAACAAAAAGTTTTGGAAACCGATCCAAAAACTATGATCGGTTCCATGTTTTCGGTTTAGTTGACCGGTTTTCTGATTATTTTAGTATAATCGGAATGGAGTTTGGTCTGGTTCCCCATTTTACCAGTTACCGTCATGTCTGGTCCGATTTTATAAACAATAATTTTTTTCATTATGTTTCAAGTAACCTTCAAACAATTAAAAATACTAATATACTCTCGTCTTTCTTCTTCTCCATTCTCTTGCAACACAAATTTAAGCATTATAATATATGAAGATGTGAGCGTCATATAAAGTTACATGTGAGTGTTGTACAAAGTTAGGATGACACTTGCAAGAAGAAAGTTTTGCTTGATGATTGTTAAAGTCATCGAGCAATATAAAATATACGAAAAAGGAAAACTCAACGGCTATTTAGTTCCAAGGACATGAAAAATTCCATTACATAGCGACTACTTTTTTAGCCTTCATAGAACTAGGATCGCATGAATATTTTCTGTCTTTCCTCTGAAGCAAAAATAATTAAAACAGTTCAAAGCAACAGTCAATGAATTAAGTATATATGCGGATCACCTGGTTCCTCGAAACAATCTTATCTAGTTTTCCATATGCTCTCTCTCTCTCTCTCTCTCTCTCATTTATTCCTAACAAGACTGCTTTCGCATCCAGACGATCCTCACGAGATACAATTGTCATATCACCGATACAATTTCTCTAATATCAAAATTGTTGAATTTAAATATTAAAGAAACAATTTAGTTAATGAAAATGTGTAATAATTTGTTACATAAACACGCTTTCTCTCACTAATCACCGATACATGCCACTTCACTATCTAGGACACTATCACTCCACTTTATTGCAACTTCAATCTCTCTCTATCACACCTCTCAACCACTCTCTCTAAATCCATCAATTCTTTATTTCTCTCTTCTCACACACCACTATCATAACTCTTAGATTTTCACACACTACATGTATGTATGTATGTACCGCCTCTTTCTTTCTCTCACACTCCATTTAGATACACTCATATATATACTTAGCTAAGTCAGTGAACTCGAGGACGGTAAAAATATTGATATGAAGTAAATAAATCCTAACACCAGCACCTTCAAGATTCATTTTCAATGTTGATCATTTCTTCACTTCAAGAAACAATTATACATTTTTTCAATAAAATAATTTTACATTTGATTTATAATTTTTTTCCTATTTTTAACTATGCATATTTGGTAATGTGTGGCATAGCTCGAGAAGAGCAAATGGGTGGTTCACAGGCTGAACTTGCCATCTCTGGCCTGTCACCATTTGTTTTGTCCATTCCAAATTGCCACCCACAAACACAACAATTTAACAACATATCATTATCTGGTGTGGCCCAGGTAACATGCAAATGGGTCGTCCAAATTCCACAAAAATGCAACTCCTATATTCTTTTAGTAGAGGAGTATTTTATTACTTAACAAATGGTATGGGAGGGTGTATTAGGCAACATATAGAGCCTGTTTGGTACAGATTCTCATTTTCTACAGTAAATCAATTTTCATTTTCAACCACACATTCTTCAATAAAATAATATTTTCCATCACATCAATACTTTTTCTTCCTTTTCAACCACACATTTTCCATCATATCACTATTCAAAAATTAATTCTTCCCTCAAAAATCCCTACCAAACACACTCATAATTAGGGCACCTTTGTGTTTTAGTTTTTAGTTTTGAATTCATTTTTAGTTTTTTATTTTGGGGTCCCTTTTTTAAAAAAAAAATTAGAAAAAACGTTTGGTTTGAAATTTTGAAAAATTGTTCTATAACATTTTATTCTATGAAAATTTTTATTATTTAATAAAAATAGAATTATTAAATAATATATACATTTTAAATTTGGTGAATTTTACATTATTTTTTCCTTGATACGAAATGTAAAATAATAAATTGAGTTCAAAATATAGAAAAAATAAAAATAAAAATTAATGACAAGAACTGAGAATATTTTTATTTCTGTTCATTTAAATTTTTTTTTTTTTTTTAGGATTTTATGTAAATAATGATTAAGAGCTTGAACAATTTCTATTTTTCATTTTTTTAATTTAATTTTTTTATTAGAATTTTAAATTTATTTTTTTCAAAATTTTATTTTTTATATTTTATATGTTAGAAATCTATATTTTTATTTTTTAGAATTTTTAATTTTAGATTTATTTAAAATAAAATTTTATTCAAACCCTTGTTTTTTTTTTTTTTTTACATTTCGAGTGTTTTACAATTTTCACTGAAAACACTCAAAATGATAATATGTTATAAATTTAACATTGTTTCAAAAATGCAAAACCATACACATTTTCTGTACTTTTGAAAACTGAAAACAACAAATCAAATGTACCCTTAGTTTTTTACAGTTTTTTAAGTATATATCGATTTTAGAGATTGATCTTTACATTTTTATTCTTTGAATGGTTATTCGTTTAATTGAAAAGTATTATGCTCAGGGGCAGAGTTGGAAATAGATCCAGTGCAAACAGAGCTGGGAAATTATTGCAATGCAGACGAAGTTTCCAGTTGGTATCATGAATAGACAATTTTAATGAGCTCAGTGTATGTTGCCTATGTAATATTTCTCCTCTTTAATATAAATTAATTAGTTTTGCTCAGTGCGCGAATGTAGACATTTTGAATTGGACGCACAATCAAATTTGTAAAAAAGTTGTGAAAGCATAAATCATTTCAAACTCATCGTAAATCAATTTAACACGATGAAAACAAGCTATGCTCTTGTTTGATCCCCATTATTTCGAAAAAAATGAATTATTAAATAGCGATTTTTTGAAGAATGTCTGTTGAAAAGTAGGAGAGATTCTAGGTTGACGTGTAAAATTATTTTATTAAAAAAATATGGGGTTCAAAATGATTTTGGAGAAAAAATGTAATATTGAAAAATGGGACTCAAATAGGGCTGTAAATGTAATCTAAACTCGTATTTTCTATCACTTTGAATTTTGATCAAATAAAATAATAATTTGAAATTATAAGTTACTCTCGTCGACTACTAGTTACTTTTCAATTTCAAAAACAAAACAATTCAAGTTGACTAGCTTCTTTTGTTTTTTATTCCAGTTTAGTCACTAGTCTGTGACATTGATCAAATTTTCAGTGAATACATAATAGAGTTATCTTAAGTTTGAACTAAGACAGTGGCATGAATTATGTAGATCAGATGAATACAATTTTCTCTTTTATAAATGGGTAGATTATGAAAGTCGTCTTTTTAAGAATGGTAGGATACTTTACAAATTTGTAAGCATGTGTGGTTCCCCAATTGATTATCCTGCAATAATACCATACTGAAACCACGATGATTCAACGAAGCTAAACTAATGATTTTCTGAGTAAGAAACCTTCAATCTCTAGCAAAATCTTTGCTTGAATTGAAAAGAATTTAGTGGAATGCAAGAGAATATATATCTAGATTATATAGAATTTTTGGTGAAGCCAACATTTTGAACTATATGTAGTGTTGCATTAGACAATATTGGTCAAACGTAGGCGTATCACAGTTGCTTATGGATATTCTAAAAACGTATTCGTTAGGTTAGACTTAGACATGATTCGATATGATAATTGACAAGTTTATATAAGTTGGTTTCTTAAAAAATAGGTCCCAACTTATATTTTTAAACAAGTTATTGAGTAATTTTTAAGCTTAGTTAAGAAATGGTGGAGTACTTAAGAAATAAAATTACTCATTACGTTTACTGAACTTCATCTTGAATCTCTATTTCTTCTCGAGAAATAAATAATTTTCGAAGCGGAAAAAAAAATCAAAATGTTGGTGGGTCACTTGCTCCACCATGCCCCCACCCCGTTCCGCCAGTGGTTTTGCTCAAATATATAATATTAGATTTAATTTTTTAGTATTAGAGTGACACGTGATCACAGTCTTAGTGCCAACAATTTACATGGCAGAAGTGAATGTCCTGTTACTGGTGGATAAGATGGCCATAGGATGTTGAGTTTTGAAACTTCACAACATAACACCTTAATTGGATGTAGCAGTCAGAAGGGAAATTCACACTACATGCATCTTCCATTATTTTGGTTTGCTGATTCTGGTAGTTTGGTCAAAGCCGATTACCATAACAAATTATATAATAAATGCAGAGACATCATCTAAAATAACAACATTTTTAGTGATTTACAAGTGAGAATAAAATACGCATTCATTTTATTTTTTTTAATTATTTAATGCAACAGAATCATATACAAATTTATTCTCTCTACGTGCATATTGAGAACCTACACATAGCTCATAATATGTTCTGTGATGAACTCAAGCAAACATTAGACTTAAATGACAACTATATACCCAGACTCAGCGCGAACAGACAAGCTGCGCCTGGTTCCAGAACTGTAAGTGCTAACCTTCATCTTGTTCCTCCACATCCGACATGTCGAATAAATTTTAGAAGATTGTGGTCTCGCCTCTTTGATTTTCGCAGAAAAATTGAAGAAATATGTACCATCTCGTGCAGTTTGGAAGGGGGATTTGAGGATTTCGGCTCGTGATTGGAACCTCACCTACGAATCGTGAGCAATTTATTGGATGATTAGGACATGATTTTCTCCCAAATTTCAGCCATTATTTTTTTGGGATTTTTCGGATCGGTGATTGTGAAGATTTTGTTGGGTTTGGGCCTTAATAGCAACAGATTTGCACTTGAGGTCCTCAAGCTTGTATGTCCACGTGTTTTGGTCTTTTAAGTTTGAATTAACATCATAACAGTAATAGTAAGTTCAGTGACCGTTTGTGACAGTGCATGAAACTTCAGTGACAATTTCTACAAGTTTTAAACTTCAGTGACCGTTATGTAATTTTTAGGTAAGTTCAGTGACTATTTGTGAAATTAACCCAAAACATTGAGGACCCAATTTCTATCATTTCAAGTATAATACAACTATATTCTCGTACAATTTTAGGTCTCTTAGCAATCGATAAGATAGAGCAAGATACTTTTTTCATTCAAATTGGTTTTTCTTAATTTTTAGGTAAGTTCAGTGACCATTTGTGAAATTAACCCAAAACATTGAGGATCCAATTTCTATCATTTCACGTATAATACAACTATATTCTCGTACAATTTTAGGTCTCTTAGCAATCGATAAGATAGAGCAAGATACTTTTCTCATTCAAATTGGTTTTTCTTTCCTAGACGTATGCACATATCACCTCATTCTTCTCTTAAAGATTTTTTTGAGTATATGTGCCCGTGCGAAACTATCTAGGCTTTGAGAAAATGTCTCTAAGACACTCCATTTATAATAAGAATATGCTACAAATTTTTAGAAGTTAATAAGCCCTTTCTATTAATCTAATTATTGGTGAAATACTAGCCAAGCATTTCCTTATGGTTGTACATAAGACAACCAAGATGCTTCTTTAGGCTTTGACACTGAGATATTTTGACTTTTTCAATAAATGTTATTGGCATTCAAAGGTTGTACTGAAAAAAGATTTATCATATTTTTGGTACTTAATAATATTGAACATGGATAAGATTTTAATAATATTGTAAAACAAAATACAAATAAAGATTTTAATTTCTTATTTGTCTATTATTTTTCAATATCATATACCAAACATGCCTTAATTAACTACTTGATGCACGTACATTGGGTGATTTTAATTCACTCAATGTTTTAATTTTTTGAAAAAAGATGGCTAATTTTAATTTTGTATCATACAACTTTCAAAATATGAAAATTGGTATGACACAACTATCATATAAGAAAATATAGGACCCATTTGTTTCCCATTATTTTAACAGAAGAATGAATTTTTTGATATTTTTTTCAAACAAATGGGTCTCACTGTAAGACCAACTTGTCAACAAAAATGGATGCTTCCCATTGCAACGGTACAAATTTTCATTAAAATCGGAAACAAATAGGGGTATAAAAAATTCGTATGACACAAGTATAATTCGTAGATTGGTCAGTATCACGAGGTCTTGAGTCACCAACCAGGACATGGCTGAGCATAATGTCGTGGTAAGTTTTTGGCCATACTTATCTACCTACTCTTGTCAAGTTGGGTATCATCAAGTTCTTGACTCACTTTTTTTGTCATAAAAATTTTAGTATTAATGACAAAAAAATATTTGCATTGAAAAGTTATTCAACGACTTTTTTTATGAAACAACTAAATATTGACATAAAAAGGACATAGAATTAATTGGTGGATGAGAAGGTAGATAGCACAAGCTTTAGGCCATACCAAACTTTCGCCCTTGGAAGCGACTGACTGCAAGGGCGTGTTCAGAAGACATAACTTATTCGATTTTGAGCCTAAAATTTTATTTACTTGTAAGTAATTTGTTTAAGCTTATTCAAAAACAAGTACCGAGTTCCCAACTTTTACCGCTATAAATATCCACCATCCACCGATCAACATATACAAAAGTGTCTGTTAGAGCCTAGAACAAAATTGCTGATTCGAATTAAGCATGGCTATTCACTCCCATATTGGTGTTCTAGCTTTCCCTTTTGGCTCACATGCTGCTCCTCTCCTTACCCTTGTTCGACGCCTAGCGGCGGCCTCATCGTCAAGAGACATAATATTTTCTTTCTTCAACACGGAAAAATCCAATTGCGCGATTTTTTCGGGGCAGGAGTTTGACAACATTAAAGCATATGACGTGTGGGATGGGACGCCTGAAGGCGAAGCTTTTTCCGGTAGTCATTTCGAGGCGATGCAATTGTTCCTTAATGCAACGCCTGGTAATTTTGAGAAGGCTATGAAAGAAGCAGAATCGGAAAGTGGTATGAAAATAAGCTGCTTATTGACCGATGCATTCCTTTGGTTTGCCTGTGATATGGCTGAGGCAAGGAGGGTCCCCTGGGTGGCCTTTTGGACTGCTGCATCTTGCTCTCTTTCAGCACACATGTACACAGATCAAATTTGGAGCATGCTGAGATCAATTGGTAAGTTTTTAAATGATACATTTGGTGTCTAATTCGCTTCACCTTCTCTAAAAAAATTATTAAACATGACTAGAAAGTATAAATGACAAAAATTTTACAAATTTCTCTCTTTCTTAGAATTAAGGGATAAATTTTACATTGAACAAATATAAAAATATTAATGGATATAAAGGATTTGGGACAGCCCTCTTAACAAGTGGAACTCATGTCTTGATATTGATGATTTGCCATTAAGCTCAAACGAGCACTAGGTTTTTAAGATTCGTATGGTCAAACAACTCGTCATTTTATATGAACGGATAAACTCTCTAAATGAAGATGATCTTTTAAGAGAGAACCCAAATCTTAATACCAGTTAGTGTTGAGTACTAACTAATCCAAAAATTCACATACTTTTAAAGCTTTTTCAATCATGATCTTTTCTTTCATTCCATTATGTACAACAATTGCAAGCAGGTGCTGCAGAAAGAGAAGAAAAAGCTTTAGCTTTTGTACCAGGAATGTCGTCAGTACGTTTCAGTGATTTGCCTGGAGAAATCCTACCGGAAAAGTCAGAATCCCCATTGGCAATCATGATTTACAAAATGGTACAGAAGTTACCAAAATCAACTGCTGTTGTGCTCAACTCCTTTGAAGAAATTGATCCACTAATCACAAATGATCTGAAATCAAAGTTTCAGAATTTTCTCAATATTCACCTTTCAATCGTCAGTGGAGATTCTTCTATCCTCAGTGGAGATTCAGGTCAGGAATGCCTGTCGTGGCTCAAAAAACAAAGACATGCATCAGTTGTATACATTAGCTTTGGCACAGTAACGACACCGCAACCTCAAGAACTGGCTGCATTGGCAGAAGTACTTGAAACTGGTGAATTTCCTTTTCTTTGGTCAATGAGAGACAATGCCAAGAAACTTCTACCAGAAGGGTTTCTCAACCGGACAAGCAAATTTGGAATGATCGTGTCATGGGCTCCGCAGCCGAAAGTTCTCGAAAATCCTTCGGTTGGAGTATTTATAACTCACTGTGGGTGGAATTCTGTCTTGGAGAGTATATCAAGTGGAGTCCCCATGATATGCAGGCCATTTTTTGGTGATCAGAGTTTGAATAGCAGAATGGTGGAGGCTGTATGGAAAATTGGAGTCAGGCTTGAAGGAGGGGTTTTCACCAAAAATGGAACAATTGAAGCTTTACATTATACAATGTCAAATGAGACAGGTAAGGCAATAAGAGATAATATAAATATGCTTAAACAGAAGGCTGAAAATTCTGTTAAATTAGATGGGAGTTCAACTAAGAATTTCAAAGCATTGTTAGAATTGCTCAAAAGTTCTACGGGGGTTTGAATTTGATCCTTGTATTGATTTCAAAATAAATCATATATACTTTGTGTTCCTCCTGTTTCAACTCTTGCTATGAAATCTAGTAGCGACGCTAAATCTGACAACGAGCCTACAAAATATCACACGCAACATATGATGACGAGGAATGTCACGAGATCACATGGCATATAATTTCAGTCACCGGTTAAATTATCACTTTACTTTCCATTGATTATACGTCAGCTTTTGCGTCCCTCCTAAATTTTTAAGTAAAATACTCCGCACTTCAATCCGTATTTTTCCGCTTTCTTCTGCGACATCTCTTGCATATGCTTTTCTTAACCTAACTTCAGTGATTCTTCTACTTCTCTCTCTCTCTAATCTTTGCTTTGGTTTCCAATCACTTAAAATGGCTAAGGGTCTGTTATCTTTATCATTTTTAAACTGTTTTGTGTTTTCGATTTTTCAAAACAGTGAAAAGGCGTTCTCTTTCCTATTTTGGAAAACGCGTTTTTGAAAACAAGTTAAAAATTTACAAAGAAAACCCAAAACGACAAATTTGTCATTTTGAGTGTTTTCAGTTATAATCAAGTCAAAATTTTCAAAACGCGTTTTGAGTGTTTTCAAAATGCCAAAGAGAACACATTTTTAACAATCTCAAAATAGACACTCAAAACACAAAACTCAAAATGAATTCTAAACTCAAAATTAAAACACAAATATAACAGCCCATAAGGCTTTGTTTGTGCTCTCTTGAGGCATAATAAAATCCTCTCAATTTTTTCCCATTTCTAATAACAGACAAGAAAAACAAAATTGTACGTATACCACTTGAATCTGAAACAACAGAGTTCGCTAGTCACGATAACATAATAAAAACCAAGAAGTATAATAAAATGGTCCAATTCTCTTAAAGGTATAAACTGTCAATGTTAAGTAATGTACCAACCCCATCCGTTGGACCTTTAAATGCCCATAAATTGAGCCACCTACCACCACTTGGCATTACACATACCTACCAGCCACCTCACATAAAAGAATGGTTGTTGAGAATGGTAGCTGCATCTAGCCGAAATAACTAGTGATCTGTGGGTTACAAGCGATGGTAGTAGCATTGTTTGCGTTTTCTGCCATAATTACATGTATTTAAAAGTTGTTTAAAAGCGCACAAATAAAGCGACTAATTTTAAGCACCTTTTAAGCTTAACCTATAAGAGCTCTCACTTTCCAAAAACTACACTTGACATGTGCCCTATACTTCAAATACACACAAAATCATCCTGGTGCAACCTGTGAGTGTTCTTGTACACTCAGCTTTCCTCAATTTTCTATACCAAGGATGGTAGCTCAAGCAGTTGTTTGGTCTTGCCACCATTTATGATATGCAGCACATATCCCTCATGTTTACTGACGTCATTGCAATATTTCTTGTCCTAGATTGTGCAAAGATGAAAATGAAGATGTGTTGTGGCGTGACGCTATTCACTCTATTTAAAAAAGAGTAAGACACGATACGTTATGAAAACATTCTATAAGATTATAATTTCTTTATATAAGTTCAATATTCAATATTTAAAAAAGCTATTTGATATCAATTCAAATTCTAACCACTAGTTGAGGCTAAGAGTTACAACATGTTTATTAAATTTGATTTTTAGTTAAAATTCGTAATTAATTTAATCCTTATAAATTGCAGGCGAGAAAAGAAAAGTTTTCTATAAGTTTGGGTAAAATTTCACCGGAAAGATTCCTTCTCTACAAACCACCACCTCCGGAAGTCATCATGTTCACCGGAACCACCGCAAAGTTGGGCAGTGGCCTTGGGCCTCAAGGTAGAAGGGGGCCTCAAAAGTTTTTTGAAAGCCCAAAGCAATTATCCCTTTTGAAATGTGCAAATTACACTCAGTACTAATATAAATTTTAATTTCAATTTTACTACTCACTTTTTTTAATTCAGAAAGTACATTTAAGGGAAAAATGAATAATTTTTCATTTTTAATAAATAAAAATAACATAAATTAGCTTGATTATTGGAATATTTCAGTACTAATTAATGGACAGTTTAAGGAATTTCAAGAAAATTAATTAGTTACAATAAAATATTTTTTGTGTTGTTTTATATAATATGTATTATATGTGATATATAAATTTTTTTGTAGTATATCAAAAAATATTTTAATTTAATGGGTAAATATGATTTTTCCTTCTTGAACATGAAAATTGATCGTCGAACGAATCAAATGGTGATGAGCGAGTACCATAGGTCTAATGTTTCCCATCATGAAAAATTGTTTAATTCAACCAAATTTGATGCTAATACCCTCGTAAAAAAATTATGTGTAGAGGTCTCATAATAATTTTTCGTCTAGGGCTTCAAAATTTTCAGGGTGGGCATTGCTATTACTGTATGAGAAAGTGATTGGCTTCTATTCTAGTTGGGATTAGATATAGAGTAAGAATCAAGAAAGCGTATTAGTTTGCCAACCTTTCTAAATAACATTTGTTTTGTTTTACTAATTCAGGTGTTTGTCAAGAATTGAGAAAGAGGGCTATTACTGTAAATTTATGTTTTGATTTGAACAATATTCTTAAAGTAATAAGCAGACATGCTTGAGCTATGTTTTAAATTTGTACGTTGTAATTTGTGTTGTACAAGCATACGTGCAATTGTAACAAATACTGCAATGAATCGAAAGTTCAATATCCAGAAAATTTTATTATTTGACATAATCGGTTAGACCATCTCGAATTAATAATAATGCGAAAAATAATTGAGAGTGTCTATTGAAATATTAGAAGATTTTTCAATATAATGAGGTTTTGTCTAATCCCGAAAAATTGGGTAATACTCATCTCTTCGGATTTTCCTACAAAGTTTTTAATGAAGCAATTTTCATAACATATTCGAAAGGATAATGTACTATTATTCGTTCACAGGGGTCTTCCTATAAGGTTTATTTAAGTAAGGTTTTAATAATGTATATTCTTTGTTTAATAGATATTCGGAGGAAAATGTTCAAAATATTGAAGTTATGAATTTTCATAAATTTTAAGACATTTACCCTCCTAACTTTATGATTTTATTATCATGTGTTACAAATTATATACGAGATGCTAAAGAGAACAACAAGAACATATATTCCCAATATAATTACATCAGATCATGATCACTACAGTCAACCAGTGATAAATGAATGTTTTGTATGAAGATCATACTACTTGGATACTATAACAAGATAATAGCGCGTAAAATTTTTCATTAGAATTGTGGCATTGAATATAGAACCATGCTACAAGTACATAATTATTTATATAATACATTACATAATTGACATATGGCGCGCATACATCGGTAGTCTACAATTTTTTACTTTTCCACGCTTTACATCCACGGTCAGATTTTTTCCACATGGGCCTATGTAATCCATTATGTACAATAATTATATACATATAGATTTATCCTTGAATATATTGGAGCACAAGATTTGGATCGCTCAATGCAAGTATTTATTGGTTGAAATAAAGTGAGAAGTTGTATTTTTTTTCTTCATTATTATATAAACCTTGCAACCCTAATCATAACATACAAATATTGGGAATTGGTTCTCAGTAATAAATACAAGAATTTTGATTTTCTCTATTCTCCTAAGGAATAATGCTATGTAGCTCCGCTGAAGTTGTAACACCAGTTTAGAATGCGCTAAATGATATACTAAATGAAATGTGGTTAAATGAGTCATTTAATTCCATTTAACATTTAATACCACATTGACGCCAATTAAATTAGGGTTGCAGCCTCAATTGGACTAAATAACATTACTTTCTCCTAAGTCGTGATATATCTTGCATTTAATGCATAATTTGACAAAAAAATTAAGAGCTTTTAATATGGGAAATGAAAAATGTCAAATAAGAATAAGGTTCGATATTCTTTGAAATGTCGAATAATTTTTTTGTATTGTAAAAGCATAAACATGGACCCATTGAGTGGGAACATAAATCTTTAATTTGACTAATAAAATTGAAGTTATCATTATATGATTTACATTTTTATCATAAACAATTTTAAGAAAGAAAAAACTGCAATTTGATATATCTTCAATATATTAAAAGTGGTTATGTAACGGAATTTCTTGTTTTTAACGGAAAAACTAACGGAATTTGTTGTTTTAACGGACTATGTAACGGAATTTGTTGTTTTAAACAGACAGCTGCACCTTCCTTCAATATTTTTATCATAACTTTGTATTCTGATATTCGATTGAAGCGATTCAAAATGCATTGGAAAACTAACTCATCTGACTACAACTTTGATTCATACATCATTCTCCAATTCGATAACTTTATATGCCAAAAATAGGTCTCAATATGAGACTAAAACATTGGAGCATAACTTTTCGGTTGGAAATTGATTTGTGATCATCTTTTGACTAAATTTGATTCCATTGACGTCTTCTTATCCAATTGACTCCGAGCACTCTCAAATCTTCATCGTGAGGTTCGGCACAACTTTTAAGTATTTACATTTTAGTCCCCAAACTTTGGATCCCTTACAATTTAACTCTTTCTCCAAATTTGTCAACTTTTGCTTATTTTCTTCGATCTCACCAACTTACATCACAACATCAAAATCACACATCTAATTATTTATCAATTACATAAACATTATATCATTAATTATTTAATTAACCAAAAAAATTATATCTTTATTAATAACAAATTAATTTTTAAACAAAACTATTAAATATAAACTACGTAAATGTGCATTGCACGTTGCTTGTACCTATATATATATATATATATATATATATATATATATATATATATATATATATAGACACACACACTTAATTATTTGATATTAAGGCCCCGTTCGGGAGGGATTAAAAGCCAATTAAAATTGAAAATATGGCCGTTATTGGGTCCCACTCGTCTAATAAAAGTCAACAATAACGGCTATATTTTCAATTTTAATCCGATTTTAATCCCTCCCATACAAGGCCTAACTATTAAATCTTGGAATCCATTTTCAAATGTCTACAGTGTAGCCCGTACACTTATACATTAATTAATATTTTCCTATTTAATTTATGTGAGATTATACTCTTAACATTAACAAATTCAATCTCAAATGTTTTATGAAAATCTCTTTTATTTAATGATAGATAATTGATTCGTTGCATTCGTAGTTGTGATTTAAATTATTTACAAAATATATTTAACAATTGTTGCAAGTCAATAATGGTTCTTAAATTTCACAATTTTGATTGAAATTATATGATTGAGATTGGAAAGGACATTAAATTTTGTGAAATCATTACCAGATTGAAAACAAAATTGAAATTTCAATGATGAATTTTTAGAAAATAAAATGTTAAGTGAGCAAAAGGATAAAATATTTCAAACTTGAGTAACATATTGCCCCTTTATACATTCCCTTTTTCTTCTCTATTCAAAAAGTAAGCATAAAGTTCGTATTTCTAGAAATCTTTATATCGTGCCTCATCGCCATCGTTTTGGACTTTCTCTATTTCTGCTTTTAGAAGACATGGATTATATATAAAATTAAATTGCTGCTAATAAAAATATAATAGTGACAAGAAATTGCATGTTTGATGTGCCAAGACAGTTCAAAAAGAGAGGGAATTTAAAATTTGAGCATGTTTAGAAGCCTCTCTTCATCAATATTTTCACATTTAAGAGATGCGAACATATGAATCGGAAGAAAAGACTTTCGAATTCAATTTTTTGGGATATCCACATTCGATTTCAAGTAATTGAGTACGAGCTCCAAACTTACAAAAACATTTAAAGAATTTGAGAGTGGTCGATAGTTACTAGTAGCTTTTTCAGAAACATCTGGCCCCTATTGATTCCAAGTTGTGCTTAAACTTTACTTTATTAAGAGAGTGATTAAGAGAAAAAGGAAGAAATTTTGAGAATGATGTCTGACGAATTAAGTTAAAAAGTAAGTTTGAGATACTTTTAAACACAACCAAACACCCTGTTTACTTCCGTGTGCTCTAGTATTGCGTGCTCAATGTCCTTATGACTAAGCATTTCAAACTTCAAATACTATCTTCCAGAAGAAATGAAAAGCATTACTTAATTTCATAAATGATATGATCTTGCACTAGAATAATTCATCATGTCATTTTCATACATTAGATCTTTTCCTCGCTTTTCTTTCTCTTCCAATTTTATATGTATGTACCATATATCTTATATATTCATGTATTTTTTTCCAACATAACACACCATTTTTCTTGTAGTTTTTTTCCTCCAGAACTACTCTCTCTTAAAATGGTTGATAATGCAAACATTCAAGATCAAGAATCAATAGCAGAAGAACTAGATGAAGCCATTTCCCTTTGTGATTTCCCTATAAACACAGATGAAAATGATCAGATCGTCAAAAACTTATCCGAGAAGCATGATATGCAATCATCGCCGTCCAATTTCTTTGAATTTTTCAGTGATTTAAGCTCTGAAATGTCTCATGCGGAAGAAATTATTTTCTGTGGTAAGCTCTTTCCTTACAAATACCAACCTGTTAATGTTCTTGAAGATATTCAGAAGCATCCCGTTGGAGATGATGAGAAATCAAAAGGGATTGATCGACGAAGATGTCAATCATTGAATGAGTTGAAGATCATGAGATCAAACGATACAAACTCCAGGCTACTCCGAAGCAGCAAATCTTTAGGGTTTAGGCCCTCTAGGGCAATAAAACCAAGATGGAATGCTTTCATGTTTGGGGGTGTAAAATTTCCACTCGAGATGGATATTCAAGATATAAAAAACCGGCAGATTCGACGCAGTACAGGGGGTATTTTTCCTTGGATTGATGTCGGAGAAAAGGCTCCGGTGCGCCAGAATGATCGAAGAAACACTTGGGGTTTTGATCTGCTAAGTGTGTTAAGTTGCAGGAACCATGCAAATGTAGCTGTGAAGGCTTCAATTGGTATCATGCCTACAAAATTGTAATCACGTAACATCCTTCATTTCAATTAGAAGTTTAAATTATTAACGAAACCTCATATTTACTTATATGAACGTTGTCTTCTACACGCCTCCTCATGAAGCAATCCAAAATTTATTTCACGGCTTGACGTGTGATAATATTTTATAAATAAATGACAATAAGTGTTTTATCTAATTCTAATATCATGTTAACAATCTCATCTAAAAACTAAGATATTAATAAAAACGAGTAAATGTTGCATTTTTTTTATTTGTAGGAGTATCCTAAAAGAATCTAAATAAAAAAATCTGTCATTGTTAAAACTTTGAACCATGCTACAGTGCTCGCGTGGTTGATCGCGGGGATGACCGCACACACACAGAAGGGGGTCAGATTATTTTATTCGGGGGTGGGACCCGCGCCGAGGCTGTGAGTGTGCGGTCATCCCCTCAATCACCGGTGCGGGTCGTTTAACATTATTCTAAAACTTTACCTTGAAGGGAAGATATTGTACAGTTGTGGTAGAGCTATAGGCCCTTTTTGTCTTCTATGGTAGGATGGGAGCCATTATATCAATAAAGATCAGGAGGGCCCCTTGATACAAATCATGATGGTAAATAAATTATAATTAAATAAAAAGAAAATTTATAATTTATGTCGACAAATTATTGTTAAATTGTTTAATCTAAAAATTGAACTAATACATATTGAACAAATAATGCTAACACCTACATTAATTTTCTTAAACTTGTATGAGTCAAACTGCTTAAACTTGGAACATTTATATAGTAAAACCATATTAATTACATATATTGTTAGAATTGGGGTATGATACGAATTCTTTATTGAAAATAATTGAGTTCTAATTAAAGTGCTCATTAATAACACTTATAGGATAACTGGCATTGGTTGGGTCGGAATAAAGACGTTTGATGGGATAGTTAGAGCACTTGATGTAATGAGACACGTTCCACATATGAAAAAAAATCTTATCTCCTTAAATACTATTAATACAAAAGGGTATAGGTACTATTGAATGTGGAGTTCTGAAATTTATCAAAGAAGCCCATGTTGTGCTGATGGGATATAGAAAATTCAATTTATATATCTTGCGGGTGATACATAATTTTCGAATAATCAACATATTTTAAAAACTCAGGTAGATTTAGAATTGGTTTCTATACCATTGGAATCTAATTTAGAGTCTTCTTTTAAGAATACGTCCTAGTTGAATTTTGAAGATATGGGTAAATCCATCTTGTCACCTTATTGATGGTGTCGTATTCAATTGCTAGAAATAAACCTGTTTTTTGCCATAAGATTCCACATAGGTTTTTGTAGATGGTTTAAATGCGGTTAAGAGTGTTGATTTTAACCAAAATCCTTCTTTTGATGCATTCAGTCGTGATTCTGTTACAAGGTTTGTTTCGAGCTTGTTTGGTAGTCATTAAATGACTTTTGCCCTTAATTAGGGTAGTAGGGGTGAAGAATATTTCCAATTGAATTTTTTTTTATGGAGAATTTTGTTTGTGTTTTTTGCTGAAGAGTTCAAGTTTATTTCTTGCAGTTGAATTTATCTTCAGTTAGAGAATTTTTTAAGTTTTGTTTATTGCAGTGAATTTCGTGTTAAGATGGAAATTGTTAGAATTTTGGTGTGATCCGAATTCTTTGTTGAATATAATTGAGAGTTCTAGTTAAAGTGGACATTAAGAAAAAATTCTATTTGAAATGCTATTATGAAATCTTATTCAAGTTTACTTCGCTATTTCTAATTGAAGTTCTACTTTAAAAAATATTAGGAGTAGGAATTTGTGTTAAACTTGAAGAAGACATTGGGATGAAGAAAATCAAGATTTTTGAAGTAAAGAACTCGAGAATGGGTATCGCGACACCATGATAATTTTGGCGCGGCGCTGTAGCGATGATATGTGAAAATATTTTATATATAAATGACAAAATTTAAACTCAAGTATTTTATCTAATTCTAATATCATGTTAACACTCTTATCTAAACACTAAGATATAAATAAAAATGAGTAAATGTTGCATTTTTTTTTATTTGTCGGAGTATCCCACAAGAATTCAAATAAAAAAATATGTCATCGTTAAAACTTTACCTTGAAGGGAAGATATTGTACAGTTGTGGTAGAGCTATAGGCCTTTTTGGAGTAAAGAACTCGATAATGGGTGTCGCGACGCCATGATAATTTTGGCCCGACGCTGTAGCAATGATATGTGATAATATTTTATATATAAATGACAATAAAATTTAGTTTTATCTAATTCTAATATCATGTTAACACTCTCATATAAAAACGAGTAAATGTTGCTTCTTTTTTTTTTTTTTTTTGTAGGAGTATCCTAAAAGAATCTAAATAAAAAAAATCTGTCATTGTTAAAACTTTACCTTGAAGGGAAGATGTTGTACAGTTGTCGTAGAGCTTTGTCTTCTATGGTAGGATGGGAGCCATTATATCAATAAAGATCAGGAGGGCCCCTTGATACAAATCATGATGGTAAATAAATTATAATTAAATAAAAAGAAAATGTATGTCGATCTATGTCGACAAATTACTGTTGAATTGTTTAATCTAAAAAATTAACTAATACATATCGAACAAATAATGCTAAACATTAATTTTCTTAAACTTGTATGAGTCAAACTTCTTAAACTCTGAATATTTTTGTCCATTTTTAAGCCCTTTTTTATTATCAATTTTTCAAAATAGTAAAAACGCGTTCTCTTTCTAATTTTCGAGAACGCGTTTTTGAAAACAAACTAAAAATTTACAAAGAAAACTCAAAACGACAAATTTGTTATTTTTTGTGTTTTTAGTTTTCATAAAGCCAAAATTTTCAAAAAGTGTTTTTGGTGTTTTCAAAATGGCAAAAAGAACATATTTTCAACAATTTTAAAATGGACACTCAAAACACAAAATCTAAAATGAATTCAAAACTCAAAACACAAAACTAAAATATAAAGAAAACATCCCCTTATCTATCTAAAACCATATTAATTACATATATTTTATAATTACATACTAAAGTCAATTTCAGTGTCTGCAAATGGGTTGTTCGGTTTATTTTATTATCCTTTTGTACTAAGTTTATTTAATTATCTTGAACAAGTTGGTTGTGATAATACATATTTATTTTAATGCTATTGCATGACAACGTAGTCAAACATAAAATAGATGAATTATTATACTAGTTGGAGGGTCATAAGTCGACCTCTCGTGCATGTAAAAAGTTTCCAAGTGGTTAGATTTCACAAGATTTGACAATCTACTTAATAATTTTTTATTCATATTTGTTATTTAGGGAATGCTGATGGATATTATTGAGAAAAAATGTATTTTAAACAGTGATATGATAGAAAATATGTGATTAAAAAGTAAAGAAAAGTTATTGATGTGATTGAAAATATTATTTTATTGAAAAATGATTGGTTAAAAATGAATTTTGAAAGAATTTGTGTCCAACAAGGGCTTAATATGTCGATATGACATTTGAAATTATTGACAATTTTTTGTCAAGGACATCTAGAAAAGAGCGAATCTTTAACACTCGTGTGTATGTGACATAAATGTGTGTTAGTGCTCACAATGATGGAAAAGAAGTATTAACTTATTTAATTTTGATGATCAACTTTGCTTATGAAAATTGTGCACTATAAATAAAAAAGTAATATTATTTAGTCTCACCGAAATTGCAACAACAATCTAGGTTACAGTAAAGTGACATTAAATGATAAGTAAAATTAAATGACTCATTTTATTCCACATTTTATTTATCATATCATTCAGTTTCAACTAAAATGGGGTTGCAAATTCAATAGGGTAAACATTACTCTAAATAAAAATGTTGTCATGAAAGAGTCACCCATAGGAATTAGCAATGAAAAAGGACATCTTCCATCTCAAAGTGAAATATTAATTTAATTAAATATTTTCTAATATCTATAAGTACCATTCACTTATGAAAAAATAAAATTTAAGAAAAGAAAATGAAACTCGGATAGAAGATAATGTTAAGAGTAAACTCTGCTTATATCTCTTTGTAACATGTCACAAATTATCGTAAATTTCGATAAGTTAACTCGACATTATAGCATGAATCCTGAAAAAGAAAACATATTCAACTCCAAATTTGTTGAAAATAAATTTGATTTTTAATTGTCGTAGTCATCTTCTAGATTCTTGTTATCCTCAAGTCTCTTGTGTAACAGAGAAATTCCGCAGTCCCATATTCTTCCTTTTTGTCTACTCCCGACAATGATAAATGGACAATTCAAATAAAAACGAAAAGTTAAAATTTTGATGAGAAATGCGTGTCAAATTAAAGATTTATAAAAAGGAAGTGCCTTTACGGAAAGTGTGGCGGAAACCCGCCGCCACCACCGTCAATGCAACCTCCACCACCGCATCACCATCCCACAAAGAAAATGAATATGTTAAACTAAGCCATCCAAATTGGACATTAGGGTACTAAAGTATCACCCATGGTGACAGTACTAAAGAGTGTTAAATTATGAATTCAAATTATTGTCATTGTACGAAGTTCGTAAACAGATTGAAAATTTCGTTGATTATGGTTAAAAATATCACACTTGTAATTTCGATTTTGTGCTAATCTTTCTTATAAATGAGGATTTGTCATAACAGTTTGGTATCATCATCAATAAGAGAGAAGGGTCAAAAAAAAAGATAAAATATACTATTTTTCTCTTATAATACCTTCTTTCATCATAAATAATTATTTTAGCTAAGAACGAAAATATAGTATCACGTTGAGACAAATCTATATAAATCTTTTATATTTTTCATTTTTATCTCATATTGAGACGAACCTCTATAAATTTTATATATATTTTGTGTCTTTATTTCATTTTTATGATTTTATTTCCCTCGGGATTTTGTTATGAGAGAAATAGAAGAGCACTAGTTTATGATTTATGCCCAATAAATCATTAGACAAACTAATGAGCAAGAGTGGATCGCTCAGTTCAGAATGCCATTCAGAGGGGAAAACATTGTACCAGATTGTTGTCGGGGTCGCCCAAGGTTTAGAGTATCTTCATGGAGTTTGCAACACAAGAATTATACATTTTGACATTAAACTTCAGAACATTCTTTTAGATAAAGACTTCTGTCCAAAAATTCCAGATTTTGCAAATAAAAAAGGCAAAATATGTAGTTGAAAACGACTTTTGAAAAAAATGAACTTTCGAAAAAATAAGGGGCAAACATAGGCTTAGTGCGATCCACAACCGTATTTGAGATGCTCTTTTCTCCGTTCCTCGTTTTACTTGCCACGTGTACAACAAAATGCATTTTGAGATGCACTTACAGTAAGTTTTAAGAGCCGTGCTATTCGTACCGAAAATGGCTGACATACAAATTGACCGACACTCACAATAGAGAAGCCTAACTTTTGTTTTTGGAATTTTTTAATCGCGCAGGGCCCACCGCATGTGAGAAGTTGTCACATTCGTTGTCATCCATTTTCGGTACAAATGGAAAAGTCCAAGTTTTAATTATCTCTAATCTACAAATTGTTTTCAATAAACACTCACCTGCATCCCAACTTGTTACTATAATGTGACGATTTTTCATTAATGAACGATTACAAGACTTAGATTTAGAGCGTCGATCAAGTTCTGTTATCATATCTATAGTTTGAAAAAACGTAAACGGGTACTAAGGCCTTTTTTGTCATGAGGCGAGGCGTAAGTCTCAAAACGTTTTGAGGCGTAAGCCTCCCCACAAACAAAACAGGTACAATCTGCCGAACAAAACATGTGCAATCTGACGTCGATGCACTGAACAAGAAAAAAGCCAAGCAAAGTCGAGTGAAACAATTTTAAATTATAAGTCACTAAAATAAGGCAGAAGCAAAGGAGAAAAGAAACTAGAAGCAGCACTTGAGAACCTCTTTTAAGCGAAGGATTGAAAATAAATTTTCTGACTGCCGTTTAGTTTTGGGAAGATTTCTGACTACCGTTTAGTTCTGATCATCTAAGAAGATTTCTGGTTGCCTTTTGATATTCTAGATATTTTAATATTTTGTTTGGCCCAAAATATCTTTTTAAATGGACCCTTCTCTTTTTTGAAGAGGGCCTTTTCTAATTCCTTTTCAAAAACCTGAAAAAAAATACTTCAAATGAGGCGCACGCCTCATTTTTTTTACCTCACGGATTGAGCCTCGAGGCACAGAAGCTACGCCTCACAATGAGGCGAGCCTCAGCAGAGTTTTTTCATACCATGATCATATCAACCATTTCTTCTAAAAGCTTAATCTATTAGAGACGAAAATTAATTATAGATTTAACAGTATCTTCGAAAATAAGCACGTGAAAGTGGAGGTAGTGATTGTGCGCTAGAGCTAGAGGATGACATTTAGAAATTATGAGAAAGTCACAAGCAAACAGAATAAATATTAATCAAAGAGCTAGCAACACAAGTTAAAATTATTTCGCAAATTAACATGCATATCAAATATGCCACATTAATTAGAACTGATTCAAAAACCAAAATAAAAAATAAACCATGCCATACAAAAGCTACATGCATTATCCAATACTGTCATAAAAAGTTAGTCAACTATAAATGATTCTTAGCAAAACAGTTCTAAATAAAATTGAACATTCATTTTATGAAACCTATCTTGCTGCAGCCTGCAGGCAAGTTTACTTGAAGAAAGACAGACGCAGAAATGCATACAAATAGAGAAAGGAGGGGAAGGAGTACGAGTAGTTTATTGTAGACTAAGGCCCTGTTTGATTGACAAGATTTTCCATGGAATTAGGAAAAAATTTTTCGTTTTCCACTTTTTGCGCTGTTTGATAGCCTAAATTTCCCACGGAAAATATTTTCCCACTTCCTCCGCCACGTCAGCTTTTTCCCACTTTTCATTGAAAATATTTTCCCACCTTTTAGGTGGGAAAATATTTTCCAACCAGCTGCTCGGTTTTTTTTTTTTTTTCATGGAAACAAAAGTTATAATCAATTGTAAATTTTTTTTTCACTTTAATGGACAATTTTCATGTAAAACAAAGTCAAACGAACACTAAACTTTGATAAAAAAAAATGATTTTTTAGGAAACAATTTTTTTTTCCTTTTTTTTTTTTTACTTTTTGGGAATGGAAACAAATTTTATAACCAATTGTGGAAAAAAATATTACTTTAATGGACAATTTTCATGTAAAACAAAGTCAAACGAATAGAAAATTTAAAAATTTTCCGGGTAGAAAATTATACCAATCAAACACACTTGAAATCATTTTCCCTGCAAAATATTTTCTAAGAAAATCTTTTCCCTATAAAACATTTTCTTTCCACCCATTTTCCACCCTTGCAATCAAACGCACCCTAAAAGCACATATTTTTCGGTGTCAAATTGGCCACTTAATGCAGAGTAATTCCTACTCTGCAACCAAAAATGCACAAGGAAAAAAACTCAAAGCATTACAATAGACCGAGATATCTTTTATCAATATAATCATCTAGCCTTATGATTTGAAAAAGGTGTACAATAGAAAGTACCAAATATCTAACCATAATATAATATAAAATAATTAGCAAGATTTGGTAATTCAAAAATAAAATACGTGCCCAGGAATGCATCAATGCAAACCAGCAAAAACTGAAGCTGAAACAATAAATCAACAAACGAGGAAGCTATGGGAAACTAGGGGCAGCTGGGCACTGTAAGGTTCTTTTGATGGCTAAAGCTGACTTCAACTTTAATGTGTATATAGTTATAGTTACCTTTATCTGCCTTATCTAGCAGAATTTCTTGCTTATGTAGATTATTAGTGATAAGACTAAAAGGAATAAAAGACTAAAATTACATTAATAAGATATAGAGGGTAGAAAAGCAGAATCTTTAATCCAACAAGTGAAATAACGATCAGAGTCTTTAATATTGATAAAAGGAGTATGGATAGTTCCTAGAGTTAAAATACGTCATTCAAGAGCTAGATGAATTTCTTGGGCAGATTTTTCAATCGAGTTTTTCCACTACTCGCAACCATTTCAATCTCAGTGCAACTAGAGCAAATAAAATGAATATAAACTTTATCATGTGTTAAACGCTTCAAAACCAACCATAATATCAGAGACCCCTTCGAGAAACTAAATTAAACAAAATTATATAATTTTCATTAAGCTCCCACATTCAATGAGTGACGCAATCTGAATAGAAAATTCCACAGGAGGATGGGTAGGCCAAAAATAACATGGTATGTGATAGTTGTAGAAATCTTGTTGCTTCATATCTTTCCATAGATGTAGATCTAGCAATAAACTGTACGAGTGGAGGAAAAGGATTCATGTAGCCTACCCCAAATTTATTAGGAAAAGCCCGAGTTCGCCATCGTCGTTGTTGTGAGCTTCCACATTTTCAATAGCTAAGGTGATATGGTGTTTAAAGTCTAGCCTTGACAATTTTGCAACTATTATTAGCACATGAAGGACTTCTTATATGCATGGTTGTTAGCTAATTAGTGTTCAGACTTCTGAGTTTATCGTGTGTACGCGTTAGTCATGTATCCAGAAAAAATCTCATCCAACTAATGTTCCGAGTTCCCCAGGTGGAGCACACTTTAAACTTATAACCACAAAATTTATCCTGAATTTCCAAAACAGTAGTGAAATTTTGAGAAGAATATAACAGTATGCAAAGGTTAATATAGCATGAAGTTAAATTACAGGCCACGGTTCGAAGGCTGCTACAACATTGAAACATAGATGTGGGTAAAATATTCAAATCTATTACTTCAACCAAATGGCTGACAAATTTAGACGCAGACTCCAGTATAAGAAAATGAATAAAGTTTACACTTTAAAGATCACAAAGCAAAGAAAGGAGCATCTCAAAACCACAAAACTCATTATAATATAATAAACAAAGAGTAATACATTTCATAATATGGATGAATCATTCCTAGTTAACTGAAAATATAAAGCCCGCTTGCATACCTGTGATCAACCTCATAAAAGTCTGTCTTGCCATCAGTAGCAGGCCGAAGAGAAATTCCAGACAAAGATGTAGCACCATGAGCAGAAAACTTCACATAACCAACGACCTCAAGATCTTCCTCACCATCATCGCCAATATCCACAGGCATCCGTGCCCTCAACCTACCAGGATTACCCTTTAAAGGAATCTCATCAATATGCCATTTCAATTCTCTCTCGGACCTGTTCAAGACTGCTTTCGGAGATACTTTCAATAAAGATGGGTCTACAGGTAGTTTCAGGACAAATGTGACATCATTTAAGGGTGCTGGTAAATCTGGATTGGACACATACTGGATCATCACAGAAAGCAAAGTCCCACTGAGACGTTTGATAAGTCGCACCCTCAAAGGCAATGGAGTCTGTCGGGGTAACAAGCTATATTTGATAATTGGTATAGGTTCCTCTGAAGGTGCAGTCCTCACATGAAACAGACCATTTCCAAGGCTGCTCACTCGGGAGCTTTGCACGACAAACCTCTTAACGTCATTTGTACCTTCAACCTTAAATGAAAATTCTGTCTCTTTATCATCTGAAGAAGATTTTGGTGGCACAGTTCGCAAGTAAACCACACCCATTAACCCAACTCTAGCAAGCAAGGATTCCCAAAACTCGGTATTAATCTCTTCCACGATATACATCTCCGGACCCTTCATTTCAGTTTTCTTCACCAAAATATCTTCAATTTTATCCCCAGCACCTTTAGCCACAGTAGCTACAGGTGTCTCACTAGCCTCCAGCAATTCAAGCCCACCAAGCCCCTGGTCCTTCTTAACCTTCTTAGGCCCAACAAACTCCGAAGCATCCAATCCACCACCCCAAGCGTCATTAATACCCTCAAAATCCTCTGGCAACGTCGACCCATCAGTGCCAAACTCAATCCCACCATAATTCCCTTCAAACCCTTCTACACCTATATGTGTTGACTCAGTAGCTGCAGCCGGAGGCAACGAGGTCACCTCAAGCCCTGCCAGCGCCTTGCTCACATCAGAAACACCTGAATCCTTGTCCTTCTTAAACCCATCCATCAGCATTTCCTCTGGCTTATTTAGCCTATCACTGGCTGCAAATGGATCCTTCTCTCCCTCTTCTTCCTCAACCTTATTCTGCTCCTTTTCCTCACTCTGCTGGAAAAGCCCTAGTGTCGCCGCAGCAACCTCATCCCCAGCCTCCAACGTCTCAGAAGGCAACTCAAATGAAGCCTTCGAGAACAACTCCACGCCCGCTTCATGATCCACAGCATTGGGCTCCACATTGGCCCAACTATCAGCCCCCCTAATCTTAGTCTCGGTGTGGACTGCAGATTGCACCATTTTTGCTATCCCATCCCCATGCATCGATGCCAGCATTGCTGCAAGCCTAATGTTACTAACACCCCGCAAAACAATGTCTAATGCCATGTAAATCTCCACATACTTTCTACCCAATTTTTCGGGGGTGACATCCACTCCACGACAGGCAGTTACAATCACACTAACAGCTTGATTAACTATATTAATGCATTCAAACACATTGTTGTTGAAATCATCAATGGTGGTAACAGCAAGCACATAAATAGAGTTAACAAGGCGGTAGACAACCCGATAACGTGACTCAACACCAACAATTACCTGACCAGACGAGGCCGCTAAAGGGTCATCACCAAGCGAGTCTGATGGACCTGTAGTGATTGAATCAGTGGTGCTGGAATTTGCGGCGGCGACGGTCGGGTGGTGGGTTTTGGAGGAGAAAGAGTGGCGGGTTTGGCGGAAGGAGGATACCGCCATCAGAGCACGGGAAGGCGGAAACCATTCGCGGGTTTGGACGAGGACGTCGGGCCCATTACTGGGTTGAAGTGAAAGAGCGAGACAGGACATCTGCGTTCGGTTGTTCTTTGTTTCAGATTCTCAGATCTGGGTGTTTTCCTTGGGCGGCGATATTTTGATTAGCAGATAGTGGATCGCAATTGTGTGTGAGTGATGGGTGGGTAGCGGGTAGGGGGTAGATTTCAGTATCGCTTCTAAGATCGGAGCAGAGTAGAGAACCTGGAGAATGATCAGTATACAATCTTTAAGGCACATGGTACAACCATTTTTCTCTTCTTACAGTTTTTACGTTAACAAAGGAAAAGTAGCATCAGAGGTCCCCAAATGTTTTTGTATGTTGCATATTGGTCCCCATTCTTAAAAACAGAGCATTTCCAATTTTTACATCCTCAATCTTTCATCTTATTGGCACTTGGAACCTTCTTGGCAATTTTACCATTACCTCAAGGACACGTTTGGCAAGCCATATCAGACCTGATTGGTTACAGTTCATATAATCGGGATGTCTTGCACCAATTAACAAGATTGAGGCCATCCCACTAGAACATGTTGAAGAGAGAAAAAGACTCAAAATTAACATGATATGGTAGAATTGCACAAGACATAGATAAGTTCAGCAAATTTAGCAGTGAATAGAATGTTCGTATGATCAACTTCAAATTTATTGCAGTCTAATAGTCAAAGCACTTTGTAAACATCAAGTTGTAAAGCTCAACCCGGGTGCTAAATTATGGGATACAGCCACATGGAAAAGTTATATTATTCATCCAATTCGTAAATGGTCGACTAGGTCAAAGTATCCGATTGCATCGCATGGCAAGAAACAAAAATGAACTGACTTCTTCACCTACAATTTCATGCGAAGAAGATGAGTGTAACACTGTTAATTTGCCAAGAGCAACAGTCAAACCATCAAAACTTAGGCCCTGTTTGACAGGCCTTATTTTCCCGGTAAAATGAAAAATGAATTCCTTTTTCCACTTTTTAACATGTTTGATAGGCTTAATTTTCCAGGTAAAACATTTTCCTTATTCTACCTCACGCGCCTGATTTTCCACCGAATTAATGAAAAGGTTTCCCCCTCCTTCAGCTGGATTTTCATTTTCCACCCAAGGTGAAAAATCACGAAAACTTTCGGCGTTGATCTCTGGAGGGCGATGGGGAAGAAAGTAATCTGGATGGCGATGCGGTCTTCCACCACGGCGACGGCGACGGCGACGGCGAGAGTACCCACCCGTGGAGACCCAGATTTTTCGGCGTTGATCTCTGGTTTTTTCTTTGGCCTTTTAGAATCTTGACATCACTCCCCTTCTCCATAGCAGGGCGTTTTGCGGTGACGGAATTGGTCGGAGATGTGGGTCCGGAATCACTCGGAGGCAGGTAGAGGACAAATTGGATTTCTTAGGTGCGGGTGCAGTAAAGGGTTTTTGGCAATTGGAGGTTGGGGTTCCTCCTATTCAGAGTCGGATTCGGAGGAACCGATTTATTCAGATGAAGTGTTTCTTCAGTGCCGGATTTCGATTTTGGGATTGATGCGGGACTGTGGGGGATTCCAGAGGTGGGATTTTTGGCTGGGGGAGTTGAGCTTGCAGGTGGTGGAGAAGAGTTGGCTGGGGGAGGAGGGCTTGTAGGTGGTGGAGGAGAGTTGGCTGGGGGAGTTGGCTGCAGGTGGTGGAGAGGAGAGTTGGCTGGGGGAGTTGGCTGCAGGTGGTGGAGGAGGCTGCAGGCTGGGTGAGGAGGCCGGGGGGAGGAGGCTGCAGGTGGTGGAGAGTTGGCTGGGGGAGTAGGTTGCGGGTGGTGCAGGGGAGTTGGCTGCAGGTGGTGGAGGAGGCTGGGCCACTGGAGGGAGGAGGCTGCAGGTGGTGGAGGAGGCTGCAGGCTGCAGGTGGGGGGGGGGGGGGGGGGCGGAGGCTGCAGGCTGGGGGAGGAGGCGCAGGTGGCGTTGATGCTGGAGGATGATCGGATGTTGTCGGAAATTTTTTGTTAAGTTGGATAGTTTCGCACAAATAATCATAATTTTTCATAGAAAACAAAGTCGATCAAACACCAAAAGTAGGAAAATCTCAACATTTTCTAGTTGGAAAATTATACCAATCAAACGCAACTAATTACAATTCTCTGGAAAACAATTTCTAGGAAAATCTTTTCCCTGTAAAATATTTTCTTTCCACCCATTTTAATCAAACGCACCCTTACTGAAAATTCGGAGAAGAGAAAAATGAGTATATGAAAGACTCATCGGTTTTAAGCACACCAAATCATAGCTGTGCTACACTGTATGTTTGTGCAACTCCAATTCTAATAACTTGCGGCCAGTGTAACATGAAGTTAAAATTGAGGAGAAGATTCTCCTTTGTAAAGCTTTGAACTCCAATGCAAGCTTTACATCCCACTGGGGTGTTCCCCTACAAGATGAAAGAACATTTCTTCAAAATGTTCTTCAAGGATTGAAGATTGATCCTGTAATGTACAGCCAGTTGTTACCTGTCATCCAGTGTTGCTTCACCAAGGGCTTCCATCATACCTTCAAAGGTAGAGCAAAGGTCTCCAAGTACTTCTAGTTCAATTTCTAAGTTTTCCCGGGTCTGCAAATAGTCATATAGAGGAGTTTAGAAAGTTTACAGATGTATTAGGCAGATGGCCACTAGCCGTTGAAACCAAAAAACTTTACAGACATTTGAAGAATAAGCATTAAAAAAATTACTTGAGTATTTGATTCCCACGTTGGAGTCCGAGCTCCGCGGAGATGATTCAATAAAGGTCGTGGCAACCCATAATTAAAGATCGCATGGTTCTTTGAGAACCAGGTTCCCCGAACCATGTGAGTGTTCCATTCACAAGCTGCCCCTCCGTCCTCACAATCTTCATCTTGTGGAACGTCAATATCTGTAACAGAAATCAGAAAGTAATTACTCGTAACATTAAAGGATATGAACCAATAAACAAAATGGAACTAAGAAAGATCCAGGGGCGGGTTGCACATCAAACTGATGTATATAAATGCATGTAGAAGAACCTCCAAAATTATCAGGATTAAGTACACGAGAGGATAATATAGAGAAGTACCAAGTGGAATAACATCGTGGGGATTGTCTCCTTGAGTGAAGAAACCGTAGAAGGTTACCAAATGAGAACTAGAGAAGTTCCCATAACTAAGAAAGCATTGTTCTCCAGCATTGCATGGTCTTGACAACGGGAATTTTAAAGAATTTGTAGTAGAATCTATTCGACCATAGTGCATTATGTGTGGGCACATCTATCAAAGAGGGAAAAACAAATATGAGGTAAGCAACAAATTAGTTGAGAGGAAAAAATAAAAAAGACACTGACTTAACACGATGATAATGTCCGCCCTACCATATTAAACAGCTAGTGACGTGAAATTCTGTCCTAATGATTCGTAGTTGCAGTATATAGCTTTTACGTCAGCAGTTAACTTAATTGAGAAATCTTTTCATTTCATTTCCTTCTTTTTTTTCCCCGAAGGCATGCGGTACTAAGTTTAGACCTTTTCATCAGGTTTAGCAGATCATACTTGCTACTTATTGCAAGAGCCTTATGAAATATTGCTGCTATAAATCACATAACACACATAACAAAAAAAGTTCATCAAATTAAGTGCAGACCGAGTGATTAAGAAAGCCAGCAACAGGAATTAAGCAGGTCCTCAGTTTTCCATCACTGAACATAACTTTCATGCTATTGGAGTACCAAAGCTCACAAGCCCATAAGAACTGCTCCCATGTATACAGCTCTCGTGGAAATACATCAGGATGGCAATCACATAATGCAGGAAATAACTCGTCATATTGGATCCGTAGATGCTGCAGCAAAATGGAGTTACATCAAACTCTGAATACGTAAAACCAAAAAATCACTTAAAAGGTGGTACTAAAAATCAACCCCATCCTGATATCTGCGTCAAAGTCTGGTCCTTTTTTTATTAAATTGCATCCTTCAAAGAGTTTCAACAGAACTACAGAAAACTACGATAAAATACTACCAATAGTCTTTGGAAGTGACCCTGGAAAAATCATTTTATCTTTGAAAATTTTAATTCTAGAACATATGAATAGTAGGAAAAAGTGCTGCTTTACATAAAGAATGCAATTTTATAACCTATTTGACTTTACCTTTTCTATCTTTTCTCATTCCTTTCCGCATCCAAATTTTACTTCTATTTAAAGACACACGCACAATGAAAGGCACTTCAGTAAAGCAGCTGATAAAATGTAAATTTCCATGACCTGCAAAATAATGACCTCTCTTGTTAGAATGTAAGATTTTCTATTTACTTATTCTTTAACTTTAGGCAAAAGTGTGAAAGATTGTTAGAATGTACGATTATCTATTTACTTATTCTTTAACTTTAGGCAAAGAATTGAAATCCTTCACCAATTCTTGTAGTTTTAATATATTGAATAGGGTTCACATGCCTAAATGTCCTTTTCTCGTCCGATCACAACATTGTGGCTCTTTATTTTAGTATAGCGTGTGCATATACATATTCAATTCTTTCTACTACATGGATTTTTACAAGCTACTCGTCTTTTATCTTAAGTAGCATACATTCTGTCCGAACCCATAATTTAGAATGAAATCAATCAGCAGAACAAAAATAGTGTACTTGCACCTTCTTAATGAATCAAAGATTTTTATCATATAACACAATCTATCTTGAATGATACATGAAACAGATGAAATTCTTATGATTGAAAGAGTAATGCTATATAACCTCTTTGGCTTGAACAATCTCTTCTAACAACAAAGTTCCATCTAACGCCATGACAGCATCAACGCCAAAGCTCAACCCTGTGGTGTATACATAATCAAATAGCCACATTAATTTTGTTAGAATTTCATATAGCCATGTTTCAAAGAGCAAGGTTTACAACTTTACAGTACTTCAAGCATATTAGGCTAACGATGAAATAAATCAGTTAGTCTTTCAGCAGATTTGGAAAGACGTCTTTCTGGAACTCTAGTCACACTTGGATGAATTTTCTTACAGTTTATCTCAATAGTGGTAAACCATTGAAAGATATCTTGTGAACCCAAAGAATCCAAATCTACGACATGTGGAAATGCTTGCTCTCTGTTTCTTTTCTAAACTCACCCTCAATTTCTAAATGGGGTGCTATTCAGTTCGCGTGGTTTTCAACATAATTATATTTCTTATCTAAATAAAAACCTCATTGAGACCAAAGAAGCCGCTCAACTGTCTTCTTGACTTATTTCAGCACACTGAACTACGAAATCGAAAAACCCTTATAATCCATTACTGGCTCTCCACCGTCACCCATTGAATTCAAGCAACAATCTTCAAATTCTTCTGTGAGAGGGCTTTAGGCCTTATGGATACTCGCCAGATTGTTTCTCAACAAACAAGCTACAGTACAACTTTTTTCCATTCACAAATGTCCCAACATTCTCCATCTATAACGATGTATGATGCATCTCTTGAATGTGAAATATGGGAATATTTGTGCATAGCCTCAACATATTTTTTGTTATATTTTCCTTGAGATAAATCTAAAACTCCAACTACATCTCCCCATGGGTTTAGAGTAATTACAAGGATTATCTTGTTAATTATTTCCTTTTAATCACTCTAGGAGGGTAGGTGTGTATTTAAGCTCCTGTAGCCTAGTTAACCAATATACAGAAAAATTTAGTTTTTTGACTTCGCATAGAATCACGTCAAACCAAATTATGCTTCTCCAAATAAAACTCATAGCACTTCTGAGCATCCATAATTTCACCTCAACCATTCCACTCTAAAGCCCATAAACTAGTAGAGTTAACCAGTTTAACCTAATATCTGCCCACCCCAATTGGTCTGTGATCGCGGGTTGACATCAATCATATCATAAAACTAATCAAAGATATTAAGATAAGAAGAAATGGAAATAGACAGTACGCAATCAGATAAGACATACCCGTGTTAAATTCTTCTGGCAATGTATCAAAATATAACTTATACTTGGAATCCCGGTTGTGTTTCTCCTTCATGCTCCACAATAGCAACATTGTCTCTGCAGAAATCCCATCAATTTGCGCCAAGACTGGGAACTACCTTGAATAAAATGTGATTAATCTCATGCACCATATTAAAAATGTAGAAATTTGGGTCTACAAATTGGAAAATATATGAAGTGGGTAGGCTCGTGAATACCTACTGGCTTAGTAAATGACCAAGAGGAAATGGAAAGGTAACATGATGAATTTAAAGAAGAAAAGGGGAAAAAACCAAGGAAGTGTGATTGGTCCCAAAAAAACAAAATGCTATGGCAACTATAGAACATTGTCCACTTTTAACACAGCTCATCATCCTTCCTAGTTAGACTTAAATATTATCTCCTACATAACAGTAAATATCTCTACCTATGTCCTTGGAAAACCCAGAGGGACCAATATTGATCGAGGATTAACCATTATTGGTTCTATTAAATCCTATGCAAGTGCAAAACTCAGCCTACAAATCTCAAAAATCAACCTGTAGTCACCTGGATACTGCACATTTTGAAATTTTGATGAAGAAACAGTTGTTATTCAACATTAAAGGGCCCAAAATTATCAACATGTGATCCTCTTGCTCTTAGAACACTAAAATATGTAATATCTATATATTTTTTTTATTCATGCATAATATTAAAGAGCTGATTTCGAAGAATAGAAAGTAGATACAAGAAAACTAAATTGTAAGTCTTTCATAAGCATAAAACAATATAAGATACCATGTCAGATTCATGTAAAAGGTCCTCAGAAATGATGACAGATAGAGGAATCTCCAGAGCAATATCTCCAACTTCTATGTCTTCTCTCGCTATTGCCCCTCTTCCAGCTCCTTCAACATCTAGATAAACCAAGAGAGGAAAATTTAAGAACTAAACAGAATAAGATTTTCAAGGTTAGCATTCTCACTTCTTCTTTCCGCATAACGTAGTACTTATAAGGAGCTTCTTACTGTTTCTAAAACTTGCTTCCCTAAATTTTATTGGGAAGAAATGAAGGGGGGTATTGAACAATTCTTACTTACGAGCTATATCTAATTTTGTCTTAACACCATTCTTCACACCCCATTCTAAGAGACACTTTTCGTTGTCACTGTTAGAATCCCTAAGAATTGTCTCTTCACCAATTCTCTTTCCTAGTTCATGGATCCTATCAAGAGTCACATCCCGTAGATTTTGCAGTACATTTATCGTTGCATATTTGCCACTGGACAGCGCCTTGTCAATGACTTTGAGGATTGAATCTAGAGCTTCAAGCTCATTCCTCAGACCAGTAAAACCCCCTAGATCAATGGCATCTTCACTGAAATAAAGTTCTACCTGCAACATTGTAAATTCACCATCCAATGTTAGTTCTCATATGAATTATAACCCAATCTCAACAACTAGGAGGCACAGGATTGGTCTAAATGCCGGCGGCCGGGGAAACCGTTGTCCACAATGTGTGTATGTGTGGGTACGTCCACTTATTTGAGCAATGTTATACATGCATATGCCCTATACATGTATGGTCAGGAAGATGAAATTCAAGAGATATTATTTATCTAGGGAGAAAATGAAATCAACAATGATAAATTGATAGTGAATCTGGACTTCGCAATTTCTAGTAATTATTAAACAGTAAAGATCAAATCTTAACAACAATAACTAGAAACTAACCAAGGCAGCCAACATGGTAGTAAGTCAAACTTCAACTCCAACAATTGTCCACGGTATCTATATTTTAACGTCACACGCATACATGCACTGTTATACAACCATATACACATATATTGCTAATAGCTGTACAAAATATATAGTACAAAACACATATATAGAGAAAGAGGAAGAAATGTCTATTATAAAGTTTTAGAGTTGTAAATATCAATTAATTTCTACTTTGTCATCTCTTTTTAGAAAGTTTTTTCTTTAACCCCATAGGGTTAAAATCT
This sequence comes from Fraxinus americana, assembly GCA_035079005.1. Classification (NCBI taxonomy): domain Eukaryota; kingdom Viridiplantae; phylum Streptophyta; class Magnoliopsida; order Lamiales; family Oleaceae; genus Fraxinus; species Fraxinus americana. The sequence continues at coordinate 1,977,654 of CM068717.1, read as the reverse complement.
TTGCATATATATTTTGCTATCCATGTCATAAACAAGAAGTTCACAAATTTGCTATGAGTTTGCAGATTTAGAAATGGAGATTACCTCGTCTAAGTTTATGATTCTTGCTCGTTGAATCATCATATCCAAGAAAGAGGTTAACTGATCAGGAGTAAAGGAGCTCCTAATGCTCATTGATCCTTCTGGATCAAAACCCATTACCTCTAGTATTTTCTATCAAAAAATAAAAAGCGATATCAGATTATGCAACGAAGAAAAAAAAAACAAAACCTTAAATGGATAATAGCTACTTCATTACAATTTTACAGCATAAATATATTTTTTCCATAGAATTCATAATCTTACCTTCTTTTTACCCAAGAAAGGGTCTCCTTTAGAAAGCTCAAGAACCAATTGAACATCGTTGTCAATCTCAGAAGTATCCCCCATCATATTCTGTACAAATAATCAAATATAGGATTTTTTTTCTTTTCAATTTGCTCATTTACTATGCAGTTTCTAATTGATATGTGAAGAATCAACTAATCAATATACCAATATTTAAAACCTAAGACAAGACAGACATGAACGTTTTCTCACCCAGAAAATGATAAATAAACAAGAAATCAAACTTAATTAAAGAAAATAAAAACCCCACCAAAATATGGAATCACTTTTCACTTCAACTCTTCTAAACATTCAAGACCCCTATTTACATATATAAGTATATATAAATTGGCTTGTAAAGTTTTGGGTTACCTTGTCGATTTTCACGGAGGAAAGGACTAAAAGAGAGCGGGAAGAAAGTGTCAAGCGGCTTGAAGAGAAGTGAGATAGTGAACTCCTTAGGAATATGTTTGGCTAAGCTGAGTGGTGGCAAACGAATCGTTGGCTCGTTGCTCGTGGGCACGAGCAACGCTCGGCCCACGAGCTAAATGCAACTCGGCTCGGGTTCGCCTTTTTTGAATTTTTTTTAACTATCCTTCTTTTAAAAAAATAAATAAATAAATAAAATTAGACGAGCCGCTCGTCAAAAACGAGCCAAGCAGGCTCGGCTCGCTTACCGAGCCAGCCTGCTCGGCTCGTGCTCGGGCTCTTTTTTGACGAGCCCGAGCGGCTCATGGGCCGCTACAGTACGAGCCGAGCCGAGCCGAGCCGACAAACCACTCGGTTCAATTGTCACCACTAGTTAAGGTCGACCATTTTTAAGCGAAAATAAATGGGGACGTTCTTTTCGTATTTCACTTTTATATTTTTAGTCTTAAATTCATTTTGTATTTTGTATTTTACGTGTCCATTTTAAAATTGTTGAAAACGTGTTTTTTTTTGCCATTTTTAAAAATTATTTTGAAAAATAAAAAATATCGAAATGCATTTACTTTCTCCCATGCTTTTTCTCACTCGTCTCTCTCTTCTTCCCTCATTTCTATGACCTGTCGGAACCCCATCCTTCGACCACCGTCTTCATCGCGGACCACCACCGGTCAACTGCCCACCTCGGGCAACTCAAAAACAACCCTCAATTTAGTCCAAACCACAATTAATCGAAATTAGGGTCGCGATCCTGTTTCGCGCAGTTCGAAGAATCTGTGATTCCGATGACGTCCGTTCAACCCATGGTCGCGAACCACATGGGTCATCTTCCTCTCCCTCGGCGCACCTAACCCAACCATAGGTCAAGCCCAATTTCAACCACAACTCGCTGATTTTATCGGTGAACTTAGGGTTAAAAACTGAAAATTTGTGGTGGTGGTGGCTGTGGTTGGTGATGATGGTGGTGGTGACACCGTGTGGTGGCGATTTTTGTGGTGTTGGCTGAGGTTGGTGATCTGGCAATTGTGTGGTGGTGGTTCTGGCGACGGTGGTGGTTCCGACGATGGTGGTGGTTAGGGTGATTTTGGAGCGACGACAGCGGTTGGTGGTGTTTTTGCAGGCGACAATAGTGGTGGTTGGGGGTGACAGTAACTGAAAACAACAAAAAGGCGGTTTGAAAATTCTGGCCAAGTTATAACTGAAGTACCCAAAACAAAAAATAACGACAAATTTGTCGTTTTGAGTTTTCTTTTTAAATTTTAAACTTGTTTTCAAAAAAGCAATTTCGAAAATAGGAAAGAGAATGCGTTTTCACTATTTTGAAAAATCGAAAATAGAAAACGACCTGAAAACGACAAAAAGAACATGTCCTAATATTTTGACAATCAAAATTGAGGGTTACTATAACTTTTACATTTAAATGAAATTTTTAATCAATTTTAACAAAAATTAATAAAGTGTGTAATTGAAAAGTTGTAATTCCTTTAAAATATGTTAATAAAAATCCCATTAAATTTTTATATTTGATTGAAAAGTTGACTTTAATTTAAGATCGTATCACAGCTCACATGTGTCGATACAAGTGGCTCCATACATGACACATACACTATACGTCATCAGCTCTTACTTGGCTAGAAGTACTAGAAGCTTCATTTTGTTTTGTTGTGCTGTACATTCTGTTATGTTGTACACATTCCATTATTTCATTCAGTTATGTTGTTGGAGACTTGTATATATATATACATAGCATTTGTTTGTAAAATTCAATTGAATACAAAGCAAAGGCAATTTCCTTTTCTTACATGGTATCATAGTACTAAAGTTAATCTTTCGTGTATTTTCCCTTTCATTACCATGGAAGATCAATCAACAGATTCTCCTGTTGAATTTAATTCTGATGCTCCAAAATCAAAACACAATTCTATTTTCCTCAATTTCATTGACCCAAATAATCCTTACCAGGTTGATCATGGGGATAACACCACTGTTATACTTGTTACTGATTTATTAGCCGCCGACAATTATGTCACTTGGTCACGAGCTATGCGTCAAGCTCTTCGAGCGAGAAACAAACTTGGTTTTATCGACAGAAACCTTGATAAGCCAACTGATCCTGCAGATCCTTTATTCGATGCCTGGGAAAGATGCAACGACATGGTTGTATCCTGGATACAGAATTCTGTAAGCACTGCAGTAAAGTCCAATGTTGCCTTTGTAGATGATGCACATGAAGTGTGGAATGAGCTTCAACTTCGCTTCACTCAGCAAAATGGGCCTCGAATTTTCCAATTGAAAAGAAATCTAGCAAGCATGCGACAAGAGAATGAATCTGTGAGTATTTATTTTGGAAAACTCAAAACTCTATGGGATGAACTTGTTGTCTACGATCCCACACTAGCTTGTACCTGTGGAAAATTGACTATTATTACTGAGAGATATCAAAGGAATGATGTCATTCAATTTCTCATAGGTTTCAATGATAGATATGCAAATGCTAGAGACCAGATTATGCTCCTTGACCCAATTCCCCACATTAACAAGGTTTTTTTCCCTTATTCAATGGCAAGAGCAGCAACATAACATCGTTTCTCCCTTCCCAAATCCTGAGACTATGGCCTTGATCACCAAAACTACCTATTCTAATTACAAACCTGCTAATAAACCTCTTTTGAATGGGAGAAAGGAGAGGCCATATTGTAGTCATTGCAAAATACAGGGACACACTCTTAATAATTGTTTCAAGATAGGAAATGCACAAGCTCCTTTTTGCACTTACTGCAGCCAGACTGGACATACTATTAACAAGTGTTTTAAGATATACAGCTATCCTCCAGGTCATAAGCTGTTCAAAGGAAAGGACACCAGACCCTGTGCTAACCAGACCAATTCATCAAATGATTTCGGTACGTAGGAAATTTGTGAGGACAAAATGAGCTTCACTAAGGAACAATATCAGCAATTAATGTCTTTGCTTCAGCACAAAGATCTCTTCATTACTGGTCCCTCTTTAAATCATGCACATGTCATTCATCAACTTGCTTCTTTCGAACCTAAAGCTTCCAAAATTTCTAGTATGCCTCAATGTTTTTCCTCTTTTAGTCATAAATCTCCATCATTCACTAATAAACCTTGGATAATTGACTCAAGTGCTACAGATCACATGATCTGCAACACTTCTCACTTTTTTTCCATGATTTCAGAAGTTTCATATTCAGTTAAATTACCTAATGGTGCTTATCCGTCACTCATTTGGATAATGTGTAAGTGACCAAAAGCATTCTCCTTACAAATATCTTATGTATACCAACATTCTCATTCAATTTACTTTCTGTTAAACGACTCACAGATTCCCTAACTTGCTGCTTGATTTTCTTGTCCAATTGTTGTTTCATCCAGGACCTTTCCTCCTAGACCACGATTGGGATAGGTGATCTCAAAAATGGCCTCTATCATCTCATGATAGTGGAAGTATCTTAAAATGCCTTTACAACAACTTTGTTTCTCTAAATTTTTCAAGTCCATTTGTTTCTACTTTGGTTGCAGCTAGTAGTCACGTTCCTGACCTTTGGCATTGTCGCCTTGGTCATCTTTCAAATTCTAGACTAGTTTTAATTGATGATCCTGCTGTAAAAGACAATTTCAATGCTAATGCAAATGTTCCTTGTTCTATTTGTCCTATTGCTAAACAACAAATTAAATCTCCATTTCCCTCTTAGCCACCATAAATCACTTGTCATATTTGACTTGATATATTGTGATCTTTGGGGGCTTTGCTCAACCACTGCCTACGATGAAACCCGATACTTCTTGACCATAGTAGATGATTTTTCACGAACTACTTAGGTTTATCTTATCCAAAATAAGTCTGACACTAGAAGGTGTCTTGAATCCTTTTACAATCTTATTGAAACTCAATTTGCCACTACAATCAAAGCCCTTCGAAGTGACAATGGAATTGAATTCCAAATGACTGAATTTTTTTAACAAAAAAAGGGCATTATCTGCCAAAGATCATGTGTGAAGACTCCTCAACAAAATGGAATAGTTGAAAGGAACACGCCAACATATTCTAAATGTGGCTAGGTCTTTACGTTTCCAATCTGATTTGCCTCTTTATTTTTAGAATAATTGCGTCCTTACTGTTGTGTGCCTTATTAATAGAACTCCTACACCTCTAATTGACAATAAATCACCATATGAAGTCTTATTTTTTGTCAAACCTACTTACACTCATCTTCAAATATTTGTATGCCTTTGCTATGCCACTGCCATCTTCCATGGATGTAAGAAGTTTGATCCTAAAGGTAGAAAATGCATCTTTTTAGGCTTTATCTTCTTCCATCTTTGTCATTATCGAACATCCCACCTATGCCCAAGCAGTGAAAGATCCTGACTGGTGCAATTCTATGGAGGCTAAATTAAATGCCTTAGAAGAAAACAATACTTGGAATCTCACTGATTTACCTCCTGGAACGGTGCCCATTGAATGCAAATATGTTTACAATGTGAAAAGGAATTCAAATGGCAGTGTGGAATGATTAAAAGCCCGGTTAGTGGCCAAGAGTTACACTTAACAAGAAGGCATTGATTACACTGAAACTTTCTCACTAGTAGCAAAGATGGTGATTGTCAGGTGCCTTCTTTCCATTGTAGCTGTTCAAGGTTGGCATTTACACCAATTTGATGTCAATGATGTTTTCCTCCATGGTGATTTAAAGGAGGACATTTACATGATGAAACCGCCTGGATATACTAAGGGAGAACTTGATCGGGTTTGCAAGCTCTTTAAGAGCATATATGGTTTGAATAGGCGTCTAGACAATGCTATGCCAAGCTTACATCATGCTTACTGGCTTTTGGTTTTTCTCAGTTCAAATCTGATTGTAGTCTTTTCATCAAGTCATCTTACAGCTCTTTTACAGCAATTTTAGTGTATATTGATGACATACTTGTGGCTAGCGATTCCCAGGACACATGTTGATGTGAAAACTTTCTTGAATGATCAATTCAAAATCAAAGACCTGGGCCCTCTTCGTTTTTTTCTTGGCTTTGAAGTAGCTCATTCTCCTCATGGTATCTACATTTGTCATCGCAAGTACACCTTTGACATACTTGGTGTTTCAGGAGCTTTAGGCTCCAAACCTGTTCATGTTCCCATTGATCAAAATTTGAAACTCAATAAAGAGAGTGGCATTGTATTGAAGGATGCTTCTATTTATCGCAGGCTGATCGGGAGGCTATTATATCTGACTATAACTCGTCCTGACATTTGCTATGCTGTTAATACTCTCAGTCAATTTATGTCCAGTCCTACTTCTAATCATTTAACTATAGCCTATAAGATTCTGCAATACATCAAAGCAGCTCCTAGACAAGGCATTCTCTTTTCTGCTAACTCTTCTCTTCAACTCTTGGTTTATTGTGATTCGGATTGGGCCTCTTATCTTGATACTCGGTGATCAATATCTGGCTATTGTGTAATGTTAGAGAACTCCCTTATCTCTTAGAAGTCGAAGAAATAATCTATGGTTTCTCGTTCCTCCGCTGAGGCTGAGTATAGAGCCATGGCAGCAACATGCTCGAAACCCACTTGGCTCAGATTTCTCCTTACAAATGATTCCACAGCCCCAGGCTGCCCAACTTTTCTGTGATAACCAAGCAGCTCTTCATATAGCTGTCAACCCCGTGTTTCATGAACAAACGAATACGAGTTAGATTGTCATCTAATTCGAGACAAAATCCTTGATGGTTTTGTTTCTACTTCCCATGTCTCTACTCAAAACATGCAGATCTTTTCACCAAGGCTTTGCCTTCTTCCCTCCTTAATTCCCATTTACTCAAGATGGGGGTAGTTAATCTCTACTCTCCATGATTCCATCTTGCGGGGTGTATCACAGCTCACAGGTGCTAATACAAATGGCTCCATATATAGACACACTCAACACTTGTTTATAAAATTCAATTGATTCAAATTAATAAAGAACAAAAGCAATTTCCTTTTCTTATAGATCACGTGATGTCGTTCGGACATGTTAGTGTACATACACAAGATGTGATAAGATATAATTGAATTAGAATTTCTTCAATCAGATAAGAAAAACAATCATAGCATGTACATCTAGGTTGACACCCATGTGAGTTGACAGATTTTTAAATATTGATTTTACAAAAATTCTACTTGTACATAATTTTTATCCATAAGGGTTGTCATAATATTCACATGGGGTGGGACCCATGTTGTGGGACCCACAAACCCCATATGAGTATTATGTCAACTCTTATATGAAGCTCAATGTACCACTAGCACTTCTCTTGATTTTAATAACACTTTTTTTCCAAACAATGGACAATTTTTTGATACATAGGGAGTGTTAAACAATGTGCGCACAATTGGTTAATTCAAGGAAAAAAAAAACTTTTCCACTCTCTTTTTGACATATCATCTTTATATAAATTATTATGTAACCCGTTCTGTATAAGTAGCATTATTTTCCCAATTTATTGATCCTATTTATTTTAAATTGGAATCCTAAAACTGAAAATTAGAATATATGGCCGCCCCACTTGGATTGGACCATATACAAAGACCAGAATAAATAGCCCACTTAAGATAAACTCATCAATTGGTCCAGTCCACGAGTGACCCAGCTCAGTAAGGGAAATAACTTTTAATTTTCTCTTATCATTTTGATATTTTCAAGAATTTCCTCGTATTATTTGGCTTGAAAATTGATTATAGACTCGTCCATGTGAGTTGACCTGACTTTATGAGTCATATAAGATTGATAGAAGTTAAATTTTGAATTTAACGGCTCCATAACCTCGTGTGATTTCTAAATATATACACATGAGAATGGAAGTTATACGTGCAAGAAATTAAGAGAAATTTGTGCATGAATTTAGTGCCAAGTTGAATAGCCTCGAAAACTCGGTTTTAGCTTATTATTATCTCAAAGTTGGTTCTTGGGGGCATTGGAGAATATAATACTAATGCATGTTTGGTTTAGACATTGAAATACTTCATTTAAAGTTTAAAATTTTAAGACCATATAAAGAGGGTACTAATCAATTTATTTAGGTTTTATATATATTCAACTTCACGCGTTGGAATCTTACAATGTTGAATCACTCATTTTAAAATTTATTGTATTTGAGAGGAAAATTATTTATTTAAACTTTTATTCAACGTAGAACTTCACGTGCACATAGTCAAAAGACTAACATGCGTAAGCATACTTCTTTTAAAAGGGGGTGGATGCAACTCTATTTTTATGTTTTACCACGTTAAACGATGTCATTACAAGTTTAAATCATTTTAAAATATTTACTTGAATTAAGATTTCATAGACTCCCTATGTCTCTCATCTCAAAGTATAAACAAACTATATTCAATTGTATGATTATTCCTAGAAACATCATCTCTTGTTATCATTCTCATTCCCATTCATTTGTTAAATCAAGAAAAAGACATTGGAACCATTGTTAAACCAAAACAACGATGTGACTAGAAAAAATGTCATCATGTCTGCTTTGTGAGTTTGCATGAAAACTCCAATGGTTTAAAACAAATGAAATGACTCCCTATTCCAGTCTAAAAATTCATTATGAACGAACATCTCATCATCATCACATCAAACAAATGGACATAATTTGAAGTGAAATAGAGAATCTCTTGCTTAATACGCATATTTAGTATACAATACTGGATAAGATTGGATAAGATTAAAGGGTACCGTAAATATGATAGTGTAAACGAAATTAATTGTGTATACTGACCAAATCCAGTTAGAGGTGTAGAATAATTAATTTCTAGATTTCACGAATCAAATGAAAACTTAAACGAAAAAGGCAAATATGTCTTTATAATTTGTTAAGAAAATTTAAAAAAAAAAAATCAAATTTTCTCATCATAAGAGGAGGCTGATAGATCTATCTGCTTTTGCTTTTAAATCTTTCTATATCCAAAAAAAGATCATCCGTTCGGCTGTTTCCTCAAATGTTTCATCATGTAATCATAAATTTTGTCTACAAAGCCTCTCACCTTTGTCAGCAGTCAACGGCTGCGTTTGATTTCGTACTAGACACAAGGGCTCGCCACCTGAGCAATTTTTGTGTATAGATGATGCCGAGATTTGAGTTCATCACATTTGCCCGAGTGCAATCTTGCTATTGATTTTCTTCTAAAGCAAGCCCCGACTATCGCTATCACTTTCTTTTATGCACTTGACCTCTTAAGGTCTAATTTTACAAATTTGACGTGCATCACATTTGAAGGCGAGTTGGCCCGAGCTTTTCACTGGCCAGGTTCTACCGGGGCTAGTGCAGCTAGCCACTTTGACACTATTACATATTGTAGAGATGGCTAGGGTTTCGCCTCACTCGAAATTGAAATTCTGTTTTGATGAAGGCAAAATAATAATTCCATTTAATTTCGGGTTTGTTCGTTTTTAGCGAATTACTAGTCTAATTTGATTGGAAACGGGCCAATGATCACAACTCAGGGCCTTTGGCCCTGATGCACGTCAAATTTTGGGCAAATTCCGTCGTTTATGCCATCAATTAAGCGTTTTTGCCGTTTATGGTAATTTTTGTTTTGGCAATATCTTAGTCAAATAAACTCGGATTTGATTTCCGTTTGTTGGGGGATAATCCTGGTAATTAGGAGAATCAAGATCCGTGATTATCTCAATTTTTTCCATTTTTGGAAAAAATAATATTTTCTTATTATTATGTAATATTTCCGAATTTTCTTAGGTTTTTCGCTATTTAAACATTGTAAGCCATTTGAGGCAGCTTAGTTTTGAATGAAATAAAGTTTTTTCTTGAATTTCTCTTGATTGAAATTCTTTTTTGAGATTTTTGTCTTTCCTATAAGCTTCCCCTGCATCAGTTGGTATCAGAGCCGAAGTCGTTCCTTCACCATGCCGTCAAGGAGACGTCAAGAAGCCCGTGAAGCCCTAGTAGAGGAGATAAATAGACGTGATAAAATCGCACAGCTGCGTCAACAAGTGGAGTTGTTGACACAGCAAGTCGCTGCACTTATGCCGCAGCAACATGCGCCTGGAGGTCGTGGTCGTCATGGGCAGGTTCCGATTGAGGAAGTCCAACACCATGATCGTGATATTCAAGATGTTAAAATTGAAGACATTGAAGAAGCAACAGAGGGGGAATTGTTTGATTATGAAGGCCCGCCTATTTTTGACAATGAAGACATTGAAGAAGCAACAGAGGAGGGAGAATTTGATTATGAAGGTCCGTTTGTATTTGACAATGAAGATATTGAAGAAGCAATAGAGGAAGAAGAGTTTGATTATTACGGTCCGCCTGTATTTGATGTGAAGGTGTAGAAGAAACAAGAGAGAATGAAGAGTTTGTGGTTGGTGAAATGGGCCAGGCATTGGTGGTGAGGCGGAATTTTCGGACTCCTGGAAAATAACATGGCGGTTGTGTAATAATATCTTCCAGTCGACGTGTACTGTATGGGGAAAGAAAAGCGTGTTGCTTCCAGATAAAGGCTCAGTAAAAACAGTTGGGGATGGCGCCAATTTACTGACCAGAGTGGAGTTCGAGACAAATATGGAAGGATATGGGGTTGTGTATGTGCAGGTGGAAAAGTTAGTTGACAGTGAAGCGGGGATGTCACTCGTAGGGTTCAGCCATCGCTAGAGGAGTTTCATGAGAACTTCCCAGAAGAGCTTCCAGATGGATTGCCGCCGGAGCCGCCATTTCGTTGTGTTAATTCTGATGATGATGAGGTTTCTTCCCCGTCAAATTCGAGGACGAATTTTTCTCAACTCGTGGAGAATGATGAAGGCAAAATAATAATTCCATTTAATTTCGGGTTTGTTCGTTTTTAGCGAATTACTAGTCTAATTTGATTGGAAACGGGCCAATGATCACAACTCAGGGCCTTTGGCCCTGATGCACGTCAAATTTTGGGCAAATTCCGTCGTTTAGGCCATCAATTAAGCGTTTTTGCCGTTTATGGTAATTTTTGTTTTGGCAATATCTTAGTCAAATAAACTCGGATTTGATTTCCGTTTGTTGGGGGATGATCCTGGTAATTAGGAGAATCAAGATCCGTGATTATCTCAATTTTTTCCATTTTTGGAAAAAATAATATTTTCTTATTATTATGTAATATTTCCGAATTTTCTTAGGTTTTTCGCTATTTAAACATTGTAAGCCATTTGAGGCAGCTTAGTTTTGAATGAAATAAAGTTTTTTCTTGAATTTCTCTTGATTGAAATTCTTTTTTGAGATTTTTGTCTTTCCTATAAGCTTCCCCTGCATCATGTTTGTTCTCAATTCAATACACAAATGTTGATGATGGTTTCAAAATATATCCCAACTTTAGGAATTATACGATGTCTTGCAAAATATCATTCTAAAAATAATTACAAACTGATTCAGAAATCTTTAGTCTAAACTCTCATTATGTCACATACGAGTACACCATTTATAGAGATGTAAAATGGACTGAGTTGTCCATTTGGTATGAAAGGATGTCACCAAATCGTAAGGTTCAAGACGAGAAGATGTTGTCAAAAGAATAAGGAGGGAACCCTCCTCCTAAAAAGGCTATAGATTGGTTGCAATCTTCTTCATCTAAAATCTTAATCTATTAAAAATAGAACAAATAAATATTTTAAATTGAAACTTCAACACGATTCTATCATACATACTTGTATAGATACTGATACTATGCAGATGACAAAATATTAGGCTCACTGAAAATTGGAAGAGCAGTTTTATACAGTGTGCTGAAAAATATCGTTGTAAAGATAATTGCAAACTGATTTTGGCAATTTCTAGTCTAAACTCCCAGCATTTCAAATCTAGAAGATGGAACAGATCGTGCCGCTGTTCAACCAGTCTTGGAGAGTCGAGCTTAGCTCTTCGGGCCAGTTCTCCGTGCCCGACTTTCTGTTTTTGGTAAATAATTGTCTAGAACCCTGAAGAATTTTAAAAATATATGTTTGGTCGACTCGGGCCATCTTACACGTATAACCATGTGCGGCGCCCCTAGGTGTAATCGCATATCAGCCAGCTAACAATACATATCATTGGTAAAACCAGTATGTTATACAATGAATTTTATAGGACATAACAGCAGCATGTGCTAGAATAATATGAGGCAACAATATAGGTTCAAATTTAGGAATTACATAAAAAACAAATATAACCGAACAGACCACAATGCAAATAAGCTAATCTAAGCAGGCAAGTATATGTTTGCATTTTCATGATTATCAGGCACTAAACTGTCTTACAATCTTTGATTATTCAGTTGCTCCATCGACTCCAGTCTAATATTGTATATCAAAGATACCTTTAATATATCTTTTGATCATCATTGTTCTTCCGACATTTCTTGCAACTTTCTTGCAATAGAACACAATCTTGAATTGGACTATCCAAAGCCCGCTTCTCCAGCTCCTTGTCTTCGTCCTCATTTGTGTTCATTTTCCTCGGTTTCATCCGATTCCTCTTGGCCCTCGTCTTCAATGTTTCCAACAATTCCCTCGCGGCCTTATCCTTATTGCGCCAGCTCTTGATCAAGACCTCGCTAATGTCGGCTGGTGTCATTTCTGCCTCATCAATCACACCCTCCAGCTCCTTCAAAACTACTCCATCCAATTGATCATCCTCGCATCCCAAATAATTTTTGAAAAGAATCTTTAATGCTGAAAAAGAACAATAACTCATATGTATATGCATGTCCATCCTTCCACTCCTCAACAATGCCGGATCAAGCTTCTCAACATGGTTAGTCGTAAACACAAAAATCCTCTCATTCCCACAACAAGACCATAATCCATCAGTAAAATTCAATAACCCCGAAAGGGTTATCGTATGTCCTCCATCCTCACCCTGATTAGACCCCGGCAGATAGTCAATTTTTCCAACCCCGTTCTTATTCCTATTAGTAAAATTAATAGAACAGTCTATATCCTCAATAACAATAATCGATTTCGAGCTGGTTTTCATCAATAACTTCCTCAATTCGGAATTCGTATTCACCTCAGTCAATTCAAGATCATAAATATCATATGCAAGATAATTAGCCATGGCTGCAATCATGCTAGATTTTCCAGTTCCAGGAGGACCATATAATAAATACCCTCTTTTCCAAGCTCTCCCAGTTCTTTGATAGAAAGACTCTCCATTAGCAAAATTCAAAATATCAGCCATAATTTCAGCCTTCTTCAAAGGATTCATTGCAAGTGTATCAAAAGTACTGGGATGCTTAAAGGGTACAGATTCCCAAGGGTGGCCTCGAGAATCTAATGAACCCCCATGTGAATTTGTGTAAAGCAAACGTTCTTGGTGTTTTCTACGTAAATCTTTAGCCTTTTCCATGACGAAATCTAAATAGGATCCCAATACTACAATCTTGTCCTTACTCTTTGCACGTAGAATAAACACTCGTTTCTCCTCTGGCAATGGCCGCCAAGAAAATGTTTGTGTTTGCCTTTGAGTAATAACATGTTCCCACACGACTTTCACGCCATTGTAGGAATCTACTAGGCGGTGGTTGTTGGAAAGGCTGAAAGTGATTGAGCTAGAATTCAGGCCGCGGTTGAGGCTGAGGCTGGTGGCGGAAGTGGCTGCTAAGCTGCTGAGATAGAGCTGCACGGCGTTGTACAGCTCATTGGTGTTGACGCCGTCAATTTCTGTGATGTCATAGTAGCAGAACGATGTGAAGAAGTTGAAAATTTTGTGAAAGGATTTGAGAAAGGCAAAACGGAGTTCTGATGGGAAGATTGTGTATAGAATGGTCTGGCTGAATGCCCAAAACCCCATCATTGAAGTCATGACTGTCCAAAACTCCTTCATTTTTCAAATTTTTTTCTTGCTTGAATGTTTTTAAGGAAAAACAACTGTGTGTGTGTGTTGAGAGGAGAGATTCCTTCTGTGAAAATGAGAGACGGATAGTGCTTGATTTATAGAGGAGATTCTTGGGATATTAAGGCCATGTTTGTTTCTGATTAAAATCAAATTTTAATTTAAATCAAAGTTAAACAATCAATATTAACCATATTTTTAATGAGTTTCACAACTTTTCAATCACACATTTGAAAAACTTCTATCACAATCTACTAAAAATCTAATTTTAATTCCCCACCAAACACTCACTAAATTCTTGAATATGTAAGGCGAGAGATGAGTTATGCTAGATTCATAGAGGAGATTCATGAGCTTATTAAAAATCTTGAATATAAGGCAACACTTCTAGACATATTTCTAACAAAATAGGGTAAATTTCATTTAAACTTCAATTAGACTTCGTCATATTTCGTCACTTATCATTTCCTAAACTAACGAAAACTCCTTAGTTGGCAGCCATGTATTGAGCGATTTTTGTGTAATCACTATGTAACATCCTAGAAATGATAATGAGAAAATGAAGATTGACAATGTCTTTAAATTAAAAAGTTAAAAGGCATAACATTTCTAACAATTCTATAACATGGCATAATAGTAAGTTTACCTACCATGCAGCCATTAAGTCGAAAAAATGTTATAAGATAGCTTCCAATTAAGAAATTTTTATCTATTTAAAGATGATGGGTGACAAATTGGGGAAACTTGAAAATAAAAGTGACTTTTAGTGATCCATTAATTGAAATGAATTGAGGTTTAGTAATTCAACTAAACAAATTTAATTTAGAGATGGAATTAGGGGTGGCCAAAAAGCTCACTGGCTTGGGCTCGGCCCAGAAAAAGTCAAGTCCGGGACGACTCGTGGCTCGTTCCACCAAGTCGAGGCTCGGGGCCGAGCCCCATTTTGGGGTGTCGGCTCGAGCCTGGGCCAGCCCGTACGAGCAGAGCCCATTAATAATTAAAAAAAAATCGAAACATCAAGAAAAAAAATGATGTAGATGCCTGCACTTGCAGACAGTTGCTACAGTTGCCTGCTTGTAGCCTAGGCAGCTTTGAAAAAAAAAATCTTGAGCCGGTTCGGCCCGCTAAGGCTCGAGCTGAAAGCTCGAGTCAAGCCAAAAATTTTTTATCGAGCTTTTGCCTCGGTTCAAGCCAAAAAAAGCTCGAATCTTTTTGGCTCGAGCCGAGCCCGAGTTTCGAGTTTCGGCTCGTTGACATGACTAGATGAAATTAAGATTTTATAGAAAGTTCAATGATAGCATAAGAAATTTACCCAACGAAATAAGGATACTCAATATTTCTATTATTATTTGAATTAGTATATGCATAAGAGGTTTTTATGTTTTATAAGGGACATGAGCAACATAAGTTAGGGTAAGGGTGTCAACTCTGTCGGCCGAGTTGATCAAGCACAATATTTTTTGATGTTTGAATTATTGGTATATTGCTAGGTGACACGTTTTCTTAGTAATGATTAAACATAATATACACTTTAAAGGTGACCATGCTCTCCAACTAAAAGTTAAAAAAAAAAGGGAAAAAAAAAAGAAAGAGAGAGAGAAAATTTACCTCATTTGAAGACGAATGTCCAATGGAAAGAACTCAAAAAGTTACACCTCTAGCAATCAAGTCATATATCTTCCCGGCTCTTGGTACATTTTGAATATGTGACATGACCCAATAAATTTTTATTAATTGGTTACTTTTCATTTAAAACAAAAAACTTGAAAAACTTTTGTTGAATCTAATTTAGCCCCTAGTTGGTAAAAATTAAAATTAAAATTTTAATCTAAATTAAATTCAACAATTAATTTTAACAACATATTTCGTGGGATCCACAACTTTTCAATCATACATTCCATCAACTTTTATCAAAATTTGCTACAATTTTGATTTTAATATCTATCAAACGGAGGCTTAGTATGCATGCTAGAATTGGGCTTTTCCAAAACTGGATTTTTCCAATTTCGACTTTGATGCTTTGGCCATGTACCTGGCTCGAGATAATCTAGACGTGGAAAGGTTCTGAAAGAAAAACAAGCCTTAAGTTAAGGCAACTAAAGCGTGGAGGTCTTACAGAGCCACAGGCGAGAGTTTATACTATGCCATTTAAATGTTAATGACTTTAGCCTTTGGTTGGCTCCCATTATTCCCCATTAAATTATAATTCAGTTTTTTCTATTCTTATCAATTACACACTTTTAAATAAAATAATATTACACGTAAATAAAAAAAATTCTTTCTTTTTTAATCATACATTTTTCAAAAAATTACTTTTCCTCTCCTTATAATGTGAAATAATAGGGACAAACGGGGGCTTGCTCACTTCACATCTTTAAAATGAGATGAGGTAAAAGAGACTTTCTAGACCGAAGAAGATTGGCTAGCTGGCATGCATGAGAGAAAGAAGAGCAATTAAGTACAAGGAAAAACATCACAAGAAAGGTGTTTATATTTAGAAGGTTGTGCAAGTTGTGTAGGGAGGGGGGCGTAGATGGAATGGAGTGGACCCTTAACAATATATTCGAGCCTGCCTAAATTAGGGTTATGGAATTGGAATTTAGTTGTTTGCAATGGTATTTTTTTTCTAGTACACTTTCTATTGGAAAAAAATAAATGCACTTTGTGATTGTGAAATTAGAAAAAGACGTTATATGAATATTTACGGGAAAGGGATAATGTACCATTTAGTTTTTCAAAAGAACACATTCCCAATCAGCCTTTCAAATTTAGGACATCTCCAGTAATGCACCAATCTGATGCAAAAATCACTACCATGGTACACTAAAACACCAATTCATATTATATTCTTTTTATATCATTTTATAATTTAATGAAACTTTATTTATATTTATATTTATTTTATTTTAATTATTATTTTTAATTTTAACATTTATTTGTAAATTCTAATCAACTAATAAAAACTAACTATTGAATACATTAAAATAAAATTACTCATTTCTATTATATGTAACCTTCTTTGTGCATTAAACATAATTTTTTTAATTGTGGTAAATAAACGCAATATTTTAGTTCATTAAATGTAATTTTTAATTTAATAATAATATGATATTTTTAAAATAAATTAATTGTTGAAAAATAAAGTATAAGAAAATAAAGGAACCACTATTCATTTTGTGTAATGGTTAGAGATGGCTATATAAAATGGTGTGCAAATTGCAACAATTTGGTGTTAGAGATGGCCATACATCACTAGAAGGAAAAAAGAGTCTATTTATAAATAGGGAGTGTGCGTGGGGGGGAATCGAATGTCAATCATGCTATATAGATATAATGGTTGACATAATGATACATGACAATATATTATTTAACTGTTTAAGATACAGTCAGCTTTTTCAATCAATCACATCTTGTCAACACCTATTATATCAATCATTATGTCACATCTTTCGGGCAAAGTAGCATTACTTGGAGTTGTTCTCTGCGTGCATTATCGTTTGATTGTTTATGTCACTAGATCATACAAGTGGTAACAAGCTAAAACAAATCCTTAAATAATTAATCATATAAATCTGAAATCCGGGCTACATTAACACAAAATATTAATTTTACCATGAAAAATATAAATAAATAATTCATATTTTAATATTATAATACATAAATCTTTATACGTAAAGTGATTTTGCAAGGTTAAAGCTGCAAAGTTGGATGTCCTTTTAAGACTGCCTCAAACGTCTGATAAAAGCCTGCATTAATTTAATAAATAAATATTGGTTTTAACGAGCTAATGGATAGAGTAGGTGTCCATGATAATTCATTAATTATATTCTTCAACTACTACAGTACTGCAAAAGGGCCCAACTTGACTTGATCACTAGAATTGATTGATTTGGTGAGATTTTTTGGACGGAATTATCTGAAAAGAATGAAATACTTTTATTCAAAATGTTAAATTTTGTTGTGAAGGAGTTTGAATAGAGATTTTTCCTTTTTTTTTTTTTTTTTAAGGTGGATGATATAGATATTTCTATTATAGGATAGATTTCATTACGCTTTCACCCTCAGCCCTTAACGGGGAACTTCATCAATTGCCTTAAAGAAGCGTCGAAGTTTAGTGGTAAGAATCTTGCTTTCCTATCACCAATGGATTAGCGTTGGTAGTTGAAGCTCCACATAAATACAATTATTCCACTTGTACAGAACTATTTCATTGTAAAAATGACAGAATACTCACATGGGGGTGGGCACCATAAAATATTATTATAAAAAATGAGACCCACCCCCATGTGTGTGATCTGATATTTTTACAGATGAAAATTTTCTGTAACAATAGCACAGCTCACATAAATAATGGCGTCGGTCAATGTTCTCTCTCGGCATTAAGTTTACTAGCATCGACCAATAGAAGAGTCTACTGAAAATAATTTTCGAAGTACATAATTACTTATGAATAAATTGAACTTTAGTGAATGATATATTTGAAATGCACGTAAAAGTTACTGAAATGTAAAATTTTTCAAGGGTCCTTACTCTTTTCTTAGTGTGAGATTTACGTTTCTATCATTTCGTTTGTGCCACCAAATGTCTCTAGCCTATCTACATTCTCTGCTTGATGTTACAACTAGATGGAAAATTCTATACAAATAGTAAAAAGTCATGCAATAGACACGTGATAAATGATTGGTAGGTATAATTATCCAAAAATAATCTTCCCCATTCCAAAAACTAAACGATTGACTATTAATCGACTTATATTCAGACCCTTCACATTCTTGCAACCCGTTGGAAGGATTTTGTTTTAGCGACACAACAGTCACGTATTGCCAAGATTTTAACAAGGGTTTCATTCCAACGTTTGGCCAAGATCTTCATGGTTTCTGTCGAGTTGGGATTTAAAATGTTGCAGGATACAGGGTAACACAAACAAAAGAACTGAGACATGAATATCTCATTTAACA
The DNA here is from genome assembly GCA_035079005.1 of Fraxinus americana. Classification (NCBI taxonomy): domain Eukaryota; kingdom Viridiplantae; phylum Streptophyta; class Magnoliopsida; order Lamiales; family Oleaceae; genus Fraxinus; species Fraxinus americana. Next base: position 1,959,055 of record CM068717.1, on the reverse strand, counting down.
AAGGTTGAGGACCTTGGAGGAATTTACCTTCTCTTCCCCAATAAATTTCATATATAACTGATTAACATGGGGTTTCGTGGGGTTTTGTCCCTTCCCTTTAATTTTCCTCGTCTTTATCTACATGCCTACAATCAAATCGTTTGTTTCAGTCAGATTGTACGTATTAGAGCCATAGAATGGGACAATGAGAGTCACAACTCAGAAGCCGATGTTACGTGCATGCATGAACTGTTTATATCAGAAAATTCTGACCCCTCCTCACTGTAAAGTGTAACCAACTCAAAACCCTACGTAAAACTAAACTAGTACTTGAGATATCCTTTTAGAGAAGAAAGGCTTCTCAGCCAATTACGAAGCAGCCATTTCTCGACTTATTCGAAATAAAGTAAGCGCCTATCTGAGTTTTATTCTTTTTCAAACTCATTTTCAACCATACATTATTTCAATAAAATAATTTTACACGTAAATTCATTTTTTTTCTTATTTTTTAACCACACAATCTCAAAAAATCATTTTTTTACAAAATATATTTTAGCTTTCAATAAGCTCTTTCTTTTTTCAAGCTATGACGGGCTTGAGTAGTTATTTTGCTGACCGGGATGCCCTGTCTAGTGAGTATCGTGATACTACTTCAACAGGGCTAAATAAGTTTTCGATGTTAAAATTCTATATGACTGAAGACATGTAATTAATAATACCCTAAATAGTTACTTTTGACGACACTGGAGTGACTAATTGGAAATGTTTATAAATTGTTCAAAATATAAATGAATAAAAATGTCATTTAAGCTATTTGTACATTAAGTTTGACACCCTTATTGATAAATGGGTGACGTGGCAAGATTGTGATGGTTGGATTAAATGTGTGAGATGTAAAAGATAATGTAAGATGGTACCAAGTGTAAATTTGGTAAGCTATAGTATAAATCAGGATGTACATGTAGCAAGATTGTAAAAATGTATAGATAAAAAGTGCTTCGATGATTTATAAACACTTTAGAAACATTAGCCAAACGTCAAAGAATGCAGATCGATCCGGAGAAAAACTAGACTAATCAGTGTATGTTTGATGTATTGTATCAGACCCTACTCAACTATACATTGGACACAATTTAAGCTCTCTTTTTTTTAGTTTTTTTAATCATTTTTAACACTCTCTGATCCACTTATATATAATTACACTTGACGAATTTGTGATGAAAGTAAGACTTAAAAGCCATTAAGAACATGGTTTACCCCAAAAAAAAAAAAAAAAGACAAGAAAAATCATGCAAAAAGGAGTGAAAACTTACATATAACCATTACACAACTACAGTTCAATTCAAATAATACTGAGAAAAGTTCCATTGGTCATCACATCAAATGCCAAGAATTTCATTTAAATTTGAGTAGATAACAAAATTGCTCCTATAAAATCAGTTAATGGCAACGATTACATGCAAATTACAGCACCATTTCCTGAGGGAATAGACAGTAACCTATAAGAGACAAGCTCTGGAAGAAGAGAATATGACCACCCTAGAATACAAACGTAAAAGATGTCAACTAACCCACCATGAAATGAAAATCTATATATTTAAAATATACGAGATTTTGATATGTTGAATCGACTTATCTAAAATGTTAAATGTCAGAGAGATGACAACTTGATTTATTTAGTATGCTGACTTCAGCATGCCCTCTCGAGTGCAAGGCTTGAGACGTGCATGACAGCATGTTTACTTCTATATCTAGTTGAACCATAAGTCTATGTTAAAATTAATAAATTAACAATTTTGTTTATGCTTAGTAAATAAATATTTCATTTTGATATTATTGTTTTACTAGAGTGAGTAGTTTGTCTTAACCATAGAAGTGGAGACTATTTATTTATTTATTTTTATGTCTTTTTTGTTATGTTTAAATATTGACGAAAAAATAATACTAATTAAATATTCTTAATGAAAATTGAACCAAAAGGATATCATATTACGCGATTGATGGGTTATTTTGAGAGGATGGAGATGCATAGCATAGATGTCCGGTCGCCCTTGCTGACTCGAAATCCTGGGTCCGTCGCTGGTCTCAGCTTGAATTTTTTTTTTAAAATCCGATCCTGAACACGTCATTGCTCTGTACGGGACTATTGGGGTCACTTTGATAGGATGGAGATGCATAACATATTCGTGATGTCAATTTAGGACAAATGAAAGACTATTAGAACTAGTGCTATAAAAGCATTATCAAACATAAATAGTTTTATGTTGTAATCAATAATTTAAAGAATATTGTGACATTATTCTGATAATGTTGTTTACTTCACAATTAAGTGAATGATGTATATTAACTATAGCAATAGAGACATATCTTTCACATTTATGACTTCTTCAGTTTTAATCTTGTCTAATACTCAACAATGAACATTCTTATTTGAAAGCTTTAAATTATTTAGATCCACATGCGAAATTACACAATTAAAAGTAACAAGTCGCTTTTTAATTGTTTCTAGATAATTATATCAAACAAGCTGAATACCACAATTAATAATTAAACCAATAAAAAATACCAAAGATGATCACAGAGAAACCCTAACTAGGAAAAACTTCGGGCACTTTGTCAGTTAGTAATCCATCATAAATAGAAGTAAGCTTACAGTATGATCAAGACCAGTCCTTAATCCTATTGAATGTGTACTCCTTCAAAAGAATCTCGACTCCTTATTTATACCTTAACCCTCCTGAATTTGTACTTCTACAACAGCTCTCGATCCCTAGTATCGATTTATCTTCGGTGGATTATGTGGTTTAGTGTTTGATCGATAGATGTTGTGTGTTTTGATATGTGGTTTAATACGAAATAATATGGTTTGATCAACAAAATATGTTTTGGAAAAATTTATATATCAAATAATATGTGGTGGTTGAATTTTGGAATCAATGAATGTTTTGAATATTTAAAGATTTCTATGGAATAAATATGATTCAACACACTTTTGAACATTCATATGGTAGAATATATATAGAAAAGTGTTTGTGATGAAAATTGATTGAAAAAGGAAGTATTTGAAATAAAACAGATTTTTGAACGTCGACATGTCGCTCGAGCGTCAAGCTAGCGACATGCGAGCAGTAGCTGAGCAATCTTCAGTAATTTTATCAAAACTTTCTCTCTTGATATTCGACTGAGTTGATTTAAAATACGTTGGAAAACTAACGCAAATATCCACAATAATTCAAGATAGCCTCATTCAAATTTCAATATTTTTTATGCGAAAATGCGTTGTAAATTGTGACTAAGAATTTAGAACATAATTTGTATAACTCTTTGACACTCTTTAAACTTCTAATTGAATTCAATTGATCATAAGTGATCTTCTTGGACATTTTGGACTCCTGCAACGACTATACTACTAACTCTAACTCTTTGGCTTTAATAAGGATTTAATAAATCATATTTTGACTTTTATTACAACTCGATAAACTTCTAATACAATTCAGTTAGGATTTGATTTTGATTAAAAAAATTGCCAATTACAAATTTGGAAATTGTCAATTATAATTTGGACTTAACATTATTGAAGTGGAAAAGGATTATTTTTGTAAAAAAATCCAAACGACATATTGTGGGAAGGAATCTTGCACATATTTTATTCAAGAAATTCAAATGACACATGAAGGGGACCCATTTGAAATATAACTGGATGTCAACACGTTAGATTATTCATCGATTTTTCTAAAAGAAAAAAAAAATGAATCCCAACTCTTATATGCATATAAAGTCAACCCCTCGCTCTCTCTAATATTTCTATATAATATATGCTCCCCAATACTAGCCAAAAATTTGTCTTCAACTATTATACAAGCTGAAAACCCTAAGTTTCTCTGAATCTTTCTCCTAAGTTCTTTGCTTCTGCTTCGTCTTCTGCTTCTGCCCAATACGTATCATGAATAATGAACCCAATCCTTCTCTCACTTTAAGTTTATCAGCAATCGAGCTCAACCTCGAACCGGAACCTGAACCTTCATCTCTTCCTCGATCGTCGTTGTCTTCACCCAGGGTCGAACCCCGAGTTTTCCCCTGCAACTACTGCCGGAGAACGTTTTACAGTTCCCAAGCTCTTGGGGGACACCAAAATGCTCACAAACTCGAGAGAACCTTAGCCAAGAAAAGCAGAGAACTAAGTTCAAGTTTTCGGCCTTACGAAGGATATAGCCTAAAGCTTGGACCAAGTTCTAGCAGACAGAGATTTCGTGGTTATATGAGAGAAGTGAATTATGATCAGTGGAAAAAGGAATATAAAGCTGATAGTCATGTTCAAGAAGAGCTCAGCCAGGTTGATTTATCTCTAAGACTTTGATTTTCCATGCAAAATTGTTGGATGTAAATAAATAAATTTAAGTCGAGATGGTAACATGTACTCTACCTCATCCCTAATCATTTGTAAAATCTACACCCATAAGAACTTTAGTTGAAAAATGAAATTAGTGTGCACTCGTGTTAGTGGTTTTCCCCACTCCCAGGTCATTTGAATACTTGCAATAATTTTAAGATAGAGGAACACGACGAATTAAAATCCCAGTTAGTCTTTCAATTCGTTCTCGAAGTGTAATATCTTCCATATTTATTAATGTCACATCGTTCATCCAACTTATTGGGTTTGCTTTTTGGCTAGCAGGACATCTACGTAACTAATACTAGAGGTAGAGACATTACATGTCACTTTTGTTGAAAGACCATTAGCATGGGATAAAAAAAATTTGGTGGCTGGGAATGGGGTGGGGTGACAAATCTTATCATTTGAATATCATGGAGAAAACGCGTTAAATAAGTCATTTTCTAATGAGTTAATTGTTGAGTTTTGTCCATGCAACATTTTCATGGTTTCCTCAGTGTCCTCATTTTCTCTTTCCACGACCACAAGTATCAATATAATTAGGATCATGCTACAAGTATATAATCATTTACATAATACATTACATAATTGACATGTGGCGTGCATCCATCGGTAGTCTACAATTTTTTACTTTTCCACACTTCACATCCACGGTCGGATTTCTTCCACATGGGCCTATGTAATCCATTATGTACAATAATTATGTGATGTATACAATAACAGTAGTCCCCGGCAAAGTTAAGTTTCAATCAGTCTAGCATGCAACATATCCACAGTTCATAAATAAACACCAAATCTCAAATTTACTCATCATTACCGGCCAAACTATCTAACCCACACAAGCACACAGCCTAAAACAAGAAAATATTTTTTTTGTTGAAATTTTTCAATTTTTTGTTGAATATTAAAACAATAACGAAGAACAAATAAAAAAAAATGGGGACAATAAAAATTAAACGGGGTAGTAAATGGGGCAAGAACCCCGTCCCGCCAAGTAATTCCCCGCCCCGTTACCCGTTTAAGGGGGGACAGGGTCATTGCCCCATTTACTATCCCGTTTAATTTTTATTGTCCCCATTCATTAGATTTAAACAAATAATTTTAGTTACCATTTTCAATTAGAATTAATGAAATTTCGTGAAATTTTCCATTTAAAGTATTGAATTCTAAAAAAAATTTAAACGGAACGGGGTGGGGCGGGGCGCCAGCAAAATTCCACGCCCCGTCCCCAATACCCAATTAAGCGGGGTTATCCCCTCTTCGTTCGGGGCGGGGCTCTCGAGTGTCGAATTTTTTTGTCATCCCTAGTAAATAATTCAAAGATTTAAGTAAAGTGTCAAATCTCACACTGGAATTTAGGGTTTAGTGCAAACTATGAAAATTTAAGGTTCAAATGAAAATTCAAATTTTAGTTGTACCATTGACAATTAGGTCATGTTTGATAGGGGTTGAATTCCATGGAAAAGTAATTCCATTTTCACCTAAAAAGCCATGTTTGATGGCTTAACTTTTCCCTAGAAAATGTTTTCCCCACCCCCCACCACGCGCCCATTTTCCTCAATTTGTGGGAAATCATTTTCCCACCATTTTGGTGGGAAAAGGAATTTCAGGTTCTGTTGGAATTTTTTTTTTTTTTTTTAAACAATGAAAACAAATTTTATAACCAATTGTAAAAAAAAAAAAAATTCATTTTAATGGACAATTTCCATGTAAAACGAAGTCAAACGAATACTAAATTTTGATGAAAAAATAGTTTTCGAGCAAAAAAATATTTTTTTTTTACTTTATCGCAATGGTAACAAATTTCATAACCAATTGTAAAAAAAAAATTCAATTTATTGGACAATTTCCATCTAAAATAAAGCCAAACGTGAACAAAAAAATCCAAAATTTCAAAAATTTTCCGGGTAGAAAATTATACCAATCAAACACACTTAATTAACAATTCCCTGAAAAATAATTTCTAAGCAATTACTTTCCCTGAAATTTATTTTCTTTCCACCCATTTTCCACCTTTGCAATCAAACGGAACCTTAGAAATCACAAAAGGATTAGTAGCGAACCTTTCTCAAAGCAAGTCGAACCATGTGCAAGCCCATGATAGAATCAAGCATTTGTAACGTGAAGTATTATAATCAATCTTGAGTGTTTATTACGAACAAATGTACTTAATCGGGTTCACCAGCTCTTCTACATTAGCAGAAACTGTTATCGAGGCATATATGAATGTGAGCGTGAAGCATGACTTCATAACCAATGAATAAGAAATACGTGGACAAGCGAATAAAACAAATTCAATTATAAATTTCCTTAATCAATAGTTGTCGTGTGTAACAAAGATAAAAACATCAATTTTCCTCAAGACCTGGATAGAAATCTATAAATAAGCATAATTGAGAATTAAGAAAGATATGCAAATCTGAGTATCCTCGCTTCAAATAGTCATTTCATTTCTTGCTCCTACTCATGTTGATTATGTAAGTTTAGGGGAAGAAAACACTCGTAGGTAAAAGAAATTTGTTCATCATTATTCTAAGGTCAACATCTACAATTACTAATACAACATTTTGTACATATGAATGCATGCCAAGTGGATGCATGCAATCGTGCCATATGGCACTTGTTAAAAATCAAGACAGCTCATTAATTAGGTCGGAATTAGGACAAGCGTGCAATGAGTCACCACAAATTTTGCTTAAGCGTTCGTTGTGCACTTAGATTAAAACATATTGAATAGTGATATGATGAGAAATGTGTGGTTGAAAAAGAAGAAAAAAGTATTGATGTGATGGAAAATATTATTTTATTGAAGAATGTGTGGTTGAAAATGAGAATTGATTTGAGAATTGATTTGAGAATCAGAAACAAACAGGGCCTGATTATTTGTCGAGCAAAGCGCTCTAATTAACTGCCAATATAGAGATTGAATTACAATGAAGAAAATTATTTTAAAAAAACAACTTAGTAGAATCATCTAACTATAAGTCGATAATTAAAGGCACCTTTTGGGGGTGGGGGGGGGGGTGTTAGGCAAAATATTTAAGGTTATTTTAAAGAATAATTATAAAAAGAACTTAAATGAAAAAATAATCATCGATAGAATCACATATAGTACCTGAAGAAAATAATACTAGTCGATGAATTCGATGGAACTGCTGATAGCAGTACCATTAGTAATCCTCAATGCTCATCTGTTAATGACAATCGACGATAATGTTATTTGTAACGTCGTTGGCAATCATCGAAGGTGCTAAGGCTGACAATATGACCCATAAATGAGCGCGCCCTCATTATATGGGGTTTTTTTTTTAATGTTTAAAAACACTTTAGCCTAACTTTTTAAATATCAAACTTGAATTGATTACCCATATATCCAATTCTAAAATTATCCTAAAAATATTTAAAGAAAATATAAATGGGGTGGCGAAACTACCAACCCTCCCTTAAGCAAGGATCAGGGTGGGGTGTGCCCCGCTCTAAAATTATTTGAAATTGTTATTTAACTATAAAAATGATATAGGACAACTAGTTTTGGAGTTTGAAGAAGTGTTGGACAGAAAATTAACAAAAAAATACCGTGCCATGGGCAATTTTGTCATTTGTCGCTACAGTGTAGGAAATGGCTGAAATTTGGCTGGTTGATTGGAAACGGCCCGAAAAATTGGACTCGGGACAAAGCTCGAGATCTCAGGATTTTAGCCAAATTCCTTCGTTTAAGCCTCAAAATAATTAATTTTCATATTTTCCGTTTTGAATTTTAGCTATTTTGGAACGTTTTACTATTCTATGTTTTTAGGGTTTCTTGTAACGCCTATTTAAAGGCCTTTTGAACGTTTCCGACATTATAATTGATTGCATACAAGTTTCGTTCTTGGAGAATTCCAATTTTCTTTTTTTCAAGATTTACGCTGATAAATCTTTTACATCCGTTCTGCGTAAAAAATAAAAAATAAAAATTCCTAAAGCTGATATTCTATTTTCTTACATTTATTATTTTATTTAAGAATTAAGAGAATTATATTTGTAAATTTAACAAAAACTCCAATATTAATGTAACATCTACTGTGCCTTGTCAAAATATGGGACTATTAAGTGCCCGTCTAATCTATTTGGACTAATTTTCTGGTTCATTTCCCATCATCCTCATCCTCATCCTCATCCTCATCCAATAAAATATCAGGATGAATAGAGAAAATTGTGTTACGTGAAAAACTTAAAATAATTAGAGAAAAATTACAAAAGAAATTCGTCCAAATCAAATCCATTAACCATCTATATCTTCGTTAATTTGTCACATCTACGAAGTAATATTTATCACCATTCCACTTGTAAATGGTCCAATCAACATCCATTTTGGGCATGTCATTTCCTTGTATCCCTAAAGATAATGTCTTACTTGTGCACAATATCACGTTATAATTGACAATAATTCATCTGATTTGATGCATCGAGCATAAATGCATATTATCGTGCAACTAATTACTTAGTTTAGTACACAACAATTACACAACTTAACACGTAATTGGTACATTTGGGCCCAACGATAGACCAATAATGTTGAATATCCAAGAATTGTGAGGACATTAATGTTCTCCACGTTGAAATCCATAGACATGAAAAACGACTTTAATTTGATTAGTAATTCAACATTGTATGGCAACAATTTACGAGGTAGAGTATGTTATTTCTCAAACTCGACTTGGCAGTAGAATTCTTTGAGAGTTCGATACAACATATTGTGTTAGATTGATTAAAATATATTATTAAAGTAAACGAATACAAAATCACATGTCAATTCGGTCTCAATTCATATGTTTGATGAGATCAAATTCATCTCGTGAGTTAGAATTTAATAAATTATTTAAATTATTTTGTCGCGAAATACTGCCACTGACTTTGGCATCAATAAGAATACGAGTGTTGATGTTACATCTTAAAAAATTAATATGTTAATATAAATATCTTATATATATTTATATGTTAATTATTAATTTTATATTAAATGCAATGACTTGAAGATAGATGGCAACATTATTTTTATTGTCAAAAATTAATTCAATAAAAAAAAAAAGTTTAAAGTTTCATTAACATAATGCAGTTTAGTTGTTCTAGTCAAGATTAAAGAAACTCTTTGACTTATTTATGGGACAGGACATCAAGGTTGTAATAAGAGACGAACACATAATGGGAACACAGAATGTGTCTGCCATTGACATAGGTACCGGGACAAAACTTAATTGCATATAAATCGTGTGTTTTGTATCGTGGTTAGGGAGAGACAACCGTTCATTTACATCTTGCCTTTATCATGTCTCCTCATACAAGGGAACATGTTAATGAGAAGATTTAAATGAACATGTATAGTAGGAATGATAAAAAAAATTCGTCAAACCCGATACCTACAAGGTCCCACACTGAACGGGATGGAGATTACCCGTTTAATCGGAGTATTCGGGTCAGGGACGAGACACGTATGGGTAACAAGCCACTCCACCCCAATCCCTTTTTTTTTTAAGATTTCAATACTTTAAATTGAAAACTCCACAAAATTTCATTAGTTATAATAGAAAACGACAATTAAAATTATCTAAGGAATATGACAAATAATAAAAGTTTTAGTTTACCAAATATATATGAATAATTTAACTTTAAAAAAATAATTAATAAATATATTATTATCTCACTTTAATGAATAGGGCAATAAAATGACTTATCAAAAATTGAATTGCTAAAAAAAAAAAAAGTAAACGGGACATTGGCCCCGTCCCTACCTTAAAAAGGGTAACGTGACGATAACAGAGCGGGAAATTAATCGGAGGAACGGGGGTGGGGGAGGTTGCCACGACCCTGCCCCTTCGACATCCCTAATGTATAGTCATCTCTAATTGTTTAAATAGTTAAACCTCCATTTGGATTCCAATTTATAAATTAAGTCAAATATTAATTTCAACCACAAATTCGTTGTTACTATTTATTATCTGAACATTTTATGAGAGATGTATTGCTATTTTTCTTAATATTCATCTTCATAAACCATTTGTAAATTGGCCAAATGAAGGCAAAATTTTTAGATAAAGAAGTCAACATGGTATTAGAGTCAAACGTAATGGCTTCATTCAAATCTCACATCTACTCAATTAAATAAAAGAAAAAGAAGAGTGTATATGTAAAGCTTTTCATGAAAAAAAATTATTTTGAACGATGTAATGGGACATACTGAATATAAAATGCAGTTCAATCACCTTTTAGATTAGGTAACATGTATGTCTACTTGTAGACTACATTTTGGAATGCACACAAACATTTTATATGAATTATATCATTTGATGCTTCCATCTCTTACGAGTTTTTGTGGTTGATCAGCCCATTTAGATGGATTTTGTTTTGTTTTCATCTTAACCATTCCCCTTTCATGGACTTATCCATTATATTTGGGACTTGAATGGGTAACTTCAGCTCTTTTTTGGGTTTACTTGCAAGCCTTTTTGGCCCACTTCAAGCGATCATTCTCTATTATCCATTTTTGAAGAGAAGGATATGAATACTTCGTATTCTTAATTCTTTCCTTGTGTATCTTCTGTATAGTAATCTTTTGTAGTTCAAGACAATGTTAGCGCGCATATTTTTGCCCTAAATAAAAAGTACTAAAAACATTCCACTGGACAATGGTAGATTGTATATAATCACCCTAAAGAAAAACAGTCACGCTCGGCGTACACCAGATCATTTATATTGACTTTCTTATCCATATTGTGCTACATTAATTACGTTTACTGTATTATATAATTATAACACGATATAAATTTTGGAATATAGAAGTGTATAACGGGCCAACGGTTGACATTTTGATATAGCTTGTGGCTCCGTGGGAAGTAAGCAAGAATTATTTTGCAAAATAACACAAAACAATATGCTTATTTTTCATGTACTATTCATCGTAATAGTTTAATTATCATATTCTATTAGATTAAAATTTTAATTTTAATCCCCACCAAATACGAACTATATAATATTTTCATTAAAAATTGCATATTCATAAATGTCAATCAATTATATACAACTTGACAAACTTGTACTCGTTTGCATATGGAAGAAGAAAAATTTAAACCTGCACCATTAATTGTCATGTTTTCACACAAGAAGTACTTTTTTCCTACACTCAAAAGACATCAGGATTTGGTCGTTGATGTACAATCAAGATTGGACGCAAAATGGAACACCTAACATGACATGAGGAAACTCTGTATATAACAAAAGTAGACACAAAGTGAGTGGTACAAAAACATTGTATAAAAAGAAACAAAGTGAGAATTTAAGTCTCGCAACTAAGAGTAATTCTTTGGCGAATTCGGTAATTGACCTCAACTTTTTAAGTTTTCCTAACAAGCACACACTAAAAAATTTCGGACAAGAATTTAAGTCTCGCAACTACGAGTAACTCTTTGGTGAATTTCATAGTTAAATGTCATTACTATAGTTCAACGTCTTGAATTAATTGTCATTCCTAATCAAGGATTTTGAATTTTTTTTTTATTATTAGTTTCCATTATTACTCAGATGAAAAGTATTCTTAATCTTTCTTTACAATTATGAAATTTTAATAAAGAAAATTGGAAACCTTTTAAAAATCGTCGAAACCAAAAACTCTACCGTTTTAAAAGTTTCGGTGCAACCTTTTACCTTGAACACAACCATCGGACGGCATAGACTTTAATTTATAAGACGGATTTTGCTGTAAGTTCACACTAAATGCATTGGACCATATCAGTCGGAAGTTCACACTAAACGCCAAATGCATTGGACCATAAAGTCAATAATGGATAGGTTAGGAGTTAGGAAACTTTTAAATTGAGATTCAATTAATGCACCCAGTCCCCTCTCTCCATCTCTTCTTTCTGTGTCCACTTTCTCTCTTGAGAGATTTGAGTCGAGTTTCCTTACAACACACTGAACAGTTAAGGGGGAGTACATTTGTTTCATCGAGATTTGCTGTTCAAAATGGGTTTAATTGGGAGAAAGGAGGCTTTTTTAAGGGTTCTTGCGATTGTGTTCTTGGTGCTGACGGCCTGTCTAGTGGGATTCGATACCCAAACTAAACTTCTCTTCTATACAATCTCCCGAAAAGCAACCTTTAGGGACTTGAATGCCTTATTGTAAGTTCCATTCACCTATTTCAATTTTTCGAGAATTTAAATTCAACATCTATGCATGATCACGTTGAAGCACTGCTTCTAAAATCTTATATTGTTGGAGAGGTAAAACGCATAACTGTTCAAATTTAGTCTTCAACACGTGCCTCATTTCTGTATGTGCCTATGCTTTGAACAAGATTTTGTATCATAGTAAATCTTATAAGGTTGTTTTGTAATTCTGTGTTCAGTGTTTTGGTATGGATTGATTCTGCTGCTGCTATATACAATCTGCTCCACATATTCAGAGGTTATGTCTTGCCCGGTTCTAAAGAGGACTTAACAAGCAATTACAAGTATCTGGCTTGGGGTTTGCTCTTATTGGACCAGGTAATTATTTCAACTAATTTAATCTTGTGTTATGGAAAGAATACTCCTCAACAATAGGTTTTTCTATTTGATCATTGCCCTTTTCTGCAATAGCGAAATTAGACAAATTCATTTAGGGCAATATCGATTTTTTTTTTTTACTCTATTATATTGTCTGATCATGTACAATAATACGTTTCAAGATTTACCTTAAAATTTTCACACAAAAAGAAAATCCAACTATTACGTTGCTTCCTTGAGTAAAGTTTGATTGTAATGGTGTGTTCGCACTATCTTTTGTGTATATTTCAAACTCGTAAAAACTGAAAATTCAATACCTAGCTCAAGTAGTGAGATGGAAAATGAAATGATCTAGGTTCGAGTCTAATTTTGAAGGAGAGGGATTAAATGCTTTGATGACAGAGAAATTAAAGATTAATTTACTAGTGATTACAATTTTAAATTGGATTAATTATTAATATAGTGTTAGGGAGATTGTAGTCTAGGTCCCCCAACCTAGGGAATACAGCATTTGAGATCCAAACCTTCAAGATTGTAGCACTTGAGTCCTAAGCAAATAGTTTATATCTACTTCACTTATAAAAAAATATTTTTTTGTTGTTAGAAAAGATTTTAAACCTTGTTCTCAATTAAATAAAAATAAAAAATAATAATAACACTTCCCCATTTGTCGACCGTCTTTACCCAGGGTGTGCCAAGCTACCGTCCCAAGCAGGGATGGGAGATATATGAGGAACAAGGGTCAGGAGGTGGGAAGAAGTTGGAGGCTAAGGGTTGGTTTGATGGTAGGGGTCGGGGGAGTAGCCGGGGTTGGTTTGCCTTTTTCTATTTCATTTTTTTTTTTTTGCCATTCTCGTTTTCTTCTCTAATTTCTTCCTTTTATTTTATTTATTAATATTTAGTGTTTACTTATTTTACCCTTCAAAAGTAAGGCACATTAAAATCACGTACCAAGAACAAATGTGCTACGAACCCTAAAAAATTAGAAGACCAAATTGGCAGAATAAATAATAATTTGGCACTCATTTGTGCAATTATCAGGTTCTTGACTTTCTTATTGGGTAAACGTTAAAAAAAAACATTATGGGGGCATACATAAAATATCACAAATGTTGAATGTGACATGTCACATTACATTTATTTCCCAACTGTATTATATAACATTTATAATGATAGGTGATCAATATATATGATTCACATAATCCTCTACCTTTATGCTCTATCTTGTGTCAACCATAAAACTTCAACCATACAAATTAAATACCTCTATTATTAAGTCTATCACGAAATAGGGCATGCCTACTTAGGAGGTTCGGTATCGACCCCCATTATATTTATTAAAGAGGGTCAGCTATCCAGCTAACTTTTCTAATTATTGGATAATTCATAGATAGAGTTAAAGAGCGAACAAAAAGAAATTTCGATCAAAATACTATAAGAAAGTATAGTCGTTACAACTTTATCGTTTCAAAAAAAGTTATACAAAAACATTGAAAGATAACACTTGCTTTTGGCCAACATGTACTCTTAGACATTGTCATAACAAAACTCTGAAACTATAAGAAACTCTGATACCACTTGACTCATAACAGAAGTAAAAGATTTACCAGCGTAAATTTTAAAAATAAGAAAGCTCAAATTCTCGAAGAACGAAACGTGTATGCAATCAATAATAATGTCGGAAACGTTCAAAAAGCCTTTAAATAGGCGTTAAAAGAAAACCTAAAAACATAGAATAGTAAAAAAATTCAAAAATAGCGAAAATGAGAAATGAGAAATAAGGAAATTAATTATTTGGAGGCCTAAACGAAGGAATTTGGTTAAAATCCTGAGATCTTGGGACTTTGCCCGAGTCCAATTTTTCAGGCCGTTTTCAATCAACCAACCAAATTTCAGCCCATTCCGACACCGTCGCGACAAATGTCAAAATTGCCCCTAGCCCCTTTTTTTTTATCAATTTTCTGTCCAGCACTTCTTTAAACTCCAAAACTAGTTGTCCTACTTCACAAACTTTAAAGAATTTAAAGACGTATTTCTTGAGTGTTCGAGTTCATTTACAGCACGAAAGAATAATAGCGCTTATGGATTTAACTTACTGTTACATTTGATTTTTTTCCACCGGCGAAATTCTTAATAAGTATTATCATTGAAATAAGTAATATGACATGAACTCCAACTTCAAATTATCAGCTTATTTTTGCACTTTGCTTAAATATCCCTTCTATCACAGGCAGCAGTTTACACAGTATTTGCAGCCAATTCAGCGGCGGTTCAGGCATCAATGTTTGCATTAATTGGTGAGAGCAGTTTACAGTGGATGAAGCTTTGCAATAGATTCACAAGGTTCTGCACTCAAATTGCTGGCGCTTTACTGTGTGGTTATGTTGCATCTATATTCATGGCTGTGATATCGGCCATGTCTGCTTACAATCTGTTCAGGTTTTATTCTTCAAAGCAGTTCCTTTTGTTGAAGGGCAAATAAGACGGAATTTTCGTAATAAATCTATGTAACTCAAGGCGGTGTCTTCAAAGCAGTTCCTTATAGTTGAGTTACGAGAATTTATGTACGTCGTACCAATAAAAAGGTCTGTCGTATTTATTTACTATACATGAAGTATTAGTCGTTTATGGTCAAAATACTACGATCATATTTGTTAAAGAAGGATTGAAGTACGTTTTTCGTCAAAAAAGATCTTTAAGTTGACATTAAAAAGGCAAATTTACCTTTGAGTTTGTTGGGGGCTGAAAGACTTCCTTTAAGTCTGAAATTAATACAGAATTTCAGGGAGTTCATTTGCACCAGCAGAATTGATGTAGAAGCAAACAGATACAAGACAGCAGAAATCAACAGAAACAGAAATCAACACAGCAGAAAATAAAACCATCAGGAAAGAAAAATGAAGAACATATTTTGGAGCAGAGCCTTGATTTATCCACAAGACTTTATATGATTTACAATCTGAAATCATCAGAAAGAATTTCTGCGGATTTACAAGAGTTCACTACTCTATCTCGTCTCACTTTCTCTCATTCTTGAGTTACCTCCCATTCATACAACAAATACAGCTATTTCTAGACACAAAGAGGTATAAAAATTAGTTATTAACTACCTAACTAACTCAAGCTCCATATAGTTGAAGATTCCAACCGAAATCAGTTGCAAAAATAGTTTGAAAACGGCTCCAATTCAACTAATTTCTGATCGATCTAGGTTGCTGAATTCTATCTTAAAGAATCATGTTTTACAGAGTTTAACAAAGTAAAATAAAAATTTTGAAAAAAATAAAAGGCAAACATGGAAAAAAAATGAAATCATATGTGAATAACCTTGATCTCTATCGAATGCATTTGCAGTGAATTCAGGATATGTCATTTTGAATTTTAACAAAAAAAAATTGGATAAATTACCCTTTCATTGGCGGAAATGGCCGTTAACTGGTTGCATATATTTCACATGCCATTTTGCAGAAGGCCAAATTCTTCAATCCACTACGAAAAATTAAAATTAAAAAATAAAATAAAAAGATTAAATACGTTTAGTACCTAACTTTTCACCCTTTTAAAGATTTTTCCCTCGTCTTTTTGTTTTGTAAGAATTTCAACTCCAACTTTTCATTAATTAATGCTATTCGTCTTCACTAAAAAACTTGTTAAAAAATTATGTTAGAGGACATTAAAATGGTGTAATTTCCCTTAAAACTCGCAAAAATAAGAAAATATAGTTTATATATATATAAGAATAAAAAAGAGAGAAGAGAAAAATCTTTCGCTACAATCCCCACCCCAATTTCTACTCAACTTCTTCTTCTCTACCATAATTTGGGTAATATGTTAAAAGGGCTAAGTCCAACATTGAAAGACTATAAAATAAATAATTAACATATAAAGTAGGATTTCTCTAGATGTACAAAATCTTGTACAAAATGGATTACAAAATGGCCAAGTGGCGCCCCACTATTGGAGGGGCGCCTGTTGCGTCAGGCGCCCCTCCAATAATGGGGTGCCACTTGGCCATTTTGTAATCCATTTTGTACAAGATTTTGTACATCTAGAGAAATCCTACTTGGAGGATGCTACAAGTATAAAGTATTGTGTTACCCCTTTTAATAAAGTATTTTAAAATGGAACTTCGTACCTTACTTTAATATGTATCAAAGTTCATTAAATTTCAACTAACAATTCGATCTAACTAAAATTCAAAAAAGCACACGGATCCAAGAGTGCTCTAAACAACAAAATAATGGATTAACAGAATTTTGAGGTCAAATAATTATATTAATTCACAGACAAGCAAACGAAAGGCCTGGACTAAATAAAAAATAAAAATTCGATAACTAATTTAAAATATATAAAAAAATGTAAACATAATGGTTAATAAAATGTTCAACAAATAATCTCAATATTCAGATAATAAAAATGCATAAATGAAAATAAAAAACTGCATCTAAAACTACTAAAAAGATAAGGTCTAATGCTGATTCAATATCTAAAATAAACTAGCAAGAATCATAGGGGTTGGGGGGCTGGAATAATAGAGAGTAAGCATAGGGCTTATTCTCCACATGCAGCAAAGATTCCAATTCCAAATATTCGTTCCCGTCGATAGTTGAAATTCCTGATAACTCGTGATATTGTTCCAATGACATTGGATCGTGAGTCGAATATATTGGCGATACCATGGTAATGGGAGCTGGATTACTGTATATATCTGCATTCTGATATGGAGGAGCATCGTAAACATCTGGGAAAACCACATTATCGGGATTCTGATAATTTGGAAGACAATATGAAGGAGCAGGATGAACTTCTAGTGTATGATCCTTTATTTCCTGCACTGCTGCAACTTCATCGTTGTTGTTATTTGGTTCTTGAACCTCATTTTTGTTGGTCCTTGGTCGTTTTCTAGTGCTGTTGTTCCATTTTGCATCTTTGTTGTAGACCTTACACAAAACCCAATCGTCCAACTACAATAAAACACTTTGCATGAAAATAAAATTCTGAGAACTCTTTAAAAAATTTCAAGATTAATGCGTAAATAAAAAATAGTTGTACCTTCATGTCATCTGGACCCTCTCGTTCGCGGGGTGGAAGATTATTCACTCGATATTCGTGCATAATCCAGGAAGTCTTCACACCCTTTGGTTTTTCATTGTAGAATACCAAAGCCTTCTGATATCCAATAATTTCACCATTGCGTTTGATTTGTTTGTCAGCCCCGGTAGCTTTCCAGTATCCTTCTCCTGCAGCTCGATCTGGCCGTTGCCCATTTTTATACTTTCTATTCCTTGGGGTGAAGAAGTACCATTCATGCGGTCCAGCGGGCTCGTAATCTTCTGTAACAAAATAGCACGAACAAAAAATATATCAATCCATTCTAAAACCCTACCCAGCTTCACTTAATTAACAAATAATATAAAAATGATTGAGTTTCATCCTACAAAACTAAACAAATTAATGTAAAGAAATTAACGAAACAGTTCATCTTACTTGCAAGTTGTTCAGGGTTGAACTCGTATAGATTAAGGACGTTTATCTTGTTCCGAGGCAGCTTCTCATTCCTGATCTTTTTGATCAAGTAGTCATCAATAAGTTCGTCATCCCTTGGCACAAATCGAAAACCCGGAGGCAAACTGCCAAAGTATTCTTCATCTGTAGGCCTTGAGAAATAATCAAGATAACTTCCAAAGAATTCATTACCAGTATACGAAGTTGAGGGAATGCTATCATCTATAGGGTACGTAAGAGCAGCAGTTATAGTTTTTCTAGGGTCACTCGCCATCTTAGGACTCCTAGAAAACCCTAATGAAGACTGGTGTTGAATGATGTTTTCTCCGAGTTACAAGTTTAATCGAAGCCAAACGTTTGAGATTCGTTTTAAGGTTTCACGAGTATTTAAAGTAAAATAGAACTCTAAACAGATAAATTTGAATTGAATAAGGATATACATGGATGCTATGTGATAAAGTTTAATTAACTAATACAACCATGCATGATGATAATTAGAATTTTAAAAAAATTCAAGAATTTCATTGGATATTATTGACTCAGAATTTTTTAATTTCTTTTCCAAAAATAACTTAGGTACCGAATTTTTATGAATCCATAGTTGATTAATGTGTAAAAACAAAAAACTTTGCAAAATATATGGAAAAAAAAAAAAGGATGGCAAATTCTGTCCACCGCAAATAAATAGATAGCACAGGACTGGGGGGAAGCTCTATCTTCAAATCTCGCAAGCATACATTGATAATCATACAACTTCGAAATTATTTAAATAAAAATTGCTTAATTAATTATCTCATAAGTTGAAGATTTTTCTGAAGTCCGTGTGCCACCCTCCCCCAAGAGCCTAAATAGATTTCGGTATTAATCTCATATATATATACACACACACACTCGAGTATACTTTTTGGGAGATGACATTTGTCTAGAGCTTTATTAAGAATTAACCTATTTTTCTCACTTTTCGTTGTATATATGCAACCATGAAAGTTTATATTGTTGTTCTTGGAGTATAGATTCCTCCTTAAAACAATCTAAATATACAAACATTGACAGAATTATCTTAACATAATTTGCACACCGTAACAATATGATCGATAGGATCAGAAAATTAATTCAAGCCTACCGACTTCACGATATTTTCTTAGAATGAATTTACTGCTTTCAAAGATACTAAATGTGTTCAGCAATCGTTTCTGAAGATAGAACGAATTTTATCTCCTACGAAAGCAGTACATTAATCTACAAGAATTTCAATGAACTTAATAAAGTGTTTCACTTCGAGAACAATATCAGACCAAGAGAGAACAAGAGAGAGAGATTCAAAGAAGAGAGTTTGCATTGAAAGTTTCCTTCAAGCCTTTTGAAAACAGTTGTCACTGTTCGACAACCCCAAATTCGAACAAACAACATTGTTCAGTATGAAATATTGTATCTGTTACGTCAATTAACCTGAAAATAAGTCAATCAAAATTAATTTCATTAAGTACCCAAGAATTTGATTAATTATAATTTGGCCCAAATTAACAAGTTTTAAAAAATTTGTCCAAATAAGTGTGTGGCAATTTTAAATAAATCAAATTCTTCATTAATTTATAGTTTCAAGTGGGTTATATTGATAACAAATATGTCATTCAATTCTAAATGATTTTCAATAAATAAATATATCACGTTAATCATCTCGTGGAGTAGAACGTGAATATGCTTGGTCCAGTTAAAATTGAAGTACGATTCCCACTCAAATTGGAGCTCAAACTTGACCTAATTCACTAATTAATAAACCATTTCCAACGTATATTTGCTGGTCAGGAAATAATTTTTAATAATTAAATAAATTTATCACTTATACGTATCACTTAATTGTGTATTACAAAGTTAATGAGTAATTAATATAGTATATTTTTATAATCTTGGATATGAATTATACAAGGTTATTTTCTATTTTATTTACTAATGTAAGAATACACTTACTAAATTATTAAATTTAAAATTGTTTTTAATAATTATATAAATTAACAATTTGGTACTTTAGTAATCCAAACTTGTAGTTCTTAAGTGTCTCACGAATACAGATGTACTTGTGCTTAACTGATTTAAAAACAACAAAGACAAGTAAAAGTTGATTTTTTGGAGGACTAATTGAAAATGTGTATTAACGTACTATATCTTTACGTCAAACTAGCTCAACTTTAGTGTATTAACGTACTATATCTTTACATCAATTAATAACACGTTCAATTGTGTTCAGTTTTGTGAGAATAGTTGAATTAATCATCCAGGATTAGAAGTATATTTCAATCTCCTATAAGAACGTAGGGGGATTGTTACCGAATCTAAAATATATAATAATAACTTCACAAAGATTAAATACTTCACTAAAAAATATTTGGTGATCAAGCAAACAAAATACATTAAATACATAACAATCACAACATGAATGGGTAAAAACAATTAAAAGCAAACAAAAATATTAATTAGGTTAAGGTTAAACTACGTCAATCATCGCAACATTTAAAAATCTACTTCCTATTAAAAAAAGTAACAAGAAATATAAGAGATAAAAGAGATACATTTCAAAATTGAAGAAATTAAACATAAGATTAAAGATAACACTTAGAACTCGTCCCTTTGGTTGGATTTCTAGAGTGGAACTTGCTTTGAGTTCCTTCTTCTTCAATTTCCCCCAAAAAAATTTCTAAGCTTCTCTTATTTTTGTTCTAATTCATTCTTCTCTTTTTGAACCTCTCCAAGTCTAGTGCAAATTCCCCTAAAAATGGTATTCAAAGGGTTGTCTTGTTGCGCTAGAGTTTTGTGCATCCACTTTTCTTCAAAACTCTTTTAACCTTTTCTTTCTCCCATCAATGTAGCTCAAGATCAACTCTATTACATAAATTTATTCATTTTTTCTTTTTAGTCTCGCACACCTAGTGCAGGGGTTGATGGATCTGGCAATCATGCTAGAATTCTGGATGAAACACCACGAAAGATAGGAGAGGCATATGGGGGATGTACCAGTGAAGCCTAAGGTAGTTGGATCTACTATGGGTATAGTTCATTGATAAGTGCATTTTATCCACTTGTTCGAGGTCTAAAATAGAAATATTTGATAGTTTTTCTAACAAAATATATCTTAAATTGTTGTATTTTATGTTATATATGTAAAACTAATGGTTGAACGAGGAATCGAAATAGAGAAGCGAAAATTGGTGAAAAAGTGCAAAATCCAAAGTTTAAGGACCAAATTGTAATTATTCAATAGTTGATTCGAACCCAAGACGATACTTTGAAGATTGCTAGGAGACAATTGGATGGAATTAGAACTCAAAAAGGAATGGAATATGATCAAAATATTATCAAAATCAATTTTCAATCGCAAGTCATATTCCATATTTTTAGCCGAATATTGAAACCCATTTTTGACACAGTAAACGTCCGACTTGGAAACTTTCTACATCTAGAAAAGTTGTAGCCCTTTTCAACGCACTTTGAATCGTCTAAAACCGATATCGGGAGAGAAAGTTATGGACAAAATACTGAATGTTGTGTAAAGACGAAAAATCTGCACGTAAAAGCAACTTTTCTTATTAGATTGGAAATCTTTTGGAGCTAATCTAGACATGATTTTCAACCAATTTTCTAGAGACCTTTCATATATATCTCATACTCCAATACTCATCAATTATTATCATCAAATTGGGAGAATTCGTAGTTTTTGTGAGAAGAGAATTTGCAAGAATTCAATCAAGTGAAGATTCAAACTTGATTTTTGAGTAAAGAAGAAAAGTCGCAAGTGGAGATTCATCAAAAAATCATTGAAGATATTCAAGATTTCAAGATTCATCTTCATCTTCATCTTTTTCAATTTATCAAAAATTCGGGTTATGTCTTTTCACTTAAATATGATTTATTATAATTTTGATATGTTAGACTAATTTTATACATTGTTAAGATGAGATGAACCCTTATTATGATATTTTTAGTTTTTAATTAATTATTTTGATTTTAATTTGATTTGTGAATGTTTATTATCGCTTTGTCGATCTTTTCAATTGTTTGATCACCAATTGAATTGTCGGTAGATTTTATTGTTATCGAAAGAGACAGTAGGGTTTAAGCACATTATAATAAACACAATAATGTTCGATAAATGATAGATATATACCTCTATAATTTATATGATTTCAATAGGTGTTCTAAAACTTGTTAATGCATTTATTATGTTTGCATCTTTCATCGAGAGATAGAAGGGTCACATGAGGGGAATATATTTGATCGCTATCGAGAGAGGCTTTCAATTAAATTATGAACATTGACCAACATGAATGATTTCAGTCACTTTAATTGTTATACTAAAAATGAAATAATAAAGAAGATTCGAAATCTTAGCAATGCATCTCACATATTTGAAAAACACATTTACTTACTTTCATTAGTTTAATTGATAATTTAAGTATTAGTATAGAAAAAAATCACAAAATTTGTTTGCTATTCGATTAAAGTTGAAATTAATTTTAACTTGATCAAACACGTAGTTCTCGTAGGTTCGACTATGTTCATCATTATATTACTTGTCAACGATCCTGTACACTTGCGGATTTTCAAATGATCATTCATCGAATAGCAAAAGTCAATCCTAACTATAGCAGGAATCCAAGTTATGCTCTTTACGATTCGTTACTTTCTCAATGCTTCCCCTCCCACCACCCTCGGGGATTTTAGTTCTAGACACTGAGAATAACAGACTAGCAACTAGTGAAGCAGCTGGAGAATTGTTTGAGGAGGAAGGTATCCATTGATACACCTTTAGTTGAACACATGAAAATGAACAGGCTTGAGATAATGAACTCTTTAGGATGCATGATGGGAAGAAATGAAATGGACAGGCCAGTGGAGACTAGGGGAGAAGTATTAGAAGCCCAAATGGTGTAAATGGGGGTGTAAACTGTGCAATAGGGTATTCTATTACCGGTCTGGAGTGTAGGCACCGAAGGTGGTTTTTGAAAGACCATGTTGGCGAAGGGGAACGAGGAAGAGAGTGGTGGTGGAATGCATTGTTTGTGG
Source organism: Fraxinus americana (assembly GCA_035079005.1). Taxonomy (NCBI): domain Eukaryota; kingdom Viridiplantae; phylum Streptophyta; class Magnoliopsida; order Lamiales; family Oleaceae; genus Fraxinus; species Fraxinus americana. The sequence continues at coordinate 1,935,601 of CM068717.1, read as the reverse complement.
AAGATAGAAAGAGGGAAGGAGAGGGGTGATGGGGTTCGGGGCAAGGAGAGGACACAAAACCATCGAGGCAGCAAACGGTTAAGTTTAGTGGGGTGTAGGTAGGAAATTAGATGAGCTACCACTTTATGATATCACGAGATTTGTTGTCCTCATTTGATTGTTTCTTTAACTTATGCTAATTCTATAATAAATATTCGACGACGATGTCAAAATATTAATGACAAACAACAATATTAACCCGGCTCACCTTGTGAAAGTTGTTATAATAAACATTTGAGAAAGATCAACGAAAATAAGAACTTTTCGTATTCAATATTTTCAGCAGCAGTTTTTATTTTTACTTTTCGACAATATAAGAACTTGTGAAAGTTGAGTTTATAATAAATATTTGAGAAAGATCAATGAAAATAAGAACTTTTCGTACTCAATATTTTCAAAAGCAGTTTTTATTTTTATTTTTCAACAAAATAGCAGATTAATTAAGCTCCTATTTGGTACCGCTAAAAAATTTAATTAAAATCTAAATCAAAGTAAAAAACATTAACCACACTACCCACAACTTTTCAACAATATATTTCATCGACTTTTATTAAATCTCCTAAAAATCTGATTATAATCTCTACCAAACAGAGGCCAACTCAAAAACATCCAAAGATAAAATACGTACAAGGAAATGACGAGCCTGTTCACATGCTTATTTTGCGATGGACAGCTTCATTAACTTCACAACATACATAGAAGTACTGGATACTCACGAAGAATGCCTTTTGTTGTCCAATTCTTACTTACCACCCAGACGACAAATTTTAACATCATAAATAAAATCAATTTCCTGTTCATCAATGGCTAAAAACTGATCTATTGCAAATTTTAGACCATCCAATAAAGCAACACATTCTCCCGAATGCAGTGTTATCATCCAAAAAACAATTACATACCCTCTCATTCCTACATATGGCATCAACATTCAAATTTATACGTTCAGTATATTGAATAGTTCAGTTGCCCCCACAAGACACATTCACCAGTCTCACAAGGTAGCATGCTCAACTGATAGAAATTATAAGTTTTTTAAAGAGTCAAATATATATATAGTGCCGTGCCAAAAAACCAAATTATATCAAAGAAATCCAATTTATAAAAACTTGATAGAAAATTTGTCTTATCGAAGAGAAAAATCCAGATAATCAACAAAAAGAAAATTCTTGGTCTGAAGTAATGAAGAAATGCATAAAGCGTTGATATTTCCCCATCCAGATATATTCATCCTTCAATAGCCGCAGACAGAAATGCTCTTCCAGGTTGCCTATTTGCCAAAGGTCCATGACATCCAAGAAGCTGCATGATGTAAATAGTTCATTACTATCTTCATGAGGGCGATGACTCCTCTAACAAGAAGAAAATAAATCCAAAATGCATTCTAGCTAAGGCTAATTAAAGGAACCAAATGATAAGGTGGAATAGTATTCGATGTTTTAGTAAAAGTCAAACCTTTGCATTCACGCCATCAGAAATGATCCTGTTCTCAGATTTCCATTTAATATAATCTGGGCGACTGTACTTTGTGAATCCCCTGAAAAATCAAGATAATTTAAATAAGCAACTACTTATAAGAACTTTCAATGGTTAAGTTATTAAGCAAAGAGAAAAAATGGAGCTAGAGTAATGCAAAGCATTACAATTCTGTTTACCAAACACAAAATGCACCTGAACAAAATGATTGAAAAGTGAACACAAATGCATCTTATAAATATAGATTTTTCTTTACATCAATAGACAACAAAATTATCATTTACATTTACGAAATGACCAAACTATACAAAGAGGAGTAACATCTCTGATAAGAATAACAAATGGGTAGGTGAATTTCATATTAAAGATGGATTAGATGATTCAATTTTCAATACATGATTTTAAATAGACTATTTAAATAAGATAGTGGAGATTTCTTGAACCGCACTGACAATTTCTATGGCCTGGAGGCAGTTTTCATGTCCTATTTGGAGACCAAGATTTAAATAAGTTTGTGCCATAGGTAAGTACAGATATCGAGTTCCTAGGATGTTTCCACTACAGCATAAATTGGACAAATTATAGGCGATGTTCAAGATTGAGAAAAGAAATTGGAATTAATCTCATACCATTTCCTGCTGACAATGATCTTTTGACGACCTGGAAACTTGAATTTTGCACGGCGCAAGGCCTCCTGAGCATGATTGCTGTTGGAATCCTTGCAGCGCACAGAAAGAAGGACCTGTCCAATGGCCACACGTGCACAAACTCCCTGGGGCTTACCAAAGGCACCCCTCATACCAGTTTGGAGCCTATCAGCCCCAGCACACGACAACATTTTGTTGATACGCAAGACATGGAAAGGGTGAACCCTGACTCTCAAGTGGAAAGCATCCTTTCCTGCAAACTTGGTCATGTACTTGTTGCAGGCAATGCGTGCAGCTTCTAGCGCCTCACTGGACACGTTCTCCTTCTCCCAACTTACCAAATGCACACAGTAGGGGAATTCATCGACTCCCTTTTTCTTCATTCCAACATCATAGATTCTGATCTTCGGATCGGGCACACCACGGCAGAACCTTGACTTCGGATAGGGCTTGTTCTTGATCTGGCGATAACACCTTGCTGGTCCTGCAAGTGATAAATAAATATCATCACATTAACGAACCATTTTAAATACATGTGCCTTTCGGGAAAAGAGCCACTTTAAATATTACACATAAATATTTTAGAGTACAACAAACAATAAACTAAACTTTGTTCCCGATTATAAACAGAGGATATGAAGAAGCCTTAAAATCACAACATATAAATTTCTTTAATTTCACAAGAAATGTCACAAAAAGAATCCCTATGAATGGCAAAAGGACGTTAACAGCAAGCTAAGAATTCAAGAAGCATTTTTAGACTACAGAAGACAGGTAAAAGAGTCCAGCTTTTGTAATTCAAAATACTCTTCACAAATACAAAGACTTTCATAATTTATTTTTTTCATATTACATTATACTTTCTTTCAAGTTCATATCTTGTATTAAACACAGGCCAACCAAATCAAATTTCATTTAACCGAAACCATATATATTATTATTAATCTAGATACTTCTTAACTATTCTTGAGGTTCTAGCTAAATTCATTGTTGAAAAAACAGAAACAAACCTTCTTTAGTTCAACCTTTGCAAGGTTTCAAGACTATCGTAACCCATTGCAGCAAATCAAAGTCTTTAAAAATCTTTAAAATAATTGTATTCAGATCCATAAGAAATAAATTATAAAAATGAATAATCTAGACTACTAGATAAGCAAAGACAAAAAATAATAAAATCAATTTAGTTTTGGTTTCCAACATATATTAACTAGATGTCTTCAGTCAAATTCCTTGACGAGAAAACACAAATAAACCTTTGCAATTTCCAAGAATTACCATAACACACCAAAGCAACATAATATAATCAATCAAAATATTCTAAAATATTCTCGGAAAATCATTAATCCCAGGTAAGCAGAGCCATAATTTCTTTTTCTTTTTTGAAGATTCGAACTTCAACATATCTATAAACGCATATTATGAATGAATTACACGCGCGCATAGCACAAGAAGAAATAAAAAAGAGCTTACTTCTCCCCATGGCGAGCTGCTCCTCTTAGTCTGTGTGAAATGCGAACCCTAACCCTATAAAGATGTAGAATGTCATTTATAGATATAATTGGGCATTTGGGCTGAGTGGGCTATAAAATAGTGAGTCGTGTATAATCCAACACCAGGCCCAAGCAGTAGAGGATTATTAACGAAAGTGAAAATTACAGCTAACCCTACTTTTCAAGATACAAATTCAAAATTCAGATTTCAACATTTAATATTCAAAAATCAGATATTTAATATATACATACACGTTTTTTTAAGTTTAATTAAATATTAATAATAGTATTATTAAAATTAATTTATATCACCCCCACCCCACATAAAATCCCTAATTTGTAAATCCCTAATTCGTAAATCCCTCCTCCCGTATCTCTCTCTCTCTCTCTCTGTCTGCTGTCCGGCGAGTACCTCCACCGTGTTGCTGCCGTCGGTAAGTTCTCCTCTCCTCCCTCTCTCTCCCCTCCCCTTCTCAATTTGCCAGCCCGTCGCCTCGCCGTCTCTCGCTTCTCTCTCTCTCTGCCATCGGCGACCAACATTTTCAGACCGCCTTCTACGCCACCTCCCCCTCCCCTCCTGTCTCCACCCAAATCCACAGCAGCGTCGCGATCGTCGGCGCGCACGACGTGAATCGGCTACGGCGTCGCGCGATGTTCTTGTGATTCACGGCGTCGCGGCTGTCCGCGCATGCCGACAGCGTTGCTTGCGCGGTGAAGAAAATCGTCGGCCCCGTCCCTTCTCCTTCTCTCTCCTCAGGCATTGCCGGCGCCATGAACGCTAAATCATCCGCTAGCTGTGCATTTTTTTTTTTTAGTGGTGGTGCAGTGATTGTTGGTGGTGATGATGTGTGATTTGTGGTGTATATGTGCTGATCTGTGTGTGGTGGTTGTGGTTCGTTCGGAGTAGTGGTGGTGGTAGTGTGGAGATGGTGAGGTAGGGGTGGTGGAGGCGCCGATAGGGGATGTGCGATAGGTGTGCAATGGGTGGTATGTGATGATGTGCAGTGTTGGTGGATCTGAGCCGCTGTAGGTTTGTGTTCTGGTGCTGTGGGTTGTGGTGGGACAAAGAGGGTTTATTAGATCTAGTGGTGGCAGTGGCTAAATATTAATCTGATCCACGCCTGTGATGTGATTATGATCAAAATTCTGAGTTGTGACCTGGTCTGTGACCTGTGACCTGAGTTGTGACCTGTGACTTGAGTTGTGACCTGAGTCGTCGGAATCGGAGCAGTCGCCGGAACGGTCACCGGAATCGGAGCATGTGACCTGAGTTGTGACCCGAACTGTGACCTAAGTCGTCGGAATCGGAGCAGTCGCCGGAACAGTCACCGGAATCGGAGCAGTCGCCGGAACGGTCGTCGGAGCGGTCGCCGATAGGGGTGGTGGAGCCGTGGAGGTGGGGTGGGGGTGGGGGTGGGGGTGGGTTAATTTTATATATATATATTTATTTATTTATTTATTTATATAAATAAATAAATATTTATATATGTGTATGTATAGGTCAAAATTTCTGATTTTTGAAAAGTGAAAGTTGATTTGTTATTTTTGAAATAGGGTAAAGATAAAGTAGTAAAACTGAAATTTTCCCGAAACGAAAACATAACGGAAATAGCACTAATTAGAGTAAAAAAGGGAGGTATAGGGTTTTATATACGCAATTAAGCCCTTGTTTGAACTCTTTTTTTTCATTTTCGAACAGTATTTTGAGTCTTTTGACCATATTTCAGCAACACATTTTTCAATAAAATAATATTACCGTACATTCAAAAATTTTCCTTATTTTTAACCACACATTTCCCATCAATAAACTATTCAAAAATATATTTTTTCGACAAAAATGGCCCTCAAACATTCCCTAAGCCTTTGAGCTTCATTTTTCAAAAACTAAGGAAATGTTCTCTTTGTCGTTTTCATCTCGTTTTCTGTTTTTTATTTTTCAAAACAGTGAAAACACATTTACTTACCTATTTTCGAAAATGAATTTCTAAAAATGAGTTTAAAATTTATAAAGAAAAACAAAAAACGGGAAAAATGTCATTTTGGGTGTTTTTGGTTAAAATCAAGCCAAAGTTTTCAAAACACGTTTTGAGTATTTTCAGTTACGCCACCAACAAAAACCACCGTCGAAGTCATCGCCACAACCGTCGCACACCCAAAAACCACCGCCACACCGCGCACACCATCGCCACAACCGTCGCACACCTTCTCCACAGCACAACCTGCACCACACCACCGTCGTACACCACCACGACCCAAAATCGTAGCACACCATTGACCCAAAACCGTCGCACAACCATCGCATCCAAAAAAAAAAGAGACAAAGCCGCCGGCGATCACTCATACAACCTCTCGCTGCTCGTCGACATCGACAGCCTTAGGAGAGAGACTACAGAGAGGAGAGGAAGAAGAGGAAGGAGAAAGAGAAAGAGAAAGACGAGAGAGAGGAAGAGAGAGAGAATGAGACGGGAAGAACACATTTTCCAATTTTTGAGTTTTTGAAAATAATTTTTCAAAATGACAAAAAGAACGCATTTTCAACAATTTCAAAATGAACACTTAAAATGAATTCAAATTTAAAAACGAAAAAATAAAACACGAAGAGAACAGCCCCTAATTTTTTTTCTTAAACTCACTTTCAGTCATATTTGCTTTCAATCAAATAATTTTTTTTTACCGTAGAAACATAATTTGTATAAGGTCTTTTTATAATGATAATCTTAATAAATAATATAAAATATGTAATTCGAGATGAATTTGTAATCTTGACAACAAACAATGAAAAAGGTGTGCATAATTTGCATGCATAGCTAAATTTGTACTTTGATTTTAGGGTTTCTAATCGACTACATGATATACGTACGGAGTTAAAATTATAGACGAAACAATATTTTGTTTATAATTTTTTTAAAAGATAAAGGATGATGATTTTCATAATCTTATATATTTTTTTTTTTTTTACATAAATAAAATCTATTTTTTCATGTTCATCATTTACAAATTTCAAATGATAAATGACTAGTGAGCCAGTGAACAAAAACAGTAAACGATACTTTTCTATATTAATCGTTCTCAATCAATTACAATGGCTATGATCTTCTTCATATATAGATGAAGAGAGAAACAAAGTAACCAATGAGAAGAGAACGACAAGGCAACAAACAAATAACAGAAAGATGAAGAAAAACGTGAAAAGGAAGAACACGTTTTATCACTTTTATTCTCTTGTTGGGCCGGACCTTCTTCAATTGACTGGGTTGTTGCTGTAACCGGATTCCAATAGAAAGTCCATCAACCCAACAGCTGAACTGATAATCCATCATCCTCCCCCTCAAGGTGGAGGTTGGTGCAAATCACCAAACCAAAACTTGGAAAGAAGACGATGAAAATGAGGAGCAACAAATGACTTTGTAAAAATGTCTGCAAGCTGAGAGTGGGAAGGAATATACCGTGGGAGAAGAAAACCAGATTTATATAAGTTCCGAACCAAATGGCAATCAATCTCCAAATGCTTGGTGCGTTCATGGAATACCGGATTCGCTGTGATGTGCAAAGATGTCTTGTTATCACACCATAGAGGAATAGGGAGAGTGAAAGGAATGTGAAGGTCATTCAGGATGTAAGTAATCCACTGCAACCCACAGACTGTGCTTCCCATACTACGGTATTCTGCTTCTGCCGATGAATGGGAAACAGTGGTTTGCTTCTTGGTTTTCCAAAAGATAAGTGATGAACCAAAAAAGACGCAATACCCGGTGAGTGATTTGAGTGAATGCAGACGGAAGCCCGATCGGCATACGTATGAGCACAAAACGAAGGGAACAAACTTTGGGAAGAAAAGTCCTTTTGAAGGGCATCCTTTCAGATATTTGAGCAAATGTAGAGCAACGTTCCAATGTGACTCGCATGGGGCAAGAACAAATGGCTGAGCTGCTGCACACTATATGTTATATCAAGTCGTGTTAAATTTAAGTAGAGGAGTCGCCCAATGAGTCTCATGTATCGTTCTGGTTCCTGAAGGAGGGGGCCTGCTTCACTAATCAATTTTGTGCCCTTTGGGATTGGCACTTGAGTCGGTTTTGCTCCTAGTAAACCTGCATCTTGAATCAAATCTAGTATGTACTTCCTTTGATTAACATACATTCCCTCACTACTTCGAGCAATCTCGAGCCCCAGAAAGTATTTAGCATAGCCCATAACTTTGATTGTAAAGGCTTGATCCAAGTATCGCTTAACAGCAAGTATGTCGTCTTCATTTGTTCCAGTGATCAAGACATCATCAACGTAAACCAAAAGAATGGGGATCCTTTGCAATTGATGTTTTGTAAAAAGGCAGTGATCATGCGCTGATTGGTGGAAGCCAAAAACACGAAGTTTAGAACATAATTCAGCATTCCATTGCCATGACACCTGCTTCAATCCATATAGGCTTCTTTTTAATTTACAAACCTGACCAGGTTGCACCTTATGAAAGCCATCAGAAGGCATCATATATACCTCCTCGTCCAAGAACCCATGTAGGAAGGAGTTATTTATATCCAGCTGATGTAGTACCCATTCTTTAGCTGCCACGATAGCAAAAAGCATACGCACAGTAACCATTTTTGCCACTGGGGAAAAACTGTCAAAATAATCCACCCCTTGCAATTGATGATAACCTTTGGCAACAGTCTAGCCTTGAGCCAGTCAACCGAACCATCTGGGTTTAATTTAACTTTATAAACCCAACGTGAACCAATAGCCTGCTTCCCAGGTGGAAGGCTAGTCAGCTCCCAGGTCTGATTTTTTTTTAGTGTATCAAGCTCAGAGTTCATTGCTTGAGTCCAATCTGCACTTCGACTAGCCTGATTATAAGAAGTAGGCTTCTGAACAATTGATAAGGTAGCTAGAAATGCAGCATAAGAGGGATTAAGATGTGGCAAAACATGATAGGGAAAAGTAGGAGGTGAGTAACCTGTTAAAGCAAAAGAATCAGTCCTACAAAGCGAATCACGATCAGCAGTTGGCATAACCTGGGTGTTGTTAATACTGGTAACAAAGTCTTAAAGCCAGGGTGGTTTGTAGTACTATGCCTAAGAGTAGGAGTGGGAATAGGAGTAGAGTGTTCGGTGGAATGTGAAGCAGGAAGATGAACAGGAATCAAAGGAAAGGAATCTGAAGTATTGTCTGGTAATATGGTAACCTCTTGTAGGCCATCAACCCTGCTGATATCATGGGAGGGAATATTTGTGTTGGTTTCACCTGAGTCAAAATCTTGAGGAAGGGGTAGAGGAGGTGAAATAGCATCTGAAACAGATTCCTTAAAAGGAAAAATGGCTTCAAAAAATTTGACATCTCTAGATACTTGAATTTGCTTGGTGGAAAGATTGTAAATCTTGAATCCTTTCTGGCCAGGATTAAGACCAAGGTAGATACATTTAAACCCCCTTTCCTCGAATTTATCCTTATGTAGCCTAGTGTTAGCCATATAGCAGAGGCAACCAAAAGTTTTAAGTAGAGTGTAATCTGGTTTTTTTTTGTATAACTTCTCAAAAGGAGTAAGCCATGTCAAGGTTTTAGTAGGAAGTCTGTTGATTATGTGAGTAGCCATCAGAATGGAAAAGGGCCAAAACTTTTTTGGTAGACTAGCTTGGAACATTAGGGACCTAGCAATTTGAAGAAGATGCTTGTGTTTGCGTTCTACAACTCCATTCTGTTGTGGGGTGTAAACACAGGTTCTTTGATGCACAATTCCAGAATTCTGAAGCAAGGTTTGACACTCACCACTATGGAATTCAGTGCCATTATCTGTTCTCAGGCATTTGACTCTTCTGTCAAATTGATTCTCAACCATTTTAAAAAAACAATCCAGTATTTTAGTGACCCGTGTTCTGTGTAAGAGTAGAAATGTCCAGGTTGCACGACTAAAATCATCCACCACAGTAAGAATATACGGTGTTCCAGTCAAAGAGTATTGTCTATATGGTCCCCAGAGGTCAACATGGACAATTTCGAATAAAGTTTCTGTATGAATAGTGCTAACAGGAAAAGGTGTTCTCTGCTGTTTTGCTCTGTGACAGATTTCGCAATGGTGTAAAAAATCAGATTCAGTGATGGAGTGTTTCAAGAAATCTAAATGTTGCAAAGTTTGTAAAGAGGTATGGCCAAGCCTGTTGTGCCATTAGAGAAGAGAATCAACAATAGGTGAAATAGAAATTTTATTAACTTCGTAAGTCTGGTTACAGGATGAAAAGGACTTAGAAATTTCTGACTCAACTATAGATCTATTGACATTATCTTTATTGCTAAACAAGAAGCTTGACTCATCTAACAAATAGAGATTTCCCATAAGCTTGCCAACTGCTAAAACTTTTTCACTCTGCAGGTCCTGCAATAGGCAAAATGAAGGGTAAAAGGTTAGTTTCAAATTTGCATTTTGTGTGAGTTTGGGCACTGAAAGAAGATTGAACTTGAAACAGGGTACATATAGTGAGTCTGTGAGATGTAATTGTGAGTTTAATTTCACATTTCCAATTTTGTTTACAGGCTTGGTTGTTCCATCCGGCAGACAAACGTTTATAGGCTGGGTTATGGTTTTAATTTCTGTCATTAACTTTTCATCTGCACAGATGTGGTTACTAGCTCCCGTATCAATTATCCAAGTGCCTGATTTCAAACAATCAAGTCTAGCCAAAAGAGAGTGATAGGAACTCATACCTGCATACTCTTTAACATGAGTAAAATTCACCTTATTCTCCATATCCATCATCATTTTTCCCTGCAAGGCTTTTTGCACTTCAAGTTTCACAATATCTGCAATATTTGTTGACACAGCAGTATCATTCTTCCTTACTTCTACCATTTGATCTTCAATAAAATCCAACGGTGTATTTGCCATATTTGCCAAAAATCTTCCATCAGCAACATTTCTCGATCTCTGCTCCTTTAGATCTTTATACCAGTCTGGGTATCCATTTAGTTTAAAACAAGTGTCCTTTGTGTGACCATTCATGTTACAGTGGTCACAGTGAGAATTCTCCCTTTCAATTGTACCAAATCTTCTAGTGTTTCCTCTTGTAACATTGTAGTTACCCCTTCCAAATCTTCCTCTACTAGACCCTCTATAATTCCCAGTTCTACCTCCATAGTCTCTCTTGTAATCAGTAGTTCTTATTAACATAGCTGAACTATCATTTATCTCAGGAAAAATAGTGTGTACTTCTCTTTGCTTTTCAACCTTGAGTACCATTGAGTATGCCTTGTTCACTGAGGGCAAAGGATCCATTACAAGAATTTGATTCCTTATATGATCAAAAGTATCATTTAACCCCATCAAAAATTGCATTAATCGATTAAAAACTGTCAGATCTGATGCCTCTTTCGATACTGCACAAGTGCAGGCAAGAATTGGCATTAAACATGCCAATTCATCCCATAATTTCTTCAATTTTGTATAAATTTTCTCATATGTCAACATTCCCTGAGAAATGCTTCCAATTTCCCTCTGTAATTGGTATAACAGAGGACCATTACATTCTCCGTATCTCTCCTTTAATTCTTCCCAAAGATCCTCAGCTGATAAAGTGTAAATAAAAGCTTCTACAATTTCTTTCGAAATTGAATTCAGTAACCATGATCTAACCATACAATCAACTCGTACCCATTGCTCATACTTAGCTGAGTTTTCGACTGGTTTTCCACAGCTTCCATTAATAAAACCCAATTTTAATTTTGCTCCCAGAGCTATCTTAATAGATCTACTTCAACTGAGATAATTTTGACATGTTAAGTGTGAGGTAACTAACTGCATCCCTGGATGATCTGAGCTTTGCAAATCCAAAGGATCTCCATTGAAATACGTCTTCTCTGCTACTTGTTTCTCTGTACCTTCATCATCTTCAGATTCCATCAGTGGCAGATCTTCGATTGCTGCCATTTTAGTATCAGTAAGCTTTATTCAACCTGCTCTGATACCATGAACAAAAAACAGTAAACGATACTTTTCCACATTAATCGTTCTCAAAATCAAATACAATGGCAATGATCTTCTTCATATATAGATGAAGAGAGAAACAAAGTAACCAATGAGAAGAGGACAACAAGGCAACAAACAAAATAACAGAAAGATGAGAAAAACGTGAACAAAAGCGTGAAAAAGGAAGAACACGTTTTATCACTTTTATTCTCTTGCTGGCCGGACCTTCTTCAATTGACTGGGCTATTGCTGTAACCGGATTCCAATAGAAAGTCCATCAACCCAACAGCTGAACTGATAATCCATCAGCCAGCTTATCTTGTCCAACCTATATAGATGATTTGGTATAGACAAGATTGAAAACGTTAAAACAAGCTAACTCATTCAAAGTTATTTACAGTATTTTGGAGTTCAATTTAATGAACTAATGGGTCGTTTACGAGTCATGGTGCAGACCATAGCTTATGATATTACAGCTGCCTGTAGTGAATTTGTGTTGGGCCTTGTGTCAGCTGCTTGCCATATCAGTGGTAAAATTCGGTTACTCCACCTATGAGGAGATTCCAAACTCTTAATTGTATATTTACAACTCGTTTTCATTTGCTGTACAGATTGAAATCCTTCTGCTATGCAGGGAGTGGCTTCAATAATGTCCTTGTGATTGGGGCTGATTCTCTCTCGATATGTTGATTGGATGGATAGAGGTACATGTATTCTCTCTGGTGATGCAGCTGGTGCTGTGCTAGTACAGGTGTGGGGTCATATCTTTTCTACACTCGGTTTTTTCTCATTGTTGTGCATGCTGGGAATTTATAATTTCTGCTTGTAGAAGTTTATGCATAAACAAGCACGAGACATCTTTCAAGGTAGTCAAGAAAGACGGATAGAAGAGGATATTGAAAATCATTTTTGTTAATTGGGGAGGGGGGCATCGTCTATGTTGTACATCATCTTAAATAGGTTTAGTATGAGACTTATTGTGCAACTGGTAGTTTGAGTCCATTGATCCACTGCCTTCTATTTCTTAAGCTAAACGCATTTTCTGCCTCGTATGTTAGATCATACTTTATGTGGACTTTGAACCCACAAGAAACCGTGTTGTCACTGTAGCAGATAAACAGATTGTGCAGGTAATGAAGACCTAATGTTGCTCTAGTTGTAGGAAGATGATTTCAAGCAAGGCCATAGATTTACCACTGAATCAGCTGTCTCTGTCTACTATATGAAACACGATTTTCTTTGCATTGACATTACTACAATTTGCAACATTTAACCAAGTGTTAGATGGGGTTTCGGGGAAGTAACATTTTACAGAAGTTCTTGTCTAAAGCATGGAGAATAACCTTTATTCTGTCAGTTCTGTCTAGCAGTCTTATGTATCATATGGGGAAACTTGGCCTTGACAGGAAAGTTGCTTTGGATATTACCCTAGAAACAATCTTCTTTGTGGGGAATGTAGTTTAATCCAAATGGGGATTCCAAAAGAAATGCTAGAAGCAAAAAGGGTGTCTATAGTTATCTCATATTGTTATAAAATGAAACCGAGCATCCATTTAGTAAAAATATTGCCTTCTTGTTATTTTTTGGCTATTAAAAGTTATGCATCTCTTCTTTTGTATTGTTAGAAGAATCTATTCATGTCCAGTTTGGTTTTTATATTGTGATTTTTCCAACTTTATTAATTTTCGAAGTTGTCTGCAGGCTTGTGATAGTGAAGTGGATTGTTTATTTGCCGTTGACTTGCATAGTGATGGTGAAGGACAAAGGTGTGTGTTGTAAGACCTATCATGTACTTATCGTGTAATTGTCAAAACGAGCAACAAGCCATAACATTTTTTGCAGGGACTTAAATGCCACCATCAAGCAAAATGAACAGATCATGTTTTAGGTTCAAATGGCTCGTTACGGCTCGTTACTAGGATTTTCCCCAAGAAATTCCTCTTACTCCTGCCTCCAGATGAATGGTAAAGAGGTCTTCCGCTTTGCTGTTTGTGTTGTGCCACAGTCAATTGAATCTACTCTGGAGAAGACCGGTCTTACTGGATCCACCTTAGACTGGTTGCTTCTTCATCAGGTATAAAAAGGAAAACCTACAATATATCATATAATGAGAAAGTAGGAGTTTGATCTATTTGATTCAGCATCTTAGCATTTCAGAAAATTTAACAGAAAATAATTTCCAACACTTAAATCAATTAATGTTCAAGGCAAGAAAATTATATTTTACATATCCAGTGCTTGCCTACAACTTAATCCAGTACATTTTACTCGATAAGTATAGGGAATTGTATGTTTTTGCCTTGAGACCTCTTGGCTAAATTGCAGGAAAACCGGAGGATTATTGATGCAGTTGCAACACGCTTGGAGGTCCCATCTGAACGTGTTATATCCAACTTGGCAAACTATGGTAACACAAGCGCTGCGTCCATTCCATTGGCACTGGACGAGGCTGTACAAAGTGGGAAGGTGCAGCCAGGCTATACAATTGCAGCTACTGGAGTCGGAGCTGGTCTTACATGGGGGGGTTCGGCAATCATTAGATGGGGATAAAGTGCTAAACCATTTATTGATCAATGCAGAAGAATCAAGAGTGTCTGCTACGCCATTCAGTAAGTTTTTTAGATACAGTTTCATTCCTGAATATCCAATTAATAGGAAGGTTCATTGACATTATCTTCTTCAGTTCGTTTTGGTTTAGTTACTGATATCAAACATAAGTAAATTTTATTCTTTGTCGTTCAGGCCAAATTTTTTCAGCTTTAACTGTGGGTTTAATGTTATCTTTTACTGTTTTACATTCTCGACCTCAGTCAAGTCTCTCAACTTAAATAACCAACCAGATTAATAGAGTGAATAAATTTGTAACACAAAAACAACAATTGGACTAGAGAATGTGATGGCATTATGAGGTCTCAATCGAACAGATCAAGTAAGCTCGATTCGACATAATATGAAAGTTGTTAGTTCGAAAGCACCAGGGAAGGCAAGAAAAGTGAACAGAACACTTGGTTGACACCAACTTAAGTTGAAGAAACTTATTCAATGGTCCATGCTAATTGCTTTTGGTCCCAAACAATAAATGACATTTCTTAGGGTGTGTTTGAGCCACATTATTTTGAAAGAATGTATTCTGGAATAGTAGATTGATGGAGAATGTGTGGTTGAAAAAGAAGGAAAAGTTGTTGATGTGATGGAAAATATTATTTTATTGAAAAATATATGGTTGAAAATGAGTAGAATAATGAGAATGAGAATTTGAATGTGTACCAAACAGGGACTTAATGTCATTTGTAATGGTAACCGGTCGGTTTATAGATGAGTTCTTTTGGAGTAGTCCATCTGGCTTGAATCTACATGCTTGTAATTTCGTTTCTCAAGAAATTCGCACAATGTAAGACCCTGAATTTGAGATGCTATTTTCGAGAATATCCAGACAAGAGGTCAAGAAAATAAAGAGAGAAATCCTTACAAAAATGGTTGAATGAACATAGTTCTTTTCTGAATGTTAATTTTATATTTTATGACTTTCAAATTAGTTTAAATTTTGGATATCCTACCAGGAACATGCTATTGAGATCCAGCATTGAAATTTGCTGTATGCACACCTGATTTGGGAACTTTTACTCAAAATGTTACATAAGGGAGATAGGGACTTTTTAATGATGCACAACTCAACTTGGCACCTCCCACCTACCCCATAAGTCCATTAAATTCCACCTCTTCTCATTTTGGTGGCCAGGTATTTGAACAAGTTATCCTTAATATGATCTCAGACTCAGACTCAAAGATGGCAACTTGACCAATTTTAAAATCTGACAACTCATTTGAACATTTTGGACTCTGATAGCAAATGAAGACTTAAAATTTAATATTAACCAATTAACTTTGTTAGTACGAGTACCCCAACTCTTTAGTCCGTGGGATTTTATACTTTAAATGCATACACAATACATTGTTCAGATTTAAATATTATAATAAACAATATTTTAATTTCCTTTTCTTTTTCGATCTCAAAAATGTTTGCACGGATGAATTTACAGGTGTTGAGATGGGAAAATTTAAGAAAAATTCTACTTGTACATAATTTGCCTTACCTAAGGGTGTCCACCCTCTCACATGGGGTGGACCCCCCGTATACCTAAGGGTCCACTCCATGTGAGAGGTTGGACTCCCTTAGGTAAGACAAATTATGTACCAATAGCATAGCTCAAAATTTAATTACTGATTTAACTTTTATTTTTTTGTTCAAAATTCAATAAAATCTTGTCATCTGACATTATATAAATCAACCCGTAAAAACAGCTTGTACAAGTAACATTTCTCATTCAATCTTCATAAATGAATTCATTTACAATCCCTAGGTACAAAATCTCTCTTTCAGCATTCATTGCAGACTAGCACAACAGCCCACTTGTTTGATACAGTCAACTATCTGATAGCAGTATGTCCTCAAGTTAAAATATAGGTAGCGCAAAAATTAGAACTTAGAACAGTAATGTACTAATCAAAAAGGCATTAAAATCATGTCGAATCTTGCCGGTTCATAAGATTACAGAGTTCAGTAGCTACACTTAACATTATGACACTGACTATTTCTGTATCATACGCATTTTTATGTATAAATTACACGAACAAAAAAAATACACGAATAAAGCCACTTCAAAGAATCGCGAGAACTAACAGCTGTTATAGCAACACTCAAAACTCCCCATCTGCAGGTGTAAAGTCTTTGCACTTTGCCTCCAAAAACTTTTCTTTAATTTAACAGAATTGCGCCGACTGGAGGAATGATCACCATACATCACGCAGATACCGTCCAGTTGTTTGCAGATTCTTTACCATGCTCTCAGATTTAGAGGTGTCCAGAGATCCCTGAAACAATAACCAGTGGGATTAATTAGGTGCAGGCTTAATCAGCTAAAGAAGTTGACCTTATCATTGCCTCAAGCAATTCTCCCCTCAAAATCTCAAATAGAGCCTAAGTTGTGTATATAAAAACTGATTGGTCACGGTCACATAGTGACATAGACAATATTTACCAGAGGCGAAATATTGCAACAATGGCTTGTGGGAAGGTGGACTATAGAGTATTCATGAAGAAAAATAAGTTAGAATGTCGTCTACTATACAGTCTACCACGAACCAAACCAGCGGGAAAGGTGTGGAAATAAAAAGAAAAGCCAAACTGGCACAAAACAAGATACCTTCTCTTGCATAATAGTGTGAAGAGTTCGGTGAACATCCCGGGCCATTCCTTTGGCATCACCGCAGACATATAAGTAACCTCCCTCGGAAATCATGTTCCAGATAACTGAAGCCTGTGATTTGAATACAATATGCAATTACAAATCTCTGAACTTCTATTAAAATCTGAAGCCAAAAACTAGTTAGATAGTAATAGGTGGAAAAGGTTGCATACCTTTTCCGTCATCTTATGCTGCACATATTCCTTAGCTGGTCCTTCACGTGAGAAAGCTATCACTAGCTCGGAAATTACAGCAGCTTCAACATACTTACTCAATTCTTCCTCATAAATGAAGTCCTGAAAATTGCATGAAATTAATTTAGAAATCTTATAACTAATATGTTTCTCGAAAACGCCAATGCTACAAATGATTAGTGATTTACTAACCATTTTACGGTTTCTGCAGCCGAAAAATAATATAGCAGGACCAAGCTCTACTCCTGATTCGAGAAGGGCTAATCTTTCCTGAAATTAACAGATATTTGTTGTATCATTAACTATTCAGCATTAGGAGAAGCTAGGACCACGGAGTATGTAACATGAAGTGCTTTCTCACAAACCTGAAGGAAACCCCTAAATGGAGCCAAGCCCGTACCAGGGCCGATCATTATGATTGGCACTTTAGGATCAGCCGGGAGTTTGAAGTTAGATTGCCTAACAAAAATGGGCGCCCAACTGCAGTCTACGCTTTCCTCCAAAGAAACAGCATTCTGGAAAGGGATAAACAGTGAGCAACCACGCTTATGAGAGATTGTACAATTTACATGAAATAAGCTTATTAAACTCAAAGATAGCATGTCCAACAAATATACAAGTCCTGATAAATCTAGAACAATTTATAATATTCAGGAAACTGTACACTGTTCCTTTGATAATTAACTATTTCTATTCACTAGCACTTTCCCATATTTTTATTCACTCAGCTGCTATTGGAAATATATAAACCGAGTACAAAACCAATACCTTCATCCACGTTGAGCAGACACCCTTATGAATTCTTCCAACAGGTGTTTTCTCGTAGACCAGTGCACAAGTTACATGAATCCTAGAGGGTGCTATCCTGCAAAACATATATCGCAGACGATTAATAGAATTTTGGAAAAAGAATGAAGAATTAAAAGAAACAAAATAAAATAAAACAATTACAAATTTTTCTCATGTTATTACATCTCATGAAATAAAAAATGTGATCGTTTTCATTGTCCACAAAAGACCTCATATCATAGTCAGCTGATGGGAACAGGTTAGCAATAATAATAATGATCGTTCCAAACATATTCTGAAAGCCCAAGACAAAAATTTCCTTTTGGTTGCACTAATGTGCAACGCGTGGTGTAATGCTGTGAGCATAGAGAACAGCGGGGCTGGGGAAATAACTACTCACTTTGGGGAGGATGAGATAGAATAATATCTAGGCTGCAGACGTGGCGCAATGGCTGCGAAGAAGACACCAAGTGAAGGTTTGGCAGATGGAAATTCTACCATGACCTCGAGCAGGCTTCTCTGACTTGCAACTACCCACTGTGCATATTCATCCTGAAGAAGAAAGTGATGCTCTTAGTGTGATTTTTCAACCAAATTCAATATCAAGATATGGACTGAACATAGCACACCTTTCCAGAAGGGGATGCAAGATATCTTAGTCGATCTTCTTCACTTGGATCAGAAGCATGTGCCGCTAAAGCAATTAAGGCAGACTGGAAAACACGTGTAACCAACCATTAATACTCAGTTGTTCTTCCCAACGTAAATCCAGGAATAATTTAATAAATTGGAGCATAACCAACCTTTTTGGGAGAACTCAAGAGATCTGCATATTGAGCAAGTGCAGTTCTTAGCGTGCAAGGTGGGAAGGGAGGTAGTAAGGAGCTTCCGCTGAGTGGGGTGCCATCCTCTTTATCAGTGTGAATGGAGAAGTAAGTATCAGGGGACAAATTTAGTAACCTTTCTGCCTCCATCACGGTTTCGATCAAATTCTCGCAGTAGACACCAACATGGTCCCCGGTTTCATACCTAAGGAGAAAAGTAAAGAATAAATAAACAAGATCTAAATAAAACTAAACCCTTTTACTAGTTTAACTATTACGAAATCAAGTATTATGTGGCAGATGATGTAGAGCAGAAACTTACGCAAGTCCAGTGCCAGAAATATCAAATTCCAAATGAGTGCAAGAACGATCGGATGCTGTAGTGTGAAGCTCCTTCTTCGCAGCCACGTTAGCTCTTCAAGAAAAATACTTAAATGTTAGGGAACGTCTGGAAGAGAGACACATATCTTTGTAAACTAAATAATTGAGAAAAAAGGACCACCAAGAAAAAATTTATATCTCCTTCAATACCTGCAAGGATGTTGAACATCATAAATGGTATGACCATTGACATGAATTGATCCATTCTTCAGAATTGACGCATCTGGGCGATCATGAAAAACAACACGATATTCTGGGACAGCAGCAGTGTATGGAGTATTAACAGTTGCATCATCCTCATCACGGAGAAAAATATCCAACTCGGGCCACAATAACTCACGCCTATATTCACCAAAAATTGATCAGAATTATTGAAGCTACAATCTCCTTGTCTTTAAAGATAAAGGTGCTCATTTCAAATAATAATACAATCTGAATACCATGCAGCAAAGTCATCTTCAATGCATTGATCATCATCTCCAAGACCCACTGGGACAAGTTGTCTCCCACCTGGAATCAGAAAAAAAGAGAAGGTGAGAAGATAAAAACGAGAATAAGATGATAGGTGCATGTAACAGGCAACGTAGAATTACTCACACATAACGTCCAAGTAAGTAATTTTGATTTCTATCTCATTTTCATATTAAAGATGAATTCACCACAAATATAAATTCCAGTTTATACTCGGAAGCAGACAACCTCTATCCAAGGGTATACTTAATGTTATAACGGATCAAAATTAATTCAATGATATCTCAAGAACCGAAACTAGCATAGTATCTATCATTGAGTCAAACATTTCATATGGCTAAAATTAACCAAAAAAACTGAAAAGGATAAAACTCGAAATAAAGAACAAATACCTTGTTCAGCGACAAGCTCATCCACGACTTTAGCAATCTGTTGAGAAATTAAAAAGAGAAGTTAGTTGACAATTACATCATGCCATCTAGAATCAGGCGCATTTGAAGTATAGGTAAATAAAATAGAGCTCAGATCAATCTCAGACCTTGTTGAAATGCTCGTATTGTCTGTTTCCAAGGCCGAATACTCCATAATTAAGGTTCTTGAGCCAGTCCCCTCTCCCTTCTCCCTGCACCGCGGATAAAAATTAACTCAAATCTAATGCAGAGTCATTTGAGAAGGTAACTCCCTATAATTATATTTTACCTCTGCAAACCACTTATAGAACCTTGCTGCATTGTCAGTAGGCTCACCATCTCCATATCTGAAACCACCAACCAAATCAACGAAAATCAATGAAAATTTGGATACAAACAATTCATTGACTATCTGACTTCACGGGGTGTATACTTATAATTTTATTCAGCCATAAATATAAGAAGTTGTATCCTTATGCAACTAAGAGCAAAGTTATACGAAACCTACGTGGCTAAGAAGAAGAATGCCAAACTTTCTTTCTTTAACTTCTCCCCGTACTCCTCATCATCTGCTGCATAATCATCCTAACAACAGATAAAAAGATTAAATCAAGTGATCACAACATCAGGATCAAAGATTTACATAGTAAAACAGAATAAAAAGATTCAATCAAGTGATGACGATATCAGGATCAAAGATTTACAAAGTAAAACAGAAACATCAAAATGGATTTAAAACTCACCAAATCAATTACTTTAAATATAGCCTTGTCATATCTAGCTTTACCTTCCTCAGCGAGTTCCTGTGCAAAGAATACAAAACAATGTAAAAATGAAAAAAAGGAATTTCTAAAACTACCATAATAAAGTTTTTACCTTGGCAAAGCCTTCTGCGGTACCAGTCTGAGTTCCGAAGAAGATAGTGACCTTCTTCTTTCCATCGTCAGCTTCCTCTGGCTCCATCACCGCCTTTGGCACTACCACTTTAGGCGGCTCCACCGCCTTCTTCGTAGCTGATCCTGCAACCCGCCGCCAGACTAACACCACAACGCATCCGATCAGCACAGCCACAGAAGTGGTTAAGACCATCATCAGGTCCCTATTCTCCATCAACTTCGTCAACACCGCCGGCTGCCCTGCTACCTCCGCCGACCCGTTGGACTGCTGGAATTTTACGCCCTTTAGGATCGAGGCCATCATATCCAAAGGCCATAACTTATCTGAGGTGGATTCCATCAGTTCTCAACTGGGTCGGTGGCGGGTTTTCAAATGCTTTAACACTAGTTGTGATCCTTTCGCCGCCGGCAAGAAAATCAGCAAAACAAATTATCCACAGGAAAATGAGAAACAAATGATCAAAACTTTGAGTCCGAATTCACAAGAGGTGAAAATTTTTGAGGGACTCTTAACTTCCGCAGAGGAGAGAAACCTCCTTATATAATATCGAAACCGGCAATGGGGTAGAATCAAACGCCTACCAAACCAGACTGGGGAGACCCCACCTAACTCTACTTTTAGCCTCAGTTAGTTAGTTAGGGAAGGCTTTTATTTTCGTGTCAAATAGAATTGTTTTTGGAGGCAAAATGATTTCTTCTATTTAGAAAAGGTTATTCGTTTTTCCTTTTTTAGGGTAGGGATGGCAACGGGACGGGGTGGGTCTTCACGGGTATCGGGTTTGTCGGATTTTTTTGCCATCCCTATTTTAGGGTAGCGATCCTCTGCTAGAGGGGTAAATCCAGTCCCATATTGAATTTGGGCGATGTTTTTAACTATTTTGGCTTTTGAAAAAATAAAAAAAAATTAAAATTAGTAATATCCGAACCTTCAACTGTCTAACACTAGTCGTATTTGACTTCACAATACTTCTATGCATGGTAAAATCTAGGGTTGGACAAAAATCTTTAACCGAATCGAATCGAACCCGAACCGAACAGTTCTTCATAAGTTAAATACTCGAATGGATATCTGAATCGAAAACCGATGAGTTTGGTTCAGTTCTCGATTCTAGACCAAGAACCGAATAAGAACTAAATCTAAATAATCTTTTTAGTTTTTTATATTGGATTAATTAAATTCTTTTAATTTTTTCTAAACAAATTAGAAAATTAACTAATTTAATTGAACAAATTTTAGTTTATTTATGTTTGTTAATTGTGTCTTTTCAATTATGCTCGTAGAGTTTCTTAGTATGACGTCAAACAATTGATAATTAAATCAAATAGTTGGTAAGTATTACCAATACTTAAAAATATTTTATTTTTATAACGTTTAATTTACATTTCATTTTTTTATGTAGTCTGCTTGAAGCAAATGAATTATTAATATGGATCACCGATATTTTAGTATTAGTGTCTACTTTTTGGTATTTGTATACATTGAATTAATTTTGGTAGACAACTTGTTATTTATATATTGTTAAATTGAGCTACGTTAATTTGTAAAAGTTGCGAATGAACTGTCATTAGTTGTATTAATGTAGTATTGATGTAAATGTTAAAAAATTTAATTATGGTACAAAACCGAATGGAACGGAACCGAACTCGAACGATTCTATAATTATATTTGGACCTGACAATTCCATTTATTAAATACCCGAAAATTTTGGTTCAATTCGAATTTTTTCAGAATCGAACTGAACCGACCCATCCAGCCCTAGTAAAATTTATATTTTATGTGAAACATTAGGTACCAAATGATTGTTTTAACCTTTTTGAAATTTAGAAAATTTAATAATAGTAGCATTTTGTTGATGATTTAATTTCTTGAATGTTACTAGTTGATAAAAGATAAAAAAAAAAAAAAAACATGGTAAAGAAATAATAATTTGTGTGTTCTTATGAATAAAACTTCTACTTTCTGAATGTTATGAGAAAGAAATGTTTATTTGACAAATCAATTTCTATAAAAATTCATAAAATTATGATATGATACACTTTTCAATGCGGATACTAAAATAAATTGACTATTAAAAATGTAAAATAAGTAAAAACTTTTAACCCTTGTTTGATCCTCTTTTTTTTTTTTAAATGCATTTTTCTTTCTTATTTTCAACCACATATTTTTCAATAAAATAATATTACAAGCAAATTCAAAACTTTTCCTTATTTTTTAATCACACATTCTCTATGAAATTAATGTTTCAAAATTCATTTTTGGGAAAGAATAGGTCTCAATCATAAATGAAGCACTAGTTTAGAATCTACACCCCTAACCTTTTTTTTTTATTATTCTTATTTTCATATTTTTTTAATGTTTTTTTTATTCTTTTACTTATTAGGAATTAAGGTTTAACTGAGGGCAGAGAAAAGCCCTTAACCATGGTTAATTAGCTTCGGTTTGAACAAGGGATTTCTTAATGGTGTTAATTTTTGGAATATTTTGTCATACTTCTAGGTCAAAAATGTCCAAAATGTTACATGTTGTCTTCCAGTTTCAAGAATAATATTGGAGAGAGATAAAAGGAAAGAGAGAAATCGACACATCATAGCATTATTCTTGTAAACGATGTTGCATTGACATCTATTATTTTACACAAATGAATTCGTTTCGCAAATTTATAAATTAATTTATTAAGAGAAATATTAGTTAATCTCACGAAATGTGTGAAAATTATTAAGTAGTAGTATTAAATGTGTTAAAATTAATGTTTAATTTCGACTGAATTTGTAAATCGGCTTATTTGAATCGTTGTTGAAACGGTTAATAAGTTTTTTTTCATACGCCCTATTTTAGTCAATTTTGAGTACAAAACTTATTTCGAGATCGAAGGCTGTATTTGCCTGACATCAATTGGCTTTTACTTTCTTTTTTCTTTTTAATAACATTGTCATTGTCATTGTCATCGTTATCGTCATCGTTATCGTCTTTATTTTTATTCTTTTTTTAAAAAAAGGTAGGCTACGGTCAAATTATTCCATTAATTCAAAATCATGGTATGGAGTGCCATTTTGGTCAACCCATTAGCATGACTATTTTGGCTATGGTGTTGACTATGTATTTTTTATATTTTCCCATGCATTTGAATCAATCATAAAAAGAAAATGTCCCACCTTTTGCCCCTCTTTTTTGAATAAAAGCGAGTAATTTACTATTATTTGCATTATTTCGAGATGTTAAGCTGTTACAATATGCGGTCTACTTGTTCATTTGAGTTATTAAAAAGGTTATTTAAAATAAAATGATACGAATAATGAGAAATATGAGCTTATTTATGTTGTATATCATAGATAGCAAAAGTACTTCATAAGAGTTGTATAACGCATAGAGGACTTGTATAGTCCAAATGTTGATTATTGAAAGTCGAGGGCAAGAGTAGCCCGTAGGGGTTGTATAGCCGTGCATGACTACTTGTGAGCCTGCATCGAGCTTCCATAGCTTATAGGTTACTATAGTGGTACATTTGTGGCCGTAGTGCTTGCATAGTGCAATATATTCAATTTGAAGTCTCCGTGTACAAAATACTATCTATAGAAAGGTCCTAATTAATCATGAAAAAAGAAATTCACATGTGCCATATTTGTGTTATGCTATGTTATCTCTTGATATTATACATGCACCATATTTTGGACGTTATTGTTCATAATCATTTTATGAATCTTGAATGAGCGAGAATACTTTGGATTGAAGGCGAAAGCAGTACCTTCTATGGCAAGACTTGGTCGAACCCCAAGTTTTATTAACTAGTTTTCTACCTGTCTTTTGTCAAAACATGAAAGAACTCATTTTGTATTCGACCTTTAAGGCTATGTTTGATAGCCATTATTTTGCCTAGAACTAGGAAAATAATTTTCGTTTTCTCCATTTTGGCTTGTTTGATAGCCAATAATTTCTCTAAAAAATATTTTCCCACATGATGACTCACCTGCCCAAATTCCTTCAAATTGATGAAAATGCTTTCCCACCAATTTTCCATGTTTTGCCAATTTTTTTTTTTTTTTTTTACTTTTTAGTAATGTTAACAAATTTCATAACCAATTATATATAAAAAAAAAATCAATTTAATGGACAATTTTCATATAAAACGAAGCCAAACGAACACTAAATTTTGATGAAAAAATAGTTTTCGAGCAAAAATTTTTTTGTTTTATTTTTTGGCAATGTTAACAAATTTCATAACCAATTGTAAAAAAAAATCATTTTAATGGATAATTTCCATGTAAAATAAAGCCAAACGTGAACAAAAAAATAAAAAATTTCAAATTTTTTCCGGGTGGAAAATTATACCAATCAAACACACTTAATTAACAATTCCCTACAAAATAATTTTTAGACAATTACTTTCCCTAAATATCATTTTCTTTTCACAATCGCAATCAAACGCACCCTAAGTGATTCTGATGTTGGAATACATTAGTATAAAATGAGACGTTACAAATTGTCATGCAACGGTACAATTATCATGTCCAGTAGGCCCAATTTTCCTTCAACAGTAACAGTGACCCTTCTAGCAATGGCTAAGTCTGCACCCAAACCCAATCCAATTTTGCCCAACAAGGCTAGAACTCAGCCCAAGAAACTGGGGCCTAAAACTTGACTTATTCAGTTATTCTCCAGCTGAATTGGCCCATCAGCTAATCAAATTGCTATCAACTTAAAAAGTTGTTAAAATTTAAGTCAGGCTCAATAAGTATAGATACACATTTCATCAACTTTTATTAAAATCTACTAAAAATTAATTTTTATCTAAACCAAACAAGGGCTAAGTAACCAAAAGTGTTATACTTTATACAGCGTTGAAATTGCTAGTGAGTGTTCCGAATATAACAACTTGGATTCACGGTAAGTCTTGATTCCATTTGGGGAAAACTGTGCATACATTAGGTCCAACATTTACTTTCTTGTTTAGGAAATGTTCTAGGTCGTTCACGAGTCCCGAGGCATGGCTAGTGAAACTCAGCTTACGAGCAAGGACTGTGGTTTGAAGGGCCGCGAGCATAGCCTCCCTTCTATTTTGTGTAATATTTTGGAAAGTCACATGCTACTTACACGGGGCAAGGACGATATTCCTCGGTATCGTACCTAACTCGTGATAGTGTCTTTAACCTCATTCTGCATGGTAGCTGGTTCAATGGGAATTGGAGCAATCGGGGTTTTTGCTATCTTATTCCTCATCCCATTATATGGTTACACGTGTACTCTGATTGTCAAGAATCCAATTACAAAATAAATTTGCATTTCCATAATGTATCTCAAAATGGAGAATGATTGTTACTTCAAACAGTGGATGGTCATGTGGGATGAGAGAATAATGTGATGATGGAGTAATAACAAATGTTGACTAATAATTTTGTGGTCGAACGTGTGGAATAATTAGGTTTGACCATAGACAAAATTATGGGGCCTTTAATTATGAGACATGTCCAATTTACTTTTATATTTAATTTTGTTACCTTTAACTCTAAAGCAAATATTTTTTCATCTAATGCAAACAAATTCGGGGCCAAACTTTCGATCAATTTATTCTTCTTCATGTTCATTTAGGTCCCTTCACTTTCTCAACTAATGGTATATTAATATTTTTTTTCAAATTTTTTCATTGTGAAATCTCTCGTATACAACGCGAGGAGCTTATTATACTATATATGTTTTTTTCCCACTAAATATTATATGAATACTTTGAGAAAACTCACAATGCATTAGGTCATTGCCCTATTTCCGAACTATACAAAAGATATTAGGATAACCCTCCTTTCTTTATGCATGTCGTAGTAAAGAGAAATAGAGAGTTGTGAGTTCGAAATATATTATAATCTTCTTTCTCGGTTTAAAACAATTATATAATGACTTGTCGCTCTAAAATTTAGAGCGAACTACCTTATATCATGTGTTTTCCAGCTTGCTTTTGATTTTGATTTTTTTTTTTTACAATTTCATGTTTGGACCATTTCTTGATATGAGTGTCATCCTTGAGCAAAGCTATGCTAATCTTCTTTGTATCGTTTTAATTTTACCGAATGTAATGAAGAAATTTCACTTTATTAATTGCTCTTAGTAGTGTGAATTGTTCGTTTGAGGAAAATACTTGCTGTATATCATTATTTACATAATTTTTTATAGATTGATAAGGAGTAAAAAAGAAGTGGGTGAACTTTTATTATTATTATTATTATTAATGAGATTTTGATCTAATCAAATCTCGCCACATCGTGTGTTGGTAAACAAATATATAAGTTGTGATGTATATGTATCACAACCTTTCATCTAATCCATACGTATTGAATATTTCTTTTGTTTCTGTAGTTGTTGAATTTAACTTGAATCTTTTTTTCAGTTGTTGTAATGCATAAGAAGTGGGGATGAAAAGTTCGAGCATAGACTTTAATATTGCATGCATTCGTCTGAGTAGTTATTAAATAAATTGCATACGAATAGTAATGTAATGTAAAGTAGAGAAGTGCTGCAGTGCCAGGGAGGGTGTGACATGACAGACACATTGGGAAGGGGTGGGGCCTTTTTTTTTCATTTTTTATTACACATGGGTCCCACGTCGGTCACACGCTCTTGTGAGTGTCGGTCACCCAGGTGGGTGCACCTCTTCTGGCACACGAGCAAAAATCTGTAAAGTATTCGAAGAGAAAAGAGATGGTACCATAGTCTAATTACTTTCACCGGAAAACGTAAAGTACACAATTAATCAAGAAATACATATTTTAAGTGACCTCGACGATGATTTGACGTGAACCCATCTATTTAATAGATAGAATAAAATTATGAATATGTTGAGAATAAAATAAGATGACACTAAAAAAAAAATGAATGTATAAATGAGTATTTCAAGCGATTTTACAAAAAATTAAATCGAATTTCGAATCGATTCTCAATTCTTGAATCGAATTGATCTACTCGACTTGATAATTATACTCCATGGGGCAAAGGTGTTCCCTTCACCTCCCCCTTGCTTCCCCACAAACAAACACGATTTCTTTTTCTTTTTTCTTAATTCTCTTTTTCTAAATTCTGATTTCTTTTAATAAAGTGGTAGCTTTCTTTAGTCAAGAGACAGACAGAAAAAGACCTCCTCCTGTCACATCATATACAATACCCTTTTCACTCATGCACTATAATTTACAATGCATTTTTTATTGAATAAAAATAAATTTGCCGACTCTGCCTACAAGTAGTGGCACTACACTCTCATATGATTTTATATTCGACAGAGTTTAGACAATTTCATGAATTATACGTACAATGAAAAGCTAAACAATTATAATCTATGTACCAAAGCTTATTCCTCGGCACCAAATGTTGAGTAAAGTTTCTCTTTAACTCTTTATTTTTTCCAAACTCATTAATTGAAACTTATATATATATATATATATATATATATATATATATATATATATATATATATATATATATATATATATATATTATCCTCAAGTAGAGAGATCCAAGACCTATCTCAAAATCTAAGAGCTCGATCAAATACGAACCTACAATTCACATGTCATTCAAGCTCTCCCATACCTGCATTTGTGCTCGACTGAATTGATTCTACAAAATTAATAAATCCCCTTTACCTTAGTCATAGAGTTTCAAGTCTTGTACAATCCACATCAACCCAAATTATTACTAAAATTCAGGACATAGCTCTCTCTCTCTCTCTCTCTCTCTCTCTCTCTCTCTCTCTCTCTCTCTCTCTCTCTCCATATTTTGCAAATATGTAATGGTCTAACTCATTTTTTCAGATTGTGGAAATTCATTAAGTTATTGTTTGAGCTCCATAATTTTAAAATAAATTTTGTAAAATATGATTTTTTTAGGAATGTATGATTAAAAATAGAAAATATTCTAAGTTTACGTATAAAATTAATTTTATTAAGAGAATGTTAAGAATTATATTATCTAGTATCGTTGTTCACCAATCTAAGTGTCATAATGTGATAGGTTCAATTAAAGGTGAAGTTATGTAGTTTATTTAGCCCATCTGGCCCCCATTATTTCAAATTATAATTTTTAGAATATTTTTTTTTTGGAGAATGTGTGTCTGAAAAAAGAAGGAAATGTTATTTGATTTACGTGTAATATTATTTTATGAAAGATTGTGTGATTAAAATAAGAAAGAGAAAATAATATTTTGGGATAATGAGGACCAAATTAGGACTTAAATATATCTATTAATGTCACTTAAGTGTGTTATTTAGGCTGATGTTAATCAGTGTTCTAAAAGGCGTAAATCGTGGCTAGACGTGGAGGCCAAGACTCAAGCTTTACGAGCCTAGGCGAAGCTTAAGCATAAAAAAACGTTTTTTTATTTTAAATTTTTAATCATTGTAAAAAAATTCAATAATTCAAATAATACATACGAAATATATAAAATTATAAAATACTGTATTTACTTAATAATTATATAAAGATAAGTTTCAAAATCATAATTACATAACGTAGATAACTTGTAGCTTAAATCTCATATAATCTAACTCTTTATTGACTCCACTTCGTCCGCATCGTCTAATACAAAATCATCATTATCGGGCTCCCTTATTTCATTTTGATCATTTCTTGTACCTCTTGTAGATTGTAAGATATCATTCTCACCCTCACCCTCATCATCACAACCCTCTACAATCCAAGATTGTGCATTAGTAGTATCACTTGCTACCAAAGTCTCTATTTTGGCCTTCTTCTTCTTCATCAATCTTGCATTAAATTGGATATAAACATGATTGTTCATCCTCGTAGTGTCAAGTCTATTCATTTTCTTGGTGTGCATCTACCAAAGAAAAAAAAAACTTGGCGGAGGAGCACCTAGGAACGCCTTAGCGCACATTAAGCAGTCAACGAGGCACGTCTAAGAACGCCTATGCGAGCATTAAGCAGCCAACATTGTCGCTGACTGCTTAATTTCCGATTAGGCTTAAGACGAAGCGTTTTCATCACGCTTCTCGTCTAGGCGCGCTTTTTAAAACACCGATTATAATACTAATAATACTAAATAGAATTACTCTAAAAATTATTAATATTCAACCATTGCCTTACCTCCCACGGAGGGAGAGAGAGCACCTCGTTACCCGTGCAAATTCCTCTTTCACCACCTCTATATTTGTGTCTCTTATCTCTTTCTCTCTACTGCATTCAGCTCCTCCACCTTCAACAAATATGTTAAGAACTTAAATCTCTCTCTTTCACACACACACAGAGAAAACTAAGAGTTCTGCGCAGTTTCCCAAATAACCCCATCTTCCTTTCACGCTCACCAACACCATCAATATGGATTCTCCTCAGAACTGGCTTGCCTTCTCCCTTTTTCAACCCACTAATCCCAGTAAGTACCCCACCCCATAAATATGTATCTTTTAACCAAGAAAGTGAAATCCGAAGTACCAACATGCACATAAAAATGTATTTATTTAGATTTGTGTATATTATCCCATAGGTGGTGGAATTGTGGTCAGTGGAGATCAAGAAAATGGAAATGGCGCAACTGCAACACCAGACTTGTCAATAATCAATGGAGCTGACCCGAAGCTCGAAGATTTTTTGGGTGGTTCGGGGAGCGGTGGAGCTGCCCAGTTCAACGGTGGAACTCAGGTCCTTGTGGCTGATTCAGAGATATATGACTCAGAGCTTAAAACAATAGCTGCTAGCTTCCTACGTGGGTTTTCCGGCGAACCATCCGGCAACCAGCAGCAGCTGACTGTAGTTGCTCCGACGGTACCTCCGGCCAAGAAGCCCGTGGAGAACTTCGGCCAACGCACCTCCATTTTTAGAGGAGTCACTAGGTAATAAATTTCATGCACAAAAACTAGGCTAAAGAATAAATATAGAATAAACCTAACTAGGGTTTCTTATATAGTATATATTTTATCATATTTGTATTACAGGCATAGATGGACTGGTAGATATGAAGCTCATTTATGGGATAATAGTTGCAGAAGAGAAGGGCAAAGTCGGAAAGGAAGACAAGGTTTGTATTTTCTAGGGTTTTGGGATTTCATCATCATCCATATTTTCAAGAATGTCTTCAGCATCGTAACTGGTCCAAAGTCCAGATAATCGATTAGTATTGTACCAACACGCGACATAAATCCTTAACTTGATCAACACGAGCATCAATCGAGAATAAGATTTTATTATTTTTATTTCAAATAGAGAAAGATTTTGATGTGTTTCTGATGCTGCTGCTGTTGCTGTTTGTTCCATGTACTGTCAAATCATTATGCCATGGACGATTCAAATAATCATTTTTAGTTTATTTGGGTGAGTACTTATAAATTCTCTTTTTCCATTCAAGAAATGATCGAATCTAAAGTTCTGAGGCCATTAGATTCTCCTTGGATACTGATTCTGTCTGTACTTATTATTAATTTTAAATAATTAATTATTTTTAGGAGGATATGATAAAGAAGAGAAAGCAGCTAGAGCTTATGATCTTGCAGCCATCAAGT
The DNA here is from genome assembly GCA_035079005.1 of Fraxinus americana. Lineage (NCBI taxonomy): Eukaryota > Viridiplantae > Streptophyta > Magnoliopsida > Lamiales > Oleaceae > Fraxinus > Fraxinus americana. The sequence goes on along the minus strand of CM068717.1, from coordinate 1,904,299 downwards.
ACTGGGGTCTCACCACCACTACTAACTTTCCAGTAATATTCATTTACATTCAATTTGCACTTTTTTTTTTTGGGGTCTGTTTTCTTCTTTTAATCTGATTAATTATCATGTTTAATTTGTTGTAGGTGTCCGATTATGAGAAGGAAATGGTGGAAATGAAGAACATGACGAGGCAAGAATTTGTTGCTTCTCTTAGAAGGTCAGATTTCTTAAAAAATTTCTAGACGAGTTGGTTCAATTACTTAAGTCCTCCTATGAAAATTATGAGTGCCATTTAGCTAAATTTAAGGTTATTTTTGGGAACCGAGTACTCGATTTCATTAACATTAGCTCATATATCTTATTACAGGAAAAGCAGTGGGTTTTCGAGAGGGGCATCCATTTACCGAGGAGTCACAAGGTAATTTGTTTCGTGGTACAATTTAATTCTACATTTTGATGCTCGGGTTCGATTGTATTGTAGCTCTATAATTCGATTTGTTTCATCTTTCTAGTTTACTTGCAATGTAAGTTTTTGGGGTTCATTTACCCGACTCATGAACTTAGCCGATACACCCTTTATTTCGTTTTTTTTCTAGGCATCATCAGCATGGGAGGTGGCAAGCAAGAATAGGAAGGGTTGCGGGCAACAAAGATTTATACCTCGGAACCTTTAGTGAGTTATTTTCCTATGTAAATTCCTTATTCAATTCATAATGTAGATAATGTACAACCAAACAATGGATGCACGTATTCCTAGGATACTGAAATATTATTGGGCAGCCATGGCGGTGGATGAATTAAGATATTTTCAGGGCTCTGCCAACATTTAATAAAAACATTACGTGGCTATTTATCTGTGGGCTAAGAAACGGTGGTACATAATTGAGAATTTAACTCGTTTGATTGCAAGATAGGGAGGAGGGTAGGACGACATCCAAAAGAAAGGTTATTTAAGTTTTGTTTTATTACACTGTGGGGTCGAAGAATATGTCATAAATATTATATAAAAAAGGGTTTCTCTTAAAGTGATTTATTTTGAAGAACTTGTAGGCCCCTATTCTTGATTGGCTTCTATCCTTTCATCCCTTGGATGGACAGAGAGAGGGTTTTTGAATTTGAAAAATACTTTTTGTACGTAACTATTTACGTGTCTCAAGTGAGAAAATTATTTGATTGATGAAATTTTGATTCAATTAAATCTTCTCACATCATTTATTGGTAAATTATTATGTAAATTGTTATGTACATGGAGCAGATTCTTTCGAATTTTTCATGTTGTCAGAGTTGAACAATAATTTTTTGTGTTGTCAAGCATTTGAACAATGAAAATAGATGACGATTGTCCGATCGAATTGACCAAGTCATGTAGGAACACGGTTCGATTCTATTGGTCTGTTAGGAATGTGTTGAAGACAATTCAAATAACTCGGTATGTCCAGTTTACGTTTAAGTTTTTAAATGAGATGAGATGAAGGCTTGGTAGTGAGCAAGTTCAGTTTAGAGCCTAAATTACTTGTATCTTCCTAGTGAAGTTGTCGGAAAATGAACATTGCTCAAGTTGTAATTGTATGAAATCCGTGGATTTAAATTGAACTAGGGATATCTATAGTAATTCGTAAATGTAATTTATTTGTTGTGCAGGCACTCAAGAAGAAGCAGCCGAGGCTTACGACATTGCAGCGATCAAATTCCGAGGTCTAAACGCAGTGACAAATTTTGACATGAGCCGCTACGACATAAAGAGCATCGCGTGCAGCAATCTTCCCATAGGAGGCTTGAACAACAAGCCTAAAACATCATCGGAATCTTTATCCGAGAGCAAAAGTTTCGACGGAACTCAGTCAGAGATTTCGTCGAACACATTAACATCCCATCCTCCCACAGCATCGACCCTCAGCTTTGGATTGTTGCCCATAAAGCAAGACTCTGCAAATTCCTGGTCTAATCCTGCCGTTTTTCAACCCTCCAACAGTTGTTTACCTTTCAGCATGAATTTCCCAACAAATATATCTGTGAATGAAGCCAGCAAGAACAAGAATGATGTAGGGTTCTTCAATGGAAATTACTGTCAGCATCAGCAAGGAATTGCTCTAAATAGCAACAGTAGTAATACTGCTGCTGCTGCTTATGATGGATCTGTATCTACTACTGTGGGCAATTGGATTTCACCATCTCTGCAATCATTCCAGTCTGCAAAATCGAATCTATCAGCATTGCAGACGCCAATATTTGGCATGGAATGAGCCCCCAGTAAAATGAAAAAGGGAATTCGATGGTGGATTGGTCAAAAAGAGAATTCAAATCTCTTTTTACTTTTTGCATGGATAAGACCAGAACTAGCAATCATTTCACCAAGACTAACAGCTATTACTGTGTACTTGATGAATCTCCTTTTGTTATTGCCTTGTTTCCTTTTTGTTTTGGCCTCCCCTTTATTGCCGATGTGATTTATCAAGGTATACAGTTGACCTAAAAATAAAAATAGAAAAAATAAAAAATAAAAAATAAAAAATTCGCGTGCTACCTTCTCTCTTATCCCACATTGAAGAATCAAAATTTTTTTTTTTAATTTTTTAAACTTTTCAATTTGACAAACTTTAATTTTAATCACTTATTTTATGGAATTCGTAGTTTTTCATCTTCAGAATCTGTCAAACCTTAACCTTGAGGGGATGCTCAATTGGTCAGGCTTTGAATTTGCTCCCCAATAGTCATCAGTTAGAGTCCTCTCAGAGCCACTGAGGTGAGTACCCGACCGTAAACTTCACGGCCCTCGTGGAATTAGTCGAGGTATGCGCAAGCTGGACCGGACATCCACGGTTATTAAAAAAAAGGAATTTGTCAAACCTTATCTAAAACAAAGATTTGGATACATTTCTCTAAGGTGTCCAATTTTTCTTGTCTTCAATCTTTTTTTATGTTCTTAATATTTAAACATCAGGCGTGCGATGTGCCGACCCAAAAAATTGTCTTAGAAAGTGCAAAAATGAATCTGTCACGGTCAGGTTTTCTGTTTTCAGAATGAAGGAAATATTTTCTGTTTAATTTTACCCTATCAGGATAAAGGAAATATTTTTCGGTTCATTTGACCCTTTGTCACGTGTTGGGAAGTTTAGTTCTTCCTTTTTCATGAATCCGACCGAAGACTGTCGACCGACGAGGTGGCCGATCGATCACCTCTACAAGAGATGGATCAACCACACCTCCAATAGTTGGGTCAAACACAGCATTTACGGAAATGGATGGTTGTTCACAAGAGGGTGGACATCAACCTCACATCACAAATACTTTTTCTTTAGAAATATTTCAAATTAACTGAAATGTTAGTGCATGTTCTCTTTACCATTTTTAAACCATTTTCTGTTTTCGATTTTTCAAAACAGTGAAAACGCATTCTCTTTCCTATTTTCTTAAAAATTTACAAAAAAAACCCAAAACTTGGGTGTTTTCAAAACAAAATTCTCAAAATGTCAAAAAGAACACATTTTCAACAATCTCAAAATGGACACTCAAAACATAAAATTCAAAATAAATTCAAAACTCAAAACAGAAAATTGACACAAAGATAACATCCCCATAATAGTTCATCATTCTACATTCCTAGAAAGAGGTACTTGTGTAGGATTTTCAAAATTATTTGCATTTTCTATATTAGTAACTTGTTACATTTCTAGGGTCAATAATTTGATTTAAGGGTACTAACTCATTAAACATTAATTTAAATATATTAGCCACAACAGAAATAAAGCTTACTGAGATGAATAAAGTACAAAATACAACTGTTCTTCCAAGCACAACAAATAAAATGCTCAAAAATCACAAAAAATAAGTATCGTAAAAATGTATTTGACAATAATTCTTTTGGGGGGGAACTAACTTATAAAGAACTATTTAAAATCTCGTTTCCTCAATCGAAATGGTCAGTTTGTCACCTTTCTTCTCTGATTGGTACATAAAGCTCGGTTACAGTCGTGCAGAACAACATTAGAATGTTAACTTGAAACCTCCCAGGACAGACAAGAATAGCGTGAAATCTATTTCAGCACGCAGTGTTCTATCTGATATCCACCAGTTACCTAATCTTCAACTTATCATCTGAACTGAAAAAAAGAAAATACACAAAACATCCAGAAGACTATTAAGTTCGTTTGTCGTATTTGAAAATAAATAGATTCAACAAAGAAATTTGATTTTCCTAGGCTGCGATCTAGTCCTGCAGAAAATAAGAAGAATAGACTTAAATAAGCATTTCACATTTTGAAGGCAGGCTAACTTGCCTTACTACTTAGACATAAGAATACATCCAAATGTTTTTCCTAGTGAAAAATAAACACCGCCACTGAATCAAAGAAATTTTCAATTCTGAATTGTATTTCAACACTCCATTCAACCTATTGCTACATCCAACGAAAGATTCAATAAAGTCAAATCCCTCAACTACCTAATAGTTCTTCCTTTATCCTCAATTGATGTCACTTCCTGTTAAGTGTATATTCTTGCTGTTATTTTAGGTGTGTTTGACACCCATTTTGGTGAAAAATAAATTTTGGAATAGTGATTGATGGAAAGAATGTGTGGTTGAAAAGTAAGAAAATTTTTTGGGTTTATGTGTAATATTATTTTATTGATTAATGTGTGGTTGAAATGAAGAAAGAGAAAAAAAAATGAGAAAGAGAATGGATGCCAAACGGGGGCTTTATCTATTATAGTAATGCCACACGTCTATGTTAATATCTTCATTTCCACTACATTCATCTTATCGACATTTTGTCCTTTAATTGCACAACACCATAAAGCAAAGTTAGTCTAAAAGAATTTGACTCAAAAAGTTCTCATTCAATACTCTCCTTCCTTCTCCTTGCAGATTCCTCATTCCTAGGAAAGCCCTTTTCTTTAACTATTTAATTAGTTTCCTAAGATAATTGGGGGGTGAAATGTCACTTCTCTAGCATCTAATTAGTTTTAGGAGAGGTCATTATCTCCCTTGTACTACTTTACGCAGCGGAAAAAGTCTGAGACGATTTAATAAACCAGCCTCCAGACAACTCATTTTATGTCAGACAACTCATTTTATGTCTGGACTTCGTACCATAGGTGTATTTCACCATAGAAATATATTTATTCATGACTCCTACCGAAGCGAGTAATTCCAATCAGCTGTTTAAAACAGAGACAAAAAATTGTTGTAGTTGCTGAGTTAATAGAAGAGAAAACAGGCAAATTAAAAAAAAAAAAAAAAGGAAACAGGAACAAAACAGATTAAGATAAAGAAGAATATGATTATCTAACAGGTGATGCTTAGGAAGCAAAAGGAAAATTATGGTAGAGACGATTCTCATATAAATAGCCAATCCAAACATGTGTTCACTTAAAAGTAATGGTTTACACTTTGGCTGGCAAAGGAACTAAAAAACTCAATTTTTTTTGCTTCCAAAAGAAAAATCAATGTAATGATTAAATGAATGATTCTTGCATCCCTCATACAGTAGCATATCTTAGGATTTGCACCCCCTAATGTGACGCAAAATAAAGAACATCAAATTTTATAATACACTAGAATTCTTTTTATGCGTCAATTACAGGCCTAAGCTATGAAGCTAATATTTCATTATCTCCCTTTTTATATAGTTTAGAATATTGTCATCCATATTCTCCCAAGGCTGGACAGATGATGTCTGTTTTAATTTTTTTGGGGGCATCCTATGCATTTTGTTCCACCAATAACAATGATCATAGCAACTCAATAAGCTGGCATCAAATAAATTCAGAGAAGCAGAGATATTTAACAAAGTTTAAAAGCTGCAACGTTTTTTTAAAAAGGGATCATAGCCAATTCATGGACCACATATATCAGCTGATTCAGCTAAATTAAAAATGATCATCGCACATGGCTATGATTTATGAAGCAGAGAGTAGTCACTTTTCCCAAATTTGAGTCAATGTGGTCTCAAGCAATCTCCAGCTTCAGAATTGTTTATTAGAAAGCAAGCTAACAACAATTGGGAAGGTGCACAATTTAAAGGTCTGATTAATCTTCTGTCCAAGAAAAAGAAAAAGTTCCAGAAACTCTATTCAAGTGTTTAGTTAACAGCAGTTTGGTCGCCACAAAATCTACTCTAAGAAGGACATCATTTTGGGAGTGAACATCTAAAGTGAAAACCTATTAATTCTGAACAGAGCAATGAGCCGAAAACATTTGTTAAGAGTCATAGCATTAATAGTACAGTTTATACCTTCAACTTTACTTCTTGACCATATGAACATAAGAAAGACCTTACGCAACACAACACCTTCAGGAATTACAGAAAAGATTTGTGCATCCACATTGACTTCCATCACAACTACTTTCGTACAGCTAAGCTTTTAGATATAGAAAATCTTTATAAATTTGATAAGTACCAGTTGAAACATTATATGATGCCAAATCGTGTGCATAGCATGCTTTAGATTTTATAACTTACAAATATCACTGAAAGCATTTTGAAATCACGGACTTGACATGCTTCAAAAACGAGAAAGAAAAAGAATAATAAAAGAATGCATTCATATCAATATTGGCCAACTTCAAAGAATTAGTAACAAAGAGTTTGAGAACATAATAAAATGGGAAACTAAGATGTATTAGGTATCAAAGTCTTCGTGAATTTGTGCACTCTGTGGTGCAAATGTCCTAATGTGAAAATGTTCTATCTTCACAGGACAAAATATTTCAACTGTGCATCAACAGAAGAATCTGGTTGTTGGTGTAACATCACATTAGATGTGATTAGTTACTAATCATTCGAAATATTCCAATTGAGAACCACAAAGAAATGACAAAATTATAGCAGCAAAAGAATTCCTGAAAATTAATATATGAGCTAAAGCATTAAAAACTAAAACAAATATTGTATAATTTCAAGTGAAGGAGCTTTAGAATACGAATTCAAGACAAACTCTCAAGGCAAAGCATGAAAGCCTTAAAAGAGTCCCCGGTCAGAAGAAGAATTAAATCAACAATCAAGTAAATTAGTCCACAAGAAAAAGAGCCTCTAACCTTAATTGCCATCAAATGGACCCAGTTTGTATCTTTTTCTTTTGTTTCTTGCCAGGTGATGCACTCTTCAACATCTGCCGCCCTGTCTTTTGCTTCTTCTTTTTCTTTGCAGGAGGCATCTCCCTTATGGGACCTGGAGGCACCCCCTTCTTCAGGGCACTACCTCTAGGAGTAACAGAGGGTGGTAATCTCAAACTTTCAGGAGGCAATGGACTGTGTGGCTTCCAGACCAAGTTATTTTTCATTGCAAACCTAACCTTCTTTGCACTCTTCTCCACACTCTTTGCAGCATTATCGGTTCTGTCATCTACTTGACCACTCATGTCGGGGTTGTCAGTGTCGGTCTTAGCAACCTTCCTTTTCTTTTTCGATATTTTATTCTTCACTGTAACTATTGGTGTATCACATGAATCTGTATCATCATCTATATGTGACCTAATTTCAGCAGCCACCTTCTCAAACTGCTTCTGAAGATTTGATATCACAGACTCATTCAAAGTTAAATCAGTTCCATCACTCTCCAATTCATCATCCAACCCCTTTCCATCAGCAGTCATCAGATCTCCATTTTCCATACCATTCGCAGTAACCACATTGCCATTTTCCTCGACAATAGATCCATTTTCAGAAACCAGATTTTGTTCCTTATCCTTCTTCTTCCTCCTCTTAGACTTCTTATCACTTATATCCGACTCTTCTAACTTCTTATGGCTTTTAACTGTTGCTTTTCTTGCCCTCTTACTCTTCTTTAAGCTTTCGTCATCAGACTCATTCTTGTCATCATGCACATCCTCAGCTTCTTCAGATGCCCCCGATGCACACACACCATTACTGGTATTATAATCAATAGCGATCAAGTGAGGAACCTCATCATCATAACCAATACCACCAGAAGCCTCATTGAATTCACGAACCTCTATTTCAACCCCACATGACTCCAGATCCTTCTCCAACTTCAGAAACTCCTCGTGCAACCCAAAAACCACCTTCCTGTTCCCCTGAAAACACTCCTCTGACGAACCGACCTCATAAAACCTCCCCGAAAAACACATCTTCAAGGCAACCACCGCTAGCGACGCATCCCCATCTTTCTTGTCACAGTCCACACCTGTTTTTTTCTTCGCCAGCAATTCCTTGCCCATCTTCAGTAACTCATCAAACACACAACTTGTCACTTTCCCCACCAGAATCCTGTCCTTACTCTTCATCAAAGCCACAAAAAAGGGACCAAAGATCACATCAACCACCTCCTTCCTCACAGGAAACCTCACCTCTTTCAACTCCTCCAAGAAAACCGATACAATATGATAATTCACTCCATTCCCCTGCAACTTATCGTCTGCCATAAACCCATCATTCTCCAAAATACCCATATATTTCCCCAGCAATTCCAAATCCCATTGCTTAAGTTTCATCAATTCAAACAAAGTCCTCACAAACCTACGTATAAGCAAGTAAAACTTGTCCAACCTCAAGCGGTCAATCCCAGGCCACTCTCGCCGAAGAGTCAAAACAAATTTACTAAAATACTGCAGCGAAACAGGGAATTCGAGGGTCAAAAACAGGGACGCAAGTCTATTAACAAGCGCCAACTGATTCGGAGCTTTGTCGGAGTGCCAGAAACAGTAAAAAAGTCCTTTCCATAGCTTCTTAATATCCTCTTCGGGGATTTCTTGCTTTTGGGAAGTCAGCCATGATTGAAGGAGCTTCAGGGATTGGGATCTAACGGTAGAATTGCACGAGGCTAAGTGTTTGATTAGCGATGGGCCAGTGCAGGAGACAAGCGTGGAGACTAAGGGTTTGGGCTCTCGGGGTCTCTTCTTCATTGCTGAAAGCTGTAATTTTGCTCAAGTTGAATCTCAGGAGTGAAATTAGGGTTTTCGAGGCTTTTGATTAGGGTTTTGGTTTGCGAATAGGGGGGAGCCGGTTGGGTTCTTAGTTTGGAAAACAGGAAACTCTAGCAGGGGTAGTTTGGGGATACTGTAAAACAAATGCAAATTCGAAATTTTTGAAGAAAAATCTTCGCATTTTTATCTTCAATCTGTCATTGAAAGCGCATCATCTCCCTAATGGTGGTCTATGTTCAAAATTTTAGTGGAGAGGGAGTAAAAAGACTCATTTGCTCCTCATAGTTTTGAATATGTAAAAATAAAATAAGTAAATACTAATTGTGATTAAATACTTAGCCTAATTGTCCCCGTTTAGAGGGCATGCTAACAATTTATTTTTTTTAATGAAAATCATTATCAAAGACAAAATTTGCTCAATAATGAAATGTAATGAAAAAGTTATGGATAAAAATGTGGTGCATTTATTAAAATATATGGCGTTAATATGAATATTCACATTATGACAATTCACTCACACAAAAGTATTTTTATTAGTTACACACATCTCAATTGTGTTTAAGGTTTTAAATCTTTGATAATTATAGCCTTCTGTTTTAACTTTTATTTAAATAGCATGTCTGGTTGAGATTTTTTGGCAAATTTTAATTGCAAATTGGACCGTTGCAATCTCAGGCAGCAGACATTGTTGACTTTTTCTCTCACAAATGGACCCACATGCTGTCAAATAAGGGAAAAAATCATATTTAAGGTGTATTCTTTACCTCAATTCAAAAATAAGGTAAATAGTTTAAAAATTCAAAAATAAGGTATTTATTTAATTAATTAAAAATATTTATTAAATAAAGATAATAAAGTCACATTTTGTGATTAATAGTCACATATTCATAATTTTAAGTTACAGATTTATTTACTGGTCACATGTCGTCAAATTTTTTGATCCCAAATTATTTCGAGGTCACATATCAAAAAATTTGTACGTCACAAATTATTTCGAGGTCACAGATTTTTAAATTAATTGGTCACATATTATTTCGAGGTCACAGATTATTAAATTTTTAGGTCACATTTAAGTAATTGGTCACAGATTAACAAAAATTTGGTCACATACTATCGCCTTCCACCGATACTTGGTCACAGGTCACAGATGGACCAACACAGACTACCCAGCCACAGAACACACGACTGAACCCCAACCACGATAGATCCACCACCACCAACAGCCAACCACATCCACCACCTCCAGCTAACAGCCAACCACAACCACCAGCCAACAATAGATCCACCACCACCAACAGCCAACCACAACCACCACCGACAGCCAACAACAATAGATCCACCAACCCGCCAACCACAACCACCACCAGCCAACAGCCAACCACCACCACCAACAGCCAACAACAGCAATCAGCCAACACACCCACTACCCCGCCTCCACCACAAAATCACAACCAAAAAAATCACCAATCAAAAAACACAAAAAAACACCAACAACCAACCAAAATCGCAGCATATGCGATTCCAACGACCCAACCGTAATCGCAGTGCTGGCGAGTCGTCGCTTCAGACCGCACCGTCGCGATTCGCAACAACCGTATTCGCACCGTCGCGATTCTCGCAGAATCGAGGGGGATGTGGAGGGGGAGGGGGAGGTAGAGGAGGAGACGGGAAGAGAGAGGGGAGGGGAGGGGAGGGGAGGCGAGAGAGAGAGGGGGGGGAGTGGGTGGAGGGTAAAAAATTAGGGTTAGGGTTTTTATATAGCACCTGATTTTTGAAGATTGAAACTCGGTCCCTAATTTTTGAATTTAAAACTTTAAACACCTGAAATTCTTGAATTTCTCGTCAAATAACGGTATTAAAACCAATTAAGAGCCTGTTTGGCATAGATTAAAATCGGATTAAAATTGAAAAACTAGCCGTTATTGTTGACTTTTATTAGACGAGTGAGGTCCAATAACGGCTATATTTTCAATTTTAATTGGATTTTAATCGGTACTAAACGGGCTCCAAAATTCTGGCTAAAATCTGGAGCAGACAAGCACAAAGTGTTCTTACTTGACCTTTCATTAATAGTGCACTCGTCTTCAATAACGATTTTCTTCCGAAAAGTTCGTTGTAAGGGGTAAAATGACTTACTTGCCCATATTCTAATGAACATAGTAAATATAAAAATGTGATAAAATATTTTTTCCTCATTTTAAAGCATGTAAACAGATATTTTGACAAAAATAATTATCAAGGACAAGAAGTAATAATTAATAAAATGTTGAAGATAAGAATTTGACGAAAAAAAAGGTAGGGATATAAGTGTTATAATGAACAAAGATTGATGGACTTAGGTGCAATTAAAATGTAGCAGAATAAAGACGTATGTGTACTATTTTTGTTAATTGCACCTGGGGAGGGCTTTGTGCAATCTTACATTTGAGATCTCGATTGTATAAAAGGCAACATGGCTTTTTATGATTTGAGTGATTATCTTGATATAACGATAAATTGAATAATTCAAAGTTAATGCTATGTGCTATTTATTAGATTTGAACAATTGATCTTATTCATTGTAGTTGTACGTGTACATTTATTGAGAATTTAAAGTGTCTCCATTGTGATAGGACCTTTGTTATTTTTTGTTTACATAGTACTTGATCTGAGACAAACAAACCTCTACCTTGTTGAAAGTTTTTGAAATAAGCATTGTCAAATGTTTGTGATGTCTTAAGATCCATGTTTATGGCTATTCTGGGGTCAACTCTTAGAGCTCACATTTGCCTTAGCTGCATTGCGGATTGTAGATTGAGAGTTGGGTCTATTCCATTACTCGGACTGAAGTTGTATATATGCTTGGAGAAACGGTTGCAGTGAGAAAATCTGATTGTATGTGTGCCTACGAAGATTAACATCATACAATGAGAGGGTGTCTTTCGAATATAAATATTATTCTAAGTAAAATTTTCTTTTTTGTCTAACGATTTAAGTTTGTAGATGAGGTAAGGACAAATATTTGTATACCAGATAGTGCAATCACATCAGTCTGGCTAAGGCCATGTCTAGAGAACATGGTATTGAGTTGGTCCAAAATAGAGTCTGGGCCTGGAAGGTTATTTTGAACACTGGTCAACATAGAAAGGAAAATGCTATTTGTACACTCTTTTTTTTACATTACTGTTGATATTGCAAGTGTTGGGAAGCGTTGATTGGGTGAAAAAATTGTCAAAATTTTTGTTTCACATACATGTCTGGATTGAAGATGTGAATTTATACATACTTGCAGAAAACAAATGACAAATAATAACTTTCAAATTCCAAATTGAATAGGTTTATTCTGGCAGTTGCACTCTGGCCACTAATATATGACTAGGTTTAATCAAATTGAGGTAGGGTCGTGGTGACATTTTTATATTAATCACATTCAAGTTTTCAAAGGACTATTTATATTGGAATTTGGGTTTAAACAGCAAAATGAATTCCTTCCCACACTCAAATATTATGGATGTGCTAGAAAATCTCTATCTTTACGAGGAGCCGGTCCAAACAATACTCTATTCATCCGATTTAAATAGCACAAATATCGTGTGTCCTAGAGAATACCACTCTCATTTCCTTTTGTGCATAGTAAAGGTAAAATTTCACATTGATTGAATATGGTATCAGAGCCCAACAAGCTCGAACTAACAATTAGATCCATATGAAGCGCAAATAAGTTAGAATCACATATCTATTAAAGGTGAAAATTACTAGACGTATAACAGTTTCGATTACTCCTCTTAAAATGATTGACTTTTAAAGATAGAATTTAAGACATGCTTTAGTTGACAAAATACACTCATTGCCCTCCAGACTCGATAACTTAAAATGAACTTCTGGAAGTGCAGGTTTCCATAAGGAAGGAGCAGCATTGATTAACAAAATGAGACAGAAGAAATTAATGCCAAATGCTGTTACTTGTACTACTTTGATCGATTCATATGGCAAAGCGGGGAAGGAGGACAAGTGATTGATGTGAGAATGTGTGGTGGAAAAGTGATGAAAAGTTTTTGATTTGTGTGTAATATTATTTTATTTGAAAAATATGTGGTTGAAATGAAGAATGAGAATGAGAAATTAATGGGTGCCAAACAGGGGCTTCATGGTAGGTGGGGGTTGGAAATCTGTGCTGCAAAGATATATGATGAGATGATTATTGCAGGATTTACACCTTGCATTTCAACCTACAATTCACTTCTAAATTCCCTGGCTCATAGAGGGGATTGGAAAATGGCAGAACCTGTCATTTCTCATATGAGATACAAGGGCTTCAAGCCTAGTGAGACCTCGTATCGTTGATGCTCCACAGCTACTCAAAAGGAATGGAATTTGAAAGGCATAGAAAGCATTTCAAAAGAAATTTACGACGGTCACTTATTTCCATGTTGGATACTTCAGAAAACTCTTATTCTCGAGAATTGCAAGTGTAGATCACTTGCCAGTATGGAGAGAGCATTTCAGGAATTTCTGAAGAATGGTTATAAACCCAATTTGGTTTTATTCGATTTCATGCTTTCCATTTTTCCAAGGAATAAGATGTATGAAGGCAAATGATTCAGAAGAACGGGTTGCAGCCTGATATAGTCACGTATAAAAGCTTGACGGATGTTTATGCGATCCTGGTGAGTGTTGGAAGGCTCAAGAAATCCTCAACGGACTTCAAGTGGCTGGTGGGAAACCAGATCTTGTATATTTCTGTAGGCACGGTCTTATGCAAGAAGCTATGAGGACTTTCTCAGAGATGACTATGAGAGGGATTCAGCCTTGCATTGTCACTTACATTACATTCATAGCTGGCCTCTCTACACGGGTTTTGTCCCCTGAAGTACATGAGGTGATTGGTTATACGATCAGCAAAATTGCAGACCAAATGAGCTAACGTACAAGATCGTTGTAGATGGTTACTGCAAGGCAAAAATGTACAAGGACACCATTGATTTCGTATCCAAAATTAGGGAGGACTCTTCTTGTGATAAGCAATCTTCACAAAGACTTCTGATATCAGAGGAAATATGGAGTCGTGATCTTAAGAATCAGTACGAGACAGGCAGTATCATTGTACCTTTTCGACTGACATTCAAAATCAACTTGATTTCCATAGCTAAAAAGCATAGAAGAGAGGACCTCGCTTTGATCAGCAAGGTCTTGCGTATACAGTGTCATAATTCTAGCATGTTCAATAAGTTGTTTTTCTTTCTACGTCTGTCAATTAAAAGGAATTATTTCTCCTGTGGAAGAAGCAAACTCATAGTAAGCAAGACAGAAGGGAAGGAGGACACAGATTCCTTCGACAAACCCCAGCTCCTACATAAATAAAGCAAAATAGACCTTTACTTCAGATGGAAATCCAGACCCAAATACTTTCTTAGAGGATAGTCGCCTTCTTGTAACTCGTGTTGCAATGCAACGAAATTTATTTCTCAACTCAGTAGAGAAAATAGTATTGGATACCTAGAAGGATGCACATGGCATATAGTACAAGTATATAGACCTCCACATATGAGACGTACAATTGAACCAAAAGCAAGTTCAGAGGCCGTAAGAGAACATCTCAACAAGATACATCACCCCAAATTATACAAATAAAAATAAAAATAAAAATAAAAAACTTGTACACACATACCGATACATAATTTTTTTTTATTCTCTATTTTTTGTGTTCCAACTTACAGAGCACAACACAGTGACAATATATTATGGAAACTAACCTACAAGTATGATAGTCCTACAACCCTACAAAGTATTAGCATCCTAGAGACAGCAGATAATGCAAGGTGGTGGTATTATACATTGAACAATTTGACACAAAATCATAAAATCAAGCCAGGATATGTCATTGTTCCCACTAGACTTGCAACGAGAAAATGAATCAAGTTCAGCAATTGGCTGGAGCACCCCAATCGACAACACCAGTACTCCACGAGCATTTCTAGCAACTAAAGAAGAGACATTGTGCAGAGAAAATGACACCTGATGAGCCTAAAAGATGGGTTGCAGTGGAAAAAGCACCTGATTTTTCATTTTCCTCAGATCGTGGAGCTTGTTAAAGATAATTCATGAATCTCACTTAGCATCCATTCTTCCCCGGTTTGACCTCCAAGGACTATGGCTCGAGTACCTCCAACGACACATGTACTGTGTCCCCAAGCAAATCTTGGAGGCTGCCCGGGTACATTCAGAATCCTCCATGTTGGTTTCTCTTCGGTTGGATCGAGTATATAGAGCTGGGATGCTGAGTGAAGACCAGCGACAGAACCACCAAAGACAAGGATTCTGTCACCTGGGAGGCTCACCGCCACATGATCAAGCCGGGGAGGAGGAGCTATACCTCCTGGATTTCCAGCACCAGGCATCCCACTCCCCGTTACGCATCTCCAACATGGTTCCTCCTCGCTCAGATCCATGGTGAATACATCACTTGATCGAAACCGAAGAGGACCACTCTTCGCAAGACCCCCGAACATCAAGATTTTCCTCCCACCATAAACCGACAATGTATGCCCTAAACGTGAAGGTGGAGTCCATGCTACAGGTATCTCTCGCCACACTGGTTTCTCCATGGAAAGATCAAGCAGAAAAGTGTCGCTCAGAAGTACTCCAGAATCAGCACAACCACCAGAGACTATCAGCTTGGTTCCATCCAGTGTGCAGGAGCTATGCCAAGATCTAGGGAGTGGAGGAGCCAAACTGGAGATTTCGCGCCAAGTAGGATGCTTAGCGTCCAAATCCAACACAAAGACGTCATTAAGTAAACCTTGCCTCCCACAGCCACCGAACAGAACAAGATGGGACCCGTTCACACAAGAAAGTGTGTGGCCCCAACGACCAGGAGGAGGAGAGCTCACTTTGACATGTTGCCACTCGGGATTGCTCGAGTTCAGGTCCAGCACAAAGGTATCATTCATGGGTTGCATGTTGACACCCTCCCCACCAAATAGAACCACACGATTACCAACAGCACATGCGCTGAAGTTGCAACGAGAGGGTTCAACAACACCTCCAACTGTTAGTTTTTTCCATGCTGCAGCTTCAAGAGTGGTAAGTTCCCTTGCCAATCTACCCCACCCTAAGAGTTTAGCACCTGGCACTGTTTCTAATACTCGAGTTGTTTCACTGCCCCATGCATTTTGGCAGACCATTCGCCAGAGATCCTCATTCTTAGTCAGCTCATACAGTCGCCGAGAAACAGAGCCAACGGATGCAATATCTCTAGGAGTCAGTCGAGAAAGAATCTTCATAGAGAGGACTTCATCACTTAACTGCGTTATTCCACAAACCCCGCGACTGATATTCCGCTTCCCATCTGTAACTAGTACACAAGGAGAAGGACTGAATTTAAACCTTTCAGATATTTTAGAAGTCTCCTTTGCTGAAGATCCAGAAAGTTGTCCCAGATCAAGATTTGCTTCCGTAAAGAACTGTACACCAATGATATGGGTAATTGTCTCGTCGTCACCATATATTGGAGTCATGCGCAGCCTATTCATTAATGGGGATCCATCTTTTCTAAAATTTAACAATTCAGCTTGAAATTCAACACCTTCCATTAGGCATCTTCTCATTTCAGAGACTACTATTGGGTCCACCAGTGGATGCCTTCTCTTAGCAAATGGGCCTCTGCATTGCAAGAAGCGACTGCAGAAAATTTAAGCATAGTCGTCGTCACGACAGATGCTTTGAACAATGATATGAACATAATTTTATAAGAAAATCATATCAGTTATTATTAGCCAAGAAAAAGTCTGTTGGACTATCAATGGACATAAACTACAAACATAAAAATTACCATGATTAAGAAATCAAATCTGAAACCTGAGCCAATATTCAGTCACCCGTGACTCAAAGTTGAGTATGGAACAACATTCAACATTATTGACCCTCTCAATTGAACAAATTTTGACTGACTATGAGCGGTTCTTAAGATATCCACCCAAGTACACTGACTATACTCATAATCAAACAAATTCGTGGTGAATTGTTTCCAATGTGATCTTTTTGCATGAAAAAAGATTATCGTTTTTGACTACCATATATTGTATATCATCTTTATTAACTTTTGGCCCTCTCCATGCCTTCAATCCTACCAGTATAGGGTCGAAATAGGATCCTACAGTGAGTTATTATTTAAAAGATGCACGAGACAGTTGAGTTATACTGACACATTCAGGTATACATCAAAGTCAATATAATCATAAGAATTGAAAGTAAAGCTAAGATAAAATTCAATGCACTACAACCAGGACAACAACATTCATGAACAACTTTAAGAATTATTATAGTTTGACAGAAGCTGGAACAAACTGCACCAATATTATACCATGCTTAGAGAGTATAAAATCCATGAGTTCTAATTGAGATGATAAATAATTTAAATTCAGATAGGGCATTACTCAAAATCTCAAATCAATTTGTAAACCACAGTTCTTACTACTCAAGTAACATTTCACACAAGGTCTAGCAATCCTAGTTGGGGAGCCTTATCACTGAACTATCACCAGTAAAATTTAACCTTAAATATATCTCATCTGATCAGTAAAAAGCTTTTATATGAAAGAAAAAAAAAACCAAAATACAAACAGTCCTGTATCAGGTTAGTCTACATTTGAATTCTCAGATCCTGAATAGAAAAATTATGAAATAACAGACAACCAACTACCTATAAGAGTATTCAAGTGGACATGAAACAATTTTGTTAAATACTATAATACTTGTAAGAGAAACCACGTACCTACTGCTTTTATACCATATACACTCGAGAGAAATTAATTGGAAACCCACACTTCTGAACATAGCAAACTTGGGAATCATCACCACATTTTAATCAGTTACAGTCATGAATAATTGGCCCAGTATCTTTAAGAAGGCAACAACAAATTCTGTACTATCCCGAAGAAAGGGAGGCGGATGAGTTTTCTATAATCAATCCAATTTTTGCAGTACAAAATCTGAGAAAGTATATTTTTGTCTGGCGAAGTCATGACAAATGAACCCACCCTTTTATCTTTCGTCAATTAAAATATCTTAAATTGTCAAAGATTTTGATACCGTAGAAAATGAAACCTACATAACTAATTAATTTGTGTTAGTACCACCAGAAAAATTTAAATTATATTCAAGTATGTTCCCTTCAAAACATGTCAACAGCAGCCATAGATTTCCCAGTTTGTATTGTGAGGATAACTGAACACTCATCCTATACATTAATCCAGTTTCATCTTGTCATACCCAGGAAATTAGAGAAACTACAACCTTGTGCAAATGATTTACTTGATAAACAAAAATCATCTCCACAGTTCCTCAACATCCCACCATAGCACAAAACATTCACAACGTCGAGACTGGTAAGTCAGCGGTTCAAATCTAATTAACTAAATGACCAGGGAGAAGTAACATTCCCTTTAAGCTACAAATATAACCAATTGACATCAAACTTAGATGTATAGTATAGCATTACATCTTCCACCTAAAAAAAATGGATGCCAGCTTGTCCATAAATGCTTTCAAGAGTGTAAATGATCGACTTTGAACACGGGCGACCAAAATCTGCTAAACCATTATTAGTATAAATTTTGCCACAACATATGCTAGGGGTGCTTAGAGAGTTAGTTGGGGGCGGGGCGGGGCGGGATGTCATTACAATATGAAACAATTATCAGAACCAAGGAGATGATATCATTCAAACAGGAGTAAAGGGTGAGACCAGGAGTTATCAGGTTGCCGGTTCAGAAGGTTTACAAAATTTTACAGTCTTAAATAATTACCAAGAACAGGCAAGTTTACTGTTTTTACAGTCTTAAATAATTACCACGAACAGGCAATGTCTACTTTAATACATACTTTGACAATATCAATTTAAACAAAGTCTAAGCCACTCTAGTATTTATCAATCAATAAAAAAGAAAGAAAGAACATTAATAGACCATGTAGGGATTAGACAACAGTTATATGTTACTAAATAAAGAATTCAAAGAACAGCATCCAGATAACAATGCACAAGGCCTCATGCACTTAGAAATAGTAAGTCACTCCTCTACTTGATAGGGAGAGGTTGGAGAAGAATTCTCCTTTCTCGGTCAAGCCCCCTGGCACAGGGAAGGGTCTATGAGTTGCCACAGGAAAAGGTTGCAGTAACTGTATAAGAAAGCTTAAAGCTTGAAGACGGTCTGCACTTCACCATTCAATATCAAATACTCCAAATTATCAATCAAGATTAATACCCCTGTTGGGTATTTTTTGTGATGCCCAAATAATCCCTAGGCAATGATGAAAAATCGTGGCCCATTTAACTTCATAGGCTATAAGCCCGGGATTGAAGAATGTTGAAATCCACACCACAAACGTTTGTAACCCAAATCTTATTGGGTATTTGGAAGAAATCAGCCCATTGGGCTAGATGCTCAATACCCAATTAAGGAAATGATTTTTGAAGTGGAAACCCTATTTCCTATCTCCTTCACGGTTTGAAACTCCTCCTATCTCTTATCCTCTTCAAGCTTTGAAACTCTTATCATTATCTTTGAACTCAATCTTGAAGAGATTTTCTTGGAATACGTTTGTGATTTTTGGCCCATAAAAAGGAGTCATTGGTCCTCATTTTAAACACACCAAAAATCATTCTTGCTTTGTGCTTAAGAAGAAGCAAAGAACGGATCTCTGCTTTGTGCTTAAAACTGTCCTGCTTTGTGCTATTCCTGAAATCTGCTTCTGTTCTTCGTGCCTTGGGTGTGCCCTTCGAATTTTCTCAGATTTGGTATTGCCTTTGTGGTGGTGGATCAGATTTTCTGAGCCTAATAAAAGGGGAATTCGTCGTTCTTATTGTTCTTCATTTTTAGTTTTCTAATTTGATTTCCTTTATTAGTTAATTCCTCAACTTACTTGTTAGATTTGTTCAATTGTAGGTGAAATTGGAATCATAACCCCCATTCACATTCATAATGCACCCACTATGCTTTCTTACTTCTAAATTGTTTGCACTCTCACTGAATCTACAAATTAAGCAAATGAATGCATCTCATGTCTCCAAATTTAAGCTATTGCACAATCGCTAAAGATTTATGGACTAGAATGCTGCACTGTTATAGATGCTTTAAGGATCATATGCACACCGCCTGGCGTTTGTTCTCGTTCAATAAAACAAAATGAACTGATGGTGTTGAACTTGCATCCAAATCATTAAGACATAATGATATCAGTAGTGGAATTCTTATAGTAACAAGAAGACAAACATTCTCTGCCTTTATGAAGATTTTTTTGATAGGAGCCTTTATGAAGATAAAAATATAAAAGAAAGGATATAGATATCAAACAGTCCAAATAATCCTGAACTGTAGTTGATAACTCATAACTAAAGAATTTAAACCAACTGCCGCCTAAAATATTTTCCCATCCATGGTTTTCACACCATCCTAATAATAAAGTTCGAGTGAAATCTCCTAGCACTCATGTCTTCCCAATTTTCTAAGCAGAAAAGACGGACTTCTTATAATTCACCAAATATTGAATTTTCCGTTCAATTTCATTAAATTCAAATATTAACCATAATTTATTTGTAAAATTCCCAAGCGCAATAATTTTTCAAAGACACGGTTCCTGAGAACAAAAAAGATAAAACCAGCTGCATTTCACACTTACAAATCCTAATTAAATCTACCTTTGTTGAACATCTAACCTTCAATTCTCTATCCAGAAATGTGATAATTAGCGATAATAAACAGAGAAAGCGAAAAATCCCGGCAATTTTTTTTTTGGCGGGGGGAAGGGGGGGTGGACTAACCAGTTGCGGCCGAGAACTTCTTCTGCACGGTAACCAGTAACCATCTCAAACACAGAATTAACGTAAATAATGGGATGGTCCGGTTCCAAAGCATCTGTGACAACAAACCCGCAAGGCGCCGGTTGTAGAAGCTTGTCCACCGAAAAAAGCGGTGTCCCACCTTCACCTCCTCCACTTCTCCTCAACAAAAACCCCAACCCTTCTACTTCTTCATCTTCTTCCCCTTCCATCAGATCAGACTCCGAGTTACTATCCCACTCCATCATACTTTACTTGATCATATGACACCCAATTAGCCCAAAAATCTTCACCCCCTAATTCCAATAACAACAATTAAAAGTTACCAAGAATCCCACTCCAAAAAAAAAAAATCTTCATAATCACTTGGGCTTCACCGTGAGTTATGGAGTTTAGGGTTTGGTTTTTCAGGGTGCGGTGAAAAGGAGTGGACGAAATTTTTGCAACAGAGTGGACCAAATAATAAAGAGAAGGACAAGGGTGGCAGATTGTGCAGAGAGTGCAATAATTTCCAAATGGAGAAGAGGACATGTGATGGTGCGTGGCACATCTTCTCTTTTGCAAACTTTGTGCGTGAATGGCAAAAAAAATCTTGATGCCTAACGTGCTATCTTTGGATAATTTGCATTTGTCTTTCTTGGGCTTAGGTTGAAGTGAGGAATTGTGTCATAGTTGTTTAATGCGGTAGACTTTCTTGAGTCGCCTATTGTCTCACGTTATTTTAAAACATTATTTGCTATAAAATTTTTCAATACACATTCTTCCAATAAAATATTTTACACATAACTCAATAAAATTACTTTAAGTGGGTATTTGATGGGATTAAAATTAGATTTTTAATAGATTGTAATAGCAGTTTTTGAAATGTGTTGTTAAAAAGTTATGAGACTCATGAAAAATGTGATTAATATTGATTGTTTGATTTTGATTTAGATTAAAATCTGATTTTAATCCGAAACAAACATGGCCTAATCCTAAATTTCAGCCACACATTCTCCAAAAAATACTATTCATTACTCCATTTGTTCTACAATAATGAGAGAAAAACACAAACTTAAGTTAAATTCTTTATTTTTTATATTTATTTTTAATTAAATTTTCACACAATAAAATAATATTCTATACGTAAATTCAAAACTTTATTTATTAATTTTTAACCACACATTTTTCAAAAAATCACTATCATCATTCTCTCCCAATTTTTTTATAATGACCACCAAATAATTGAAAACTAGAAAAGTTTTAGATTTTTAAATTGAGAAGAATCTATTAGGCTGTTTGATGGCCTTGATTTTCCATAGAAAATGGAAAATATTTTCCACTTTTTGGTTGTTTGATGACAACAATTTTCCATGGAAAATTTTTTGCCCCCCAACCCCCCATGAGCCTTATTTCCTTGTTTTTGGTGGGAAGGCTGTTGTAATTTTTATTTTTATTCTTATTTGCAATGGGAACAAATATCATAACCAAGTGTAAAAAAAAAAAATTCACTTTAATTGAGAATTTTCATGTAAAATAAAGTCAAACGAATACTAAACTTTGATAAAAAAAGATCTTTTAGGAAACAATTTTTTTTCCTCTTAACCAAATTTTTTGGCAATGGAAACAAATTTTATAACCAATTGTGGAAAAAATTATCACTCTAATAAACACTTTCCTGTAAAATAAAGCCAAACGAATAGAAAATTTAAAAATTTTTCGAGTGAAAAATTATACCAATCAAACACACTTAATTACCAATTTCCTACAAAATATTTTTTAAGCAATTATTTTCCTTGAAAATCATTTTCTTTCCACTCTTGCAATCAAACGCACCCTTACTTAAAGTGAATAGTGTTTGTGTCATGATTTGGACATATATGCTGGAGTCATTAACTAATATGTAATGTGTGATTTAAATTAAGTTTCTCATAAAGTATAGATCTCGAGTTTCGAATCTATGAAGTATGATAGAAATTCGGAAGATAGTAAGATGAGAAAGGACTTTCCTTAAATGGACAGTATATCTGAATTAATGACTTGAAAAATGCTAGGGTCATTATGGATACAAGGTTTGAAGTAATATTAACACCGCGTTTGATATTCATTCTTTTAAAATACATTTTTTTCTCTCTCATTTTCAATCATATATTTTTCAATAAAATAATATTATACCCAAATTCTAAACTTTTCCTCACTTTTTAATTACATATTTTCCATCAAAACACTAATTAAAATGCATTATTGGGAAAATAATGTGGCTCAAACATGTACAAGTCAATGTTCCATTTCTAGCATATGTTTGAGTCACATTAAAATTTTTATTATTATTTTTCTACTTATTTTTAATCACACGTTTTTCAATAAAATAATATTTTTTATTATATCGATAATTTTTCCTTCTTTTTCAATCACACATGTTTCATCAATCTACAATTTCAAAATACATTCTTTCAAAATAATGTGGCTCAAACACACTCATAGTAAATGATTATGTGTACATAGGCTTAATAGAAGTGCATGTCTTCCGATCTAGTTGGAAACTTGAACCAAAGTTCAGCCCATGTTTGGCCACCATTATTACAAATTATAATTTTTGGAATAATATTTTTTTTGAAGAATATGGTTGAAAAAGAAATTTTTATTTATTTATTTATGTGTAATATTATTTTATAAAAAATTATGTGGTTGAAAATAAGATAGAGAAGAATAATTTTTCGAGATAATGGGTTAGAAGTCCTTATCTTCTGAGCCATATTATTTTGGAAGAATGTATTTTTAAATAGTTGATTGATGGAGAATGTGTAGTTAAAGAAAGAATGAAAAATTATTGATGTAATTGAAAATATTATTTTATTAAAAAATGTTTGATTGAAAATGAGTAAAAAAATGAGAATTAAAATTAAAATTTTAACGTGCGAGCTCAATGTTTTATTCTTTAGCATCCCAATTGACTCTCTCCTTGGTCTAACTTGTGATTTTTCTTGCTTTGGGAATGAGTTATTCATATGTTATCTTGTTGACTTGAATATAGAGGTGTCCAAAAGTCTCGAACCGAATCGAACCGAACCGAATAGAATAGAACCGAACCGGATCGAACCGAATCGAGCTGTTCTTCGTAAATTAAATACACGAATGGGTACTCGAATCGAGAACCGATGAGTTTGGGTCGGGTCTCGGGTATAGACCAAGAATCGAAGAATCGAAAAAGAATCGAAACTAAATAAATTTTTTATTTTTTTATATTGAATTAATTAAATTATTTTATTTTTCCTAAATAAATTAACAAATTAATTAAATAAATCAAATTATTTCATATTTTTAATTTTAAAGCCCAAAACCAAATCATTTTTAAAGCATTAGCCCATTTTAACAACTCAAACCCTACAAAAAAGGTTGTTAATAAATATATATTATATTTTTTATTAAATCTTATTAGTTGAATAATTTTTCTTTTATTTGTGTTTGTTAATTGTGCATTTTCAATTATACTTGTAGAGTTTCTTAACATGACATGTCAAGCAATTGATGATTAAATCAAATAGTTGGTAAGTATTACCAATATTTAAAAATATTTTATTTTTATAACTTTTAATTTATATTTCATTTTCTTTATGCAGACAAGTTTCTTGAAGCAAATAAATTTACTTTTTGTAATGTTGCTGTGATATTAATATCTATTTTTTGATATTTGTATGCGTTGAATTAATTTTTTTGGACAGCTAGTTATTTATATGTTTTTGAATTGGATTATGTTAATTTGTAAAAGTTACGAAAGAAATATCATTAGTTGTATTTATATAGTGTTGTTGTAAATATTAAAAAAATTAATTATGGTACGAAATCGAATCGAACCGAACCGAATCGAACCCGAACGGTTCCATAATTATATTTGGACCGACGGTTTCATTTATTAAATACCCGAAAATTTTGAGTCGATTCGGCTCTCTTAACAATCGAATCGAATCGATCCACGGACAGCCCCTGCTTGAATCTACAACTTAAGTTGACTTCGTTGTGCACACTGCACACTCTTCAGTCCATTTAGCTTAAATTCCCGAAATGACCTCTACGATACTGATAATTACTATAATAACGATCTCTCCTTCTACTTCCAGTTCATAAGCACAGAACCTTCTTCTAATCCACCCACAAGACAATTTGCCTTTAAAAGAAAGAGAGTAAATTTTCGATTTTAATGTTAATTTGTTATTTTTAGTCTAAAATAAAGAGAAATGCCAATGAAGGATGAAACGACGCCGCCACCGAGGATCGGGAAGATCGGGCCGTATACTGTGTTCGTGACACCTCCAGCGACACCTAATTTCAGCCCAGAACTGAATTCTCCAAATAACATCGCCCCAGTTCCCGTTCCGGACCGTACACCCGTTGGAACACCACCGGTTCAGGCTCCGCCGCCGCAGTTTGATAAAGAGAAGTCTTCTTCTTTTGGCTTCCTCTGGGACGCCGTTGTCAAGGTTCAACATGGTATACTATTTCATTTCGTCCTTTTTTATTTTCCTTTTTCACACACACACACACACACACACACATACATACATACATACATACATACATATATATATATATATATATATATATATATATATATATATATGTATGTATGTATGTATGTATGTATATATATATATAGATTACTTTTTTGAAATGCTGAAGATTTGTACTTATGGTTGTCTGAAATTATTATTTTGGTGAAATTGTGTATATTCGTGTGAATTGTATATGAATTCATGTGAATTTGGAAATCGTAAAGTGATAAATTTCCAACATTTCTTTAGCAAAAACTGGGAAGAGGAGGGAGGAAGGTTTGCTCAAATGCAAGAATCCTCATTTTTCTATACTGAAGTTTCGTCAGAACCTCTAGTCCAGCCAAAACGGACATGTGGACTAGCCATTAAGGAAGCTTAAATATACTTTTGGTATAATTATTTGATTTTAGTTTTTCTCTGCCTAATTATTTGTAGCGCATGCGAGTTTGGATGAGCAAGTAGCGCGTTGGTTTGGCTTGAATCAGTCGAAGTATCAGTGGGCACTGGATGATTACTATGCAACCAATGGAAAGGTGAGAATTTTTTGCTTTATTTCTTTGATATGATTATCTGCCTGGAAAATCATGTGCATTGTTTCCGGCTTCTTGCATTTATTTGGTAAAATTCTTGCCTGTTGATAATAATTTTATTTGGATATTTCTAGCCAATTCTGCTCATTTCTGTGTGCCGGTTCCAAATTTTTTCTGCAAGAAGCGTGTGCCTTTGTAGTTGTAGGTGGGGTAATTTTGCAGGTGATTTCTTAATTTAACATGTCCATGGTTCAATAGTTCAGTAGCTTATAAGCATTTTATTCTGGATCTTACCTCTCAACTAATGATTCTTGAAAGCTACTCTTTACCATTATACTCATAGAGACACTGAAGCGATAATTATACATCTTGTCCTCAAATCTCATTGGGAAGCATTTATCTGCAATTAAGACAATCATCTTTGACTTGTGTTTGAGATCAAATTTAGCCCCCGTTTGACACCTGTTAATTTCTCATTCTCATTCTATTTCTCATTTTCATTCTTCATTTCAACCACACATTTTCCAAATAAAATAATAATACACACAAATCAAAAACTTTTCATTACTTTTTCACCACACATTCTCACATCAATCACTATTTCAAAATTTCTATTATCCTAAAAATTAGATTCAAACACACCTTTAGATTTTATGATGTTCAAGTTTTTCTTCAAGGACCATATCTTTACTTAAGCTAAAATCTTCCAAGAGAAGTTCAATTTTAAAAGTCCATTTTGCAAAGCAACATTTGGTGGTTTCTGAATTAAGTTCCTACTACAAAGAGGGGACAACACTCCCAAAGCACTCATAAAAGTATGCTAAAGTGTATCTTGCACTTCTTTATAAAAGGTCCATTTTTGAGATGCACTTTATAGTTCCTTTGCATGTGCCTTGTAGGCTTGTAGCTTTTCCTACGAAATGAACTTCAAACTATTACTTTTGTTGAATTTCATTCGTGGAGACTAGCAAATGCTGAAGATTTATGACTACAGATTGGTCTAGTAATCCATTTGCTTAGGTTAAAAAATGCACATTTACAGGGAATCAACTATTGATTGAGATAGTGGCAGCTTAACTTAAAAATTGTGCTTATAAGCTACAATATATTCATCACTCCTTACTCTTCTGAGTAAAGGTGTTGATTTTTGCCTGGTTCCTCGTATTCCGAGCTAGCATGCAAAATAAAATTGGGAGGCAATTTGTCGGTGTGGTTGGCATAGTTTCAGACCCGACCCGGACACTGACTCGGACAATATAGCGGGTCAGTGGTTCGACCGGTGACCCGGTGGTTGGACCGGCGGGTCAATTCTTGTAAAATATATTATTATCTATTTATTGAATAATAAAATTTTTACATTTTCTAATACTAACTAAATTAACTTTATGTAATTTAGGTGACTAAAGATCAATTTTTATGTCAAAATTCTTTTCACCACTTTCCAGTAACAGAATGTGTTAGGCTTATTTGATTCACCAAAAGTGAAACCAAACTATAAATTAACTATAGGAGGAATAAATAAAATTAGTAAATTACATATTTGATTCACCAAAAGTGGAACCAAACTTGCTAATCTGCAAGTTCACTGTCAACTACAAACATTGCGCATTCATGGAAAATTTTCCATCTTGGCAGTCGGAAATTGGAAACAATAATCAATGAATCGATTCCATATTCACCCATAAAATTACATTTAAAACAGTTATTGTATATAGTATATAGACAACAATAACACGAAATTATGGTAAAAGTATTCAAAACTTCAGCCATCTTGAGAAATATTTTTGACATACTGTAATCGCACAAAAAAGTGCAAATCACAAAAAAAAACCGCAAGTTTGGGACTTACATCTTCTTCTTCCATCTAATAAAACTTGAAATTAGAGCTTTGGATTCTTGGGAGTTGAATTGCAAGCGACGGATGAGGGAATCCTGGGGTTCTACGGCATCGAATTCGACGAAGAGAGAGATTGGGTTTTTTAGGGTTTTTATATGGACAGGCGGGTTAAATGAATTTGGGCCAACGGTTTAACGCAAAACCTGGGGGTTCAATTGGGTTTTTTCGGGTTGACTGCTTAGTTAAAAAAACTAGGTTGCTCGGACCAGACCATGGTTCGGTTCGACGGGTTCCGGATCGAACCGGCTGGTCCAGTCCAGGTTTAATAACACTGGTGGTTGGAGCACCATACTTGGCCCACCCCACCACTTGGATATTTTTTCTACATTGATAAAAGAGGGGTGGTAGAGACAAGAGAAAGTTATTACAAATAAGAAAATGAAGTTTTGGAAATAAGGCAAATCCATTTTGTGAAAAGAATTGCAACTTCACAAGGTATTTTTGTTGTTCGATGTTAGTGAAATTTCAATCTGTAATTCTTGCCCGATAGAAGAACATATATTGATGTTGTCTATTGATTTCTTCTTTGTTATGAGCAATCTACTCTGTGAGGTTGTTGTCACTAATATTACCTGATTAAACTATGGACTTAAATATGGAACCAAGGGAGTATCAAAATTTAGAATTTCACGAGATCTTATTTCTACCTTACCTAATTATTCCTCATGTGGTTAATCTAATTTTATAGGTGTATTTATGTAGATTTGTATATCATGTATCCCCACCACTTGCCCATTCCCAAGCAAGTCTTTGTTTGAGCGAACATTTATCTAGGTGTTAACTATGTGAAAGTTTAAACCTTGTGGCCTCAGATGGTTTACAAGTTATGTTTTTTATTAAGTAATTAAAAGTAAATAAATCCGTAAGAAGGTCAGCGGAAGATTCTGTCAAAAAGTGAAAGTCAGGAAAGTTCTTGATGTTTTGAAATAGCTAAAATTGGAGATGAAGAAGTTGAATGAGGAACGAGATTCTGTTTGTATGTCTCTGTACGTTTGTGTATATATGCAAATGAATTGAGATTCTGATATTTCTGCGTGGAAATAATTGTGTGTGCGCGTCGTCCACTCCTAATCTGGTCTAACACATCTATTATGACATGTTTTAACTGCAGGATCAAGCAGTTTCAAAAGCCACAAGGTAAACCCGGAAAATACGAAACGAAATGTGTAACATTATTGAGCAGGTAAGATATTCTCATTCTTTGTTTAGGGCGATTTTTTTCTTGAACATTTTTTAGCTTTGGACATTTACCAGTTTCAGGGTTTCTCTCAAGCATGGACACCCGCAAAACCTCGATTTGGGTACTCGTTATTTTAATAACCAAATGTCAACAAATGCATAGAGTAATGTCTTCTTGAATTGTACTAGTCTTCATTTTTAGCTGTTAAAATGCTACAGCTAACATGTTATATTCAATTCTGCGAGTCCTGTAATCTTGACGTCATCTTGGTTATAGGTTTCTGTTAAATATCCTTCGCTGTTACCTTTGTATTGAACTATAAATGTTGTTCTAATTGTCCGTAATATTAATATTTAGGTTATGGCAAAATCTTGCAATTTTCCTGGAATATGAAGTAATTGATTTAGAATACAGTTTTCGTTCTTATTTTAGCTTTATTTTGGCAATTCCATAACAGAAAGAATGAAACTCAACAGCATCTGGAAAACCAATCTGTTTTTATATCGAGTACCAAACCAAATGCAGCAACATACAAATTCCAAGCACGTTGCACCTCAATATTTTAGTACCACACTCCCGGTGCACATCCTCTTTGTGTAAAGAGATGAGCTATAGACGAGCCACAAAGTCGATGAAATAATAAATACATTCAGTTCCATCAAACAAAATCAGTTCCATTTTTAGTACACCAGCAAAAGAGGAGATCTTTGCCAATCATTAAGGGAAAAAACCAAAATTATGTCGAACAGTTCATTAAGAGCTAATTTGTCTCTCGCACATGCATAATGCTACTAAACACAACTCCAAGGAGATTCAGTTTCACCCGACTGTCAAAGAAGGAACAAATTTACTAAAGCATTTAGCTTCTTAGAGGTTCTATTTATTTACAAACATCTTGCAACTAGAAATATCTGTACATTGATTCTTGTGTCACCAAGCAACTCTATACCGCAGGTATGTTGGCAAAAGAGAAACCTTTGTAACCCTTGTACGCGTAGTATGCAATCCGTGTATAATAAAATCCTGGAATGAACAGAATTCCTCCCAGTACAGCGAAAAATATCCCTACATTCACAACATCAGATTAAAACAGAAAATAAAGACAGGAGTGGCGTGCTGATAGTAATAAGTGGTTATTAACATCAAGACAAGCAATAATATGCAGAACTCATTTTAGAGGAGCGAGCGTCATAAAGAAGTGGATGTATGGACTCAACCTACCAGCAAGAACTTGTTGATATCAATACATTCACAACAACAAATTAAATACTGTTCCCAATATCTTTGGGGTCAAACGGCTACAGTGGATTCTTTCTCACCACTCTGTTCTCTTCATTTCTAGATCTGCTCGAAGATCTAAATCAGCTAAGATGAGTGAAATGAATTGTAATACTACAAGAAATGGGCATTAAGTACCAAGCAAAGGGTAACTGTGAGGCTACATATATATTAAAAGTGTTGCATATCATTCTTCGGCATTTATAACTTGCCGCAAAACTGCTTATGAGAAGTAAAGCAAAGAAGATTCAGTCCCCCCTTACAACCAGGAGAAAAAGAACATGGTCGCAAATGCAGCATACCTGCAACATGGTTGCATGAAGAGTCGAAGACAAAAGGCAAGTGAAGCAGTATCATATAGATCCAATTCTTTGATAATTGTTAATATCATCAAACACAAATCCATCATCACTAGACATAATCATTATTAAAACTAACATACATTTAATATATAACTTGTACTTCTTACAGCAGATATATATTTCAAAAAATATTAGATTTATTTCTCTCTTACAGGAGGAACTAAAAGGATGTGATGCATATGGTTAGAGCAGGTTGTATGAGAGGAAAAATTGCTTTAGGAACTCTATGATACGAAGAGATAGTTTAAAAAGATAGTACTACAAATAGTTATTAGACCTATTATATTTTATTGCGTTGAATGTTAGGCTGCTAAAAACCAAAATATCCATAAGGCTAACATAGCAGAAAAAATGAGGAGTCTCAGATGAATGTGTGATCATACAAAAATAGCACATAACACCAAGGCCTAACTCGAATGGTAAGAGTGAAGCCTTATTAAGTGAGAAACTCAGAAAAAAAGAACAAGAGAAGTGGGAATATTTGCACTAGATGGAGGCAATAGTCGGGGTCATAATTTGCATAAACCTAATTAGTCTCATGTTCACAAGAATGAAACAATCCAGTATAGTAAGTGAGTAGGGAAAGACGGAGGGTTAGTCTAGACTTAACAAGTCCTATTATAGTTTCTAGGGAATTAGTTTCTTCAGATCTCCCAGTAAAACTAGAATCAATCAAATGGAATGGTGAAGAAAAAATCACATAGTCAACTCCATATTTATGAGGACAAGGCTTAGTTTGTTGTTGATGTACTTTATCTTTTGTCTATATCTATGTTTAAATTCCACCACTCAAGAAGCTCTTGAATTAATAGGAATATTAGCCTAACATGCCACATTCATTTACAATTTAGCATATCACTCAATTGAGCTACATTATACATCTATGACAAACCTTCGCATTAAGATCTGCATCTAATAAATGAGCATTGTATGCATGTTCAATAAATGAGCTAAATTTCAAGTTATTCGCATGGAACTTTTCTATATCATTTAATCTACTCTAGAAAAACTTCATTTATCATTGTAGGATTAAAAATCTAATAAATCCACCCTTGCTCATGTCTGTATGGAAAACACCTGTCTAATAATTAACAATAGTAGCATAAATTTAACTTCAAGAGTATTTATTAAAGAAAAAATAATTTTGGAACATGAATTGAAATGGGTACCCCCCCCCCCCCCCAAATCTAATGCTTAATTAACAACTAAAGATTATTAATTTACTGAATATTAATTTAATCCCCCTTAATATTAAAAGAACATAAACTTATAGAACGAGCAAAAAATTGAAATCCCACAAAAAATACACCGATAAAAACACAGTAAAACTCAAAACTCCAACAGAAAATTTACCGTGGGCGTGGTCACCGCCGACTTTATTGACAGCCATAATGGCACCCAGAACGATTCCGAGTGCGCCAAAAACCAGGAGAGAAACGGCGAGGGCGATCTCCTTGATGGGCGGCTTGTTGTTGACTGTGTAGGCTGATTCCATCATTATATCCTCATCTGATATGGAGAACGCGTGATCCACATACGCCATGTACTGCTGCTAAATTTTTGCAAGATTTTTAAGGGTTTTTTGCTGTACTGAATTTAGGATTGTTTGATGTGGAGTTTTGGAAGCTCTAAGAGAATTGTGAACGAGGATGCTATGCTTGGAGGAGAAGGGTACTATAGCCTATATGGTTCGTAGGAGGTGACATTTCAACAATCAGCTGGGGAAGGAGACGTATAAATGAAAAAATAAAATAAAAACAAGCAGATAGAACTTTACAAGATTGTCTTGCAATTCGGTTCGGGTCAACCCAGCTGGCCACAGTGTAAATTTTTAGGTTAATTTCAGCCATGGACACCGTACTTTTCACTTGGTGTAATCATTATCACCAAACTTTATTTTAGTTCACTATGACCATTGAACTTAACACTTAACTTTAATTTGTTTCTTATAAAGTTCAGGTAAATAGAGTTGGCCCCTAACCTTCGAACATTTTGACAATCAAACTAATGCTTTTCGTTACAAGAGGAACTCACAAGTGATGTTTGAAAACTTTGAATTCCGAGTACTAGAAATCAAAAGTTTAGAATCACATTGTCAAAATATTCAAATGTTAGTACCCATAGTGCTATTTACTCTATAAAGTTCGCTGGCCATGGTAAAAACAAATTAAAGGTCGATCCCCATGGTGACACTAAGGATGGTTGTGATTGCAAGCATGAAATTTACATGAAAAGAAAATAAATTTTAAACAATTCAATTTCTTATAACTTATTTGTATGAAAATCATTAATTAAATGTGTTTGATTAATTTAATTTTCAGTCTAGAAAATATTATATTTGTCCATCTTTTATTAATGAATAGATGAGAGAGAGTGAGTGAATTGTCTGGAAAAAAAAACATAACCCTTCCCAAAAAAAATATTTTCTTTGTTTTTTAGGAAAATATATTATATAACCAACTTCTTAAAAATATTTTTCATGAAATAAAAATCAATCAACACCCAAAAGTTAATACTTGTGTGGAAAAATAATATTTTTTATGAAAAATAAAGTCAATCAAACACACTCTAAGTGAAAAGTTTGATGAACTTGTGAAACAAGTTAAATTTCGTTGATGGTGACATTAAGTGGAAAATTCGATGGTCATGGTGATACTAAATGAAAAGTTAAGTGATCATGAATGAAATTAATCCAATTTTACGGGTAGTAGGTAAATAAAGCTTGATGTTTCGATGTCGAATCATGTTAATTTTAAGAATTAAATTGGACATATTAGTTCGATTGAAAGAGTTGAAAATTATTCATCCAAAATACATATTTTCAAAATTTAGTTTCAACAATACATTCTTCCATAAAATAATATTGCATATAAACTTAAAATTTTTCCTTATCTTTTAGCACTTGTTTTAGCCCCATTTTAAGAGGGGGAAAATGTATTTTTGAATAGTAATTTTGGAAGAATGTGTAGTTAAAAATTAAGATTTTTTTGAATTTACGTGTAATATTATTTTATTGAAAAATATGTAGTTGAAAATGAGTTTTTTTTTAATAAAATGGGTTCAAACAATGGTTTAATCATGAATTCTTGAAAAAAAATACTATTTCAAAATATATGTTTTTTTCCCTAAATTATATTAAGGGCTTGTCTGGAGGAAATTAAAAGCAGAATTATGACTGTTAGTGGGTTCCAAAAATGTGTGAAGGAAGTCAACAATGGAGGCTACTAACGATCCAATAATTGCTTGAAATTTGGATTAAAATTGCCACCAGACAAGTACTAAATAGAGCCCAAACATTGACTAAATAAGAAATAATTTTTTTTACTCTATTAAGATATCGGTAGAGCCACCTTTTTGGTTTACCACAAGATTTTGGTTGCTTATTTATTTAGCCCTTTTTTAGGGGGAATTAAAATTAGATTTTTAGTAAAATTTGATAAAATTTGATGACATGTTTGATTAAAAAGCTACAAGACTCATAAAATATGTGGTTGACATTAATTGTCGATTTTAACTTAAATTGAAATTTGAATTTTAATCAATACGAAACCGGGCTTTAATTTTTTTGAGTTGAATGATGTCTCAGGTGTGAAATATCTAATTGGGCTGGTCAATTTAGGCAGGTGGAATATTTGGGCTACGACTTTGTGGACTGCCATCTAAGAAAATTTTGGGCTTGTGTGACAATATTTTAATATAAATTTTATAATATCTTCATAAAAATTGATGTAATGTATGATTGATAAAATCGTGAATTCTATAAAATGTATGCTTGTGAATCTTGTCATCGTATTTTTAATACTAGAAATGTGGTGGCCCACAACCTAGCCGCTTATGCACTTTCTTCAAATGCTTTCAAGTATTGAGCCCATTGTACTCTCCTTATTTATTTTGCCTTTGATTTATGGCTATAATAATGAATAAATAAAGATTGCTTTGCTTAAAAAAAAAAAAAAAAGCCGTTGTGGAATAATAAATCATGACAATCATAAGATCACACAAAAATTGGTGTGCAAAGTTTTGTCAAGATCCGATAAATCTTCTTCAAGACAAAAGTCGTAAAGAGGACAAAGAATACTTAAGCTCGATCAACAAAGGAAGTGGGAGTAAGAATAAAGACAAGCTGAGTGATAAAATTCACGACGACATGGATGGTGTAGGATTAGGAGATTGTACATTAAAGGAGAAAGGTGACCCACTGTCTGTATCGAGTAGCACTATACGAAGAAAATTGTAAACTGTATTCAAGAAGGAATCACCAGTCTCTACGGTAGAATCATAGGTATTTGGAATGACTTAATTATTATTTATCATGAATGATGGAATTATGCTGGAGATGCCTTTTGGCTATTTTAATGGTGAAGTAGATGATGCAATGAATTTTTCGAATTTGGATAGTCCATAAGTTTGCACATTGTAATAGATGAATATCTCTCACTCAACTTAAGATGACGAGAAAATATCTTCATTTCATTTTCATGTGTGGTCCGTGTTCGTTATAAAATATGTGTATATCGCACGTGCACTGGGCGTACAAATAATAAAGTGGACTAAAGAGTCCATGTTGTCAAATTCACGATGAGTGATTACTTAATTATACAATAGTTAATCTAATTCTAACAATGAAACACATAATTAGATTTGATTTTGAAATTAATAAAAATAACAAAAGTAGGCAAAACTAAAATGTGAAGAAAGCTTGGGAGATTAAGGGTCTGTTTGGTACAGATTCTCATTTTCTACAGTAAATCAATTCTCATTTTCAACCACACATTCTTCAATAAAATAATATTTTCCATCACATCAATACTTTTTTCTTCTTTTTCAACCACACATTTCCCATCATATCACTATTCAAAAATCAATTCTTCCACCAAAAATCTCTACCAAACACACTCTAAATGGGTGTGATTCATGATTTTATTTAAGTGTCGTCTAATTCATTTCTCGACAAACAATTTAACAAATCATCCATTTCATATGGTAGACCTAATTTTTCAATTTTAACTAATTACTCATCTCGAGTGAAATTAGTCACAATAAGTTGGTTTAACGTACCATATCTCTATGTCAATTAAAATCCGATTACTTGCATTAAGACTAGGATTATGAGTATATCTTTATTTCCTATAATATCATCTAAAATACACAATATTCTCTCGAAAATTAATTAAAATATGTGGTTGGTGCAGACGTCGACCGCTTCACCACCACTTGCAGCTTCCCGTCATGGCCTATCTCCGCCTCTGCTTGCAGAGGCTCGCGGCCGTCAAGTGACACAACATCAGATTCACAAGAAAGGAAGTGATAAATCCAGCAGTCTCTGGGAACTGATCAGTAATCAGCAATTTTGCACCTCTATACTCAAACATGAACAACATAAGTGTATACCAAATCACACTCTGCATAACAACAATTTGAACCATTAACTTGCCTGAGAAATCTCCATACATGGCCCTCAACACTCAACAGAGGGATTCCCATTACAAGAGTATTGGGGAGAGTAGACAGAGTAAATAGAGTGATCATCCACTCTAAGCTCCCATTTTTGCTGAAACAATGCCACAGAAGAAGGGCTGCAATGAAGTGATAATTCATAGCATAAATATCATTTGTGGAGATGAAATGAAAACCCAGTAACGGAACAGCAAAAACTGCCACAAATCGATTGATCCCTGAGCATTGATCAGGTGTAAAAATTTTCCACCATTTAACTGAGCCATAAGCCAAGATCATAGCCACATATAATGGTACTATTGCTGCAAGAACATCATAGATATCTTTTCCAGTAATCATGGTGAATTACTACAGCAAAACTGTGTAAGTTCAAAATGCAAATATAGAGAGAGAAACAGATAGATATATATGGAGAGAGGTGGACTTTTAGAGTTTGTAGTTGACGAGAATGATGAGGGAACACGTTTCAAGAGAGACTAGAACAAAGGGAAGTAAAGAAGAAGCGGCTCCTGATCACATGGAAGTGAGAGGAAAAAGGTTAAATATGGCTTCGTCTTCATTCAACATATTACAGCTACAAAAATGGATTTTTCACACAAGAAAAAAGACATTTTGTATGTATGTTATCCCCCATAAGACAGAAACCTACACGCAGCACAAACTCGAGAAGAGAGAGAGAGAGAGAGAGAGAGAGAGAGAGAGAGAGAGAGAGAGAGAGAGAGGGAGAGAGAGAGAGAGATTGGGGTTTAAATATTTGAAAAATGGTGGGGAATAGAGAGTTCATAATTACACATTCTTGACGGCTTATCTTAGTCTCATTATCCTTTTCATGGTTGTGTTCTAGTTGGTTTTAGTTAGATCAAATAATCTTAAATAGTTGCAACATTTGCTTTGGATTCAAAGCTGATATTCATGTCGAAACAAGATACTATCATTGTCGTGTGAACAATTCGATATCCATTAAGGATGTCGTATGGGACGGGTCAACCATTTTCACCTGTCCCGTCTAATATTTTTGTCACTTTGCCCAATCCACATATCCAATTAAAGCTGGACGGGGTAGGACAAGACGCACCAATTATTATTATTTTTTTATATTTTTAATTAGTAAATATTATTACTTTTTTAATTTGTTAAGAACAACTTATTTTCTATTTAAAAATAATGGTAAATCTTTTATTTTTGTTTGATAAATAGTTTAAATTTGAAATTAGTTTTAAACAGGAGTGGCGAGTAGCAGAACTGAGGCTATGTTTCATGTACCCATCCCATACCGATCTCGGGGTAATGACCCCCATCCCGTCTCTGCCCCGTTTAACCGATTAGGTGGGTAATCCCCGTCCCACTGGGGGTGGAGCCTTACGGATATCAGATTGAGCAGATTTTTTTGTCATTTCTAACGACCCAATTGGAAGAATTGGACTCCACCAACTGAGCTTTCTTACAGAGTTGTGAAAATACCCCAATCCTAGTCAGAACTAGGTACTTTCGATACCTATTCAATGAACATTGTTAAGTGCGATTAGTTATTGACAAACTACTAGCTTGATAGTTGAAGAATTTGTGAGAACAAAATGTCAAACCTACTGGTTGAGATTCAAGGCTCGTGAATGCGTCAATCTCACAAAGTTACAATCAACTTTGAGAGAAACTTTTGCGGACAAGAGTTTACATAAGTTATCCCAAATTAGCTGTTCTACCACTAAAAATTTGAGGGCTCTTGGCTATAATTTTAAAACCTATAATTATACTGTTGGGAGTCACATTCACAATATTCAGTAATTGCAAATGTTTAAATAATAAAAAATAACATGGAAGTGAGATAGAAAGGATAAGTACCCTAGACAGATTTTATAGAAAAGAAATTTTGCAAGGGCTATTAGGGGTTGAAAACTCTTAATAGCCAACGTGCTGCAATTTTTTACTTCTTCACCCCACATGTTCATGGTTCAATCTCACGGCCAGTTTCAGCTGCCAACTAGTGAAGGCCAGGCCAGGCAGATTCAGGGTGGGTTGATCCATCCAACGTATCTATGTTTGGCTAAGCTTATAAGCAGCTTATAAACTCAACCAAACATTTTCCTTGAAAGCAGAAATACAATGATTGTATGGTCACGCAGACGCTACCCGCAATGCCCCATGGAAATCATCGTGTAGAAAGCCTGACTTGTATAATTATAAGCATCTCATTGATTCTTCTTTTCAAGTTAGTTTATAGTTATGTGCATTAGAATGGACGGGATAGCAAATCTCTTAAATTTGAGCCCGAAAGGCAAGGCAGTTCAATTTACCAGACCATAGATGAGCAGCCACGACTCGACCTTAACTCACCTGGAAGTAACTTATCAATTTCGCAAGTGAAGAAAACCAACTTTACGATTCAAAAGAAACAAAGAAAGAAAGGGCATTACTCAGTACAAGTTAAGAATCCCCAGTAATACAATGCAGCGAAAGCATCCCATCTGTATATTGCTTCCTCACTTTCCTGGACTTCTCAAGCATCACTTTGTAGCATTGTTCAACTTCCTCAAATACTATTTCCTTACAAAATTTATATTTAACCTCCATGAAAACAGCTTCTGCTCTCTCCCTATGAATACATAATAAATGAAACCCACAACCATTATCTGAGTCAGAAGTACTGTACCTCTGTGATCTCTTCACTTCTTCCACGAAAATGAGATCTTTAACCCATCTCACTTGTTCGAGGGGATCTTCGTCCTTCTGAACAGCTTCTTCTAGAAGCTCCAAAGCATCTGAAAACTTTAATTCGGTGTTGATTTTACAGATTAGATGCCAGAAAAGTGTCCTCTGACTTGTACCAAGCCAGCCTTCGCTACTTGAAGACGATGAAAATGCACCAACCAAGCAGGCCTTCCGAAGTGCTGGATCAAGATTGCCCAATTGCTTGATTGCAATGTGCAATAGGTTGACGGACATAACATGCAGACTCCCTGATGCAGAATCTCCATATGCATCTGGAAATACTTTCCGTTTCTGATCCCAACAACACAGTGCAACTTGAATGAATCCCTCCCACCTGTCAATAGAAATGATAGGCAATAGATTCTTCTTTAAAAAAGTGATAAGCATCTTACTATTTAACCTGTGTCATATCGAATTTAAGAGGCCTGCTTTTCTAAAAGTAAGAGGCAATATAAAGATTTGAAGTCACCAAGAGGCAATATAAAGATTTGAAGTCACCTCGTCCTATGCGGTTCAATCAAGAATCGAACTGAAAATGAAATCGACTTGGTTCCAATTCATCTTGTTTGGTTCAATTTTACGAGAAACTAGAATAAGATATTTCAGCATTATACATGATTCAAAATCAGGTACAATCAAGTGACACTTTAGTACGGCCAGGTGAATGTCAAAATTGGGTTTCGGGACCAGTTCCCAAGGACTCAAGTGTACTTACAAACCCATAATAAAAATAAAGAAGATGTTGAAATTACAATTATTGTTGATACCATTTAAAAGTAAGGGAGATTATACATTTGAAACAAGAGAAGAAGTTCTGTTATGTTAACCTGGCTATATTAAACCAATGACATTGCCAACATAATTTGTCACAAATAAATTGCATATGTACTAGGGTCTTGTGCGTTTCACAATAAAAAATTGGACAAGAAATTTCTGAAGCATTCCAAAAAAATTATCCTTTGTAAAATGATAAAGAACTGATATTAACATAAAATGTAAATGATCAAAAGCAGTTATTAGATAAACCGTCTCTGGCAAAGGAAGGCCATGGCAGAGTGCTAACTGCTAAGGATGAAGAGAATGCCAGGCAAATATTAATTCTAATCCCTTTTCACAACCAAGTTAAAACAAGTTTGAGAAATCACTTACGCAAATGGAGGCTCAATTTCAATGGCCAGAGTCAGATGTAAAGAGAATCCAGCGTTTTTGTCAAACTTATCATCATCTATAATTGTCCGTGCTTCATGAGGGAAACCTCTAGGAATATATAAGATATCACCTTCTTCCAGCAAAAACTGTTTGCGTTCGTCAATCATCTTATTTTCAACCTCTAAACTATGGCAGCTATCAATAGGTTCATACAAGCGAGGTAACTGGGGACTTGACTGGGGAAGAATCGTCCATTTTTTTACTCCCATAAGTTGGCATACAAAAACACAGTGGTCATCACTGTGACAAGCCAATCCTTGAGAGTTAGGAGGTGTCAAGTACATATTTACCCCAGCTGAAGGCTGACCAAAGAGGGATGCTAACCCATCTGCAATAGCAGCAATACTTTGAAACCGGAACTCCATACCACGCAGAGCGATTGAGTAACCCTCTTTATATGCTTCCTCACATTTCAAAATATCATCTATGTGCAGAATATGAGGAGCCGGGCAGCAAGAGTCTGATTTCTCTTGAAAATATTGCAACTCTTTTCTGCTTTGCGTTTTTATAACCCGAATATCTTGGTGGTAGATTATTGGACAACCAAGATGATTTCTTACATCCTTGATAAAATGAAGGATATCGAGTTCATCTGATGCAATTGGTGGGCAGGAAGTAATACTTTTTAGCACTGAAGGAAGTAAGGAATATACTGCCTCTTTTGATTTAAGAAACTGAACAAAAGGAGTGAAAACATTGTCTTGCCTACTTGACGTCTTTTTGGCATCCCTTATTAGATAAGGTGATACCTCCCAATAATTCAATAGAAAGTGTTCAAAACTAGCTTCCTCCTGATTGAAAATGCTTCTCTTAACATTGTCAATATTTACAGGTCCTTGGTATTGACCACGAGTAATGGATAGCCTAAAAATACTTTCAGCCAGATTGTTTGTTTTGATGTTGCTTGTATAAAAACCTTTTTCCTGGCCACATTTCAGATAGCTGCTGCATAACCTTTGTTTACATACTTCAACCCATAGCCTTCTTAAATAAACCAGTAAAGAATCAGAAAGTTCTGTTGGGATATTTTGCATCTGCTCAATAGTACAAGAATTGATAAGAGTAATGGCAGCATGAAGAAGCATTATTGGGCAATCATCTTCCTCAAACATTATTACATCAGCACATAGAGAAACTATTCCAGTCAGAGATTTAGAGGCCTGAACAAAGAGAAGACTACTGGACGTTAAGAAACAATTTTACGCAGTCAAAAATTGGAGAACTTGTGTAATTCGTGAAACTAAATACCATGTAATTAGAACATCAATTGGCCAACAAATATATAACTACCAAAGGCTGAAATGCTAACTATCTCGAAACATCATTCTCAACTTAAAACTGATTAGAAGTATTCTAATTGTATGCACATAAATATTTATGAGGGAAGAATATAAAGATTTTGGTTTAAACTTCTCTTATTGTTAAATTGCACAAAGCAAATATTTCCTTTTGATTTACAAAGGATGATAAGAGTACACAGGGAAGAGAATGGTGCATGCAGGAGCCTTCTCAGTCTGTGAGAGCGCCACTTTCAAAATTCAATAGTTAATCATTGTTGTACCTATCATTATACTTTAAATGTACAAACTTGAGGCATACTCTTCCGATTTTCATATATTAGGATATAAAGTAACAAGGATAGTTAAAGCGCTGAGTCAACAAGCAACGCCATAATTTTTTTGTATTAAGCATCTTGTACAGGAGCTCTTTGACAGATGCACCTCTGCCCCCTGTCAAAGCCCATGTGAAGAGCCCCTGTACGAGTAGCAGAACTCATTTTTTTTTTTTAAACAATGACTTTCTCCATTTTGGATTTGACAGTCAGGCAACTACTTTCTCATATTGCTATTACTTCTAAGTGAGCATGTAACCATTGGCTTCAAATAATTGAGAACAGTGAAGAGTATTGTCTTGACAGAGCAAAGGCATTGATAACTTGATGGAAGATTACACACAGAGAAAGAGCGATGCTATAAATACAAATTGGAGATGGCACTGGCCAATAAAGTGAATCTCATATCCACACATTTAAATAGCCTTATCATTTCAACCACATCACCTGCCACATTATGATCCCCAGTTTGTACATAAAGCATTATTCCATGAGAAATGATATATATTCGTCTAATCAAGTACTAAAACTGTGGTACATATTGTCAAATATACTCAATGATGCTCAATAAAGCTCGATGCCTCTCGATATGAGAGATTCTCTTATTATGTAAAATCAAAATCACAGCTAAATATGATGGCTATCAATTACAAATATTCATCAATGACAATTTTCCTTATATTCGAGCTTTCCTTATGTTCAAGCATCAATTTGCAATCATGAATTGGGGATGGTGACAATACTCGTGCCCACAAAGAAGAGACCCAAGAACAACAAATAGTGTAGAAACAGTCAAGAACCACTCCAAAGCTTAGAGAGCTCACACCCTAAGAAGAATTTCTAGAACAAATTCACGAAGTGTGCCGACTACACACAGTGAGCTGAATCAGTTGGGAGACCTCAGTCGAACACATAATTCGTGTTTCGACAAAAGTTCTAACGATCAATGCACTGACCAAAAATCCAGCAATATATCGTTGGCCAAGATGCTGTAGTTGAAGAAATCCTACAAAACAACGTACACCAAAAATCCAAAGATGATCCTCCTCTGAGAATCCAAAACTCTAGTACCCGAGCAACCAAAACTCAACGATTTGCACTCCCTTGTCTCTCTCTCCTCCTTAACCAAAAACAAAAATCATTTGTATTTTTTTCCATCTCTTTCATCCCTCTGCATTCTCATGCTTACCCCAAAAAAAAAATAAAATCATTATTCCGCTACTATACCCACGAGGCACCACAGAAAGGGAAAAGAATTTAGTCAAAGCCCAATCAACACCTACTCGTGATAACGCACATTGCTTCGAACAACAAGAAGCCTTAAATTTTAAAATGATCTGACAAATCAACAAGTCCAAACCAACAAAGCAGCAGGCTGAACAAAATTAACTTAAGCCCAATCCAAAAAAAATGTTATTATCTCTGCCCAATCAATAAATAAACCAACAAATCCATAACCCAACAACAATCAGTTATAGATCATGGTCCAAGTGAAATAACAGCCAAAATATCAAGCCCAAAACCTAAACATCATATTCTGTAGTTATATTGAGAAATCAAATTCTCACATCCCCATTGAAATCCAAATTTTCAAAATAAAGCTCTATGAATTCTAATATTCATCACGTCTCATGATTCAGTCCTAAAAACATTGTTATATTAGATACAATTGTATATCATCAAACCATAAGCACTCTCGTGTGTCTAGGAATACTTCATAAGACAAAAAATTCATTATCATTTCCTTCTTTATATAAGCACCAACAATTCTGATCTAGATTTCTTAACTCAGTTTTACATAAGAATTTTGGGGTTATAGCCTTGATTATTCATGGGCCCTATTTCACCTTTTAATTGCAAGCAACCAACAGCTACCATGTTAGTGAGTACTGAATAACTTCAAGAAGATTTTCTGGAATATGCTCACATAAGTTTATCCATAGCAGATAGTTCAAGTAGTCGCCGTTGCCCAGCTGCTGTTGTAGATAAATCCAGGACGGCATTGCAGGCAGCCATTGATATTCTTCTTTTAGTACTTCCCAGAAGCAAGACTAGGCCCTTCACAATTTCTCCATCTAAAGAAATCATTTCATTTGTCTCAAGCGACATCAGCGATAATGCCCCAATGATCTCCACACTTTTACATACAATTTCAGCACATCTAATAAAAAGAGAAAAAATTAGACTTGGTAGATTATACATATATGGCAGAAATCAACCAATAATCAGTAAATATAACGAATATAGAGCATTGAACAACTCTAAACAACAATAACAACAACAACAACAACAACAAAATAAAAATCCAACATCTAAGTTTAATGTGCAACTTCTAAACAGGAAAAAAAAAAGTCTTTTTTAGTTTCTGCATCAAAACTAATATTACACGCCTGACCACCAAACAAAAAGAACAGTTTTTTTCATTAGCCCATAATTAAATATTACACAAAGTGCAATCGTATAATATTATTTTCCATTGATAGCGAAAAATTACTCAAAATAAAGACCATCATTAAAGCATATATATATGGGCGAAAAAGGAACCAAACAAGGTGCCAATTGTTCTTGCACTTACTTTGATTTGAGAAGAATTGGAAGCAAAGAAATTATGGGGCTAGAAAACTCCTGTGATAGAGAGAGATATAGTTGGTTCAAGGATTGTTTTATGAGAAACTTATTAGCGTTAGAGTTGGTAGAAATGGCTGCCAGAAGTAAACTGAAAAGGATATTTGACTCTGGTTTTCGTTTCT
The DNA here is from genome assembly GCA_035079005.1 of Fraxinus americana. Taxonomy (NCBI): domain Eukaryota; kingdom Viridiplantae; phylum Streptophyta; class Magnoliopsida; order Lamiales; family Oleaceae; genus Fraxinus; species Fraxinus americana. The sequence goes on along the minus strand of CM068717.1, from coordinate 1,860,109 downwards.
GCGTTTTCCTCTTCTTTTCGATAATTTTTCCTTTGGATTTCTTCTTCTTCTTCTTCATCTGCCGCTGCTGTTGCTCTTCCATTCTGATTCTTGTGGAATTGGGAAGAAAACATACAACGAAGCTCATTCAGAGCTGAATAAATACTTGAAAGTTAAAATAGTAACGAGTTAATTTAATGAGCAATCACTGACCTTTAAATTGGTTACCACTTACTCACTCAACTTTAACGCGTTACCGAATGGTCACTCATCTTTCCTAATAGTGAACCATCCGTCACTCAGTAGACTTCCATCTCTTCAAATTGACGGAAATGTACACGTGGCTCACAGTTTTCTTATATGGCAAAAACACCCGTTAAATTGACAACATGGGCACAACATTAACCCATTTAACTCACGCTTCTTCCCTTTTTCACGACATTTCTGCCTAAATCCCTAAATTGAACGTCCAAGGGCTTCTCGAAGCAAGAACTCCCGGCGCAAGGCCACCCAAACTGATGGCTCCCGGCGCAAGGCCACCTGGAAGGAACCCGACGGTCCCATCATCTCCACGACCACGAAGGAAGCCGCCATCGCCCAACCCAAAGCCCGCCAAATCAACCGCCATAATCTGATCTTCCAATATAAATAGCTGGACTTCCAAATAGCTGTAGTTTAGGGCCTGATGTTAATAGTTTTTGACAACAAATTAAATGTGGCTGCTGTTTAGTGCTACAAATCTCTTTTGTGCAATGTATAAAGTCTATTTGATCAGCAGTTATGTGGGTGAAGATTTGGAATGGCTTTGCACTGGCTTCCAGATTTGTACAATGTATAAACTCTATGATTAACAATGATATCATATATATGTTTTTGTCAATCATCTATGATGGCTTGGGTTTATAATTTTTCTGTCGTTTCTCAACAGTTTTTGTTGGAATGAGCTCTTGATGTATACCCCCATTTCCAATAGATCGCATTAAGCTCTAATAGTTACATTGGGATGGAAACTATGCATTTCACGAGTTATGTGTAGTGGATCAGTTTTCCAAAGATATTTACGTGGTGCATTTGCAAAGGTTTGATTAATTGGATTCTTTGGTTGCCGATAGTCGGTAGCTAACTAACTGCTTCATTTGCATGCTCTTCTGGTTAACCTTATACATGGGAATCCAATTATCTGCAATGTAGTATTCAACTTAAGTAGTAGCAGGATTTTAACCTTTTTTGTTTTTCCTTTTTTCATTTGAACTGGTGCTAACTACAGATTGGCATATCAAACATGTCTTAGGTACCACCAAAAAATTTGCAACTTCCCTTCAGGGAACACAAGGTTTAAAAGTCTAGGGCACGCATGGGCTCTTCACTTGTTCTGTTCTCTAAAATATCTTCTACGTCGTATGGGTTAGATTGTGTTTAACCGAAAATACACTTCACATGTTTTGATGACTTTTGAGCTAAGACAAACCAAAAAGTTGAGGTTGGCAAAAGATTAGCCCAAAAAGCATAGTCCAAGGAGCTAACTCCTCAAGCACCCTGATGTTAATGTCATGAGGCACACTAAGTGAAGGCATAAGCCTTAACAAAGGTCACTCAAAGAACAAGCATGCAGGGCTGATGAACACCTTGCAAGATGGAAGCCACAACTCATGAGCCTCGAGCGGTTTAGAAAAATGAACACACTAGGTAAAATTATGCATTTCATGTTGGGGAGATGCCCTATTAACTGTTGCCTATATTCTCAACCATTTTCAATTGTGCAACTAAAATATGTATCTTCCACTCCTTGAAGTATATTTATCATATGGTCATTGCAAGAGCTATGTGCTTATTGGAGGTGGAGAGGATGAAAGATTACAATAAAAATCAGTTAGAGGGGATGTCTTCAGGGAAGCTTCAAGTGATGATCAAAAGCCTAAACCTGGGGAATTGATTACGAGCAGCCTCAGTGCTTGTAGTTATGTTTGGATATAAAATAAAAGGTAATTAAAACAAATATGCAAATGGCTGAAGTCTTCAAATCCAATTTTCAATAACCTCATAACTAACTTCTAATTTACACAGAATATTGCCCATCTACCAAATCAGCCAACAAAAAAAACAAATCGAATTATAACATCATTCATTCATTCAATAGTGCAAAGATCATACACCCAATTTACAACAACCAACTACATACACGACAACCAACTACAAGGCAAGACAACCTGCCTCAGCCCCACCAGCAAAACAACCGACTACATATACACCAACCAACTACCACCAGCAATGACCCTGTAAGCCATTCTGCTTCATCACTTTCGTGGACTGCAATGTCCCTTGCCAAACATTCTGACATACTTCTATATTGACCTCAGAATGGACGAAGATGTCAAAGCTGGGCGATGAGGGCTTCTTCACGATAAAGACTGGTTCGAATAGGATTGTGGTTTGGAGCGAGCAGGACTCGATTTGGAAGATCAGATTTTGGCGGTCACTGTACCTCTTGTTGGAAGATTAGATTTTGGCGGTCGATTTGGAGGGCTTTGGCGGCTTCCTTCGTGGTCGTGGAGATTATGCGACCGTCGAGTTCCTTCCGGTGGCCTTGCGCCGGGAGCCATCAGCTTGGGTGGCCTTGCGTCGGGAGCTCTTGCTCCGGGAAGCCCTAGGACGTTCAATTTAGGGATTTAGGCAAAAATGTCGTGAAAAAGGGAAGAAGCGTGAAGTTAAATGGGTTAATGTCGTGCCCAGGTTGTCAATTTAATGGGTGCTTTTGCCATGTAAGAAAATCGTGAGCCACGTGTACATTTCCATCAATTTGAAGAGATGGAAGTCTACTGAGTGATGGATGGTTAATTATTAGGAAAGATGAGTGACCATTCGGTAACGCGTTAAAGTTGAGTGAGTAAGTGGTAACCAATTTAAAGTTCAGTAATTGTTCATTAAATTAACTCAAATAGTAACTATACTAGCATTGCGTTTTGTTTTGTTTGGCAGAGATTAAAATTCGATTAAAATTGAAAAATTAGCTTGACTTTTATTAGAGGATTGTGATGCAATAACAATTATATTTTCAATTCTAATTGAATTTTAAGTTTAGCCAAACATGCTCGTCTGGATTCATTTCCTCAAATTTTTGTTCAACAATTATTTTCTTTTTTTATAATCGAAAATTTATATTTAACATTTCATTTAGCACATTATTTCTATCAAAAGAATTATCGAAATACATTTTGTCATCTGGATTTATTATTATTATTAGATGGGCAAATAAATCCCTTCATATATTTGTAAGGGACTTTTTTTACGAAAATTATTACACGAGACCAGATAAACTAATTAATGAAATGTCGGGAATAAGAATACGTCGAAAAAATGTTAACGACTAAGTGCTACAAAAACTAAAAATTGAGAATTTTAAAAACAATTAAAATGTGATGCAACTAACAAAAATTATGATATGAATATAATAACCATCCTACTTACAAATAAAATCTCGATAATTTTCAAGTTATTCATTATTTCATATCGACTTTTGATGGTTCATCTCTAAAATGCAAAACTTGTTAAAATTTTATATGGCAACAATTTCTCCAAGATGTGATAATATGATAATTATCGTTTCATAGTAAACGATGTTGTATCAATACTCATGCCGAGTTGGCTCATCCGTAACAAGTGTTACCAAAACAAAAATGTCTATTCCGATAATAAGTACTAACACAATATAACTTTTAAAACTGAGAGTGCCCAATTTGCTCATAACACTACGATAACCAATGAGCAATTTTGCCAGACAAATATCTCTGTAGATAAAAAGTTAATTTTGAAGGCACAAAGAGACTATTAATGGAGCAATGATCATATAAGAAAGCAAAGATGACAGTTTCATTGGATAGCTAAATAATGATCATGTATACACTTTGAATCCTCATAGTATTGAAGAACCTAGAATTTCTGCACTTCCAGAACACTGCTAAATCAATGTTGAAAACAAAATCACAACCAAGGAAAACAAAAATGCAAGCGCTCAAAAACCCGTGACTAAAAAGAATATCGTGCAACTAAATCATCAAGCAAAAAAAGAAGCAGCCTATGGATCCAAGCTTCCCGATTTATGGAAACGAGCCTCTTTGGGGCAGAAGCAGCTAAAAATGTACTGACGCTGTCCCTTACTCGGAGAATTGGTGCCTTTACTGTTTGAGAAAAGCATATACAAACCAATTTTTAAATTAAAAAGATGCATTCAGCTGATACAGTAAGCGAAAATTCATACAGATTTGCAAGTGCTCTCTTTGTTGTAATCTAGGCTCAAGTAACCTGAGATAGAACCAGATGCTTTGAGAAGACTCAGAACAATAGAAGTGACATTTTAAGCTTATTCTGCTTCCATTTGGGGAGCTTGTAGAAAGCACTCTTAGCCATCCCAAATTTCTCCTTGAACTCTTTTAAAGACAAATAAGTCTGCAGAACAAAATTGTAAAATATCATGGAAAATATAATGAATATGACCCTGTAATATTATTTGGAATACATACCTCTCGTTTGGTCACATCAATTTCCGTGACTGGATCTGGTGATGATATTGTAAGGCGTTCATATGGGTATATTGTGAGTCCTTCCTCTTCAACTTCGACCTCTTTTACACCTTCTTGTATAGTCACGGGTTTAGGTTTGCTGGTGGAGTTCTCCCTAGAGATAGTCTCTGGTTTGGTTTTGGGTACCTCAGGGCTCACTTCAGCATGATGAAAAATATTCAGGTTTTTGTTGCATACAAAATTGAAATAAAATAAATGAGTTTGCCCTCTAATAGCTTAAACTTTTAGGTGAGATTTGAGGTGGTTCAATATGATATCAGAGTTGGAAAAGGCCATAAGATCGATTCTCACCACCACCCATTTATGAAAATTGTGCACATTTTGCATCTGGATCTGGTCTACACTTGGGGGTGTTGAATAGTAAATTTAAATAAATAATTGTGTCGGTGGTAGTTGAAGCTTTTAGATGAGGTGGTTAAAGAATTACACATTTCTGAAGATGACTAGTTTAGAGATTCAGAAAAATTCAAGTAATATTACCTTTAAAAGAGCGTGGTATAAGGGTTTCCCGAGCAGGTGCTGGTAGTTCAAAAGTTGCACTTAGTGATGATATTGACGCTGATCTGGTAGAGGCCAAATTTGCTGAATCTGGGGTCGCAGATTTTGGATAAAGTTTTTTTACCATAGGAGGAGGGGTCGAAAGGTTTCTTGCATTTGGGTTCTCAAAAGTAGCTGCCAGAGCATTGAACGCTGGAGACCTTCCCCTCACACGAACTCTGTCAGGGCTAAAAGACACACTTCTTGAACGCTGTGATTTTTCAGGTGCAGCAGACCTTCCAGATGAGATTGGTATTACTCTCCTTCTGGGTTTCTAGGAATAGGAAAAGAAAAGAAACAAAACATTAGGACAAACATCGACAGTAAGATTGATGAAGGCAAAATAATAATTTCATTTAATTTCGAGTTTGTTCGTTTTTGGCGAATTGTTAGTATAATTTGATTGGAAACGGGCCAATGATCACAACACATGGCCTTTGGCCCTGATGCACGTCAAATTTTGGGCAAATTCCATCGTTTAGGCCATCAATTAAGCGTTTTTGCCGTTTATGGTAATTTTTGTTTTGACAATATTTTAGTCAAATGAACTCGGATTTGACTTCCGTTTGTTGGGGGATGATCCTGACGATTAGGAGAATCAAGATCCGTCATTATCTCAATTTTTTCCATTTTTGGAAAAAAAATAATATTTTTATTATTACGTAATTTCTTTCCGAATTTTCTTAGGGTTTCGCTATTTAAACGTTGTAAGCCCTTTGAGGCAGCTCAATTTTGAATGAAATAAGATTTTCCTTGAATTTCTCAAGATTGAAATTCTTTTTGTGAGATTTTTGTCTTTCCTATAATCTTCCCCTGCATCAGTTGGTATCAGAGTCGAAATCGTTCCTTCACCATACCGTCAAGGAGCTTGTGAAGCCCTAGTAGAGGAGATACATAGATGTGATAAAATCGCACAGCTGCGTCAACAAGTGGAGTTGCTGACACGGCAAGTTGCTGCACTTATGCAGCAGCAACATGCGCCTAGAGGTCGTGGTCGTCGTTGGAGTCCAACACCGTGATCATAATATTCAGGATGTCACGATTGAAGACATTGAAGAAACAATAGAGAAAGAGTTTGATTATGAAGGTCCGCCTGTATTTGACAATAAAGACATTGAAGAAGCAACAGAGGAGGAAGAGTTTGATTATGAAGGTCCGCCTGTATTTGACAATGAAGACATCAAAGAAGCAACAGAGGAGGAAGAGTTTGATTATGAATGTCCACATGTATTTAACAATGAAGACACTGAAGAAGCAAAAGAGGAAGAGTTTGATTATTACGGTCCACCTGTATTTAACAGTGAAGGTGTAGAAGAGGCAGCAGAGAAGGAGTTTGGGGTTCGTGATGTGGGTCAGGCATTGGTGGTGAGGCAGAGTTTTCCGACTTCCCTGGAAAATAACATTGACTGGTTGCGTACTAATCTCTTTCAGTCGACGTGTACTATTGGGGAAAAGAAAAGTGTGTTGCTTCCAGATAAGGGCTCAGTAAAAACAGTTGGAGATGACGTCAATTTACTAACCAAAGTGAAGTTCAAGACAAATATGGAAGGATATGGGACAGTGTATGTGCTGGTGAAAAAGTCAGTTGACAGTGAGCAGGAGGTCACTCGCAGGATTCAGTCATTGTTAAAGGAATTTCATGAGGACTTCCCGGAATAGCTTCCAGATGGATTGCCGTCGAGCAGCCATTTCGTGGTGATAATTCTGATGATGACGAGGTTTCTACCCCGTCAAATTCGATGGCGAATTTTTCTCAACCCGTAGAGAATGATGAAGGCAAAACAATAATTTCATTTAATTTCGAGTTTGTTCGTTTTTGGTGAATTGTTAGTCTAATTTGATTGAAAACGGGTCAATGATCACAACTCAGAGCATTTGGCCCTGATGCACGTCAAATTTTGGGCAAATTCCATCGTTTAGGCCATCAATTAAGCGTTTTTGCCGTTTATGGTAATTTTTGTTTTGACAATATCTTAGTCAAATAAACTCGGATTTGATTTCCATTTGTTGAGGGATGATCCTGATGATTAGGAGAATCAAGATCCGTCATTATCTCAATTTCTTCCATTTTTGGAAAAAAATAATATTTTTATTATTAGGTAATTTCTTTCCGAATTTTCTTAGGGTTTCACTATTTAAACGTTGTAAACCATTTGAGGTAGCTCAATTTTGAATGAAATAAGATTTTCCTTGAATTTCTCATGATTGAAATTTTTTTGGTGAGATTTTTGTCTTTCCTATAATCTTCCCCTACATCAAAGATGAAATGGGAAAAGTAACAAAAAGAGCATGTAATATATGCAGATAAATAATGAACAATTGTATCTCAAGAAATTTAAGCATGGTGTATAATGAGAATAAAACCAATGTTCCCATGCAACTGCCTCACATGAATGACAATTTTGCAGTTGAACCGTTTCTTTAAGAAGTTGTAACGTTTACTATGTTAGATGCCATTTAACTATCATAATATTTTTAATTATGAATCACAGTATGTAATTGGTACAACTTTGAATTCAATGTTTCTTCCCTTGTTCATTTTTGTTGGCTTCTGCAGTCTGTAACTACGCAGGAGTTAATCCTCATTTGTGCAATCAATGATGCATGTAGAAGTCATAATTTAGGGAAAAATATATGAAATTATCAATTATAAAGTATGTCATCACAACACGAAGGTATTCTATAGTTGCAGCCACTAGCCCCATTCTTTGGCTAGGAAAGCTCTCCCTCCAGCCCCCTCTCCCAAACGCCCACCGCATATGACTCCAATAGCATTTACACGAGAATTTCAAATTTATTATTCTATTTTCAGGGATTTTGCTCAGGTTTAAATTTTGTGTTTTATATATACATGAAATGAATTATCATTGGACAAAAGAGTATGTGGTTAAGATCTGTGCTTCCACAAATGAAGTTCTGAACAACCATTCTTCCAAGAAAAAAGGGCATGTGTATGAGAGGTATGTGGGGGAGTGACAAATAAAGAAACCCAAAAAAGAACACTGAAAGGGTCCAATGGGAACAATTCATTCTCTCATTTCTGTTTGTATTTACCATGATTTATGTAATATCCTTTGATAGAAAAGTCTCACCATCAAGAATTGTAGCGTTTTAATTCAAGCCGCAAAATATCTCCACGTTCTGCAAACTATTTGACAATATATTCCCTAATGACACATCTATAAGATATTTTCACCAAGTGGCATTCTTAATAAGATACCCAGTATTTAACACTCAACAATCGAGCTCTTAGAACTGAAAGGACTCTCTCTCTCTCTCTCTCTCTCTCTCTCTCTCTCTCTCTCTCTCTCTCTCTCTCTCTCTCTGTTGGTACAGCTCTAATGAAAAGAATTATATTTTTGCTATTCAACTATAGAACACCAATATTTTTAATGAAAAATTACAATAATATACTCATATAAAATTGGAAGAACTTCAGCTTTAATGCGAAAGTAGGCAACGTGGTTAGGAAACTCTGAACGGGCCTTCAGATTACCAATTGAAGTCTTCAAAAACAAAAAAGCACTCAACTAATATAGCTGGAGAGGACTACACGTCAAAATATACACCTTTTACTGTATTCCATAAAAAAAACTAACCTATCATGTATGTCCAGAATTGTTTCCCAAGAACAGAATAACATTCAAATTTATTATACATGGAAAGACCAACTATTATCATAAGAGTAAAAGATTACAAGCATTCAATATGTGCCTTCTGCTCAAATCTTCAAAACAAAATAAATAAATAAAAGAATAAACTATATTTGGACAGCAAAACATTGAACACACATAAGCTTAAAAAATTTACAAATTATATGGTGAGTATACCAATGTCACTATGCTGTGCCTTACGCATTTATTAGGGAAGTGTAACTTCAACTTTGGTATGTTCAATCATTTAGCATATAAAATAATGGTCAGCGTACAAGAATGAAGACAGAAGTTGTAGACATGGACTTTAACAGGCAAACTTGTATTCACTAAGAAGATAACCAAATCAAAATGGGAATAACACAAATATATTTAAATTGTTAATCAAGTAGCAGGAAACAGAGGGAAGTAGAGGGAAACAAAACTCACATTTAACAGCGCAGTTGCTCCATTCTTAAGAATAGCAAGTTTTCTTTGGAAAGAGTTCCCACGCATCTGTCATCGGGTGATATCAGTATCTTCTGAGAATATGAAATCTTACCAATAACATCAGACCTGACAGCAGCACTTACAGAAGATTTTGAAGAGTCCCAAGAGAAAAAATGAGTAAAAAAAGTAGGCTCACTTCCTTCCATAACAATATAAATTGGAGCTTGGTAAGATAATTTCTCCATTAGAAAATCACTCTGCAGAAATTTCTGTCAAAATAAAAAACTAGTGAGTTCATATGAGAAACTTATCGAACATCTTATAGGCTTATCCAGGTAAACTTGGTAAACATATTAATATATTTTATGCTGGACTAGATAGTACTGGAACCGCTAAAGCAAAAAATAAAAAAAAAAGGTTCAGTTCTCATCCATTATACTGTGAAGTGATGTATTTATGTGTCAAACATATCATCATGTTTTGCATGCAGAAATATGAATTGGTAAGATACCGAAACTGTTTCACATGTGTTTAGCTTAGTATCACAACTTTACACACCTCTATGAATTCTATGTTACCCATGTCATACTATCTGTGGCAGACAATGATACATTTAGCCCTGTCTAATACCTTAAGCTTTAGATCAAGTGATTCACTATGGTATCACATTAGCCACATGTTCTAGGTTCAAATCTCGCCGCCCTCCATTTAAATGAATTGTATACATTTAACCTTATTTAACAACTTAAACTTTTAGATCAAGTGGTTCAACAATATCGAAAGAAAACCAATCTTTCTCTATGAGACATTCAATCCTAGCAATTGGCAAATTTCGTAGTAGCCAGTTTAAGCAGTCATCTCTAGGATTTCTAAATGTAATGCCACCAGTTTCAGTGAGAATTGAGCCAAAACCACAACTCGCCTCCTGGCTCCCAAACCCCTTGCTTCCTTTTATCCCAAACACGTCTGCCCTGGGAGCTTAATAACAAACTCGCTTAATACTTCTTTTTTTGTTTCCTTTTCAGAGTTAAATCAATATATACAATCCCCGTGATCAGGCTCAGAACCTGTTGATGCTGGTGACAAAATTTAAGTAACATGAAGGAATGTTTTGGCTTGGACCTCTCGAAAAGGCAACAGGCCAATCATCAAATCCGAAAGTGTTCAATTTCCCAACTTTAATTAATTTTCAAGAAATATGAATGCAGTAGATAATATATGGCAGTTTATGTTTCCATAATAAAAGCATTAAAGCCATCAAAGCTTACCTCTCCAATATCCAAAACATTCAGCTTATTCTGGGGTTCAACCTGTTGCCCAACCCAGACATAAATATCCGAGTGACAGTCAAGAATGAATATATCTTCAGTCATTAGATCATCTTGGTTGAAATTGTGTATTTCTGTCACCTGCCATATAAATTCTGATTCAATGTTGCAGGGGACAATCTAAGAGAACAAGACTATGCGGTTAATGCCATATTTTGGCTTGTCATTTCATGAAACCGTTAGTATCTTATGATAAACTTCAAAAGACATAGGTACAACTGTAAATAGGCCGGTGGAAGGAAAAGAGGTTCATAAAAAAAATAAAAAATTCACAGAACGCTGTTTTGGACAAACAAGGCCTTCATTCCCAGCTACTCAACTGAGTAGATAAGAGAAGTTATGGAATCTAGAGTATTAGTCAAATTCATTGCCGTTATTTCTCCAGTAAATAAAACCATATGAGAAAAGGGCATACCTTCAAACCTCCTGAGACAGCGATAAATTCAGCAGCAATCAATGTAATGAATGAATGAAATAATCCAGTTAGTACAACTCAAAATATGAAGTCTGATTTCAAATATTCAAAAACAAAAATGTTATAGCAATGATTTTTTTTCTTCACACCCTTTGAGAAATTGCATGAGAATAGATGAGGATCACTTTCGGCATCTCTTGCGATTTTCTGGCTTGGGTATTCAGATTTTCCACCCAACAAATCCCAAAACTGCTCAGATTCTGCACCTTCCTTCTGCAGTCTGGATTGTATATTGGGCTGCAAGTATGAAGCGTGACGAGTAATTTAGATAGGTAAACAATCATTGGCAAAACACAACATTAATTTTTCTCACATGACGTCTTTCTGTTGTTAGATAAAATATTCAAATACGGCGAACAAATGCTGAAGATGGTTAATGTATCACAACTCTGCAGTTAAAAATATTAAAGACAAACAAAATGATCTGGGACAAAATAAAACCTCTAAATGTTGAAACAACTCTTGCAGGAAAGGAAGTATCATTAACAAATATCAGACCTTTATAAGATCCACCTGCCTCTCGACAAGTTCATGGTCTTCAGATGTTGTAAGGTTTCCGGACCAGGTAAACACAGAGGAGCCACTATGGAGTATGTAACAATAGGAAGAATTCAAAGATGATGCCACCTGAATCAAAATAAATAATGAAATCATAGCAGTACTACTATGATTTAGCTAAGCTGTGTAAAAAGATGCAGAGCAAGAAAATCATATAAAATATTATATGGTTCATAAATTGGGCAAATTAGCAAAATGATGTATGCTTTTGGTCATAAAGCTGAATCATCATGGTGTCTCAATGAAACCTAGTTATTTTGAAAGGAAAGTTAATTTCTTTTTTTGACAAGTTTAGGACAAATAGATGTAATAGTTCATAGCATCTTGTTAAAACTCATATTCAATTTCAAACATCTACAAATGACTTATATTTAATTAATATTCCACAAATTATTGAACACTGGTAATTAATGAATTTTTGGAAACAAATTCATTCTGTTAAACGATGTAGCAATATAAAACATAGAAGCTACAGCCATAATATATCTTTTTTTTGATAAGAAAGCTACAGCCATAATATATCATACTGTAATTAGCTCCAACCAAAACATTTTCATCAGTGTGAAGAGACTCTAGCTTCTTCAAAGCTTTAATAGCCATTTACATAAAGTAAAATAGTCAGATAATAGGTACAAACAACAACTTATAAGTCAGAACTTAAGAGGTGTACTTCAGTATCTAAAGGTTTTAGGTTAAGCATAACCAATACACATTACATGCACTACCACTTCAGTAATTGTAGGAAAAAAATAACGGAGTTTCTATTAAAGGATCACATTGTCCTCAAATGTAATGTTTTAGGTATCTAGATTTGATTATTAACAAGGACCAATTGAAAAGGATGTATGCATGGGATTAGACTAGATTGAATGGGAAATGAGAAGTGCTACAAGAATTATCTGTGATAAAAAAGATACAAGGTTAAAATGCAGGTTCTATAGAACAATGATTAGAGCCGCTATGCTTTACAGTTTTGAGCATGGTTATTGACAGAGAAATGATAAGATGACTGTAATGAATATGAGGATGCTTAAATGTATGTGATTATACTACAATGTATAAGATGAAAAAATTAGAATATATGTCAACAAGTGAAAGTGGCGCAAGATAAATTAAGGAATAAAGACTGGTTAGAAAATATTTTGCATAGACCTAAAGAGGCTCACGTTTATAAGAGTGACATGATTAGAGTAGAACAAGTCTGAAGGAGAATGTTGTGCAAGTGTATGTTCGTGCGTACATATTCGAGTACAAGCCCAAAGACATGGAAGGTTGTACCTAGCAAATATTGCACACCTCAAAATCAACCTGGTATCTTGGTCCAAGCTGCACTCGCATCTCAGTCCATTTATACAGGACAATTGCCTAGATCGTTTTGTTTGCTTTTTCTCCAATAGTCTACATCACTTGAACATCATAGCCTGCTAGTTGGCCTACTCATCTCGCACAGCAACCCTGTGGCCGCATAAAAAGCATCCGGACCAGGTCAAAATAAGGAGCTTTCTGGGGAAATAGGTACTAGTCCCTGGACCCAATGCTTCACCTCACGCATTGTGTAGGATCCAAATCGATCGTACTAAAAAACGAAAAAATGAACAATCCAAATCCTAAAGTTCCTGGATTTCCTTCAGCCCTTGCGTGCTTCTCTTTTGAAAATGGCTTCTTCAAATACCCCATAAATTAAACACGGGCTAACACCATAAATACAATCAGGATAGAGAATGATTAGTTCATGTTTGGGTCAAGGGGATGGGTGACCCGAAACACCTTCCTCCGATATGAACAAACCATCAGTGCTTGCCTACATGGAGGAGTTTGTCTTGACTTCCATGGCTCGTGGTTCGACCTCCAAAAAAGAAATTGAGGTCAAGCATGACTCTATAGGTGTCAAATATAGTTGAGGAGAAAATCTAACAGGACATTTTTCCATCCTCTTCACATAATAGGCAAGAATTTGACCCAAGATTCCCACCTCTGGAGACTTTGAATTCATCAAGTTATGCAAATTGGCAACATCATTCAATGTCTACTATGAGATAAGACCTACTCTTCACATCAGTCCATTCTCATTAACCAAACTCCTAGCCTAAGAAATTGTAAATTAATCAGGGAAATTGCCTCATATCAAATGCAATTCGAGGTGACCGCCACTATAAAAAGCCTGAACTGACCCAGGCCAATCCAGGCACTGACATGGAAGGAGTTGCAGGCCACTGGATCAGTGTCAAAAATTGCTATTCTCAACTCCCATGTGAATATGAATAAAAATTTCCATTTTCAGAGATTCTTGATCACTGAGGCCAAATACAACATCACTCAGTGTCCCAAAACAGGAAAACCTTTTAGGTTCAGGCTTAGAAATTAATCTGCCTATACGAGATGAAAAAAATAAATTAAAGTAGAACCATACATCAAATACAAGAGGTCACAGCTCTCAAGCGCACAAAATGGTGAACCTCAGCCTAAGCCTGAAAGGGGCTAGAACCACCATATAACATGAATACTCCAAGGTATCTTCAAATGTAATTGGCAAGCCCAAAGGTAAGTGCAGTCATTCTAGTCCTGTGCCTCCAAACACGAATTGTACTACAAAGAATTCCCAAAGATTTTTCAACTGACCAAAACAACCAAATAATTATCATGATTCAATATCTTAGAACGGGAACAGACCGTTTGCCACATCCTTGGATGATCACTTACAAGCAACTAATACCATGAGATAATTAAAAGTGAAGAAAATAACTTTACAGCAGACAACTAAGAACTGGTAATTGCAGCTTTTAAATCAACCGTATCAGGAAAAAAAACTGTTCTCTATTTAGGTCAATTATTGAGACAGCGCTGTGAAGTGCACCAGTAAGACAAGAAAATATAAAAATCCAGAATTAATTATTGTGCAGTCAGCAAGCCAATTGTTCGAAACTCCAAATAGTGACAATCACTGAAATTGCAAGAAACAGATGCAAAGACATTGGAGATGCCCCAAAGCAATTTCCAACCATCTATCATATAAGAGGGAGATGTAGAAATTGGAGCATCAAACTTACCGGTTCAACTTGAATTGCTTGCATGTTATCAGGTCCACTACCTTGAACACGAAATAGTGCAAGTCCGTCCTCTCTATATGTATCATCTTCAAGTTCCTTCTCTGATATGTATTGCTTGTACCCTTCACTGAGACCACCCTGGTGATATTTAGAAAATATGTTAAAATCAACCATCTAATAAGCACTGGTTGTAATATAAGTAATAACTTCGTAAGAGAAATGAATTCGTGGAATTTGTAGCTCTACCAAACCTTAAAGACAATAAAGCTCTGAAATATGGCAAAGAACTGGACTGGTTCTTTTCCTTCATAGATGCGAGCCTAGAAATTCACAATAACCAAACTATCAGTATAATTATAGAGACAAATATTAAAATTCAAGAACAAAATCACAGGCATTGAGGAAGGTAATGTACCTGAGTAGGTAAGAATTTTAGTGACTCGACCATCTTGCTTGCTAGTGAAGTTGCTGAGACTCTATCTCCCTACAGTGCATGAAAGCAGAAATAATAGTGCCATCAATAACAATGATTTTAAATAGACATGATCATGGCATCAATAGATGTTAAACTTTTAAGTCCCATTTATATACTATTATAATTATTGTTTATATGTGTGAGAAGATGAATAAGATATAGATTACAGGCAAATATCAAATAAAAAATTGATTACTTTCAATATTGCCAGCACAAATACAATTGGGCATAGAAACATTCAAATAGCAAGATATTTTTCTACCGGCATTAATGTCAACTAGGCTTTAGAGTTGCAAGTTTGAAATTTTTGCTTTAGTTTATGGAATGAATACATATAAAGTCATCAACACTAAAAGGTAACTAATACGGTGGTTTCATCTGATTAATTATAACTATTTTTGCACGTTTTCTTTTGTGTATTTATTTTCTGAAGATTATTTCAATACATTCTGGATGAAATTTGTTAGTTCTTCAATTTAAAATTTTCTTCATTTTGGAACATTTATCCGATTCAAAGTTGTCGTCTGGGGGCTTCATTTTATAATTATCTCTTTATAAGTTTCCTTGGAACTTGATCTGAGCTCTCATAAGAATTATTCAAAGATCTTTGATCTTCCCCAATTCACTTATAAATTGCTAAACGGTATACGAGTAGACATTCATATTTTTTACCAGAAAGTTAGAAGCAGGACATTGTAAACTTATATAACAGGCCCTACTGCATACTGTTGTTTCATTTTTAGGATTTTTGTTTAGCTTCCTTATATTGGTAAAATTAGAGAATTAGTTTGCCAATATAAACAAAAGGATTTACACACTTTTCAATTGACCAATTCATTACAATAAAATTACTCTACAAATTTTCGAGTTGGTTCAACTCTATTCTTGTTTAAAAACTTCAATTCCGCTTGCGCAACAAAATTGATATCAGAGCAAGATTTTGCCCTTGGCTAATTACCACCTATGGAGGTAGTTTCATGTATCCCTGCGATGATAATTGGAGGATTACAAAACTACCAACATTGGTCTGGAATCTAGAATAAATTATGGATAGGTTTGAAGAGATGCTAACAAAAATTTGCAAATTTTGATTCAACACGTTTGAAACACGGAAACAAGTGACTAAAGATTTTCCTCAAGTCCAAGCTAAGTTCGAATTCCTACAAGGCGATGAAGAAATTTTGCAGATTTTTCCTTCTCATTCATTAATTCTCTTCTTCAACTAAACTTGAGGACAAATTTTTCCAAGCCGGGGAGATTATGTAGAAAAATCCTATTATAAATAGGAAAGAAGTTAGTTATTATTATAGTAGGATTTTTGTTTCCTTTTAGATTATGGTTTTGTTTCCTTTGAGGATTCAAGTTTAGTTTTCTTATATTGGTAAGATTATGAAATTATTTTGCCTAATATAAAAAAGGTCTTTGTACACTTTTCAATTGACCAGTTCATTACAGCAAAATTATTCTCTACAAATTTTCGTGTTGGTTCAACATTATTCTTGTTTTAAGAACTTTAATTCCGCTCAGCACCAATTAATACTACTGGCTCAGAATTACAGAAACTTTCTCTTGATATCAACGTATAAGAAATCAAGTTTTTCCACTAAGGACACACGAAAAAGGGAAAAAAACTACCAAACATTTTTCACCTCAGCACTATGCATCCCCCACCATGTCCCAACGAGATGTTCCTCTACTTCCTCTCCGGGATAAGAATACTGGAAGATATAACAATCCCCACTGTAAAACTTGGACTGATCGGAAGCTGGAAGAAGAGTCTTCCCTTTACCATTCACTCGCCAAACCTGTCCATTGAAAGCAATAAAACAGTGGATTAGTAAAGAAACGAATCAAGAATTACAGTTGTAATGAAAAGGACAGAGCTAATATACAAGTTAAGAGATACGAAAATGAACGGGCTGATGAAAATATTGTTTGCCAAGTGAGGAAGGGCGTTGTTGCTTTGTACAAAGCTGAATAAAGCTATCAAGCATTAGATAAATGTGGTACATTCTAAGCTTTGTTGCTTGGTGCTAAACGTGAAAATTATAGCTTTTGATCACTGCTATGAAACCACTGTAGATTAACTTCTTTTTCCATAGACAACTAGCTATATCCCAACTTTATGGCCTTCTAAACAATTCTAGGCTCTCTTTTTTCACACGATTTTCTTCACTAATATCAGTTTCATAATATGATAAAATAGAAGAGTAAAATAAAATGATCTATCTTCTGAAGCACTATATATCACAGAAAATCCATCTATAGATTGAAAGGCAGAGAGAAGCCCTATACCTGTAAATTGCCCGAGCAGTCTATATATAGTTGAAGTTCTTCCTTGGGAGATTCAGCTTTCGAAAGACCCTTAACATTAAGCCCTTGGCGCTTTAGAATTGCTAGGAAACATCAAAATAAAGACACAGAGGTTAGGCTACTGAGAACGTTTTGGAAAATCATGAGCATGGGGAATATCTAATGGAAAAGGAAAAACGTATTGCATGTGAATGATAATTGAGAGAGAACAAATCTGCAATATGTACTACAAACCTGCAACCTTCCCTCTGCCTTCCTCAGTTACAGCCACATTTGTTGATTGGTGCCAAGAATCAAACTTCGAGCGGAAAGTAATTGTTTCAAATCCCTCAATTAAACGGATTATACGAGCTTTAGGTCTATCAGTGGTATCAAGTAATTCCTAAACAAATGAGAGTGAGAGTAAGACAACGGACGAGAATATGGATCCGGAAATTCGGATTAACCCTTAAGTAACTAAAGCATGTAGAATTACATCAGCAGCTTCGCTAGCAATTTTCCTCTGGTCAAGAGAAGTATTTCTGCCAGTCCACACAAAGACTTCTGACCCACAGTCAAGAATATAGCATTTGTACGTGTCTAACAACTTCCTTGTTAAAGAATCAGCTTCAACAGGTTGCATATGTCCCTTCTCAACCCTTGGAATAGCAAACACATATTTGTCAGAACTATAAGAAGAGAGTTTATAGTTTCTTCTCACAATACAAACATAATGATGGAAATTTTTGCATCAAATGTTTTGAAATATAATCAGAATTTTTTTCTCTGTTGGGAGGGACACTAGAAATTAAGTAAAGATATATATCTATTGAACATCACGGGATTGTAGTAAATATCAATGCCAAAAGAAACTAAATGAAACAATTTTATACTCTTCTCCAAGCTGAGGACCAATTAACATCCCCATAGAATGGAGGAAAGGAAGGATAGTTATAAAACAATTTATTTCATTCAAGTGTCAGTCAGAAAATTCATATGTGAATTCAAACAGACTGACTCTTTTCTACATGTAAGCGCAAGGAATATGTTGTATGTAATATGAATTGCTTATATTATTAAAACCAAGTCTTTCGATGCCTCAGAGCCTCATGAATTTCTTGATCAACACATATGGTAATAATGTGGCTGTATTAAAGACATGAGACACCAGAAAAGCAGTGTGAATAGCAGAAACTTACCAGAAAAGCTTACTAGGAACAGCATCAGTACTTTCGGTATCATTATTAGCTGTTTTCCTAGGAAGAGGAGCAAAGCCACCAAACAAACCCCAAAATTCTCCAGTATCAGCATCAGCCATTAATTTCCCATCCTCTACATAGTAAAATGAAGCATAGGTATAAGGGAATGGGCATTCAGTCAATTTCCCAAGCATCCAAGTGTTAGTATGCTTACCAATAGCTGATATCTCACATTTGCCATCGTGATAAGTATCTTTAATGTACTGAACAACTTCCAGTGCTTTAGCCCTTTCTTGAATAGTAGAGTTGGAACCATTGAATTGGAAGATTTTAGACTTGGTATTGAGAATAAAAATATCATCGTGATTGAGTGAAGATCGAACAAAAGGCACCTGTCATGCCATATAAGAAGTTGCTAATGAAAAGGTCAGTTCAAAGGATGAAACATAATAGAAGTGCAGATGAAACAAGGAACTTGCTTCTTTCACTTGAACAACATGCTTTCCTTTGCATACAAACAAACGGATCTTGTGCTCTTCGGCCTCAGCATGCTTGAAGCCTGAAGCAACTCCACCTTCTTGAGGTATTATACAGGGCTTAAAATAAGAAAGGAACCTCTCAGTTTCTTGACCTTGAGGTTCACGATATTGAACAGCACGCCCCCCAAGAGTTGCATCTAGTTCAATAGTTTTAATGGCTGCAGTGCTGGCTTCATCCTATATAGAACAGTAATTAGAATCAGATACTGTAACTGAACTTAAATCTGATAATCGATAAGAATAGAAAAACTTACTTGACTAGTATCTTTACCAAGCCAATAGTGAATATCATGGTGAAGGGCACCGCTTTTCGAAGCACTGGTCTGCAGGAAGGAGATTAATGATTTTACCCATAAAGTAGCTCCAACATTTCACAGCAAAGATGAAGGTTGAGTCAATGATGAAATTGAAATAGCAGAATGCATAGAAAGTACAAAAGTTTGTGGTTGATATTTGTAACAAACACTGAAAAGGCAATGGCCATAAGAGCCAGCCTGCTCACACCAGTATCCAAAAAAGTTATGGGGGGCCAAAAGAAGTATATTAATGGATCATATCATTTGCACTGAGTATATCACAAAGGTGACGTATACGGTCCCCTTCCATTGAGATATTGTTTCCCTATTTTACTAGTATAATACCCTATCAGTCTGTAGGCATTCATAATAATTTGGGCCTCACCTTTTTTCGCTCAATTATTATTACCATGATGCAATTCAAGAAGTTAGTTTTGGAGAGCAATTAACACTCCCCAGAACAAGAGAGAAAAAACACTTACCTTCAAAATCACATAGGAATCTCCCATAAAAAAATTGCCATATGAAGACTTTGGGACTGGGACAGGATTGAATTTTTCAATTCGCCATATCTCAGTTCCACTATATAAAGTCAAGGAGCATAAAAACAGAAAGCAAGTACATATAGATCCTTGATGATGGGATATCAGTAATATTGCAACCAAAAAAAGTTCCTGTTGGTTACTTCTGCAATTCAAAACTGTACTTTAATAGGTACCTCTTGAATTCTTACAAAAACAAAAAAAAATCCTTTTCCAAACAGGAAATACAAAAGCGGATAATATTAACATTTCAATTACAACTTGATAGTTACTTCAATAAAAGTTCAGTATGCTAACATAAGGATACGCCTTCTGTCCAGCCCCTTGAAAGGCTGGATCCAAATTTCTCATTGAAACAGACATCCACAGGCTTCTTCAAAGTAGTCTTTTCTCAACTTTGACTTGAAAATAGACAAGAAAGACCTTTGTCGGTCATTAAGTGAATACAAAAACAACCAAAAATGAAAAACAATCGAGGGAAAAAGAATAAACAAACCAGCAAAAGGAAAATCAATAATGCACAAAGCAGAAGTACTGAACTAGTTTTGGCACCAAAGCAACCGTGGAAAAAAAAAACATTGTGTGATGAGCTAACACGTGATGCCTCTATGGAAACAGTGAATTTAATTGATGGAGAAGAACCCTCAGGTCAAACTTTAATGTTAGTATTAGATGAAAAATGATAAAAATCAGAATGAACAGATCTGAAATATGCACAGTGATGAAGCTTTGCAGGATAAGCAAGATATTTCAATATTTGTTGTGAAATTGTCGAATTTCCTTTGTGAAAAGCAAATAGTTGACAACGTTACTCATTGCCAGAGGAGAAATCTTAGGAAACATGAAACCTCATGACTATAATTGCCTTAGCAAGAGGAAAACTCAACCCTAAAACTACTATAAATTGCTACTTCCGACTAACTTGTATATTTCCGGCTACACACTTTCATTAGGAGAATTTGAAAAATACAAGTACCTGAAAGCAACCATGAAAGCCAACCTGGGTTATCTTTAATTTGTGAATGCAATAAAACACATCTAAAGCAACTTCATATTGCCAATTCCATCTAAAAGTAAGGAAAACAAAGTGCCTCACACATGTTCCTTCACAAACATTTTCCACGTTTCAAGCCCATTCTCTAGCATGGTTGTACCCTTGGAAGGATATTTCTCCACAATGCTATGGTTTCAGGTTTGCTTCTCATTTCCGTTAGTCATGCAGACTTCCTTGCATGTCAATACAGCAAAAAGATATTCAGCATCTCCATACATGCTTCCGTGCTTGCTTTTCCTTAGGGGGCAAAGTGGCTAAATTTCCATGTTTGCCTTTGCAAAAATGCCCATTAAATATCCCAACTATGCAGCAAAAGTTGAATACCACAATAGAAACTTTACCTGTGGACCGAATGGACCACTTCAAAATGGCATCTCTCTTTATCCCAAGGCGAACCTCAATTTCAATAGCTTCACATTCATTATCATCAAGCTAGACTTGAACTAATCCGGCACCAAAAACAAGTTCTTCCTATCTCTATGTGAGGGGGACGAAAGCAGCACAAGCAGAAGAAGAAGATTTTTTGACCCCGAAAAAAGAGAAGGCAGAGCTGTAAATCAACTCGCACAACAAAATTCTATTCTCAGAAATCAAATCCTAAAATTTCAACATCCAGAAAGTAGGCTGATCCCTGCAAATTTATTTTTTAATCCTTTTCTTGGGTTCATTCATCTTGAAATTCTAAATCTCTTATTTAAAGAATAAAGAAGATTTTTCAGTGCCCAAATACACGATTTACGAAAAAAGACAGTCTTTCCAGCATTCATACATACCAAACTTTAAATTTCCAAAGCATTAACATAATCTGCATTCATATAATCAAGAATACACAAATACATGGTAATCTTACATCAAAAAAATATAGTCACTAAAAAATCAGAATAACGCAGAGAAATAGAGTACGTTAATTACTTTCTAATCTTGAGGTAATAATTTGAGGAAATTACAGGTAGAATGGGTTTTAAATTTCAATTTTCATAAATCAAGAATCAAGTTTAATTATACAGAAATCAGGTTTTAATTAATAATTAATAATTCATATTTAAATATTATAAATTAAACCCTAATTCATTTCTATTCCCATTCTCTCTCTATCTTCTCACTGTTGCTCTTTCTTCTCTACACACCGGCCGAACGCGCCCCCATGCTAGCGACGCCCCTGGAAGAAACTCTCCGGCGAAGTGGCATCACAAAATCGCGATGCTGTCTGTGGCGATGGCGCGGCGCGACGCAGCTTGCAAAAAACTCCTATCTGGATCTGTACACATCGCAAATCGCCGATATGTAGATGCTACAACTCCGATCGCGGTCGATCCAGATCTACGTGTACAGAGAGATGTGACGTGGTGGTGGAGGCGCCGCGTTGGTGTTGATGGTGGTGGCTCAGCGCAGAGGTAGCTACCAGATTTGTGTTTATTTTATGATAATGTGTGGTTAATGGCGAATGTCAGTGGTGTTGCGTGGTGACATTTACAGATCGGTGGAGTTGCAGGCAGTGGCGCAGGGGGTGATGGTGTGGTGTATTGGTGGCGGTAGTGGTTGTTGTAGTGGATTGGGGTTAGGGTGGGGCGCGACGGAAGCAGTGGTTGTGGCATCTATGGTGGTGGTCGAGCGAGCCTGTAGCCACCTCTTCTGGACCTTCGGTGGTGGTGAGGTCATTTTCTGGCGGTGATGGTGAGGTCATTTTCATTGGGTGGTGGTGGTGGTGGTTTCTGTCGTGTTGATGTTGGCGATGGTGGTGTGTTTCTGTGGTGGTGGTGTTGGCGGCGGAGATGACAATGGTGTTGTGTTGGCGGTGGTCACAAATGATTTGTTGAATTGTGACCAATAAATTGGTTGGTATGTGACCAATAAAGAATAAATTGTGACCAATAAATATTGTGTGACCTACAAATTTATTAATTTGTAACCAATAAAAGTTATCTGTGACCTATAATTTGATGTTTTGTGACCATAAAATAAATTGTGACTTATAAATTTTGTGATTTGTGTCCGATAAACAAATTGTGACTTTTAAATTTTTAATTTGTGACCGATGAACGACTGTGACTTATAAAAAATTTTAATTGTGACCTTAAAATTTTTGAATTGTGACCAAATTACATAGATTTGTGACATTTATATATTTATTAATAAAATATTTAATTAATTAATTAAATTATAAATAAATTTTAATGAAAACCTGATTTTTGAAATTTAAAACCTCTAACCTTAATTTTGAAATAGTGATACTTAAATACCTCATTTATGTATTGTTCCCTAATAATTTTGCAGCTGACCCAAATTAGATCCAATCTAGTCACACCATTAAGCTCAATTAACAGAACCCACTTAAGAAAACATTTTTTTTTTCATTCAATAATAAAAGTTGGCTCTCAGATTAAGAAAGAAAAAGAGAAAAATTTTCAATGTAAGAGAGAAGTGGAATATGTGCGAGTGTGTGCCCGGAGGGGGGGGGGGGGGGGTTGTGATGATTAGTTGCCTGCCAGGCGTGCCAATCACTAACAATAGCTAGGAAAAGGAAGGCCCATTCGCCCATAACGGAGAAATGAACTGTTTATCCATTAAACAACAGATTAATGTAAAAGAATTCAAGAAAAATAATACATTGCTTAATTTTTGTGTTTAATGTATAATTATAGTCAGCTTTTTGGGTAAAATTACAGTAAAAAGAAAAGAAAAGAAAAGAAAAAGCAGAGGGGGTGAAAATGGAAAGATTAAAAATAAAAAGTAGCATGCATGAGCTTTTAAACGAAAAATTTGTTACAAGATCGAGGTGTATTTTATTTTAATTTTTATTGTGACTGCACATAAAAGTTTCTCTTACAAGCAAATAGCCAAACATCCTCTTAATCAAGAGAATGAGCCTGTTTTGGTGTTGGTTGTCAAAAATGAGCCCATGTAAATAAATGTTATTTGAAGTTCATTTTTCTTTAAATTTATTTTTCTATATATTTTTCAATGATGAGAGAGAGAGAGAGAGAGGGGTGGATTGGGGTGGGGTCACATGCTAAAAGGAAAATAAAGTTATTTTTAAATTACAAACATTTTTTTATTTATTGATATTATTTGCTTGATTTTGTAACTTGTAATGTTGTTCAATGTTTCAAATTCAACTGCTTTTTAACTTTGTTGATAGTTATTTGTTTGATTTTGTGGATTGATGAAATTATTTTTTTAAATGACAAAATTATGTTTTTTTTTCTTTCTAATAAATGATAAATTTTATTTCTTAATTATAAAGTTAGAATTATTTTGCATATATTGAAAAGTTGTATGATTTTGTCATAATAGTGAGAAATACAATAAAATCAATGAATAAAATTATGTTAAATTTTTATAAATTTCATTCAAACTTTTTAAATTTATTGTATAAAACGTTCATACCTCATTACCTCTCATTGTTTGACATCTTCACCATTATTTCCTCTTTTCATTGTCAAAAATGTCATTTCATCCACTTACCGTCAGTTGCTCGTTAATTCAATGCAAAAAAGCCAATTATCTTTTTAAACACCAAGGATAAAATAGTTCTAACCCATTTAATCCCTTATTTTTGCTTTCAAAATAATTATTCCAAGGGTACTAGTAAAGTGAATGTAAAAATAATTTATAAAATTATTACATAAAATAAAGAAAAAAATGCCATAAAAATTTATATGTAAATCAAAATCTTTTTCATTTTTTTTAACTACAAATTCTTCCAAAAATCACTATTCTAAATTGTATTTTTCAAAACTAGGCTCAAACAAATATTCAAGGGATATTTTCAAGAATGGCCAATTTTATGGGTGTGAATTGAAAACGGTCTCTTTCTTATAATTCTTGCAAAAATGGCCAAATTTGAACACAAATTTTCTATTTTACCCTTAATGAAATAATTACTCTATTTGTATTCTTTTCCCTCTAATTTGACACATATTTCAAGAAAAGCAAGTGGCTTCCATGAGAAGCCATCATACTTGTAGTCATTACCAAGGTGAGTTCATTGGTTTACATTTTTAATTAAATATTAATCAATTATTGCAGGAAAATTGAAGAAACAAAGAAGTATAAATACATATATTGAAGTGAATCCCGTTATGTCATTCTCGACATTTTATAAATGTCGAGAATGATAGTTTAAATGTAATTTTCCAATTTTCAAATGTCATTTTCAAATTTTCGAATGTCGAGAATAACATTGAACAATAAACAAACTTAGGGAACATTTTGGGTACAACATTTCACGTATTGCATGCGGCTAGGGAGATGTTATTAACCGATAATTTTTTTTTTGTTTATGGCATGTAGATATGGAAGATGTTATGAGATTCATTGTATCGTACGGTGGTACATTCGTCAACATGGATGACACGTGGAAGTGGTTAGGGGACCGAGCAATATCAATTGTTATTCAACGTGATATTAGATATGAAGAGCTTGTACACATATTATTCGAGAAATTGAATATTGACAGATTGAGTTGTTCCTCATGCCATTTGTTCTATCGAAGTGTTACCCCCAAATATACGTCGAGCACCAGGTCGCCTTCCTACACAACATAAACGATCAAGAACTGAAAAGTCAAATAGCACATGAAAATGTGGCCTATGTTGGAGGTCTGGACACAACAGGCAAAATTAGGAACTCGACACCTTCAAATAACACGTGCACTTGAATGACATTGTGTTTTTTACTATGAACTAATTTGCTAACATAGATTATCAGTGTTTTTAATCTTTGTTTTGATGCATTACATGCTTTCTATCTTTTTTGTTTCCAATTGTAATGTTCATAGTGTATTACTCGGTTGGGTTTCCTAATACTACGTCATGACTAGAGTTTACTTCATCGTTGTAATGCGTATGAAAGAAGCCATGAATGACTCGTACTCATAAGTCACTGGACGATACAAAATGTTCGAGGTCACTACATACACAAAATGGTGATCACCAGAAAACATACCCACTACCTACATGAATTTTTATGGAGCAAGTAGTTAATGCTAGTAATTTCATATTAAAGCCCATTGAATTGTTGTATGATTGAACTATACGTATTTTCCTATTCATTTTCTCGACATTTGAAAAATTGTTATCGACATTTGTATTCGAATCATCTCGATACTTGACATTACATTTGTTTATAACGACATTTCATCCAAAACAGGAGATTTCTCTACATTTCATACGAATTCTCGACATTTTATCTGTCATTCTCAACATTAGATACATGCCAATCTCGACACTTGATATTTCAACTGTCAGGAACGACAGTTCGTAAATGTACACCTAATTGGGGCAACCACATCTGAGGATCTCCCAAACGAGCCAACGAGATTAGAGTTTGTTCAGGTGGATTGAAAGCCTTTGCAGATTCACTAGCTCATACCCAATATTTATTGGCAAGTCACTTTGTTGAAACTTGCATCCAATTCTACTAACGACCTGAAAAAGAAAAATCTGAAAATCTAGCGCAATTATGGAAAATAAGTTATTTAGCAATAAACAAACTTTTTATCCACACATTTCATAAGACCAATAACTTAATAGCCACTTATTATTCACACATTCCGTAGACTTGTAGCTTATAAGCACTTAAAAGCACTACCAAACAATCACATAAGAATAATGTTAGAGGTACATAATGATGCACATAATGGTGTACATAATGGTGATGTATCAATTATCCAGTTGTTGATGTATAAGAGTGAAATTTGAATTAAAGGTTGGATCATATGCCACGTGTAATTATGTGAACCCTTATGTAAATGCTTATGTACTTGTAGCATTACTCATCATATAAATACTTTTAGAATTCAAAAACTATTGAATAGTAGCAGAATAGAGAGCTTCCGAAATAAAACTATGGCCCTGTTTGAGAGAAATTTTAATCAAGATTTTAATCAAAATTCTAGCCGTTAACTATCAAATCAGCCACCATTTTTGACTTTCCCTCTCACAAGTGGGGCCCACAGGTTGACTATAACGGCTATAATTTTGATTAAAATCCCACAAAAATTGCTCCCAAACACGCTCTATATCGAATTGCAGCCACACAAGACTCCCAGACTTTAGAAAACCGTGGGCGAATAGCAAATGTATCGATAAACATTAAAAAGAAAGAACATAACAGAAATAGGCAAATAACTACATTTCTTTCATAACGAAGTGTTGGTCTCCTGCACACTAGTTTAATTACATTTCTTTCATAGTCAGCTTTCTCCACGTGCAATCAAGCTTTTCTCAATTATGTCCTTTGAAGTTTGAACCAAGAGAGAATACTATTTTCTTTCTTTCCGCATGAAAAAGTGCATATCTTAATATTTTCCTCTAGATAAAAAAGACAAATTAAAATATCCATTTGCAAGTTTTGATACAATATTCAACTATTTTCTACTTTTATCAAGACCCAACACAACATTACTCATTAGAATGAGTAGAAACTCATTTAATCATCAAGTTATGTAACCCATTCTATCACTCACATGCACATACAAGTACAGCAGCATCGAAGTGGTACCACATTAGATGATATAAAATACCATCATCCAATCACCTAAACATTAAATAACACAAAATTCAACAATACGATGTTACTGCCAGTGGCGGATCCAGAAAAAAATTTAGCACAAACTAATACGCAAAGAAAAAAAATTCACACATAAATATTTTTTTTTTACTTAAATTTTTTTTTTCTTCAGCATTTGGGCTGGAAGGGACGGGCTATAGCACTGGCCAGCCCGTCCCTAGATCCGCCCTTGGTTACTGCACATGACTTTCAAGAATTGGTAAGCAGATAATATAATTGTTTCTTATTTCCAAACATAATTTCAAGCTCAATACCAACAACTAGAACACCTATTCCTCCTTTCTTTTATAACACCAAGAACAATATCCTTAACCGTACGCATTAATTATAAATAAATCTGGCAAACAATCTACTCAAGCATCTCTTCAAACAAGCTCAAATGATCAAAGATACAATTGTAAACTATAAACTTATATGAGTGATAACCACATCCAAAGACCATAGCATTAACAAAAAAATGCATCCAAATACAATCTAAATCAAACAATTCGAATGCATTATTTTAACATTCATATGCAAACTCTAACCTCAAGCAGACTGTTTGACAAATTAAGCGCAACCAATGACTTAAACCTCCCAAACTCCTCGGGCAACAACCTCAATCTTCTTCCCGCTAAATCCATCCTCTCAATCACCTTTCCCAACTTTGCATCCCTCGGAATCCTTCCCACTTCTTCGTTCATTTCCTCTGCCCCCTCATGAGGGCCATTTTCCTTCTCTCTAAATGACTCTTCTGCCTCATCTTTTCCCTCCACCGCAGCGTCATAAATCCTCTCCAATCTAATCTCCGCCTTACTTAACATCTTCTCATACCCCTCGTGCATTTCAACCAAATAGATAACCGCTTTTTAAATCTCTCTCTCCCTTTCGACAGCCTTTCTACACTCCTCCTCCTTTTTCGCCTGGTGGGCCCTCCAATCAAGCTGGTTAGAATCCGTCGGTTGAGAAGCAAGTGCTATCTCTTCCAAACTTTTCGACAAATCGGCCTCGATTTCTGATAATTTCAAGTGTGCAGGGTCTACAACCTCATGATCCGGGTACACACCGAGGGTGTGGAGCACATATCGGGTCTGAGCAACGTCGCAACGACGCAACGACCAAACGCATGGCGGAGATGAGCTTTGGGTTAGTGAGGTGAGGCATCTTCTCGATAAGCTTGAAATAAAGTTCTTTGTCTCGGAGCGTTCTTCGACGACAGCGGGTTTTCGACGTCGAAATCCTCAGTGGCGGCGAAAGTGCGTTTAAAGCTCGGAATCTTGGCCATAACATAGGAGAGAATTGGGAAATTGTTCGGATTTAGATCCATTTTCGTTTCAAGATTGTAAAGAGTGAACTAAGTTTCTTGAATTCTTGTTTATAGAGAGAGAAAAAAAAAAGGTGGTATCATTTGTGTTCTTGAGCTGAAATTTGCTGTGGGATCTTTGTAGATCTGAAGAATTAATATGTATAAAGTTGAATTAGCATTAAACGAGAAGCCTGAAAAATTGGAGGTGTCAACAGAAAAACGAAACAAATGGCACAAAACTGAATGCAAAAATCTGTAAAATTCTCACAGATAGAGAACGAATGAGGAGGAGGAAGCAACGGTTCTCCGTCAAGCGGAGGCGTGCGTCCTCAAAACCCTACCGGTCAAGAAGTATTAGATTTGATTTTGTTTCATATAGTTGGGTCGGGTCACGTAGATTTGGGTAAATTTTAATGGGTCAATTGAAAAAAGTGATATGAATTGACATGGTGCTTAGTATGGAATTAAAAAGTGTTAAAATGGACATTTTAGTCTAAATAATTGTAAAATGGGCATTGGCAATTTTTTGAACATTTTTAGAAATGATCATATAAAAGTAGTCATTTTTTCAAATTTCCACTTAATATTTCAACACACATTCAAGAACTATGGGAAAATCGGAGGATAAATGAGAACAATTTTTGAACGACAAAACCCAAGATTTGATTTTTTCTGCGTTACGTTATACAGACTGCAGCATTGCACTGCGTAGTACAGTCATGCTGCATAGCTTCTGATGAAGTCACATGAGCACTACACCGTCCAAACGTGTGCGAAAATCGAAGCAAAAGAACAAACTGTGGAGCCCACTTTTCGAATTTTACCGGATTACGACGTGATACTACAATAAATACGCACACACCTAAGCGCCTTTCGTCCCCTCCTTTGCATAAATTGCATCAGTCAAATCTACTTCCCAATTTCGATGCTTATTCAATGTTTTTATTTTGTAAGTAGTGTTTACTCTCTCGCTCATATCTCTCTCTAAAATACACACAGTACTTTCTACTCTATATCTCTCTCTTTCTGTAAGTTCGTGTATTGCTTCATATTTTCATGTAATTGTTGTTTGGTGAAATTAAGGTATGAATTTGTCTCGTTTTGATATGGGTTTTTTTCTTCATTTTATCTTTATGGGTTCATGATTATGTAGATGAATTATGTTTCTTCAGTGGGGTTTTTCTATTACCTGCCTGCCTTGTTTAAATACGTGTCATGGTTTTGAATAAATTATGGGTTTCTTTAATGTTTGTAGGAATCTCTTTTCTTTCTATCTCTATAGAAAACACACTGTTAAAGTCACTCTTTATTAGTCTTTAATATCTTTCTAATGTGGGCTTTCTCTTTTTTTTAGTTTCTTTTGTGCTTTCTTCCATTTTCGGTATGGGTTCATGAATATGATGAGGAATTGTGGTTTCCTTTATTGGGCTTTTTCTATTTTGTGCAATGCTTGTACTTAAGATATGTGTTGTGGCTGTGAATAAATATTGGGTTTCTTTTTAATGTTAATAATTCTTGGACTAAGATATGTTTAATGGTAGTTCTTTGAGAAGCAAAGGGAAACAGTTTCTTGACCAAATTGTAGGAGTTAAATAGATAAATGCAGCTAGGATTGTTGTTAGGAAGG
The DNA here is from genome assembly GCA_035079005.1 of Fraxinus americana. Classification (NCBI taxonomy): domain Eukaryota; kingdom Viridiplantae; phylum Streptophyta; class Magnoliopsida; order Lamiales; family Oleaceae; genus Fraxinus; species Fraxinus americana. The sequence goes on along the minus strand of CM068717.1, from coordinate 1,829,644 downwards.
TGTTGCGGTCTTTGGTAAGCTTCAGTGGTTTCTCCCCAAAAATTGGGGGAAAACTGGCGATAATTAGCTTTGAAGGTGCTTTTTACCCTGGTTTGCAAATTTATGAATATTGTAGACCATCTTGTGGCTGAGCTATGCTTGATGTTCACAAATACGAATAAAATTTTGTGCATTGATGTAATGTTTAGAAATAGAACTCAGTATTTTGTGAATTATAGTTCTTGCACATTAAGTTTGTTTTCTTAAGCAGCTTTTGCATTTTCTTACACTGTATCTATTACTGGTATAAACACTTTTTTTTAGTTCTTGCACATTAAGTTTGTTTTCTTAAGCAGCTTTTGCATTTTCTTACACTGTATCTATTGCTGGTATAAACACTTTTTTTTTCTTTCTTTCTTTTGGTACTTGCAGCCATTAAAACCATCAATCTGAAACAGAATGTCCGAAGAATTGGTTGATGCTTATTTTTAGAGAGTTGAAGCACTCAGAATATAGATGATGAGCACTAAAGTGGTTTTAACTTACAAGCGGAGGCGGCCACTCTCAAGGTTTGATCTTTCTCATAACAATGTGTGTCTTGAGGCACCGTCCGAGTGCCAAGAGTCCAAAGCCTCTGCTACTCTGGACAATTATGAAGAACCTATTGAAGAATCTAGATTGGAGAACAAAAACAGAGAATCTGGGGTAAGATGCCAGTTAATTTATTTGGTATTTTATAATGTATTGCTGGATAACTTTTTACAAGTGCAAACTTATCATACAATCTAATTTAGAAGTATAGTGTTATCATGTCGTTCAAGACTTGAAATTGAATCAAGGAACTTGGAACTTATTACTGTATAAAATTTCTGATGAAATCCGCCTCTTGTTTTTTATCGACTTTCATGGTGAATTGTAAAATATGTGCATTGGATACATGTATACCTTTTGTCATAGCCATTTTAGATGAAAGTTTTCTTTGTTGTTTCTCCTCTGTTGTTGGAAAAATACTGAACTTTTTTACTTGCTTGGGCCTTTGTTGGAATCCTAGTTTGCCAGGCCCAACAAATGATTGAATCTATTAGTTGCGTTGAGGTCCTGACTCCCTTAGATTGTAATAAAGGATTGTGAAGACACTTATGAATGAATTATAGAGTGCTGATGCTGTCTTGAGTTGTGATTTTTTGGGTCGAGCGTGCAATAGGATCTTTCAATTGCCCTTGCTTCATAGGTTTAGCATTTGCTTTCATTCAATGATGAAGATTTCAACCGTCGTGTGTGACCCAATATTTTAAATGGCTTTTCTCTTCCTCTTATCTGAAGGCCTCAAAATGTTGTAAAGGATACACACCTCACAAGAATCTGGAATCCGAATATGAAATGATGTTTTAGGATGATTTTTCAAGTCTTAGCAGATTATTTTTTGCCAAATTGAAGGTGTCGACCACTACAACCATCATAGCTTTCCAACAAACTATTTTAAGTGGAATTAACCTTCTATTTTCACATGGAAGGAAACCATATGAATTATGTTGGAGTGAGCTTAATCTGTATCTTAGGCCCTGCTTTTTATACATCTACCCTGTGATGGTAGGAGCAAGAATGTTAGGTCCATAACCCAATGCAACTTTTTATCTGATTTCATGTTTGCATTAAATCTTTTTATCATGAGTCTGGTCCAATTAGTATTCTTGAGCACGAATATCCACCCACCCCCACCACACACACTAAAAACAAAGGGTATATTTGAAACCATGGCCACTAGTAAACTGTAATATATAATTCAAATGAACTCTTGAGACTTCTTTATTTCAATCTAAGAAATTGTCTTATAAGAACAAAACTAGGCTGAGCAATTATATAACTCTCGCAGAAAATTTTATAGTTATGGCGAATCGTGGAGCTGTAGGTGTGCCTCTTTTCTGAGCTTTTTGAGTCGAGCTAGCAAATACCTGGGTTTTATGTAACTGAGTTTGCATGCCCTGTTCAAAATAATTTTATTCTGATATTCTTCACTATATTGAATAGCATAAATTTTACCTATTTGCAGATGTGCAATGAATACTATAGAGGCAAAGTTTTTGACAATATGTTTCTGTGTCAGAGCTGCTATCGGCAGCATCATATTGAATGTCTTAATCCTCCCGAGGTATCTCCCTCTTTATTTTCTTTTCAGATTTAGGGACTCTGAAAATTGTGATTGTTGAGGGAAACTTTTCTGGAGAAACTATTAAATTTGCATTGCCTTTCAATTGAAGCATGCTCCAAAAGGGAAAAGGCTTTGCTCTGGTTGTATCGAAGAACGTGATTTCTCAAGCAGACTGGAGGGTGAGACCATTTCTGTAGGATCTGATGTGTCACAAGCAAGGATAGAGCATTCAAATGCACTTTTGGAAGGAAGTCCCCCCAAAAAATGTGGCCATGACAGTAATGATGCATCTTTTTCAGGAAAACTTACTTTGGAAGAATTGGACTTAGCTCGTAAAGATAAATGCAGTAGCTTATGCAACAATTCAGCTGCAAAACGGAAGTTTACCTCAAGCACACTGGACGGCGAGATCCTTTCTGTAGGATCTGATGTGACACAAGCGAGGAGAGAGCATTCAAATGCACTTTTGGAAGGGAGTCCCCCAAAAAAATGCAACCATGACAGTAATGATGCATCTTTTTCAGGAAAACTTACTATGGAAGAATTGGACTTAGCTCGTAAAGATAAATGCAGTACCTTATGCAACAATGCAGCTGCAAAACGGAAGTTTACCTCAGCACTAATTACATTTAGTCGAAGATCCAAGCAGAACAAGGGTACTACTGGGACAAATCTACAAGCTGGAGAGAATTCCTCATTGGCAGCAGAAGGATGTACCCTCGAATCTGCTGTCTCCACCTGTACATTTGAAACGCCACCTGCTAAAAGCTGCTCAAATGATAACACGGAGGATCTGAAGAATGAGAAGGATATACAACTGAGGGATCCCTTTGTTAGGAATGAAAAAGAAGTATGTTAATCTTTTCTGAAGCAGCCTTTTGGATATCAGTTTTTTCTGCGGATCGTAAGAAGCGAAAATAATTAAATTTTGAAAGAATGTTTCATTTCACAGGAAGGAAGCTAGGAAAAAGTATTATCGGAAATATATTCATGCCACCGTAAGATAAAAATGTTACTACTACTAAGATTGATTAGATTGATTTTAGAATCACATTTTAAAGAATATTAATTTTTGCATATACTTGCAGTGCTAATAATTTAGCTATTAGTGCTAGCTTAGTTATTGTAAAAGAAGAAGAAAATTCTTGTTGAGGTAAAATGAAAAAGGAAGAGAAATTATGAAAAAAAATTTGATAAGAGAAGGTAAGAGAAATTATGAAAATGAGAGCCGGGCCAGCCGGCTTAGCTTTTAGGTTTGCATGGGAAAAAATTACAGTTTTGCTTCTTAAAATTGCAAGCAGTAATCCTCTATCCAAAAGTTAATCTCGACCTTGCATATTTCTTTGGGTAGTCTTTGGGGACAAACATGCCCACATTGTAGTTACTTATTCACTGACATAAATAGACACATTTACATTTCTAATAATGAGGTGACGCCGTGCCAGCACTACATTTTGAGTTTGGGTTTTCTTCAATTTTCAAGCTTGGATATTGCTGACAAAGGCGTGAAGGATTTTCATTTTGCAAGGTCAAGTTATTCCTGATACCTTGGAACCTCAACAAATTGATTAAATGGAAAAAAATGTTTCTGTTTACTCCAGAAAGTTGTGGAAGAGTAGATGGAGTTTCTGATTTTTGTCTAATATAATATCTAAATTTGTTCCAGTGTTTAAATATATATAAGATTCTCGCCTTAACATTGGACACCAGCATGTTAATATCTTTTGTAAATGAAATAATGGAATTCATTGTGGGCTGCTAATCAATTTGCTGTTTCTATTACAGGTTTATAGTCATCAAACTGATAATAAGTCTGAGTTTCCTGCATCAGCACCAAAGACTGAGATGTAACTTTCTTTCATGTCTGTATAGTTAAATATATTACTGTTGGTTATATAATTTGATTCGTGAATATATATAACAGTGGCATACAAGTGGACGAGCAGTTGAAGTCTCTTCAAAATACAGCAATTGATATATCATCTACTGTTGTTCGACCTAGTCCACATTTTCTCAAGGAGACTTCTTTTCATTGTTATGTAGCCATGGATGTTCAAGAAAATTATCGAGTAAATCCATCAAGAAACTTATCAGATATTGCCATTACAGATTTGGAGCATAATAACATTGATAAAAAAATGTCTAATGAAGATTTGAACACCACAGAATTGCCTGATGAAATGTCAGGGAATAAATGTTCAGGAGCATCTCAGGACCTAGCTGTTGCTGTACCTGGTAAGGATTCTATGTAGATCTTTCCCTAGTTTCTGAGGATTTAAATATATTTTCAATTTCATGCACTTCTCTTTGCGAGGGGTTTGCACTTATTAATGTTTCTATGATAGTACAGCTCGTGATATTGACTGCAATGTAACACTGGACTCCGGTTCTGATGAACCATATTTTCATAAGGCGTCTCTGAGTAAAAAATTGGAATTTCTCAATGCGAAAATTAAGGTGAATTTGTCCACCCATGAGGCACGGATGCTAGAAAGTGGTGGTTCTCAGGTGAAAGCAGTAGACAAAAGCAATGATGGCGTAAATCATCCTTCACAGTTCAGGGGAATTGCATCAAAAAATAATTATCTTCAGGTAACTTGCACAATTGGAACTTTTCAGTTGGTATCATTACATTTATTAGAGATAATTGAGTGCTTTTTAGTGATAATTAGCGTTTATATATTTATTAATTAAATATTTTATGTAAAACTTGAAGTATTGGTCACAACCTATAGCTTTGGGCAGCATCTTAATCTTATAGTTTTATAGCATTGTTTGTCCCCAATTATGAGTCCCCTCAATTTAGCTGTTAAAATAATTTTTTTACCGAAAAGACAGTTGTGCCCTTAGTTTACATAATAAATAGAAAATAAATATTTACTTGTTAACAGTCAAAGGGAAGAAATCAGTCTGGAGACCAATGAAACTGCCAAAACAGTAAGTTGGGGGACTATTATACAAATTTCCCTACATTTAATAAGGAATTTGTTGCAGTTATTCCCTGAGAATAGAAGCCATGACTTGTTATCATCAGCAAAAACGCAGCAGGAGGAGATTGCTTTTGTGGAATCGGAAGAAAGCTGGAGCCAGCTCAAACCCGCTAGTTCAAGATCTCCACTCTTTCTTGGTTTATCCCTGCCAATGGAGCCAACGGTTCCTTACAATTCCACGTCATATCAGTGGCCTAATGTTAACATCCAATCTCAAGAAATCTTTCATGATTTAGGACCGCAACCCTGTTTAGATCAAACATTGTCACTTTTAAGACATAGGATGATGCTCGATAACATTTTAAGGAGAGCAAGAGTAGCGAAGTGTAACAGTGTCAGTTTTTCAGATAGGTTTGAATCTCCGACCAACTGGTCAGAGGAGGAGCTAGATTGTCTGTGGATCGGAGTGAGGAGACATGGAAGAGGTAATTGGGATGCCATGTTGAAGGATCCGAGGTTGCATTTCTTTCCCTGGAGGACACCTAGGGACTTGGCTGAGAGGTGGGACGAGGATCAATCGAAACTCATGCACAGCATGCTCATCTCCCAACCTAAATATGCCAGTACACCAGATGTACTGTCGTGCCATATGAAGAATTTTTCATATCCTAAGACAAAGCATCCTTCAGATGATATCCAACTTTCACTTGGAGATGTACGCCCCCGATATGAGGATAGTGTTAAGAAAATATCACCAATGGATTTCATCAATATTCAACATAATGGGCTACTTCAGAAACCAGTTACAGACTCGAGGACCTTTCCATCCTATAGTTATGCAGTACCTGGTGCTGAATCTTCATTGCATATGGGTCCCACGACGAGCATGGCTGTGGAAGGTTGTAGTTTACCGCCCTGGCTAAGAGAAGCTGCTGCTATCCCTCCAAGGCCACCCAACTCAACCCCGACTTCAGCTGCTTCCACTACTCATCCCAGAATGCAGTTGTTTAGCCAACAATCAAAGATTAGGTTGAATAACAAGTACACCATCACAGGTAAAACTGAGCTACAAACAGGTGGTAGATCTCATTTAACCAATTCACCGCTGATTACGAGATGTGGGAAGACGAAGCCATCCGATAATAATGAAGATGACTTGATCGTCATCCAAAGTGATGCCTCTTCCGAAGAGACGATATCTGATGATCAAAGTGTTAGGCTTTAGCTGCTGATAAAATTTCTTGTAGATCTTTAGGTGAGTTTTGGAGCTGTAAAAGGATAGATGTGTTGAATCTTCTTTACAGTTATGCAACTGTTCTTGCTGTGATGATTTCAATTCCTACTGTGAATCTAATTTTTGAGAGCATGTTTAGCTAAGCTAAAATTACCCAAACTTATAAAGTAAATTTTGTTTCTAAACATATTTGCATTTTTTTTTCTTTATAAAAACATTACTTATTTTGATAGCAAGACATTTTCTCTCAAAGCATTTATTTTTAAGGGGAAAACTGTCAAATGTCTAAAATACCATTTACTCTTGATCCACTTTTAGCTTCAATTAAATATGTTAACTTCAAAGGTCACGAGTTCGAATCCCGGACTTGCCTAGTGCTGTTTACTTCTTCTGTGTGGTTTGCGAGCTACTGCACATAGAATGAGGTTTACCTAGTGTGCATTCATAGTGGTCGGGCTTCCGTCCCTTCAGGGTGGTCAGGGCTCCACAGGCGGGTAGCTACGGGTTCCTACATCAACAGGAAAAAAAATGTGAACTTCTAATTTTATGTATGATTAGTTTCTTAAGTATTCTTACATATAATTAGAATTTTAATATTAAAACTTTCAATAATTAAATTTTATAAAATTTATTTTCTAAAACAACTGAACTTCTACAAAATACTTCAAGCATGATAGATTTTTCTGGATAAAAATAATTTAAGATACATTTTCAACTTGAAACTAAATGATTTATAAATGAAAAACTTAACAGAACTATTAATTCATAAAAATGTCATTACGTAAATCTTTTGAGATGTGATAAACTGTCGAAAGTTTAAAAAATTATTTTTATATTAACTTAGAACTATAAAATTATTAATAAAAGATACTTTACCGTAAAATCTTGTAAATGAATGTTCAATAAAATAATAATATTGTTTAAATAATAATTTTTATAGTTCCAATTCGAGTCTGTACCACTCACCTATCAATTGATATGATCACGAGTTAAGATAGCTAGTTGTTTGGAAAAAAAAAAAAAATGAAAAAAGAAGGTTATGCCTACTTATGTTTGGTCCCTATTTTTAAAATTCATTTTCAAAATTTTATTTTCAATCACATTCTAAGAGATCCATGTTTCATTAATTTTTATCAAAATCTACTAAAATTTTGATTTTTAACAAATTAAATAGGGGCTTAAAAAGACAATGCTACACACAATTTCTTCATAGATTTTTTTTACAGATGACACTTTGCGACATTTCATTGAAAGTTGGAAAAATAAAATAATAAATATGTTCAATCACGTGCGAACAATGCTGTGGTGCCAGAGAGGGTTTGACACCCTCCTACTCCGTGACAGATCCCTCACAATGGGGAGAGGGGAGAATTTTTTTCATTTTTATATTTATATGGGTCCCGCGAGGGTCCCACTACAAATATGAGAAGATGTCAACTATATTGTCAAATTTATTCTGGTAAAATAGTTTTATTCATCATGTGCTACCAATATAGCAACTGTAAAAATTATGTAAAGAAAAAGTTTGTATCCGGCTTAAAATGAAATTAGGGTATTTTAGACATTTCACAAAATTTAGGGAATACGGATAATTATATTCACACCACAATTTTTATTTCTTGTACCATATTTTAATTGCACTTTAGGTTATTAATCTTTGCTACATTTAGTAAATTATATTGAAAACCTTAACTGTAATTAAAATGTGGTGTATCAAATAAAAATGATGGTGGCAACATAACCACAATCGCTACTCCCATCCTACCCCCAACCCTCGAGCTCGCTTACATATATGGTATGTGCCATGCACACCTTCTTTGTCTCTCTTTTTATGCTGCAATCACATCAACGCTCTTGAAGGTAAATTCAAATACTTCATAGAAAGAATATGAAGAATACTAACTGAATACTCATAATGGGGTAGCAACAATTCTTGAAGTCACCAGCAAGTTTCTCGGAGTTGAACTCGTATACATTTTTTTCTGGACGAATTATTCAATCCTAAAAAAAAATATATACGAGTTCAACCCAGAAAAACATGCTAGGATCAACTCATTACACCAGAAATGGTAACACAATCTACCATTATCACTGCAAATATTTGGTATTCAAAACTCTGGAAAAAAAAATAAAATAATGGGGTTCAGATTGGGATTTTATAAAAGCATTGGGTTTAGCAATTCTATTTAAACTCAAAAAATTTGGGAGTTTTCATCATGCTGGACTTAATCATTCTTATCATATACAGTATTTGTAACCATAAAAATTCTTAAATTTAATCAAATTTAAGATTGTTATAAAGTATGTAACTTGATCTTGAATTGGTAAACTTTAAACCGTAAAAATAGACATTAGAATTTTTTTTATATATATAAAAGAGTAAGAGATGAGAAAATGCCAAAAATCTGTATTCCCATTTTCGAATCAATGGTTTACAAGGAAATCTGTCAACCCATTTTTCAAATCCTTGTTTTGTCAGCCTAAAAAAATCATTCTTTATCTGCAACCTTAATGTATAGCTTGAATTTCATTTTTATATTTCACTAAGCTTAGGGAAAGCTTAAATCTTTTTAGAACACACATTTCTTGTCTATTCTTTTAATCATAACTACAAATATGGGGAAAGAGGGAATTAACCACAAAAAATGGGAAAACTAGAATTAATTGAAATTAAAAAGATGAAAAAGATTGATTAACTTGTAACAGTTGTATAGATTGAATGATTATCACGTATCAATTCAATATTTGTTTCTTGAATTAGTTGTAACGTTGTTATTGATTTTTTATCGTAGCGAACGAAAATTCGAAAGAGGCGGATGACAATATTTTGTTAGAGTCCGATAATGACAACATTTTGGACAATGTGAATTTAGTGGATGATGGAATTAATTGTAGGAGTAGATGGTGTGATTGAACCTGAGGTGGGTATAAAGTTCAACGATGAAAAATAAATGTTTGATTTTTACAAAAGGTATGCGTATGACGTACACTTTCCAATTAGGAAAAGAAATTCGCAAAAGGATGATGATCGAATTGTGAGATATGTTGTGTTTACATATAGCCATGAAGACCGAAAAAGTGATACTACAAGCGGTTCTTATAAGCCGCAAGCTACCATCCAGACAAGTTGTAAAGCCAAGATGACTGCATCTGCAACGTAGAATATGAAGAATTAACACAGTCAATCTTATTCACAATATTAAAACAAGTTATTCGAAGTCCAAATTGTATTGTTGCAACAGAGAATTGAGTGCCTATGTTAAACGACTGCTTGATGTGAATGATATGATAGAGATTCCGTTGCTCAAAAGTTACAACATTCTTAACATAGCGATTCAAAAATCAATAGCGAATACATTACAATGACTTCTTGAGTTCACTGTTTCATTCAGCTTCGCGTAGAATTCATCGAACAATTCATTGTCCTTCATTTTAATTTCTTCAAACCTAGAGGTTAACATCTGCAGCTTGGAGTTTTTAACGATTTGGTTTCCTCATGTGTGGTCTCTAAAATATCATAAACTTCTTTTGCGGTTTCACACATTGACACTCTCCTAAACTTTTCAGCAAACACAACCATAAATAGGGCACGAAGCCATTTACTATTCCAGTTGTACTCAGCTAATTCATCCTTGGTCCAAAGAGAAATGTTAGTGGGGTAACTACACCTGAAACTGTAGAGGAATAGACGATCCAACCATTTTGTACATTAACCCAAATCCGCTCATCTAGAGACTTAATGAATGTTCTCATCCCAATCTTCCAATATGCATAATTGCTTTCGTCAAAAAACAAAGGTAAGGAAAAAGACTGACCCATCTAGATTAAATATGGGTCAAAAATCGAAATGAGACTTTGATACCAATTGCTAGTTACAAGGTTCAACCTGACTAACACCTAGAGGGGGCGAATATGTGTTTATGCGGAATTAAAATTAACAAATAATAAGTAACAAGTCACTTTTAATTGTTTATATATGGTTAGTTAATCAATTCAATTTTTCTATGGTTTGAATGACGCAAGTTATATAGAATACAAATAGCACAAAATATGATAATGGAGAAACCCCGCAACTCGGTAAAAACTCCGGGCTCAAACCAGTAACAATCCACTATAAACGAATCAACTTACAGTACTGTTAGACTTTACTAATTCTAGTGTTCTCTGACCTCCTGACTATAATCACCAAAGCCTCCATTGATTGCGCACTCTTGTAGCAACTCCTGACCTTCTGAATTTGTCCATCTCCTGTGGACTAATGAGAACTCCTCGTTCTCTAACATCCAGAAACTCTGATTACCTTCCTTAATTTTCAGAACACTGACATATTTTGTAGAAGCAAGTGGTTTGGTGTTTGGTTTATGTGAGCTAGGATGATGTCTTTCAAAGTAATTATCAAATCAAAATGATGGTTGAACTCTAGGAATGATGTGGGATAATATAGAGGATGCAAAATCTTATTTCTCTCAATGTTCAACATTTATTTTTCGAATGGTGGCGTAGATATATATAGTGAAGAGGTTTTGGGTAGTATGAGCTGGATAAAACTTTTGAAAAACGTGAATTAAATTTCCTTGGAATACACTATCGCTCAAGCCGTCAGGAGGGCAACACAGCTTCTGTTTTTACCGCTCAAGTAGGCTAGCGAAATGCGGCTACTTTTATTCCTTTGTTCCATACTCGAACCCTAAGATTTCTAACTTACTTCTTGACACTTTGACTTTTAAAAACTCTTTTACAACAATAGTTCTGTCAAAAGATTGTCAACAATTTTAAAACCTAACAAAGAGTTTAAGTTGTCCTTTTATTTTCATTTTAAAAAAAATTTGTCAACACTTTCAATACTAAAAATAAATTAAAAAAATCTATATTAGAAAGTTTGGCACAAGAAGAACTGAAAAAATGTGGAATATGGTGTATTTTTAATGGTCACATTGACAGAAATTGCCCATTATGGACCCAACTGCTACAAACCAGAAGGTTCAGGACCACGTTGCCATAAACTAAAGATTGGAGACCCGCTTGCTCTATTTCGATAAATCCGTATATTTAATTTTTTTGCAAAAATCTTCACATTTTTTTCATATTTTATTTCATAATTGCTGTATAATTGTCAAGTATAAAATGCAACGGACGTAGTATCCACTATATATATACATTTTTTTTTTTAATAATTAGAACTTTTGCTGTTGTGGCTCAATTGTAATGTCATCTGTAAGCACGACTTACAAATTATTACTACGTTCTCTATTAAAATTATAATGTATTTTAATTTAATGAATAATGATGTAATAATTCATTATCACGTTAGATGCCGATAATGATGAATAGAATTATTCTTAATTTAGAGTTTCAATCTAAAACATGTTCACGTGTTTGAATTTCATTGGCACACAAAGTCTATTTGATAAAATTCATAAATGATAAAATTAAGAATACATATCCAAGCTACAGAGAAAGAGAAGTTCAATTAAACTATAATACATGTTATTCATAAGAAAGGGTTCTATTAAATACCATATCAAACTCCAAATTAAATTTTTTACTTGGAGTAGAATCGTTGAAGTTCATGTGAGTGGTCGTGATGAGTTTGAATCAACCCATGCAAACCAATGCTGTAAATAACCCCTTATTTTACCCGAATTTCAAAGCTTTGTATCCCAATTTCCGTAATGAAGTTAGCGATGATGAATACTTCCAGAGTTTGCCTCCTGGCTATCGTTTTAAGCCTACTCATGATGAACTTATTGTTCATTACTTGACGAAAAAGATCAAGAAAGAGAATCTACCTCGCAATAAGATTAACGTTGTTAATCTGTACGAGTTCAACCCTGAAATTCTTGCTGGTAAATTCATCTGTTGTACTCGAGTTTTACTTTTAAGAAGGAACTTTCTTTCTAATGATGATATTATTTCATGCTATTTGATATGCTGCAGATGAATACAGGTCAAGTGGAGAGAACGAGTGGCTCTTTTTTACACCGAGGAGTAAAAAATACAAAAATGGCAAACGACCAAATCGAGCAGCAGGTGATGGCTTCTGGAAAGCATCAGGAGCTGACACTATAATCAAACACAATGGTGTAGACGTTGGATCTCGAAAGACTTTGGTATACTATACAGGAAAACCTCCAAAAGGTACAAAGACCTCTTGGATTATGCATGAATATACAGTGAATAATCCACCACCAGTGCAACAATCGAGTGCAGACGACATGAAGGTAAATCTTTCTTTCTATCTATCTAAATAAGTTCTTTGCACTTTTTTAGTATCGACATTACAAATATTTTTCCCCTCTTTGCTCGAATTGTTTCTTGTAGTTGGACGATTGGGTTCTGTGTAGGATCAGAAAGAACGAGAATAGAAAGCGAAAAAGAGATGATCAGATTCAAGAACCAGATAATAACACCGATGAAGGTGCATGTCACCAAGAAAATAAACGTAGAGCTTCTGAAGACTCCATCAATGTTGCACCAGAAGACAATTTGCCTAATTATAAATCCAAGATTGCATTGGTCGACTCCTTTATCAACGATAAATATCAGACTCTCCCTAACACGGATGTTCATAATACTCTATTCATTCCGCGACATCAGAATACATACTGCGATCCAGTTCCCATTCCCATTGTTCCACCAAATCATTCGATGGGAGGTTATCTTTACAGCCGATATCCAGTTAGATATATGGCGGACGTGAGAGGAGGACTATATCTTCCAGAGATGGACATAAAGGAGTTAATCTTGGGTTCAGTTCCTGGTACCGACTCACTGGATTCAGTTGTTAACTTATAGTTGTCTGGAAAACATAAGTTTGTGTTTCGTGAGGTTTAAGTATAAACGTAGTATTTTCCAGCTTCTACTAGTTTAATTGAATTTGCTTCTATTCCAATTATATCGTTTTAAGTACTAAGATTTTTTTATTTAGTCACGAATTGCTCCAAGGAGCTTTCTAGCATAGTGTGATTGATTTTGTGTCATACATAGAAAGGAAAAGCCATAGTCCCACTAAAGTCAGCTACGTGAATCTTTTGTTTCCACCAAAGAAAAATGAAAAGGAATGTTTGCTTTCGTTGGGGCATTGAACAAGAACATGCATTTAATGTTATTAAGGATTTTGTCTTCTGTACATGTTTGCAAAAAAAGAAAATAGCTTAGTACTTGTTCGGCACGAAAATATGCCGTTGGTTGTAATGGCTCATTGAAAGGAATAAGACTAGGCCCCTATTTGGTCCGGATTAAAATCTGATTTTAATCCAAATCAAAGTCAAACAATCAATATTAACCATATCTTTCATGAATCCCGCAACTTTTCAACCATACATGCATTTCAAAAATTTCTATCACAATCTATTAAAAATCTAATTTTAATCTCCATCAAACACCCTCTAGATTTGTGGCTAAACGCTTTATCCAGAATTATGGTATTGATTATTTAGAGACTTTTGCACCAACTCATGGATAAAAGTAAATATGAATTTCGGTTATGAAATCAAAAGAATTGAACGAACAGTAAATGAGGTTGGCTCCCCAAACTTGAGCCTACAATCTCTTGCTTGCCGATTATCAATAAAACCTTTGGTCTCTTGTTATAAGATGGTTACATTCAAATTTGGGGCTATATGTTTTTAAAAAAACCGTTTTCAATGATACTTCTTAACTTTGTTGCTTTGTTAGTTGAATGAAAAAAAAAAAATGTATTTGCGTTTTTCGTGGATTCCAAAGAAGGGATCCCATCACCGCCTGAATTCCAGTGAACAACAACATATGAATTTTGGTCGGCAAGAGTAGGTGAAAGTCCGAGGCCAATGCTATTATCAAGAGAGTACTTTATGAGTCGACCCCCCTTTCAGAGTAATGATCTAGTGGTTTTTACACACCAACGACATCCACCATAAAAGTTGAATATATACATTCTTAATGCATTATATTATTGGTCTATGAATTGAACTATGTAAATTACTTTATGATGTTTTTTCAAAATTCTTAAGATGAAATCAATGTAGAGGCGGATGAGTCATTGAATGAGATACATGCTTGAAGGTATGTTGTTTCTGAATTAAACGCTTCTTGGCCTAGCAATTGGAAGTTTTTTTTTTTTATATACTGAGGATCCTACTTTAATTATAGAAGTAGAAATATATGTGCCAACATATTGAAGTAGAACACAAAAATTTGAATAATCCGAAAGAGAGTCCTCAAGAGATGGATCATGATTAAGGATCAAATTTGTTGGATATTTTTAACATATATGTGGCCACACGTTGTATATTGAAATGTATGGTGCTATTATTTAAAGGATATTAGTCAATTAAAATGATCCGTTAAAAATGTTTTGTGACTAATGAATATTAGATTTTATGGAATTATAGTGTAGAGATCGGAGTGTTGTTTTAAATTGATGATGAGTCAATTTGAAGCAACTGAAAGATAATGACTATTGAATTACTATTGTTATTTTATATGGTTATGGTCCCCATTTGTTGGTATTCTTGAATTTCTCTACATCCCCATCAATAGAGAGCAAAAGTTGAAGTGAAGATTACCAATCATTTAGAAGATCCTTACCCATCCAGGCAAAAGAATCAAATTACTATGGACATAAGTATGTTTCATGTTTTGTTATTTTCTTGGATTTCAACATGGAGATGAATCCATGATTATATTATTGAGAATTAAGAATTTGATTATTGTTTTGATCGATAATCCTATTATGTTTTTCTATTAAAATTCTCTTAGAAAAAAAGATATGTATATAAACTTTGTTTATTGATTGTGCATATGCTAATTTTATATTTAAGATTGATTAGATGAAATCATTTTTTGCGGCTCCTTATGATTTATCTTTTTGTACACTTCACATGGTTCATAAATGAGTTCCCCTTGACCTTATATAGTTGTACCTCCTTAGAAGACGGTGTGGATGAGTTTAACCATAAGGATGGTAGTGAGGTTATATCAATGATGTGTGTACAACATTTTAGACATATTGTACGCCATTTTCAACTTGGAACAATCCATACCAAACAGGGAATTAATTTAGAGTTTCAGTTTAAAACATGTTTACGTGTCTGAATTTCATTGGTACACTGGAGTCTATCTGATAAAATTAAGAATACATATCCAAGAAAGAGAGAGAAGTTCAATTAAACTATAATACACGTTATTCATAATAATAATAATAATAATAAAAGGCTCTATAAATACCATAACAAACTCTAAATTAATTTTTTTTACTATGAGAATTGTTGAAGTTCGTGAGTTCTGTAATGGAGAATAAACCCATGCAAACCAATCCCAATTTCTTTAGTGAATACTTTGAGAGTTTGCCTGTTGGCTATCCTTTTATGCCTACTGATGATGAACATATTCTTCATTACTTGATGAAAAAGGTCAATAATGAGAAGCTCCCTCGCAACAAGATTAACGTGGTTAAGCTATACGATTTCAACCCAGAAGAACTTGCTGGTAAAATTATATCTGAATTTTTAGCGAGTGATTGTGTTGAAACCATCATTTTCGATTCTACGCTCGAGTTTTAAGGACTTTTTGATTAGCAGATGATTACAGGTTAAGTGGAGAGAACGAGTGGTTCTTCTTTACACCGAGGAGTAAAAAATACAAAAATGCGACAAGACCAAATCGAGCTGCAGGCAATGGCTACTGGAAAGCATCAGGGGCTGACACTGTAGTCACTCACAATGGTGTAAATGTTGGATCTCGAAAGACTGGGGTATGCTCTGATGGAAAACTTCCAAAGTGTAAAGAGAGTAAGACCTCTTGGATTATGCATGAATATAAAGTGAATAATCCACCACCGGTGCAACGATCGAGTGCAGATAACGTGAAGGTAAATCTTTCTACCTATCATTAATGTCAATCTTGGTATGCAAGACTCGACACAATACAATATTTTATATATTTTCTCTCAAATTATCACATGTGCGGTTCTAGTACTTCCCTATATTCACAACATTGCTTGAATTGTTTCTTGTAGAAGATCAGAAAGTAGACACGTGCTAATCAACACGGTGCAGCATCAGGAGAGCCCTGGAAGCGAGCCACTGGATTCGGCTTGGCTCTCAAATATAGTTCTATTGATTGAATTTAGAGACCTATAAATTATAATCTTGGATACTTTAACTGATGCATTGATGATATTTTCATGGGATGTTACTACATTTGTTATTCTATTATTTTTGTCTGAAAACTTAACTTTTGTGTTTTGTTAACAAAACGAGGTTTGGATAATAATCAATTTTTTTTAATTACCTTTCAGTAAATTTAAATAAGATATGTGGTTGAAAATGAATTTTAAAAATAAGGAACAAACATGAACGGATAAGAATTCTAAAGAATCTCAAATTTCGTCGATGAGATTAGGATAAACTCTCACAGACCTATTTCTTTTTATTTGGGATTCCTATTAGTGGCAAATCTCACGAAATGTGTGGCAATTAATGACAAGTAATTATGAATTTGTGTTGAAATTAATATATAATTTTAACAAAATTCATAAATCAATTTATAATAAAAAGTAGTAGTTATAAATCGTATACAAACAGACGTTAAATAATTAATCACTGAAACTGTAAAGATTATACCCAAAATTGTTAGGACAACAAAGTCCGATTAACGAAATAACATCTTAAGGTAGCACTATAGCCTAATCAATGGAGTAACATTTTATGTATCATCATAAGAAGAAATCCATATTACCCAAAATTCCAACCATTTCATTGTATAAGCCGTGGCAAGAATTCTGAAGCGAAGGTAACGTGTATGGGTATTGAACATGAACTCCGATACATTCACAAAATTTGTCGGACAGATAGGTTGACATATGCATGACATGCACACATGCATGAATCTATCAACTTATTTGTACAAAATTACCTGTACAAGAAGATTAATTGAATGAACATACTCGATAAAAAAAATCGAATACAAAGATTTGTGTGAACGGATTAAAGAATAAAAATATGAATAACCGTAAGATATGTGTAATACCTTTTGAAATCGATCTCTTCAGCTCCTTAGAAATAAAAAAATAAAAAATAAAAATTAAAGTTTAGTGAGTGTCCGAATAGAACTGAGCTTCTTCTTGGATGCAAAAGGAAAAGGTGAGAATTTCAATGGAATATTGGCACAAATGACCCCTAATCTATGGCCTAGTATGTTCAATTTTTGTCCCTAACGTTTTTTTTTGGCATCGTTATCCTCGACCTATTTTTTTTTTTAGCGCCAATGGTACTTTTCGTAAGTTCGATTTATGTGACTGTTAAAGTCAATTTTCTAACAAGAAGATTCTTACACCCTTACTTTTAGTTAAATAGATAAAAAATAACTAAAGGTGATACAAGATTTCATTAATAATTATTCACGATGGTCAATGAGGTGAGAACTACTCGATATGCACCCCACGTTGAGCACCACATGATAGGTCATCTATCCCTACAGGCTGTCTACCACTATGGGGCTATCTACGTTCACATGAGCTGTCGACCCTCGTGAGGTCGCCTACCACCATGAGGCTGTAGACCCTCATGAGACCGTCTACCACCATCAGCCCCTCTATGTTCACATAGACTGTCTACCACAATGAGATATTCTACCACCATGATGTCGCCTACCACCATGAGATCCTCTACGTTCACATAGACCGTCTACCCCCATAAGGCCGCCTACCATCATGAGGCCGTCTACCCCCATGAGACCGCCTGCCATTATGAGACCCTCTACATTTACATTGGCCGTCTACCACTATGAGACCAGCTACCCCCATGAGGCTGCTTACCACTATGAGGCTCTCTACGTTCACATAGGTCTTCTACCACTATGAGGTCATCAACCCCCATGAAGCCGTCTACCACTATGAAGTCCTCTACATTCACATAGGTCATATACTATGAGGCAGCCTATCACCACGAGGTCATCGACCCACATGAGGCTGCTCACCACTATGAGGCCCTCTACATTCACATAGGCTGTTTATCACCATGAGGCCGCCACCACCATGAGGCCATCAACCCCGTGAGGCCGCCTACCACCATGCGACCCTCTATGTTTCCACAGGCTATCTACCACTATGAGGGCCGCTACGTTCACATAGGCCATCGACCCACATGAGACCAACACTACATTTAACCATACAAATGAAAATGAGCGGGCGAGAACCGCTCAACGACAAACGTAGGAACAACCAACCGTTTGACGAGTGTGGATCATCCTATTAGAACGTGGGGGAAGTTGGCAGATTTACGTGGGACACATGACAACATTAACTGCTGAAAGAGTGTGTTGCATCAGGCGCCTATAAGAGAAAGGTATGACTCTTTTGAAATCCTGTCTGAATTACAATTATACTATCTTCCTACTTTCCCAAACCAACTTTTGATTCTCATGTCGCAGATACAACGAGAGAGAAAGCTCCGACCACATTTTGCAGATAGCATTCACTATCGGAGCAGCCGAAACACCCTACACGACAAGGAGAACGCAGAGGTTTATCTTGCTACAATTTCAAAAGGAATCAATAATGATTTTTCCTACGTCATCAAATAACTTAGGGGTTGTTAAAACGGCTTTTGACAAAAATAAAATTAGCAGATTTTGCAAAAAAATTATTAACTTAATTTAAATCTTTTAAACTTTTCCAAAATAAGGAAATCGATAACGAACTTTATAACCAAGAAATTCGTAGTTATTATTCTTCGACGATGTCTCCATAGATGATGTCTTACAATGCATCAGACGCCATTCTTGAGATTTGAGAACAACTTATAGCTTCTTGATTAAGGTTCTTATTACAATTATTTCTTTTGGGATCAAAAGCTAAGGGACACTTTTCTTCGTGTTTCAGTTTTCAATTTTGAGTTTTGAATTTATTTTGGATTTTATGTTTTGAGTGTCAATTTTGAGATTGATGAAACCGCGTTCTTTTGGTCATTTTGAAAAATTGTTTTCAAAAAATAAAGAAATTTTGGCTTAGTTTTAATCGAAAACAGCCAAAACGACTTTTTTGCTTTTTTTTTTTCGTTTTCTTTGTAAATTTTAAACTCGTTTTTGGAAATTCATTTTTGACAATAGGTAAATAAACGCATTTTCAGTGTTTTCGAAAACTGAAAACTGAAAAATGGCCTGAAAACAATAAAGAGAACAAACCCTAAACAATCTCAGGATGATGTTTCCTGCTACCTTTATGACTAGATTTCTTTAGCGTTAAAAATTATTTAACAAATATATTGTTAAAAATTTTATGAAAATTGTGGGTTTCATGAATGTTTGGTTAAAATTAATTATTTCATTTTATACATATATGTTCCCATTATTTCATCTTAATTTCTAAGATAAATCAGCAATTCGATCTCACGCATTTGATATCTCAAAGAATTTCAATTTAATAATCCCAGTCAAGATTAAGGTCTTACGTATGACAATCAGGTAAAATTAAATTTGTGTGGTCAATGCTACGAATTGAATTTCACGTGGTCCAGTTCAACAAACACATGTACTTTCAACCTTATTGTCGAAGTCAAAGATAAACTTCAATAAAGTTGGAACAATCTTATCAAAATAAAGTGTTCGTCTTTATTTATCGATTGTAGAATATTAAATTTTACGTCGAATTAATCGAATCTTTCTGTATTCAACAGTTTAAGCACTCGACTTACGACATACGAATAAATATAAGCTCAAATTAATAATAATTCTATATATTTTTTTAAAGATATCGTAATTCGTAAGGACAAATTTACTCGTTGAGTATATCTACAAAAGCAAAACAAACCAAGGTTGACGTTTCCTACTAGCTTCATGACTAGATTTCTTTAGTGCATCAACTTTTACAACTTGCTTTATTCCTTGCTTTATGATAAGTAGAGCTTTTGTGTTTGATTATGAAGTATTTATTACATTAACGCACATTGCCATCAACATAGATAACACCAGAAGAAAAGAATGTCTGTGTTGAAATTAATTGATAAGGTGTTAAATAATTAAATGTGATATTTAATTATGTGGGCCATTGCAATTAATTTGGGTGAATTAGAAAAGTCTCCAAATATATAGGCCCATATGTTGATAAGCCCATTTTAAGTGTCTTATATATGGTAAGGAATCTCACATCAAAAGTTTACAAGAAAAAAGACTTGTTTATATAGTGGGATGTGTGTATAAGTTATAATTTAATAAGTGACATTCAACTTGGCTACCTTTGGCTAGCCAAAGGCTAGCAAACTAGCCACCACTAGAGTGGTGCTTCGCACCACTCGCGCCGCGCCCCTGCCCCGGCCAGCGCACGTCGCAAAGTTCGCATTGGGCGCTTTAGAGGCGCACTTTGCACTTCGCTCGTACGCATCGTCGCGAGGAGCTGTGGAGCCTTATAGTTTTCAGAAATAGACTCGTGGTTCGATGACATGGCAACAGGAGGCTCAATGAGTTGGCACACACGTAGCAGGTTGCATCACTTCGTCCTGCATGGCAGTTGGTTCAGTTGGACGTACGCGTGGCATCTGCATGGCTGGTGACTGTTCGAAATTGGTGAATAGGCATGATGAATGGACACTACACTTCATGGTTTAATCTAGGCCGTCAGATCATGAAATAGTGCGATCCAATGGCTAAGACGAATCAGACCAAGTGATGCACCAGTTCATGAAATGTTATACACCCATTCAATGAGACACTTCAATCTCTATAAATAGAGACCTCTAGATTCGTTTTTGGACACCTAATTAATTAATATATTCTTAATTTCTAAATTCCTTCTCTCTCCATATTCTGAAGAAAAATCCTTCGATATATTCGTGATTATTTCGTTCGAGTACGTTCATACTTTGGTTCGATCGACAAGGTTGGTATTGTGCAATATCGACTTTGGAAGAAGCGTTATATCTTGGGAGACAGACGTCCATAATCCCGTTTGCACGTTGTTGGGGGGTGAAATCCGTCTTAAGGAGATTTGATTTGGCATACCTCGCTTCATCTTCTATATTTATTTCCTATTATTTTCTTTGTTCTTTTGATTGCGGTAGTCGAATTTTCGACAACAGTCTGAACTGCCGGAGGACTTGTGGAGAAGAATAATGGAGATCGGAGTTGAAAAGTCAGTTATGGATTTCGAAGATTTGTGTTGGCTTTCACTCACCTGTAAATGCCTTTATAAACTCTCAGGTGAAGATTCTCTTTGGTCCTCACTGCTTTATCGAGATTTTTACTACAACGAAGATGATACCATTGCTAGTAAAAAAGAACTATACAAGCTCATGTATTTAGAACCCTGTCCACGACCATTCTTGGGATTTTTTTTTTCCCTTAACCACTCTTGATTCTCCCTTTGAATTGGAGTAGCATTCATATAATCCCTTTGAAAATGGAAGTGAAGTTTGCGTTTTGCTGTTGTAGTATTTTGTTAATTATGATTGTTAGATGTTGTAAAATGCTTACTGATGCTTTGATTGTGGAAAATCATTTCTTTAAATTTAAATATAGTGGATGATATCTAGTTTTCCAATAACTTTGTCTTTTAATGATGATGTGAAAATTACTCCTTTGATACAATGGAACATGTCGAAGCTCGCTGCAGGATTTTGAGATGGCGAAAAAAGCATTGCTTCCACTCTTGGAAGAACTTCGCCCAAGTTTTGAAGAATTTTGTGTTACATTTGATCTTAGGTTTAGACTGAAAAAGTGCCAATTATCTTCAAAAGAACGCGTAAAGACCTTCGTACGAACACAAATAAGAAACCAAGATCAATAAAATTTAGACCAACTATCAAAAGTGTAAATTTGGTCTCGTTTTCGAAACAATTTTAAAATAAGTTAAAATGTTGTAAAACAATTTGTTTTATGTTTCGAAATTTTAATGACGATTTGAAATCAAATGGTAGAAAAATTTAAAATTTTGTGTTGTTGACGCTAAGTATACTCAAGTCGAGACATAGTTTGAGCCTAAATCACTTTTTCTTTAGTTGAAGCTTATCTCAACCCATTAGTGGGTCCTTTCTACTCTCTTTTTTATTGACAAACACAATGACAGTTGTTAGAAAATAGGACTCCAATCACCAATTTCCGGGCTCAATTCACCAACCAATCGACACCACAATAGAGACCAAATCCAAACTACCAAAAGCTCCCAATCCCGATTGCTCTTCAATGCCTACAAAGAGCTTGGTGTGAAGAAAATGGTAGCTACAAGAATCAGCCACAAAGGCTAGAGAAGAGGAAGAAGGCAAAGCACAGTCGAGCACAAAGCAAGGATCGGGAATTAAGAAGCCAAAAGGGGCACTCCTCTTCAGAAACACACGGCTACCACAATTCTCCCACACTCTACAGTAATGGGGCAAAAGGATATATATATATATATATATAGGTAGGGATTTACTTGGGCTTTTAGGTTAAAAAGAATAAGGCCCAATAGGTAGAATACAAGTGGGCTACAACCGAAAAGACTTCCAAGAGTTGGGGTCGGGCCATGAGCAACACTAGCTTAATTAGGCTACTTCAAATGACCCGAGTAGGGTATAAGATTCGTCTGACTAATTGTATTGTCGATGTACAACTTCAGTCATCGGTCGAAACCTATGAAGTATAATCCAACAAACAAAATCGGTTTACATCATCGTCCGGAATTTATTGGGTATCAAAACCCAACAAACTATAATGTAAATGATCTACGACGAAAATCGTCGTCTACGCGAGGAGAACGCTAAACTCCATAACATGATAGTAGAGGAGGAGGTGTTGGGTCCATGCTTTCTCTATGTGGTATTTCAAAGGTACTGCACTATGGTCTTTTGCCCACCACATGGACGATTAAGTTGTTTTTCCACTTGGTTAGAGCGTTTTGACGAATGTATTAAAGATAAAAAAGACCTTTTCATAAGATTCGTAACAACTGTAAATAAAAACAATTTAAAATAATTATTATATTTGAACAAAAAAATTTACAAAATTTAGGAAAAATCAATACCAAATACTTCGTGGTACACATACTGAATCCACTCATAGTCATATCTTTAGACATATTGGTAGGATTGCGTTCACATAGGTCGTCTACTACTATGAGGCCGCATATCACAATGAGGTCATTGACCCCATAATGCCGCCTACCACTATGAGGCCCTCTACATTCACAAAGGCCACTATGAGGCCATCGACCTCGTGAGGCCACCTACCACCATGCGATCCTCTATGTTCCCATAGGCTGTCTACCACTATGGGGACCTCTACGTTCACATAGGCCATCGACCCCCATGAGACCAACACTACACTTAACCATACAAATGGCAATGAACGAACGAGAACCGCTCAACGACAAATATAGACACAACCAACCGCTTGACGAGTGGGGATATTAGAACGTGGGGGAAGTTGGCAGATTTACGTGGGACACATGGCACCATTAACTGCTGAATGAGTGTGTTGCATCAGGCGCCTATAAGAGAAATGTATGACTCTCTTGAAATTCGAACGGTCTGAATTACAATTATACTATCTTCCTACTTTCCCAAACCAACTTTTGATTCTCACACCGGAGGTACAATGGGGGAGAAAGCTCCGACCTCATTTTGCAGGTAGAATTTCACTAATTGGAGCTGTCGGAACACCCTACACGACAAGGAGAACGTAGAGGTTTATCTCGCAACAATTTCAAAAGGAATCAATAATGATTTTTCCTACGTCATCAAATAACTTAGGGGTTGTTTAAAACGGCTTTTGGTAAAAATAAAATTAGCAGATTTTGCAAAAATTTTAAAAAAATGATAAAAAGAATTTAAAAAAATTTGATGAAAATTGTGGGTTCAATGAAATGTTTTGTTAAAATTAATTATTGGCTTGATTTAAATCTTTTAAACTTTTCCAAATAAGGAAATCGATTTGAACTTTATAACCAAGAAATTCGTAGTTATTATTCTTCGACGATGTCTCCATAGATGATGTCTTACAATGCATCAGACGCCATTCTTCAGATTTGAGAACAACTTATAGCTTCTTGATTAAGGTTCTTATTACAATTATTTCTTTTGGGATCAAAAGCTAAGGGACAGTTTTCTTCGTGTTTCAGTTTTGAATTTTAAATTTATTTTGGATTTTATGTTTTGAGTGTCCATTTTGAGATTGGTGAAAACGCGTTCTTTTTGTCATTTTGAAAAATTGTTTTCAAAAAATAAAATTAAAAAAAAAAAGAGAGGAAATTTTGGCTTGGTTATAATTGAAAACAGCCAAAATAACTTTTTCGCCGTTTTTCGTTTTCTTTGTAAATTTTAAACTCGTTTTTGGAAATTCATTTCTGAAAATAGGTAAGTAAATTTGTTTTCAGTATTTTCAAAAACTGAAAACTGAAAAATGGTTTGAAAAGAGCAAAGAGAACAGACCCTAAACAATCTCAGGATGACGTTTTCTACTACCTTTATGCCTAGATTTCTTTAGCGTTCAAAATTATTTAACAAATATATTGCTAAAAATTTTATGAAAATTGTGGGTTTCATGAATGTTTGGTTAAAATTAATTATTTCATTTTATAAATATACGTTCCCATTATTTCGTCTTAATTTCTATAAGAATGACGGCTAGGGTTTCTTTTCTTGTGCTAACAAGAATAATGAAAATTCTCTACAGTTTTTCAAACCCTAGTAGTCTATTAATATAAGTCCAGATGGGCTCGGTCCATCTATTAAACTTAACCCGGTCCAAGATTTAATTAATCAAATTAATTAAATATGGTCCATGAATTAATTAATCCAATTAATTAATTCGAGCCCATTAATAAACAATCCAATTAATTAATTATCCAACACTTGTCAATTAATTAATTGGTAAATCTCATTCTTCTGATTCTCTTTTGTGTGTGACCCATTAGGTTCCCGATCACGATGCCGAACGACGTGAATTATTATTTTGATCTAATCAAAATCGATAAATTAAAACGCCCCCTTTAATTTATCACTAATTCATTTTCGTTGTCCCAGATTGACATCTAGCAATGTATCAGGGCAATACATGTGACGGGAAATATCACGTAGCATGACAAAACCAAACTTGTTCATTTACCGTGAAACTATAATCCTTTCGTCAATATGATCCGATCAATTATGAGATATGGATATGTGTCAATCTCAATTATCGATCGTATCTTTTATCCCACTGTTAAGTCAATGTACGTCGAAAACTCTTTTCCCACTTATGAGTTCACCTTGGCCAAGGATTTCATAATTAACTTAACTGGATAAAATGTAGATCATAATCTCTTACTATCTAAGAGTGACGAATCCTCTATTGATCATTCACAACCTTCATATGATTCTTGACATATCCGAACGATGCTGTATTAGCGACCCTTGACAGAGCAACATCCAACATCACCAAAGTATGGCTGCCCTCATATAAGGTACTATGATGACCTCAAGTCAAAGGACCAATTCCACTACCGAACGTTAGAGATTAACCACTAACACTTAGATAGTTATCCATGTGGAATCTCTCAGCGGGTCTCCAATGTTTTGTTCTACAACAAAACATTCACGTGTTCATTCAAGTGTCACCACACTTTAGCTTGTGAGATCAGCTACTTACTTCACAAGTAAGAATGCCACACGCGATAGTCTATCCGTAATAACGATATCCGTATCTCGTTATTATCTCGACCACGGACGATTTAAGATTCACTCATATGTAATTTGTATTTCACAATCACAACTCCTTGTGATTAACAAATCACCAAGACTTGAATCTACGGATTCTATCATTTAATTTATTAGAATATTAATTCAATTAAATAATAGATATTGCCATATATATGCATTGATTATATATATTCAAAGTGTTTATGTCCAAAGTTGATTGGACCTAGGGCATAACACTTACAGATAAGTTAATCAGCAATTCGATCTCACGCATTTGATATCCCAAAGAATTTCAATTTAATAATCGAAGTTCATTACCCATTCAGGATTGAGGTCTTACATACGACAATCAGGTAAAATTAAATTTACACAGTCCATAAAGTTTAGTGAGTGTCCGTGGAATTAAGCTTCTTCTTGGAGTCAAAAAGAAAAAGTGAGAATTTCAATGGAAAATTGGCACAAATGATCCCTAATCTATGGCCTATTATGTTCAATTTTTGTCCCTAAGGTTTTTTGGGCACCGACATCCTCGACGTATTCTTTTAGCACAACGTGAGAAGGGTGGTGGACAGTAATGGCCTTAGCTTTCACTTGATAGGGCTCCTTCCCATCTATCTTGACCGGGAAGAGGGGGGTGACACTCATACAAATGAGATAAAGTCGAAGTTCATTAACCAATCAAGATTAAGGTCTTAACTCTTACGTATGACAATCAGGTAAAATTAAATTTGTGTGGTCAATGCTACGAATTGAATTTCACGTAGTCCAGTTTAACAAACACATGTACTTTCAACCTTATTATCGAAGTCAAAGATAAACTTGAATAAAGTTGGAACAATCTTATCAAATAAAGTGTTCATCTTTATTTACCGATTGTAGAATATTAAATTTTATGTCGAATTAATCGAATCTTTCTGTATTCAACAGTTTAAGCACTCGATTTACGACATACGAATAAATATAAGCTCAAATTAATAATAATTCTATATTTTTTTAAAAGATATCGTAAGAACAAATTTACTCGTTGAGTATATTTAACAAAAGCAAAACAAACCAAGGTTGACGTTTCCTACTAGCTTTATGACTAGATTTCTTTAGTGCATCAACTTTTACAACTTGCTTTATGATAAGTAGAGCTTTTGTGTTTGATTATGAAGTATTTATTACATTAACGCACATTGCCATCAACATAGATAACACCAGAAGAAAAGAATGTCTGAACTGCCGGAGGACTTGTGGAGAAGAATAATGGAGATCGGAGTTGAAAAGTCAGTTATGGATTTCGAAGATTTGTGTCGGCTTTCACTCACCTGTAAATGCCTTTATAAACTCTCAGGTGAAGATTCTCTTTGGTCCTCACTACTTTATCAAGATTTTTACTACAACGAAGATGATACCATTGCTAGTAAAAAAGAGCTATACAAGCTCATGTATTTAGAACCCTGTCCACGACCATTCCTGGGATTTTTTTTTTCCCTTAACCACTCTTGATTCTCCCTTTGAATTGGAGTAGCATTCATATAATCCCTTTGAAAATGGAAGTGAAGTTTGCGTTTTGCTGTTGTAGTATTTTGTTAATTATGATTGTTAGATGTTGCAAAATGCTTATTGATGCTTTGATTGTGGAAAATCATTTCTTTAAATTTAAATATAGTGGATGATATCTAGTTTTCCAATAACTTTATCTTTTAATGATGATGTGAAAATTACTCCTTTGATACAATGGAACATGTCGAAGCTCGCTGCACGATTTTGAGATGGCGAAAAAAGCATTGCTTCCACTCTTGGAAGAACTTCGCCCAAGTTTTGAAGAATTTTGTGTTGCATTTGATCTTAGGTTTAGACTGAAAAAGTGCCAATTATCTTCAAAAGAACGCGTAAAGACCTTCGTACGAACACAAATAGGAAACAAGATCAATAAAATTTAGACCAACTATCAAAAGTGTCGATTTGGTCTCGTTTTCGAAACAATTTTAAAATAAGTTAAAACGTTGTAAAACAATTTGTTTTATGTTTCGAAATTTTAATGACGATTTGAAATCAAACGGTTGAAAATTTTAAAATTTTGTGTTGTTGACGCTAGGTATACTCAAGTCAAGACATAGTTAGAGCCTAAATCACTTTTTCTTTAGTTGAAGCTTATCTCAACCCATTAGTGGGTCCTTTCTACTCTCTTTTTTATTGACAAACACAATGACAGTTAGAAAATAGGACTCCAATCACCAATTTCCGGGCTCAATTCACCAACCAATCGACACCAGATTAGAGACCAAATCCAAACTACCAAAAGCTCCCAATCCCGATTGCTCTTCAATGCCCACAAAGGCTAGAGAAGAGGAAGAAGGCAAAGCATAGTCGAGCACAAAGCAAGGATCAGGAATTAAGAAGCCAAAAGGGGCACTCCTCTTCACAAACACACGGCTACCACAATTCTCCCACGCTCTATAGTAATGGGGCAAAAGGATATATATAGGTAGGGATTTACTTGGGCTTTTAGGTTAAAAAGAATAAGGCCCAATAGGTAGAATACAAGTAGGCTACAGCCGAAAAGACTTCCAAGAGTTGGGGTCGGGCCATGACCAACACTAGCTTAATTAGGCTACTTCAAATGACCCGAGTAGGGTATAAGATTCGCCTGACTAATTGTATTGTCGATGTACAACTTCAGTCATCGGTTGAAGCCTATGAAGTATAATCCAACAAACAAAATCGGTTTACATCATCGTCCGGAATTTATTGGGTATCAAAACCCAACAAACTATAATGTAAATGATCTACGACGAAAATCGTCGTCTACGCGAGGAGAACGCCAAACTCCATAACATGATAGTAGAGGAGGAGGTGTTGGGTCCATGCTTTCTCTATGTGGTATTTCAAAGGTACTGCACTATGGTCTTTTGCCCACCACATGGACGATTAAGTTGTTTTTCCACTTGGTTAGAGCTTTTTGACGGATTGTATTAAAGATAAAAAAGACCTTTTCATAAGATTCGTAACAACTGTAAATAAAAACAATTTAAAATAATTATTATATTTGAACAAAAAAATTTACAAAATTCAGGAAAAATCAATACCAAATACTTCGTGGTACACATACTGAATCCACTCATAGTCATATCTCTAGACATATTGGTAGGGTTGCGTTCACATAGGTCGTCTACTACTATGAGGCCGCATATCACCATGAGGTCATCGACCCCATAATGCCGCCTACCACTATGAGGCCCTCTACATTCACAAAGGTTGTCTACCACTATGAGGCCATCGACCTCGTGAGGCCACCTACCACCATGCGATCCTCTATGTTCCCATATGCTGTCTACCACTATGGGGACCTCTACGTTCACATAGGCCATCGACCCCCATGAGACCAACACTACACTTAACCATACAAATGGCAATGAACGAACGAGAACCGCTCAACGACAAATATAGGCACAACCAACCGCTTGACGAGTGTGGATATTAGAACGTGGGGGAAGTGGGCAGATTTACGTGGGACACATGGCACCATTAACTGCTGAATGAGTGTGTTGCATCAGGCGCCTATAAGAGAAATGTATGACTCTCTTGAAATTCGAACGGTCTGAATTACAATTATACTATCTTCCTACTTTCCCAAACCAACTTTTGATTCTCACACCGGAGGTACAATGGGGGAGAAAGCTCCAACCTCATTTTGCAGGTAGAATTCACTAATTGGAGCTGTCGGAACACCCTACACGACAAGGAGAACGTAGAGGTTTGTCTCGCAACAATTTCAAAAGGAATCAATAATGATTTTTCCTACGTCATCAAATAACTTAGGGGTTGTTTAAAACGGCTTTTGGCAAAAATAAAATTAGCAGATTTTGCAAAAAGAAAAATAAAAATTGATAAAAAATTTTTTTAAAAATTTGATGAAAATTGTGGGTTCAATGAAATGTTTTGTTAAAATTAATTATTGGCTTGATTTAAATCTTTTAAACTTTTCCAAATAAGGAAATCGATAACGAACTTTATAACCAAGAAATTCGTAGTTATTATTCTTCGACGATGTCTCCATAGATGATGTCTTACAATGCATCAGACGCCATTCTTGAGATTTGAGAACAACTTATAGCTTCTTGATTAAGGTTCTTATTACAATTATTTCTTTTGGGATCAAAAGCTAAGGGACAGTTTTCTTCGTGTTTCAGTTTTGAGTTTTAAATTTATTTTGGATTTTATGTTTTGAATGTCCATTTTGAGATTGGTGAAAACGCGTTCTTTTTGTCATTTTGAAAAATTGTTTTCAAAAAATAAAATTAAAAAAAAAAAGAGGAAATTTTGGCTTGGTTATAATTGAAAACAGCCAAAACGACTTTTTCGCCGTTTTTCGTTTTCTTTGTAAATTTTAAACTCGTTTTTGGAAATTCATTTCTGAAAATAGGTAAGTAAACGTGTTTTCAGTATTTTCGAAAACTGAAAACTGAAAAATGGTTTGAAAAGAGCAAAGAGAACAGACCCTAAACAATCTCAGGATGACGTTTCCTACTACCTTTATGCCTAGATTTCTTTAGCGTTAAAGATTATTTAACAAATATATTGCTAAAAGTTTTATGAAAATTGTGGGTTTCATGAATGTTTGGTTAAAATTAATTATTTCATTTTATAAATATATATACGTTCCCATTATTTCGTCTTAATTTCTAAGATATTGATAAGTTAATCAGCAATTCGATCTCACGCATTTGATATCCCAAAGAATTTCAATTTAATAATCGAAGTTCATTACCCATTCAGGATTGAGGTCTTACATACGACAATCAGGTAAAATTAAATTTACACGGTCCATAAAGTTTAGTGAGTGTCCGTGGAGTTAAGCTTCTTCTTGGAGTCAAAAAGAAAAAGTGAGAATTTCAATGGAAAATTGGCACAAATGATCCCTAATCTATGGCCTATTATGTTCAATTTTTGTCCCTAAAGGTTTTTTGGGCACCGACATCCTCGACATATTCTTTTAGCACAACGTGAGAAGGGCGGTGGACAGTAATGGCCTTAGCTTTCACTTGATAGGGCTCCTTCCCATCTATCTTGACCGGGAAGAGGGGGGTGACACTCATACAAATGAGATAAAGTCGAAGTTCATTACTCGGTCAAGATTAAGATCTTAACTCTTACGTATGACAATCAGGTAAAATTAAATTTGTGTGGTCAATGCTATGAATTGAATTTCACGTAGTCCAGTTCAACAAACACATATACTTTCAACCTTATTGTCGAAGTCAAAGATAAACTTGAATAAAGTTGGAACAATCTTATCAAAATAAAGTGTTCATCTTTATTTGCCGATTGTAGAATATTAAATTTTAGGTTGAATTAATCGAATCTTTCTGTATTCAACAGTTTAAGCACTTGATTTACGACGAATAAATATAAGCTCAAATTAATAATAATTCTATATTTTTTTAAAAGGATATCGTAAGAACAAATTTACTCGTTGAGTATATCTAACAAAAGCAAAACAAACCAAGGTTGACGTTTCCTGACTAGATTTCTTTAGTGCATCAACTTTTACAACTTGCTTTATTCCTTGCTTTATGATAAGTAGAGCTTTTGTGTTTGATTATGAAGTATTTATTACATTAACGCACATTGCCATCAACATAGATAACACCAGAAGAAAAGAATGTCTGAACTGCCGGAGGACTTGTGGAGAAGAATAATGGAGATCGGAGTTGAAAAGTCAGTTATGGATTTCGAAGATTTGTGTCGGCTTTCACTCACCTGTAAATGCCTTTATAAACTCTCAGGTGAAGATTCTCTTTGGTCCTCACTGCTTTATCGAGATTTTTACTACAACGAAGATGACACCATTGCTAGTAAAAAAGAGCTTTACAAGCTCATGTATTTAGAATTAAAAAACCCTGTCCACGACAATCCCTGGGATTATTTTTCCCCCTTAACGACTCTTGATTCTCCCTTTGAATTGGAGTAGCATTCATATAATCCCTTTGAAAATGGAAGTGAAGTTTGCGTTTTGCTGTTGTAGTATTTTGTTAATTATGATTTTTAGATGTTGTAAAATGCTTATTGATGCTTTGATTGTGGAAAATCATTTCTTTAAATTTAAATATAGTGGATGATTCCTGGTTTTCCAATAACTTTGTCTTTTAATGATGATGTGAAAATTACTCCTTTGATACAATGGAACATGTCGAAGCTCGCTGCACGATTTTGAGATGGCAAAAAAAAGCATTTCTTCCGTTCTTGGAAGAACTTCGCCCAAGTTTTTGAAGAATTTTGTATCTATACGTTTAGACTGAAAAAGTGCCAATTATCTTCAAAAGAACGCGTAAAGACCTTCGTACGAACTCAAATAGGAAACAAGATTAATAAAATTTAGACCAACTATTAAAAGTGTCGATTTGATCTCGTGAAACAATTTTAAAATAAGTTAAAACGTTATAAAACACTTTGTTTTATGTTTCGAAATTTTAGTGACGATTTGAAATCAAATGGTAGAAAAATTTAAAATTGTGTTGTTGACGCTAAGTATACTCAAGTCGAGACATAGTCAGAGCCTAAATCACTTTTTCTTTAGTTGAAGCTTATCTCAACCCATTAGTGGGTCCTTTCTGCTCTCTTTTTTATTGACAAACACAATGACAATTGTTAGAAAATAGGACTCCAATCACCAATTTCTGGGCTCAATTCACCAACCAATGGACACCAAAATAGAGACCAAATCCAAACTACCAAAAGCTCCCAAACCCGGTTGCTCTTCAATGCCCACAAAGAGCTTGGTGTGAAGAAGATGGTAGCTACAAGAATCAGCCACAAAGGCTAGAGAAGAGGAAGAAGGCAAAGCATAGTCGAGCACAAAGCAAGGATCAGGAATTAAGAAGCCAAAAGGGGCACTCCTCTTCACAAACACACGGCTACCACAATTCTCCCACGCTCTATAGTAATGGGGCAAAAGGATATAAATAGGTAGGGATTTACTTGGGCTTTTAGGTTAAAAAGAATAAGGCCCAATAGGTAGAATACAAGTGGGCTACAACCGAAAAGCCTTCCAAGAATTAGGGTCGGGTTTATGAGCAACACTAGCTTAATTAGGCCACTTCAAATGGCCCGAGTAGGTTATTGGATTCGTCTGACTAATTGTGGTGTCGATGTACAACTTCAGTCATCGGTCGATCCTATGAAGTATAATCCAACAAACAAAATCGGTTTATATCATCGCTCGAGATTTATTGGGTATCAAAACCCCACAACAGTGATGAGATAATATATGTTAACTATCTATTTGAACTATAATGTAAATAATCTACGACGAAAATCGTCGTCTACGCAAGGAGAGCGCCAAACTCCATAACAAGATAGTAGAGGAGGAGGTGTTGGGTCCATGCTTTCTCCGTGTGGTATTTCAAGGGTACTGCACTATGGTCTTTTACCCACTACATGGACGATTAAGTTGTTTTTCCACTTGGTTAGAGCGTTTGACGGATTGTATTAAAGATCAAAAAGACCTTTTCATAAGATTCGTACCAACTGTAAATAAAAACAATTTAAAATAATTATTATATTTGAACAAAAAAATGTACAAAATTTAGGAAAAATCAATACCAAATACTTCGTGGTACACACACTGAATCCACTCATAGTCATATCTGTAGACATATTGGTAGGGTTGCGTTCGACCTTCGTATAAAATAAGAATAGATATATAATTTTATTAATATTAAGGCGTGTTATTAATAGAAATTTCACTTTACGGGGAAAAAAACAGTTTTTACTTATTGTCTGAATAATTTATTCATTGTTAAACTTTCATCAATAGAAATATTCATTTTAAAATTTGATTATTTACTTATAAATAATCTCTAGCTGGTCGATTGTCATGGTTATATTGATTTGATATTCCAACTACACTTTCAGTCACAAACGATAGATGTAAACATTTGAAGATTCGGATTCAGTCTGCAATAATGAACTAATACTTTTACAATTAGAGACGTGCAGACCTAGAATTTTACTAATTAATATAATATGATATTAAGACGTGTTTGTGAATTTGAATTAGGAATAACAAATAAAAAGTTCAATTTATTTCAAATGAATTTGATTGTGAAGTTTAACACTGCTACATGTACAAAGGTTGTTTGGTACGATAAAATTTGAGAAATTACACAACAAGAATGACTAATAAACAATAAAAATAAATAAATTACGAGTCTATTCTCTAGTATTTCTAGAGCCTCTTTGGTATGGATTTTGATTTTATACAGTAAATTAATTCTCATTTTCAACCACACATTCGTCAATGACTCAATAAAATAATATTTTCCATCACATCAATAATTTTTTCTTCTTTTTCAACCACACATTTCCCATCATATCACTATTCAAAAATCAATTCTTCCCCCAAAAATTCCTACCAAACACACTCTAAGAGCCTGTTTGGTAGGGATTTTTGGGGGAAGAATTGATTTTGAATAGTGATATGATGGGAAATGTGTGGTTGAAAAAGAAGAAAAAAGTATTGATGTGATGGAAAATATTATTTTATTGAAAAATGTGTGGTTGAAAATGAGAATTGATTTGAGAATTGATTTGAGAATCAGAAACAAACAGGGCATAAGTGTGCTACCATAAATTATTATTATTATTTTTAATAGTTGAAAGCAAAAAAAAAAAAAAAAAAGGTTTTATCTCAAATAAATTCGATCAAATGCTTCATATTTTGTCTTAATAATATTTAAAAAGCTACAAAATATAAATAAAAACATAAAAACGTATTAAGTCCATGTTTGAGTTCCATTTTTTATTTTTTTATTTTTGGCCAAAATGCATTTTGGAATGGTATTTTATTGAAGAATGTGTGATTAAAAAATAAAAAAAATCTTAAATTTGTGTATAAAATTATTTTATGAAAGAACGTGTGGTTAAAAATAATTTTTGAAGAAATAGGGACCAAACATAGTCTAAGTCCATGTTTGACCTCTATTTTTTAACATTCATTTTTTATCATACTCCTTTTTAATCATACATTTTTCAGTAAATAATTTCACGATGATTCATAGATTTCTCTACTTTTCAACTACAAGTTACCCAAAAAAAAAAAAAAAAATCATTTTTCAAAGCTTGTTAAATAAGTATTTAATAATTCTAAAATCTAGAATTTATATGTTATTACCAAAAATAGAATATAATATTTTTTTTGTGCGAGAGTTAGTGAATATCAGTGTTAAAAATGGGAAGGAAGCTCATTTGTCAGAAAGAGTTTGACACTCTTCTTGACCGACACCCACATGCACATGGGACTTACGTGGTATCCACGTGAATAAAAAATTTCAAAAAAAATGTCTATTATGAGTGTACTGTGAGGAAGGGGCTCTAGCAGCCTAGCATGATTCAAAAAATGAAAAAAATAGATAAAAATTTCAAATCAACGCTGACGTGCATCCATTCCAGCCCCCTGTTTTTGAGCTTGCGTTTTTGTCATGTTTAAATAGCATGATCCAACAAATGAAAAAAATAAATAAAAATTTCAAATCAAGGCTGATGTGCATCCATCCCAGTCCCCTGTTTTTGAGCTTGGTTTTTTGTCCTGTTTAAATAGCATGATTCAAAAAATGAAAAGATCAAGATTCAAAATCCGAACGTGGCGGAAAAAAAATATTGAGTGTGGACGTGGAATGGACCCACCACCTTAATATTCTGGAAATGGAATTATAGAATACTCAAATTTCTCATTCTAATATCAGTATAAAACGCAACGAATTAGACTAAGATAATGTTAAAAAAGTAGGTTAGCCACCCTTTGAGTATTACCGCTCGTAAAAAGTCAAACATTGAAAAGGTCTGGCCCAAGTTTTTAAAAAAATAAAAAATAACGTGTTTTTCAGTTTTTAATTATGATGATTTTGAAATGAACAACTGAGTTTAATAGTGATTTCATTCATTATTTTTGTGATATATAAACCTACCTTAAAAACTAGACAAAGATTAGTATAAATTTCGATTCTTAAATGCTAAAAATTGAAGTCGTTAATTAAAAAAATGGAAGTTTATGATATACGTATTGAATAGTAGGATTTGATAGAATTAAATATAACTTTGAAAAATAGGACGAATTTTATCTGTTGTTTCATATTATACGTTCAATTTACTGTACTGAATATATTTAAAGTAATAAGTGTTTACACGAGAATTAAACAGTGTATAATCTCATATTATGATAAAAAAAAAAAAAAGAAGGAAAATAAATGGAGGTGACATGTAATTAATAGACGAAAAAGTTTACAGCGAGCGTAAAGATTAAATTAAATTTACCAAAAAAAACTCTTGTACAGTGTTTTGAGGACTGTAAACTTTACAGCCCTCTCTAATTAGTGTGGGCCCCACACTGTACAAGTAGTGCAGTTCTTAAATTTATTGAATCGACGGTGCCATGTCAATACATTATTTTTCTCTAAACAAATATTTACAAAAGTTAATTGATTATTGTGGGGGGTTTTTTTTTTTTTTTTTCTTTTCTTTTTTTTCCCTAAAATTGATCTCAGAAAACTGAATTATTGGTTTCTAATTTATTGCAGCAAGTTAGTTTAAAACTATGAAAAATGAACAAGTTGGTCATTACATTCTAATTGAATTCAGAATGAATCAAATCTCCCCCAAGTAGGATTCGAACTTACGACCAATCGCTTGGGCCAGGAGGGTCTCTTAACGCCTTCTTTTTTCTTCTCATCGAAGTTATTTCACAAAGACTCGTAGGGTAAGGAAGAAGGGGGGAACAAGCATCCAATTTCCAAAAAAAATCACAATTGTATCGAAGTTTCCATTTTTGGAATATAGCACAATTAATATCCAACTATGAAAAATTGTTTACACCCAAATGGTAAATTGTCATCTTCCCTTCACATGTTCAATCTTATGAAATTACTTAACTTGATCGATGCTCAAAAAATTGAAGTGACAATTTAATAAAAATTTGAACAATTTCCATTGTTGAGAATTAATTATGCAACTTATAGTAAAAAAAATCAGAGACTAATTCTCTCATTTTTTTCATATTGAAACCTAACTTACGACTAAAATAACAAGCAGAAAATACATTTTCGTACAAGTTATTTCTCATTGGATCCAAAATTCTCTATGACGTCTTCACATAAGCTTGCACGAGCCAACCATCCAATTCAACCTAACATATGGCACATTAAACTTATTCTAGACTATTGCTACTTTAGTGATTCAAAATTAGTCGAGATTTGTAGTTCTAAGTTCGTTATATTCTCAACACATCATGAGATGGTGGTGGAGAATATCAAGCTCGAGCAGGACATAGTAATGGACCCTTCTTGATATAATTGCGCCTAGTGGTCATAATTATTAATTTGAGCATTTTTGAGCCTCATTTTTTTTTTCTTAATAATGCGTTTTGTAATTATAGAATGATGGAGAATGTGTGGTTGAGAAATAATGATAAGTTTTGGATTTTCTGTAAGTATTATGCCCTAAGTCCAATCAATTTTAGACATAAACACTTTAAATATATATAACTGATACATGTATGGCAATATCTATTATTTAATTGAATTAATATTCTAATAAATTAAATAATAGAATCCATAGATTCAAGTTTTGGTGATTTGTTAATCACAACGAGTTGTGATTGTGAGATACAAATTACAAATGATCGAATCTTAAATCGTCCGTGGTCGAAGTAATAACGAGATACCAATATCCTTATTACGGATAGATCATCGCGTGTGGCATTCTTACTTGTGAAGTAAGTAGCTGATCTCACAAGCTAAAGTGTGATGACACTTGAATGAACACGTGGATGTTTTGTTATAGAACAAAACATTGGAGACCCCTTGGGAGATTCCACATGGATAACTTTCTAAGTGTTAGTGGTTAATCTCTAATGTTCGGTAGTGGAATTGGTCCTTTGACTTGAGGTCGTCATAGTACCTTATATGAGGACAGTCATACTTTGATGGTGTTTGATGTTACTCTGCCAAGGGTCGCTAATACAGCATCGTTCGGGTATGTCAAGAATCATATGAAGGTTGTGAATGATCAATAGAGGATTCGTCGCTCTTAGATAGTAAGAGATTATGATCTATATTTTATCCAGTTAAATTAATAATGAAATCCTTGATCAATGTGAACTCATAAGTCAAAAAAGAGTTTTCGACTTACATTGACTTAACACCGAGATAAAAGATATGATCGATAATTGAGATTGATACGTATCCATATCTCATTATTGATTGGATCATATTGACGAAAGAATTATAATTTCACGGTAAATGAACAAGTTTGATTCGTCACATCACGTGACATTTCTCATCACATGTATTGCCCGACACATTGCTAGATGTCAATTTGGGACGACGAATGCGAATTAGTGATAAATTAAAAGGGGTGTTTTAATTTATCGATTTTGATTATGTCAAAATAATAATTCACGTCGTTAGGCATCGTGATTAGGAACCTAATATGTCACACACAAAAGAGAACTAGAAGAATGAAATTTATCAATTAATTAATTGACAAGTGTTGGACAATTAATTAATTGAGTTGCTTATTAATCGGCCCGAATTAATTAATTGGATTAATTAATTTATGGACTATATTTAATTAATTTGATTAATTAAATATCGGACCGGGTTAAGTTTAGATGGGCCAGCCCACTTGGGCTTATATTAATAGGCTGCTAGGGTTCGTAAATTGTAGGGAAATTTTTTCATTATTCTTGCTAGCACAAGAAAAGAAAAATCCTAGTCGTCATTCTTGTTCTCTGTGTGGATCACCATTAGAGGCTGGACAATTGGACAGTTTGGATTGCAGATCGTGATCATTGGAGTTCGAGAATCAGCAAAAGAGTTTGCAGAATTTATCAAATGTATTATTCTCAACACAGTTTCTATCTAAACACAAAGCAAATCCGTGGTGGGAATTGAAAAATTATTAATTTTCCGCTGTGCATGTTAAGTAAATTCCCAACATTTTCGTGTAATGTTATTTTACTGAAAAATGTGTAATTGTAAAGAAAACAAAATATATGTTAAAAATAATGATGATCAAACAAGGGCTTAACGTAAGACTATGTAGTCCCAGTGATGCTACAATCTCAATTTAGATGACGATAGATGACGGAGTAAATGAAAGTTGAAAATTAAATAATTTATTTAATTTTATCTATCATTTAATGCCACTTAGATTGAGATTGTAATCTAGATTAAATAGTATTATTATATTAATTAAGAATGCTATTAAGCCCTTGTTTGAAACCCATTTTCCCATTAAAATTGATTATTAAACAGTGATTTGACCACATCACAATCATATATTTTTTAATAAAGTAATATTATGCGCAAACTTAAAATTTTTCTTTATTTTTTAAATACACATTCTCCATCATAATACTTTTCCAAAAAAAAAAAAAAAAAAAAAAAAATATATATATATATATATATATATATATATATATATATATATATATATATATATATATATATATATATATATAGAGTTTGTAATGGGAGGGATTAAAATCGTATTAAAATTGAAAATATAATTTATTGGTGGATAAAGATTTTATTAGATGAATTAATGGACCCAATAACGGCCATATTTTCAGATTTTAATATATATATATATATATATATATATATATATATATATATATTTTTTTTTTTTTTTTTTTTTTTTTTGGTAAAACAAATACGCTCAAACAAGCCCTAAAATGATGAAAATCATGTAGCAATATAGAAAGCCTGTGGGGCCTGGATGCAGGCTAAGCAGACAATAATTGTGATAAGTAAATGATACATTGCATCAGCCAAACGCTGCCTTTCTCTTATTGGGAGCAAGAAAAATTGAAAAGCGAAGAATTTTCACCGTTGTCTTTTCTCTAGATATTCCCAGCTGAATCTCCATCCCATCTCACCTCCCAATCCACCACCCATAGGCTCCAATCCCACCAAGATTCTATCTTTTTCTGCCTTTGGAATTGCATCAGCAAGCAGCAGCCCACCACTATATCATGATCTCTGTCCAATATTTCTTGCACATATTTAATTAGTGGGTTAAACTTGTGAAGGAGATATACATACATACACCCGCAAAGTTGTGATCTTAATATATATAGATACCTTAGATATTTTGCAGAAAAGTTTAATCTTTGGACACCCAATTGAGATTGATTTCGTGGGGTGGTTGACTGGTTGTTATGGGTTTTCTTTTTGACACGCCAAAAAATGGTAGCGGTGTTGGAGGTTTAAGGAGTCTTGTGAGGAGAAAACGGGTGGATTCTGCTCATTCTAAGTCATCATCTGTCTCAGGGACTGGTCACAATCAATTGGCCAAGGCTTTAACTGTGCCTCATCTAATTGCCATAGGTATAATTTTTTTTTCTTTGTTTATATAATTCGCTTTGAGGATTTTTTTTCTTCATTTCTGCTGTTCAATATATAGGTTTCTATACAGTTTTGTTGCTTTGATGCTTTCATAATCTGTAGCGTCCCAGAATGTTTAATTATATGCCTTCTGTCGCCTGATTAGAATTTCATGATCCTCTTGAATCCTTCATCCACTTCTTTCCTTATTTATTTATTTGAGCTTTATTTCTGTATTTCATTTATGTTTTAAATGGGAAAATAAACCGTATAAACTATTGGGTTTTAAAGGTCTGTAGTAACTGTAGAATGCGTATTTTGCATTGAATTTGTCCTATAAACAAATCATGGTTAAAAAGTTGATTGGCACGTATTGTGAATATCTCAATCTCTGGTTTCGTGTATTTTTGCTGAATTTTGTAGGGGTTGGTTCAACGATTGGTGCTGGAGTTTATATTCTTGTTGGCACAGTTGCAAGGGAGCACTCAGGACCAGCCCTTACCTTTTCCTTTCTAATAGCTGGTATAGCAGCTGCTCTTTCTGCTTTCTGCTATGCTGAGCTAGCGAGTCGTTGCCCATCAGCTGGCAGTGCCTATCATTATTCTTACATTTGCGTTGGAGAAGGGTAATATTTAAATTCCGTCTTGTCGTGGGGAGATATTTTGTATTGTATAACATGCCATCTTTTACTTCCGAAGAGGGCCACCAGCTTGTTGACATGGAGATTGTGCAAAGTAGGATCAATAGCATTGTGGAGATAAAACATAGTTTGCATTAGTTTTGGAGGATAAATCATCAAAATTAGAAATTTTGAAAACCATTTTTTGATTTAATTATAACTCTTCTAAAAGATAATTGCGAGCACCAAATTCGGTGCGAACAAACCTAGCCTTAATGTTTCTTTGCTTATACAAAAGTATGGCTCTGGAGGAATAAGAGGAACTATTATTGCCACATCTCAAAACCAAGCGTTCAGTTTGCTGCTAAATATCACGACTTGATTGTTTTGATTAAGCTTTCAGATATTCTTTGGTAATTGACTTCAACTCCTTGGATTGCATGCAGTGTTGCTTGGTTGATTGGTTGGGCGTTAATATTGGAATACACTATTGGAGGGTCTGCAGTTGCTCGTGGCATATCTCCAAATTTGGTGCTGTACATTTCTCTTATATTTAGCCATTTTATTAGGTCTCTTTATGTGTGTGTGAGGATTCATCTTTTATTTTTAAGGACATAAATAAGCTAGAATTTGCTTTTCTTTGCCTTCCATAATCCCAGCTTCTGTCTTCCTTGCTTCAATCTATATTTGGTACTGCATATCTTCTTCTGCATAATGATGTTTTAATTGGCCAACTTCCAAGCCTTTGAATCTCGATCATCCATTTTATGATATCCATTGAAGTCATTTGTCTTCATTTATAATGCTTAGTTTAGCCCTGTTTGCCAGTTGATTTTATTGGAATTAAGAAATGTCTAATGGTCGCTGCATTTATATATATACTATTTTTCCAACAGGCCTTACTTTTTGGAGGTCCAGATAGTCTCCCTTCTTTTCTAGCTCGTCAGAACATCCCAGGGCTTGATATTGTGGTGGACCCATGTGCAGCTATCTTGGTGTTTGTAGTCACCGGGCTTTTGTGTGGGGGAATCAAGGAGGTATCTTTTCTCAACATGTTTGTTTCATTGAAAAAAATGTTCATCTCTCTGACTTTGTCTTTACTTGTAAATCTCAAAACGTATGTTCTATAGAGTGCATTTGTTCAAGGAATTGTGACAGCAGCAAATACTTGTGCCATGATCTTTGTCATCATAGCTGGTGGATATTTGGGTTTCAAGACTGGATGGCCCGGCTATGAACTTTCTGTTGGGTAATCATGGTTTATCATTCTTGGCCATTTGTATTTTATTTGCTCCTGCATCCTTTTCATCAATTTATTATATGCTTGTGAGCACGAGAAGTTTCATTCAAAGAGACTATTTTCCACATTTAGATATTTTCCATTCGGGGCTGATGGCATGCTTGCTGGGGCATCGACTGTTTTCTTTGCATTCATTGGGTTTGATTCGGTTGCTAGTACTGCAGAAGAGGTTTGTGCCACTATCCTCCAAACCGTTTTCAATTTTTAGAGATGTATGGTAACGACTGAAGCATACTTGGCCCAGAGTTAAAAAAAGTACTTCTTTTCTTTCTTATGAGTAAAAACAGTTACTTAATTTGAAAGTAACTCTCACCTTATAACAAGATGGTAATTTACTTATCTTCAACTTTGATTGATAAAAAAAGTCATTTATTGAAATACTAATGAGCGAACTTATAAGATAACTTTTGAAGCTTATCCTAACATGTTGCGAGATTTTGAATCTTGAACATCCCCATCTGACAGGTAAAAAATCCCCAACGAGATTTGCCAATGGGTATTGGTATTGCACTGTCTATATGTTGCACGTTGTATATGTTGGTCTCTGCCGTAATTGTTGGTTTGGTGCCATATTATGCGATGGATCCTGACACTCCCATCTCATCTGCATTTGCTAGCCATGGAATGAAATGGGCTGCGTAAGTAAATGCCCAGTTTCATAATTAACTTTATTGAGATCTCCTGACTTGAGTCATTTTTTGTGATATGTGTCTTCGTATTAATTTTACCCATTTACTTTTCAACTCAGGTACATAATAACTGTTGGAGCTTCTACGGCCCTTTGCTCAACATTGATGGGTTCTATCCTACCACAGGTAACCAATTATTTTAGATAGAACCATAAATGGTTTCCCATATGTTCAAACTGACGCGGCTAGTGAATAAAATGATATCAACTGCATTTCTGATTCATGTTTACTTCTGCCTGCAAAATCACTAAATCTAACTTCTAAATTAGTCTTAAAAAGTTAAAAGAGTTGTTGATACTTAATACCAGCATATGAAATTAAGTTACTTTTATCAGATCAAAATGTCTTCTTCTTCCTTTTCTATCACCACCTCCTGGAGTCTCCCTTTATGACTGACGTATGAAAAATTTCTTCATCTTATATGTACCTCAGCCTCGAATACTTATGGCAATGGCTAGAGATGGATTGCTGCCATCGTTTTTTTCCGATGTCAATAAACGAACACAAGTTCCTGTGAAGAGCACTGTAGTTACTGGTTTACTGGCTGGAATCTTGGCATTCGTCATGGATGTTGAGCAGTTGGCAGGCATGGTATGTTCATTTTTATTGTTCATAAAAGCTATGTACCTGAAGTACTAAATATTTCTGATGCTACTCTATCTTTTGTTGGAACAATGGGTGCCGAAGTGTTGCTTCACACATTTTGTTTTTTCATGTTCCATTCTCCCTCCCCCGACTTCTTTTTTATTAAATGGAGAGTTTTTCAGTGATAATGGGGAGAAACCACGTTACATTTCATATTACTTGAATGCTCTATCTACTTATTGATGTGCATGTCTCGGTGATGATATTACTCCTGTTAGAATAGTTAAAAATCAAATAAATTGTGTAGAAATTGGAATCTTATTCATCTGTAAAGTTCTTTCTCAAGTTGCTGATAGCTTTGTTACACATGCAGGTTAGTGTTGGTACACTAGTTGCCTTTACAATGGTTGCAATTTCTGTGCTGATACTGAGATATGTTCCGCCAGATGAGGTTCCACTTCCACCTTCTTTCCAGGATGCAATAGATTCAGTTTCTGTGCGGTATAGTAGCAGTAGTTCTAAAGAAGTCGATGTGGAAAACTCAAAAGCCGATGCTATAATCTCAAGTGACAGCATTCCACTTTTAGTTGGCAAGAAAACACCTGTTGGATATCCTCTTATAGAGAAAGCAGCTGCCCGGTACAATTGTAAGTTTATCTTATGATAGAATGCCTTTTTATGATGTACACTAGTGTATGTTGAAATAATGGGAAAAAAAAAAAAAAAAATCCCTCCTTTTGTTTTGTTTTCTCCTCATTTGGGAACCAAGCAAGGGTAGGGAAATTATCCACACTCTCCTCTCTCCCATTTTCTTTCCAAGCCAATCATAGCATTATCATATGAGCTTTTCTTCGTTGATTACCTTGTTATCAATATTTACCTATTTTTTTCTTTGCTTATCATGCCGTTTTAGTGAATGAAGCCAATAGGCGGAAGATTGCTGGCTGGACAATCATGCTTACATGCATCGGAGTGCTTGTACTAACCTCTGCAGCTTCAAGCGTGAGCCTTTATAGGTGGGTGGTCTACTTTTATGGTGATAGATTTTGGGATTGGCTCTGTGAGAGAGAGTGTATTGTGGATTAAAATTGATGCTTTAATGTGATAAGAAAGGCCAATGGAAGCATGGAATTTTACCTTTAGGCTACGCTTGCACACCGGATTAGACCGAACAAGAATTTTTGCATAAAATTTGAGCTGAT
Organism: Fraxinus americana; assembly: GCA_035079005.1. NCBI lineage: Eukaryota > Viridiplantae > Streptophyta > Magnoliopsida > Lamiales > Oleaceae > Fraxinus > Fraxinus americana. The sequence continues at coordinate 1,784,960 of CM068717.1, read as the reverse complement.
AGTACTTGGTATATAATATTTAATTGGATTAAAGTGGAGTGTATTTATAAGTTTTCCACTCAATATCATATCCGGCCTAAATCCACCTCCTTACTCCGTATTATGTTATCTAGTAAGCTTAAGGAAGATGGTAAATAATGTTCTTTTGAATGAAAAGCTAATATAATTTATCCTGCCTACTACTATCTACATAATATGTCTACTCCAATTTCATACTTAATTCCTACTATGTTCTAATTCGATGTACCAAACACAACCTTAGAGCATTAATTTATGTAGTGTGCAATATTTTCCTTACTAAACATTTCTGAACCTAGAATCTTTTATATAAACCATGTTCTAAATCTCTGTTCTTCAATTATTACCAGCTCCCTTCGATTTACACTTTGTGGAATCGGTGGCATTCTCCTTTTATCTGGTCTAGTATTGCTCACCTGGATCGACCAAGATGATGCAAGGCATAACTTTGGGCACTCGGGAGGTATTCTTTCTTGATGTACTAGTAATCATGATTTTGATGAGTATGTTGTAGCTTAATAGTACAACAGCACTAATTTCATAAATCTATAACATGTTTGGTAAGGTGGACTATATTAACAAACCAAAAAAAGTAAGATTAAGTTTATTGAATGTCTACTCCTATCCATTACTGCGTAGTGAACAACTTACTGATGTTTTTTGAGGTGGAATTGATAGTCGTAGACAATATTGGGGAAGAGAAAGAAGCTAACATCTTGTTCATTGTATTGTTCGATTCTATCGAGTATTGTGTAACAAACATGCGTTAGTGTCCCCGCCATGATCACACATTTGATTGACTCTTTACTCTTAAGCTGTTGGATTTTGGGTAGTAACTTCCTGCATAGGACCGTTTATGTCAGCTTTGCATAATGCAGAGTCTCTTGAATTTAGTGAGAAACTCTTTCGATTATAAAAAATTCTTGGAATATGTAGGAAAATTGTTGGGATTTCTTTGAATGATGATCATCTTGTTCTCTGTTTAGGTTTCATTTGCCCATGTGTTCCACTGCTACCGATCGCCTGCATTCTCATCAATGTCTACTTATTGATTAATCTCGGGTGAGTATGTGACTAGTTTATCACCTGTTTGATTGATCACACTTCCCTTTTGACATTATTAATATAGTCCCGTTTATTAGCCCGATGAAATATCTGTTTCCACACGTTCACATTTTTATGTTTACTGTTCCTAAAGGCAGAGCTAAGATGCTCTGAATCATGCTGTCGATAGATTATTTTACATGCTCATATGTCATGGTAATAGCGGACATGTAAATCTTCTTGAGTTACTCTTTTTCCAATAGCTTCTCATATCATTGATTTCTGCATATTTAGCTTTGGGATTGCTCTTACGTGTTTCTATCTATCCGAAAATACAGAGGCTCTACTTGGACCCGTGTATCAATATGGTTAGCCATAGGAGCAATAGTTTATCTTTTCTATGGCCGGAAGCACAGCTCACTGCGAGATGCAGTCTATGTTCCTGTAGCCCATGTTGACGAAATCTACCAAAGCTCAAGAAATACTCTGTCGTAATTCTTTATAACCATTCGGGTAGAAAACTATCCAAGCTGTAGTAATTAGTTTTCTTATTCGATGAACGAACTGATGAAGTACGACTTTTTAGCCTGATCTTGGGCTGCAGGTTTGTGTGGATAAAGATACCATTCGTGTGTTTCATGTCTCAGAAACACTCATATTTCTATTGTAATATGTGATCTTTTACAATGTCGAAAGCGGACTAAGAAAGTGAAAATGAAAACTTGTAAATATTTATTTTTTTCGTGTCTGGTCGGCCTGTGACAATATAGTACTTTTGTAACAACATTGTAAATTATGTGTGATCTTGAAGTTGATTGAACTTTTAGGACCTTATATTCTGAACTTCAGCCATTGTGTTTTACTTTTATCTTGTGTAATACTTGCTTTTACCAAAAGAATCCATTTGATATGTTGTTAAATTTGAGTTGAGATCTGCAGTTCAAAATTGACCGTCTAACTTATTTTCCATCCAATGATTCATTGACACATTATTTTTAATTAATATGTCTAATTTTTCTCTTACTGCCACTTGTGTTTAAAAATAAGTGTAAAATAATGGATCAATGAATTATTAGGTGAACAACATGTTGGACAGTCAATTTTAGACAGCAAATTTCAACTCGTTAAATTTGACTTTTTCTCTCTTAATTATGAATGAATGAGGTTTCTTTTTTGTTTTGTTATTTTTTTTAAATATACATTAAAAATATTTATTTAAACTTCTTTTGTTTATAATCAAACTAGGGTGAATTATACAGTAGGTCCTCAACCGTTCTAGTTTGTTGCAATTTTGTCCCTATAATAGCACGTGGCATCCTTAACTCTTGTTACTTGATGCAGATGGTTCCTTTTGTCGACTTTTGTATAAAGTTTCCATTAATGTTCTGTAACTTAAATAAATTAGAGAAGGAAAAAAAGAATCGCTACCCCGCTTCACGTGCAATCATCATCCCACCATCATCCCACCACTTTATAGTTTTCGCTTTCGTAGGAGGCGCAAAAATTCGAGAGAAAACCCCTTAGTCTTTTGGAAACGACAAATTGTTTTTCTTCCTCATTTTTAATATACCGGGGTACTATCTGAGCGAATAAATGAAAGGTTGGAGATAACACGTGCTATAAAATATAATTAGGACAAAGTTGCGCAAATTTGAAAGATTAGGGACCTATCGAAAAAAATTGAAAGTAGTTTTTCTAGAGCTTGTTTGGGAGGGATTAAAATCAGATTAAAATTGAAAATATAGCCGTTATTGTTGACTTTTATTAGACGGGTGGGACCCAATAACGGCCATATTTTCAATTTTAATTGGATTTTAAGCCCTCCCGAACGGGGCCCAACCCAGAAGTAATGTGATCAAAGGTTTTATTTCATTATTTCATCTAAGTTATGCTATTGATGTTTAATCATTATAAGATAAAGTCCTTCACTTGCTAATCTTGCAACCAATCCCAGCAGCAGTAACCCACCGCCCTCGTCCGCCGTAATGAGCGGCGCTTCCAGGTTTGTGACACTACTCGCCCTACCCTTTCCCTCTTTCTTCCACCCTCTCCGTCCCTCCTTCTTCCTCCTCCGCCGCCGCCTAACCACCTTTCCCCTCCGCCCCCTCAGTCTCTCCTCCCCCAAATCCAAGTCCCAAACACCACAAATTCTTCCCCTCAACTCCACTCAACAACAGCACTTTCACTCCCAACCAGCTAACAATACCACATACTCACACAACTCTTCTCAACACCACAGCCACCCATGGCCAGAGTGGACCCATTTTATCAATACTATCTCTCTCTCCTCCACCCCAAATGGGCAGGGAGTTACTGTACCTATGAACCATGAAATCCTTCTTGAAGATGCTTTTGTTGTGTACGAGGAATTGTCGGAGGATTTTGTCCGTAACGCCGCCTACTGCTTGGCTTTCGCTCGGGACCGCCCCAATCTTCTTGGGTTTGATTTCTTGTCTTTTATTTCTAAAAAAAAAATAATAAATCAGAATTTGAAATGTTAAACAAGTTACAAGAATTTGAAATTTTCCTCTGTACCTCTTTCTTGGGCTAGCTGCAATTTGTTGTATTTTTAAGTATATTTTTGTGTTTAATTTTTGTGAAAATGGTACAAGAAGATACTGTAACTGGATAAATAGTGTTATAGAATTTTTATCTTATTCAATATGCTTCGAACTTTGTTCCTCAGAATTTTTTGCTTTATATTGTGTTGTATCTTACTTGAGAACTGAATTTTATTAATGGGAATTAGTAATTGCCCGAGTAAGTCATGAATGATGAATCAAAGTTGTGATATTTCAGTGCTGTAGTACTATATTCTTTGAAGGTTGTGGCTGATTATCAAGCCAACATACTTTTATTTATGATCCACAAATTTCATTTTATGTAAATTGAATCGAAGATTGATAATGGCACCTCTTAATAATTCCTTTTTTGTTTGATAGCAATTATCAGAGCATAGAGTACTATATGGTGCTGTCGCCTGTACCGTGTGCTCCAGATTGTACCTTTCTTTACCAGAATGATGAACATTTCTTTTGAGTTTGACCCTTAAATTTGGATGATTTATTGATTAAATGCAGATTGCTTTCGAGAAGGGAAATTGAGGTGGTTGTATCAAATGGGACACCATTTCTGTTCAAGGGTGTGCTTGACACTGCAAGGAGAATGAGGAAGTTTTTGGGAACTGATGGAGGCATGGTAAGTCAAAGTGATACTGTTCTCTTTTAAAACTTAGATTTTTGCATTTGATTGATATGCTTTCTCCTAGTTACACAACATGTAGTGCTAGACTGTCGAATTTTGTATAGAGGAAAAGGTCGTCTTTTTGCGGCATGTTGAGCTAAACAATGACTTAATGGATTTCTCAGAGCATTTTTTGCTAAATAAATAATTTAGAGTTACTTATTTGAAATTTAGGTAATAAATACTTTTTAATTTTTCTTACTTAAAAGTAATTAAGTAACATATCAAAACATGCTTAGAACAAAAGTTTTACTCTTTTTCTTTTTTGAAGCTTAGTCTAACATGGTTTTTTGTATTTTTGGTGTGAAACCCCAGCCCCTGCCAATTAGCTACTAGGCCATTGCTTGCAGTAATAGTGGGGTTATAAATTATCTTTTGTGCTTTTTGGTTATGATGATGGATAACTGTAGGTAAACCTTAATTTGACAGGAAAATCCCTGTATACAGAAAGGAAGAAGAAACAGAGGTGTCTTGCTAATAATTTTTTTAATACAAATGCTCTGATAGTTCCTTTTTATGTAATACTACGTGCTTAATATAGGAATTGAGACTGCATGTTGTGATTATCTTTGACTATTCATAAATCTGATTTAGGGTCTAGCTGTGGATGCAACTTCCAAAACCTTCCAGAGATTGATAATGTTTATTGTTTTGAAATACTTTGGTACTTTGCTAAATCCACGGTTGTTAATAATTTTGCAGAATACAAGATTGAAAATTAATTTACAGCAACAATCTAGTCAAACATAAAGAAATGCAGTAACTAGCTCAAACTTGATGAGTTATGGGGCTGGAGACAAGAGCCAAAGAGATAACCCAAATCACGTTCTTTTAAAAAAAAATTGCAACGTATTATTTTTTTATAGGTTGAAATTAGTGCTAATATTTATTCAATTTGTCCTCTTTCGGTATCAATTGCAACTGTTTTTTTCTGAACTCTAGGTCTTGGAATCTGATAAAGCAAGCATGGTTGATCTTATGAAGTATATCCTAAGTTATGCAAGCAATCCATCTCTTTCATCCGAAAGAAATGGCCTCTACAGTAAGGAACTTGTGGAATTGTCTGTTCGGAATCTGTTGCATGAGCTGGGTAAGTTGAGCAGTGGACCTCCAAATATGAACATGCCTGCTTCTGAAGAGCAGTTCCCAGGTGGCTATGGACAAACTTCAAGACCCCTTAAACAAAATATTGAAATGAAGAGAGGCGACTGGATATGTCCAAAGTATGTATATTTCATGTCGCATTCGCCAATTCCTTGGGTTTCTTTTCATCTGTGCTGCATTGCTTGTGCCATTTTGCAGGCACGAAATAGATATGACTGTTTAAATATGGGGGAGAATTTGTGTGCAATTCTCTTATGTTAATCGATTGTTATTTTAATAGAACATGAGTTAAAAAGGAATTGAAAGAAAATGTTTTCTATACAAAGCTGTCAACCGACTCCCATGCAACCAAAAGAAAAATGGGGAAGAAGAAGATGAAGAGGCGTGCCTGGGGATGGATGGTTTAAAAGGAAAAGCAATGAAATTTTCCAGAATTTTGTGATGCCTGCCTTTGGTGAGAGAGGAAAAAAAATATTCAGTTCGCCTCTGTTACGAATATTGAATTCAAACCTACAAGTTTCTCAAACGTAGTCGAAAGTATTTCTCAAATGTAGTTGAAAGTATTTGATGCGCACAATCTTGCATTCATGCCGTAGTCCACTTTGTGCCAATTCCCCGTGCACAGGAGCATTCTTATTTAATATTGGATTTTCAAGAATTGTCAGTAGTATTATGGCAATAGAACTTTTCCTCATTTATTCAACTATGATCTATACTATGCAGGTGCAATTTTATGAACTTCGCAAGAAATGTTAAATGTCTTGAATGTGAAGGACCTAGGCCAACAAGACAGCTGACTGGTGGCGAATGGGAGTGCCCTCAGTAAGCATTATATTGTATTTTCTTTATGCTCAAGTGATTATGCTAATGAAAAAGAAGTATTGTATTACTATTTTCTGGGGTATGGCAGATTTTTACTTTCATCTTCATTGCAGATGTGATTTCTTCAACTATGGGAGGAATTTAGTTTGCTTAAGATGCGACTGCAGACGACCTGGTGTGGCATTGTCCAACACTGGTGACACCAGATCGGGATCCGGGCGGCATTGGGATTTCACATCCAAAACTAACACAGATAGCCTGTTGGCTGCGAATGAAGAGAGAGCCCAACAGTGGTTTAGTAAAAATTCTCAGATAAGTAATGTCTCTGACGGAGAAAATCTGTCTGTTGTTAGCACTAGGAATGCACCCTTGGAGAGGAGGCTGGCTAGCTCTCAAAATCAGACTATGGATAAGGGGTATCCTGAAGGTGCAAACAAGGCCCTTGATACATCAGTCAACCGTAGTTTGGACCAGATTCTTGGTCGCTCGTCTAGAGTTTCTGGAAGAGAAGATAAAGGCATCGTTTCTGGTGAGACAACAGATATCTCTCCTCCAACTCTTCAGTCGGGGTCTTCAAGTTATCGAAATTCCCAGGAAAGAAGTTCCAAGTACATTCCATTTGTTCCGTTACCTCCAGACATGTTTTCAAAGAAGGATCAAAATTCGAAGATAGAGAATGGGGAAAAGGTTGGGACGGAAAGCTATGTATCAGACTCATCAGAGGTCAGTAATCAAAGTAGTTCAACTGTCGGCAGCGAGTCCCAGCACTTAGGGGAGATTTTTCAGTTCTCGAAAAATTCAGCAAGTGAGCCTCCTAGCCAGGGGAAAGAGAAAGAACAAACTGAAAAGTCAGAAATATGGTTTAAGAAGATAGCCAAGTTACATGATTCCAAAGATCTACCGAGTGCAATTTCAGACAAGGATTTCCCTGAGATTATGCCAATGCGCAAGGGAGAAAACCGATTTGTCGTTAGCAAGAAGAAAAATCATTCTTTGACTTCACCGGCATACAAAAGACAGGTAGCAGTGGATCAGGCAAATAATACTAATTTTGTCCCTTTTGTTCCATTCCCTCCTGACTACTTTGCTAGGAAGGACACACAGCAGCCGGATGGCGCTGATTCATCCACAAATTCGAGCAGTGAATCTTCTTCCTGTTCAACAGCCGAGAGCTTTTCTGAGAAGTTGGATGGGCCAAGATATAGCGTGTCAGACACAAATACTACGTTGAGAAAAGTCGACCAACTGGCCAGTTCTGTTAATTCCAAACTTTCCCGTGATTATGTGGCTTCTCCCAGTGAAAACCCTAAACCGAACTCCTCAGATCCCCAGACTACCGTAAGTGATAATCAGATGGATAAATATTCTGGGAAAGGGGATGCCCCTCAGTTTTTCCAGCCGGGGGCAGTGGCAGGTTCTCCCAAACCATCTGAAAATCATCAAGTTCGAAGTGGTTGGACAGGTAAGAGCTTGGAGGGATCAGCCGTTAAGGAACCTGACCCTTTGGACATGTCGGAAGAGGCCAAAGCGGAGAGATGGTTCAGACGGGTGGCTCAGATAAAGGATATTTCTGAGCTGAGCCAGATCCCTGATGAAGACTTCCCATCAATAATGCCAATGCGGAAAGGAGTAAACAGATTCGTTGTTAGCAAGAGGAAGACACCACTCGAGAGGAGGCTAACATCTCAGCAGTATCGTAGAAATCTTCCGATTGTGAGATCTGATCCTACAAACAAGGAAAACAACAATAATTAACGAAAATAAGTTCTTATATTTTTTTAATCTTCCCCTTCGATTTTGAGGAAATATATGTTCGAAAATTTCACTCGTCTTAAGGGAATCGAGCATTTTCTCTGCGGATGTAAACTCAAAATTCAATGTATACACACTTCTGAACTAGTTTTACTGCTGCAGCAGAGATAGGTTGCATCTTTTATAACATCAATCATATTCGTTTTCGTACGCAGAATTCATCGTTGGAAGTTATTTAACATTGTTAATAAGAAATTTAATATAAGTTAATAAGAACTATATTTTTCTTGTTCTTGTCTACGAATTTCAGCTTTTTTCAAGGGCGTTTGGTTAATCATCACGACCATGATTCACCAAACTATCAATTCCTAGGTGAAGTGAGATTTTCTGCATCCATCTTCTAGGCCTTGACCTCTAATGAAAAAAAAAAAAAAAAAGACTTATTCTGTCGTGGTCGGTCTCTAGTCATCATATCATTAAGATATCTAGCAAGCTCACCATCATATTCGACATCACTCTTTGAATGAGATTTTACAAAATCACTTTTCTAACCCACTCAAATTATATCGTCATAGACCTTGGGTAGAAAGGTGTGTCTCTATCTTGAATTTGTAAGCATTACCTGTCGTTCTTGAAGTCTTTTTGCTAGAACTGTTCAATGCAAATGGCAGACTAGCTTGCTTGCATAAACACCCCGCTTGTATATTCCTTCTTCATCTATTACTTGCTTTTTAGGGCAGACACTTTTTTATGAGAGTTTCACTATGAACGACATAATTAGGGAATGCTATTTATATATGTTGATTTTGTGGAGCGAGAATACTTTGTGTTCAAGCTGTACCAGTTTGTCCAATTGTCCTATCACTTTAGCTAATATGATTTCATTTAAAGTAAATTACACATTGTATCGATTTTTAAAAAAAAGTAGTTAAAAAAAATAAAATAAAATGGTCTTGTGACTCTTGTCTATGAAAAGAAATCTTAAAAATAGTCCTCAAAACAGCCTTAGGCTTATACACACTCTTAGAAGTTGCATTTAGCATGGTATCCTCTATCTTCAATGGCTTAAAAAGTCCTCTTTTATTCATGTTGCATGCTACAAACCTACTCAAGGAATTCTAATAATATTAACATATTTTTAAATAATTAATAAAGACTATCAACTTTCATTCCATGCAGGGGCGGAGGGGAGGGGAGTCCTGGGGGATCCAGGACCCCCCCCAATTTTTGGAGCATGAAAATTATTATTATTATTTTTAAATTTTTTGGCCTCAAATTTTTTCTTTTAATCTCCTAATCCAGCCCATTTAGTTTTTTGTGAAGTTGTATTGTTTATCAATTATGAGTGAAAGAGTTTCCTCAATCCTCAGGCTCAGTGATGGAGAATTATTTTAAAAGATTAATAGTTTCTTTTATATGTTTCTTAATTTTTTTGTAAAGTCTTCGTATATTAATTTATGTTCATTTGTTTCATTTCTCCATCACAAAATACCAACTTTCCTCATTTTAACAGATAATGTTTCAAAAAAAAATTTCGGGGGCGCTGCCCTCGAACCCCCTTGAGCCCCCGCCCCTTCAACTCTGGGACCCCCCTAGTTTGAATGTCTGGCTCCGCCCCTGATTCCATGTCATCTAAAAATTTAAGAGTGATGCTACATATAACAGAATTCTTACAGATGGAACTTAGCCATTTTTTATTATTTTTTGCAAAATCAACCAAAAAAGGCACCATACAGATGCTGCTAGCGTAGCCTGTTCATATTTCCTTATACGCAGGGAAAAATCCAAGATTTAAATCGTAAAAGTTGAAAAGTTCAATATAACTTCTAGGAATAAATAAATATGGTTGGGAGTTAGTCGGGTTGGTATAACAAAAGGTCAAACTCAACGAATTGTTCGCTCGTTCTAACTACACTATTTTAATCAGAGCGGAAATGATAATTTATCTATTTTATTAAATTAAAAAAAGTTATTTATTTAGGTTTCTGATTGAAATAGTCCTTTTTATCTACAAATATTTTACTTGTTTACTTGTGTTGCCTGCTGCACACATATTCCTCATAATATTAAGAATTTGTTTTAATTATTCATCTAATTTAATTTTTACCCGGAGGTTGATTGTCGAAGTTCCAATAACCGAAGTATATGAAGACCAAAAGAAATATATATTTTATATTGTAACGTAGCCTTGTAAACTACCATTTTTTTTAATTTGGCGTACTATATACGACTGAGAAAACCCTTTAAATAATCCGTCTATTATTAGTTATAAAATATTAGACTAACACTAGTTTTGGCCCCATTTTAATGTGATTTTGGGAGGAAATATATTTTGAAATAATGATTTTTTGAAAATGTGTAATTAAAAGATAAAAAAATTAAATTTACGTATAATATTATTTTATGAAAAAATGTATGATTAAAAATTGCGAAAATAATAATTCTTGATCAACAGAAACAAAGGAGAATTGTTGATTTTAGGTCCATAATAGAAATAGTTTTGCTACACTTAGAGCTTGTTTGGGAGGGATTTTTGGGAGAAAAATTGATTTTGAATAGTGATATGATGGGAAATGTGTGGTTGAAAAAGAAAAAAAATTATTGATGTGATGAAAAATATTATTTTATTGAAAAATGTGTGGTTGAAAATGAGAATTGATTTACTGTAGAAAAATCAAAATCTCTCCCAAACAGGACCTTAGAGTTGACCCGTATACACGTCCCCCTCACAAGAGGGGGAGCCTTGTGAGGGGCATATGCTCCTTGTGTACACTTGGCATTTTTTTCATAGAAAATCGGGGGCATCAGCATTTGACCGGGGGCGGGTGGAGTGTGGGGTAGGTGAGAAAATTATGTCCGACTACTGATACCATTCTCTTTACCTACTAAAGTTGTCCACACTAAGATTTACAATTTGTTTCCCATTTTCTTTCCTCTGCAAAAGGAGTTTGTTGGGAGCGTCCACGGACTTATTTGACCACTCCTCTTGGAATTCTCTTCTTTGGTCAGGTTTGGTATCCGTAAGAAAAAAATAAACAATTATTTTGCTTTTTAAATTTTTATCATCAATCAATTTGAACAACGAAATTAATACCAACCCATTTCTTCATTTTATCAAGATTCAGTACTACTCTACTGAGCATTCTTAGAATTCTTACTAAGTTTTATTGCTCAAAAATCAGTTCTTGTCTTGCATTATGGACTTCTTGCAAACATCTGAAGGCCGATTATTTGTGGGTGTTGCTGTTGGCCTTGTTGCTGTTGGTGCTTCTGCATATTTCATTTTTTCCTCCAAGAAACCCAAAGGTTGGTCAATAATTATGATCTGTTCTATTAAAACATAAATATGAAATGCCCATTGGATATATTATGTTTCTGTACGTCTGTGGATGTATTTTTTAGGAATATCGTTGCAGTAATGGATGTTATTTGTCCTCTATGTGTCTTTTGATTTGTATGGAGTTTATGGGCAGTTTTTTTATGCAGGTAGATTACATTTTTTAAGTATAAAAATCAATCTTTTACACATGAAAGGTAAGGTGGACTTGATATTTCTAAACGCTGAACATTATTAAAGAAGATCAAGGATGGTAATCAATCTTTTTTTTTACCGATCAAAATAAATAAATAAATAAAATTATGTGCACTGTTTTTATGTGGATAGATTACCATTCTGGCGTAAAAAATCAATCTTTCTTGGCAAAGTTTGGTGAGTGGGCTGGATAGTGCTGAACAAGAAGAACAATAAGCTAAAATCTTGTCTATTGTATAGTTGAATTATGTGGAGGTTGCACATCATGTAAGTGTTATGCCCTAGTCCAATCAACTTTGGACATAAACACTTTGAATATATATAATCAATGCATATATATGGAAATATCTATTATTTAATTGAATTAATATTCTAATAAATTAAATAATAGAATCCGTAGATTCAAGTCTTGGTGATTTGTTAATCACAAGGAGTTGTGATTGTGAGATACAAATTACATATGACTGAATCTTAAATCGTTCATGGTCGAAGTAATAACGAGATACGGATATCGTTATTACGGATAGACTATCGCGTGTGGCATTCTTACTTGTGAAGTAAGTAGATGATCTCACAAGCTAAAGTGTGGTGACACTTGAATGAACACGTGGATGCTTTGTTATAGAACAAAACATTGAAGACCCGCTGAGAGATTCCACTTGGATAACTATCTAAGTGTTAGTGGTTAATCTCTAACGTTCGGTAGTGGAATTGGTCCTTTGACTTGAGGTCATCATAGTAGCTTATATGAGGGCAACATACTTTGGTGATGTTGGATGTTGCTTCGTCACAGGGTCGCTAATACAAAGATCGTTCGGGTATGTCAAGAATCATATGAAGGTTGTGAATGATCAATAGAGGATTCGCTACTCTTAGATAGTAAGAGATTATGATCTACATTTTATCCAATTAAGTTGATAATGAAATCCTTGGCCAAGGTGAACTCATAAGTCGGAAAAAGAGTTTTCGACGTACATTGACTTAACAAGTGGGATAAAAGATATAATCGATAATTGAGATCGACATATCCATATCTCATAATTGATCGGATCATATTGACGAAAGGATTATAGTTTCACTAAAACTAACAAGTTTGGTTTTATCATGCTACGTGATATTTTCCGTCACATGTATTGCCCCGATACATTGCTAGATGTCAACTGGGACAACTAAAATGAATTAGTGATAAATTAAAAGGGCGTTTTAATTTATTGATTTTGATTAGATCAAAATAATAATTCACGTCGTTCGGCATCGTGATCGGAACCTAATGGGTCACACACAAAAGAGAATCAAGAATGAGATTTACCAATTAATTAATTGACAAGTGTTGGATAATTAATTAATTGGGTTGTTTGTTAATATGCCCGAATTAATTAATTGGATTAATTAATTCATGGACCAGATTTAATTAATTTGATTAATTAAATCTTGGACCGGGTTAAGTTTAATAGATGGGCCGAGCCCATCTGGACTTATATTAATAAGCTGTTAGGGTTTGAAAAACTGTAGAGAATTTCATTATTTTTGCTAGCACGAGAAAAGAAAAACCCTAGCCGTCATTCTTATTCTCTGTGTGGATCACCATTGGAGGCTGGACAATTGGACAGCTTGGATTGCAGATCGTGATCATTGGAGTTCAAGAAAAGCAAAAGAGTTTGTGGAATTCATCAAAGGTATCATTCTCATCACAGTTTCTATCTAAACACATTGCAGATCCTTGTTTGGGAATTGAAAATTGTTTAATTTCCGCTGTGCATGTTAAGTAAATTCCCAACAGTGGTATCAGAGCCTACTTTGTGTTTGTTAGAAATTGTTTTGCATGTTTGAACAATTAAAAGTTAATTGTTTGTTTTGCATGTTTGAACAATTAAAAGTTAATTGTTTATTCTTGTTTCTTGAATCTAGCGATTTAGAAAATTAATTTTCATCTTCAAAAATCTGTTTTGAAAATGAAAATAATTTTTTCGTCAAAAAAAAAAAAAAAAATTTTTTTTGGATCTGGAAAAAGGGGCAGCCGCGCCGCCGCCGCCGGGCATGGCGGCAAAGCCTGCTGCCACACACGGCAGCAGGCGCGCCGCCACGGGAAGAGGCAGCAGCGACAGTCGCTGCTGCCGACACGCAGCAGCCGATCGTCGCGCCGCTGCCGCAATGGCCGCCGTCGCAACTTGCAGGCCGTGCAGCGCCACGGCTGCAGAAAACGCTAGCCGCGCAGCGCCATTCTGACCCGGCCAGCGGCTCAACGAGTGGCCGACTGGGTCACCGCCGCTTGAAGCGGCGTGACCATATCCTCCAGTCGCCGGCGCCGAAAAGGGGGGAAGGGGGCGATTTTTGGGTTAGGGTTTTCAACAGTTTTGGTGGTTCGTTTTTGGGGACTCGGGGCCACATCCGCAATTTCCAGAATTTTGGGGACCCGTCCGCAATAATGGAAAAAGGGGTCAATGTGCAATTATTAGATAAGGGCCTCGCCATGCAATTTTCGAAATTGAAGGGCTTGTCTTTAATTTTAAGCTTGGGGTCTTATTGTAAATTTCAAAATGGTTTTGAATTCAAATATTAAATTGTTTTTAGATTTGTTTTTCAAATAGTTTGACCTTAAAATTCAATTTTGACCCGTTTAAAATTTTGTTTAAAAATTGATGACTTTTATATTATAGTTAAAATTGGATTTCAACTTAAATATTAAACTTTTTTCCTAAATTGAATTTTATTTTATTATAGAGTTTTGTCCTAAATTAAAATATTAATTCTATTTAAATTAGAGTTGGACTCTAATTTAATATTTAATTAAAATTTGATTTTAATTAAATTATTTACAATAATATATTCTTGAAATTAGAGTTGGACTTTAATTTGACATTTAATTAGAATTAGATTTTAATTAAATTGTCTTACCCTAATGCTTCTTAAAATTAGAGTTAGACTCTAATTTAGTATTTAATTAAGATTTGATTTTAATTAAATATGTTCGCCCTAATATCTTGGAATTAGAGTTTAACTCTTATTTTGTATTTAATTAAAATTTGATTTTAATTAAATTCAACCGTATTAATTTGATTATAATTAGAGTTGAACTTTAATTTGACATTTAATTAAAATTTGATTTTAATTAAATTGGTTTGCCCTAAAATTTTATTGGAATTAGAGTTTGACTCTAATTTGGTATTTAATTAAAATTTGATTTTAATTAAATAGTCCCGCCTTATATCTGTGGAATTAGAGTTGGACTCTAATTTGATGTTTAATTGAAATTTGATTTTAATTAAATAAGTCCGCTAATTAAATTAATTAATTAATTTGATTAATTAATTATTTAATTGGTCCGATCCATTTGTCTAAATTAGTTTAGACGACTTTAATTGCTAGAAACTTGAAACATGTTTGCATATAATATTAGATATTATATAGGAAAGCATTTATTTGATGAATGTTTAATTAGTGGATGATTATGGACTCGACCATGTGGATGTGTTGAATGGTTAGTTTTATTCTTGTTGTTTTATGAGCCTCATGAGCTCTTATTTATTTTGGACCTGCGAGTCCGTTATTATTATTATGGGCCTGCGTGTCCAATATTATTTAGGCCTGCGTGCTAACTAGTATAGGATACAAGTTGCAGCTGGACTAATTGGAGATACAAGAAGAGGAAGAAACCATAGAGATGGAGCATTGTATGAATCAATGCTATACCCCCTAGGAACTGACCGACTAGTCTTCCTTATGGCTCGGGAGGACTAGATAGTATAAGTCCATAATCGTCCACACTATTATATGTATGTTTATTTGCATGTTAGATGTATAATAAAATATATATAATTATTACGATGAGACCTTTTGCATGCAAAACCCCTCGTTAAAAATATTAAGTCAATTTGTTATTTGCCTCCCATCATTATAGTGAAAAACGAGAGTCCTCAATCGATCTAAGCTTGTTGAGTACACTCAAGGCTGGTCGATTAGGGATATGTTTGACACTATGAAATATTAGATATTTCTGAATGATGGATTTGACTTAACTAATATTTATCTTTTGTTGAGTACACTCAAGAAGATAAATTTTAGAGGCATGTTAAAATATTAAGTCATATTTATATTTGTCTTCCATCATTATAGTGAAAAACGAGAGTCCTAAATCGATCTTAGCTTGTTGAGTACACTCAAGGCTGGTCCATTAGGGATATGTTTGACACTATGAAATATTAGATATTTCGAACGATGGTTTGACTTAACTAATATTTATCTCTTGTTGAGTACACTCAAGGAGATAAATCTTAGAGGCATGTTAAGCTAACACATAAGATGTGTGAAGACAAAGAGTTGTCGGCTTAATGATCTCGGGAGTTGTATGAAGATACAATTGATAATAGTATCTACCCAAATGTTTTATTAGTGCTTGCTGAGTACACTCAAGGTTTTAATACAACAAATGGGATCCCACCACCGGGAATCAAGTATGGATTCCATAAATTTATGTGAGAGGGTCATAAATTTGAGTTAAACAAATGGGAGCGAAATTAATTTAATAAAAGGCCATGTTAAATTAATTCATGCATTATATATATTATTTCTTTTACTTTTCGTCGTTTACATTTATCAATCATGAGTAACCATATGTAAGAGGCATATTGTATGCCAACAACCAAAGCAAATTTTCTTGATTGACGCTGCAATCTGAGAATTGTTCTCAGGCATGAAAAATTGGTTGTGTCCTTGAGTAGTCATTTCTAGAGACACCTGTTGATGACTCGATAAAAGAAGAGGTGGCTGCTATAATAAACATAGTGATGACGATAGTACTACAACATATGTGATGTTTGTAACTATGTCACCTGAGTTACAAAGCGACATAAGAGTATAGATGCTAACACATGATTTTTCATCTCAATATGTTGAATGATGAACAATCATACGAGGAAATGTATGATATTTCCCAAGAACTATACCAAATAATGAAGAATCTTCGTAAATCTGTCAGCTAGGTCTGAGATCAAGATGCAGACTACCTTGAGAAGTTGTCTTGATTGCGTTCACAGTCATGAACAATGAACTAAGTATAGACTTGGTTCTCATAATCTGCCAAAGAGTTATTCATAACTAATTATGAATTTAATATGAATAAACTCGAAGCACGCCATTGAGTTTAACATGTTTAAAACTCGTTAAGTCCAACATCTCGTGTTTGTAGTGGACAAATCTTAGTCATAGATTCCTCTAAGGAAGTCTAAAGGATGCTTTAGGAAAGCAACCAAGATGACTAAGACGCTAAAGCTTAATAAGGACAATACCAAATCTCGATGATCCTTATTATCATTTTGGAATGACGAGTCATTAGAAATGAAATTGTAAGGCTTAAATCTACTTCGTTAGTTTCATGGGTATTAGATACTAGATATAGATCTCATATTTATATAAATATGCGTAAACTAAATAAAAGTAGATCTCTCGCAGAATGGAGAAGTTGACCTACACGTTGAAAATGAGCAAAAGTTGTTGCATTGCCGTAGAAGCATATTTCCTGCCATTGCCTTTAGGCTCGAGACATTACAATTAGAGAAATGTTAATTTTGTTCTCACCATTACCAAGAGCATTAAATAAATTTCATGTTTTGACATGAATTATTTTAATGTTAAGGACAATTGTTGTTCCTTTTTATCTTGATAAGATCTTAATGGTTATGGTAAATTATAAAATGACATTTATATTCTAAATGTTGAGTGTTCTATAATGAGTATAGAAATTGAAAAGGCATAAAAATGATAATCTGAATAACACCTATATCTGACATTGCAGATTTAGTCACATAAATGAGAATGCAATTCCAAACTTACATGGAGATGTATATTTGGGTCAAATAATTTTGAATCATTTGACAAATGCGAATCATGTCTGTAAGACACTGTGACCAAATCTCCTTTTACTTGAAAAGGAAAATGATCTGCACAATTATTAGGTCTAATACAAGTGATGTATGTAGATCCATATCAATTAATGTCAGGTGAAGTTTATCTTATCTCATCACATTTACTAATGATCATTTGTAAATGATCATATATATTTGATGAAATTCAAGCATGAATCTCTTGAAATGTTCAGGGGATTCAAGCTAGGAATAGATAAACAAATAGGTAAACATATTCTTACACTAAGACTTGTTCGAGGTAAAGAATATCTAAAATGGAGAATTTTAGATTATCTAAAAGAGAATTAGATTCTCATGCAGTGGATTCCTCCACATACATTGCAACATAATGATGCATCTGAAATGAGGAATCGTGCACTATTAGACATAGTGCAATAGAGAACCAGCCGTGCAAACATTCAAAAGTCGTTTTGAAGTCATGCACTGATTGATACGTGTTGCGTACTAAATCGTGTCTCATCTAAATCGGTTGACAAAACTTCATACGAGTTATGAAAATGCCCAACTTATCTCATATGAAAGTTTGGTGATGCTTATGTGAAGCATATTGGATCGATAAGTTTGAAACTAGATCCGTTAAATACATATTTGTGGATATCCAATAGACAATTGGATATCAATTCTATAATCCCGTTTGAGAAGAAGATGTTCATCTCAATACATGTCGTACTCTTAGAGAAAGTGTTTACTCTAAGAGAGACAAATGAGTAGAATAAATCTTGAAAGAGTTCAAGAGTCCACTGGATATAATTAACCGAATAGATGAACCTGAGTCTTATCCCACACCAATTGTGGACATACTCTTCGATCAAGAAGTGGAGACTTCGAGAACACGTTAGCTCAGTGTAAATCTTGTAGGATCATTTGACCTCCTAAAGGTACGAATCCATGATTACTAATCAAGGATAATGAACCTACTAATTACATAGAAATAAAGTCAAGTGTTGACTTAAAGAGATGGACTTGTTGTATGTAACCGAGGTTTGACCTTGGTCGACTTGCCTAATGGATTAGAACCCATAGGTTGTAAATGAGTTTACAAGAAAATGTCAATATGGATTGAAGCAAGCCTCTTGGAGCTAGAATCTTCGATTTGATACAAAAGTCAAAATGTTTGATTTTATCAAAAAATGAAGATGAAATGTGCGTTTACAAGAAGATAGTGGGAGCATTGTCGCATTCCTGATATTATATGTATGAGACATATTATAGGAAACGACGTCTCTATATTTCAATTGTTGAAATTATGGTTGTCAGATAATTTCTCCGTGATGGATGTGAGAGAAGCAAGTTGATCTATAGAGATAGATCTAGAAGATTACTTAACTCATCCCAATCTATACAGATAAAATCTCGAGAAGATTTTATATGGAGAAAATGAACTGAGAGTTCATGGATAGAATGATGCTAACTTCTAGTCAGACTAGAATAATAGCACATCTCAAAAAAGGATATTGGTTTACTCTTAAGCGGTGTGTTGGAAATGTTCCAAATAACCGTTGATTCAATAATGGAAGCCTTATACATCATTGCTTTACAAAGCAACAAAAGTTGTGGTCTGGATCAGGGAGTTCATTACTGAACTTAGAGTAGTTCCTAACATTGTTGATCACACGCTTATGCATTGTGATACAATGGAGCCATCGTGCAAGCGAAGGAACTAAGGTCTCATCAATGATCTAAACACATGTTAAGGCAGTGTTATCTCATTGAAAAGATAATACAAAGAAATGACGTAAATGAAGAACGAATTCCCATAAGTTATTAAATTGCAGATCCAATCCGACAAAGAGTTGTCGCAGATAAACATGATCGTCATGTAGACTCTTATGGTATAAGATACATAAGTGATCGATCTAGTGCAAGCGGGAGTTTGTAAGTGTTATGCCCTAGTCCAATCAACTTTGGACATAAACGCTTTGAATATATATAATCAATGCATATATATGGCAATATCTATTATTTAATTGAATTAATATTCTAATAAATTAAATAATAGAACTGTAGATTCAAGTCTTGGTGATTTGTTAATCACAAGGAGTTGTGATTGTGAGATACAAATTACATATGATCAATCTTAAATCGCTCATGGTCAAGTAATAACGAATACGGATATCGTTATTACGGATAGACTATCGCTGTGGCATTCTTACTTGTGAAGTAAGTAGATGATCTCACAAGCTAAAGTGTGGTGACACTTGAATGAACACGTGGATGCTTTGTTATAGAACAAAACATTGAAGACCACTTGAGAGATTCCACTTGGATAACTATCTAAGTGTTAGTGGTTAATCTCTAACGTTCGGGTAGTGGAATTGGTCCTTTGACTCGAGGTCATCATAGTAGCTTATATAGGGCGCACATACTTTGGTGATGTTGGATGTTGCTCTGGCTATGGTCGCTAATACAAGATCGTTCGGGTATGTCAAGAATCATATGAAGGTTGTGAATGATCAATAGAGGATTCGTCACTCTTAGATAGTAAGAGATTATGATCTACATTTTATCCAATTAAGTTGATAATGAAATCCTTGGCCAAGGTGAACTCATAAGTCGGAAAAGAGTTTTCGACGTACATTGACTTAACAGTGGGATAAAAGATATAATCGATAATTGAGATTGACATATCCATATCTCATAATTGATCGGATCATATTGACGAAAGGATTATAGTTTCACGGTAAACGAACAAGTTTGGTTTTATCATGCTACGTGATATTTTCCGTCACATGTATTGCCCTGATACATTGCTAGATGTCAATCTGGGACAACGAAAATGAATTAGTGATAAATTAAAAGGGGCGTTTTAATTTATTGATTTTGATTAGATCAAAATAATAATTCACGTCGTTCGGCATCGTGATCGGGAACCTAATGGGTCACACACAAAAGAGAATCAGAAGAATGAGATTTACCAATTAATTAATTGACAAGTGTTGGATAATTAATTAATTGGGTTGTTTGTTAATATGCCCGAATTAATTAATTGGATTAATTAATTCATGGACCAGATTTAATTAATTTGATTAATTAAATCTTGGACCGGGTTAAGTTTAATAGATGGGCCGAGCCCATCTGGACTTATATTAATAAGTCGTTAGGGTTTGAAAATCAGAGAATTTCATTATTTTTGCTAGCACGAGAAAAGAAAAACCCTAGCCGTCATTCTTATTCTCTCGTGTGGATCACCATTGGAGGTCGGACAATTGGACAAATTTCGATTGCAGATCGTGATCATTGGAGTTCAAGAAAAGCAAAAGAGTTTGTGGAATTCATCAAAGGTATCATTCTCATCACAGTTTCTATCTAAACACATTGCAGATCCTTGTTTGGGAATTGAAAATTGTTTAATTTCCGCTGTGCATGTTAAGTAAATTCCCAACACATCAAGCATGCCATTAAAGTTTATATTGGCATATACAGAATTGATGTTCATATATACATTGCTTACTCTATGGTTTATGGATTCTACATGTTGATTTTTATTTGCTTATAAGCATTTTATATGGAGTTTCCTGTTCAGTTCGTTATTTTCTTGCATAAAAAATTAGTCTTTATAGTTCAATTGTTATATGAAGATTCTTGACCTTTGTTTCATATAATGTGTATACTTGACAGTGTGCCTGGATCCTGAGAATTTTAAAGAGTTTAAGCTTGTGAAGAAAACACAGCTCAGCCATAATGTGGCAAAATTCAGATTTGAACTTCCTACACCCACATCTGTGTTGGGACTTCCTATTGGACAGCACATTAGTTGCAGGTTCACTTAATGACTTGGCCTTTTGCTCATTATATTTTCTGTTTTCAATCCATATGAGTACATAATTTATTCTAATACTTATCAGTGAAAAGGAAATTTAAAGAATACTGTTTAATATTATACAAATTATTGTATAGGGGTAAAGATAGTCAAGGTGAAGAGGTCATTAAACCATACACTCCAACTACCTTGGACTCTGATGTTGGATACTTTGAGTTAGTTATAAAGGTAAGTATTTGAAGTTTCTTTTTGCCCCACCTATAGAGCTAGTGAAGTATTTCATCTCCTTTTGTATCATTTGATTGATTCTCTGATATGGATTTTGCATATTTTTAGATGTATCCACAAGGAAGAATGTCCCATCATTTCCGAGAAATGCGCGTAGGTGACCATCTGGCTGTAAAAGGACCAAAGGTATATTCTCTCTGTGTTTTAAGTGTCTTACAATGCTTAATGCTTCACTCCATCAATAGGATCTATTTTTCCGCACTGGTACCCAAACCCTGAAAGAAAAAAAATGTTATTTAGGTTCATGCAAAAGCTATGTCAATGTCAACAATATGAAAAGAAATACAGGATAAAATCAAGTTGAATTCTTTTCTATCACTTCTTTTCCCCTATTTTGGTTTCATGCTTATGCACGATGGTTATTTAGATAGTAGTTACATAACCTGAAGTGAAGGTTTGTATTGAAAATAGCTAAATCATTTGTAATCTTGAACGCCAACTACTTATATCTTCAAAATTAAATTTATGATCCTCTAAACTGGATGTACTGCTACATTTCTCTCTAAGATGAGAATATATTGAGAGAACACGGAGTGTAGTAATCTGCACACTAACCTGCAATATTTTATTGAAGACGTTTGCACATTTTGTTTTGTACATGATAGTTTCAGTAATCCATTCTGAGGTGTATTTGTATTAACATCAAACTACTCTTACTGAAATTAATCTAGATGCATTAGCCTCTGTAATGTCGTATGTTAAAAAATAAAAAATTCTATCAGGAGATGTTAAGCTTATCGAGCTCAATCCATAACCATGAATTTCAGTAATTGATTCTGAGATGCAGTGATATCATGCTTAAATTACTCAAGAGAAAACAGATCTCTACATATTAGCCTTTGTGATCTAGAGATGTTAAACTTATCAAATTCAATCTTCCACTATTCTTGCTTCCGATCTGTTTGCAATTTAGTGAGGGACTGTAACGCCCCAAATTTCCATCAATCTGGAGTGTTACGAAAATCTACTTTTCTTTTTGTTAAAAGCGGAACCAAACAAATTAAAGACATTCTTTATTTTTAACAATAAATATCAATTAAACACAATATCCGAGTTTCTAAAAATTTCAAACATACTCAAATGGTTAATTCACGAACGAGTCTTGACAATTAAATTTAAAAACATAAAAAAAAAAAAAAAAATACTAAATGCTTATTTGCCTTTTTCTTTGATCCGCTTGGCAGCCCGCATTAATATTCCGCCACAACTCCATTCGTTTCGGACAAACTTGTAATGAGTAGGAGTGAGTATATGGAAAAACTCAGTAGGACACGATTAATGGTGCAATCCCAAATAAAATATTAAATCATGCGTCAAAAATATCATACCGTCATATCATATCTTTAGAAATCGGTAAGAGCTCATAATATCATATTTTTGGTACCGGATGACCATTTCATATCATAATCATATCATATCATAACTTTCATAAGCATAATATTTATCAACATAAAGAAATAATTTAAATGAGACAAACCAGTCGCACCTCGAAATCCTACCTCGTCAGATGAACTAACTTTTCACAGAAATTATGAATGCACGTTTCATAACTCGTCCAAATCTTGAGTGCGTGAGACATAATAAAAACAGTCTGACTTGGCCCTCTATCTACGCGTGAAGAATTATTCTTGACTGCGTGCAAAAATAAAAGCAGCACATCCTCTCTCTCCCCCTCTCCCCTAACGTGTGCACTGTGCGTGTGTTTTCACCTAATTTATGTATAATAAAAATCATATCCCAGTATCCCTAGTCTAACAGCATTTGGTGGGGGTGGGGGGGTAGGTTAAGAGTTGGAGACGTGTACTACAAGAATATGAATTGGGTTTGGGTATGGAAAAAGTCTCAATTCCAATATTCTATTCAATCAACAATTTCTTCTTCCCTATCAATCGATACGTGGCAACCTATCCTATTCATATTCCAAAATCAAAGCAAATAAATCATTTTAAATCAAAACCACCAAATCAAAACCACCACTTTTCCAACACCCCACACGTGACCACCCCTAACAATTTAATATTTTATTTGAACCATAATCAAAATACTAACAACTTATATAACCTGTAATATTTTGATTTTAACTTATCCGAATTAATATTGTCTCGAGCTTAAAATGCATAATTAATTACGAGCTATCCAACGAGTATAATATTAACATACTTATTTTTGCTCTATTGAAATCTAATATTTGACTCAAATAAAATTGAATTATCACTTATATCACTTTAGTCCCTAACTTTCCAAAATGTAGCATATAGTACAAATAAAATTTTCTACCCAATCTCGCGCCAAAGTCGTTATCATATCTTACGTACTGTCCGCTTGGGGAGAGCCTATGCACACCTTACTCACGGCTTTCGACACGTTCTCCAGGATTCGAACCCAAGACCTCCATCATATGAGAGACTTAAGTTGAATCCTAATACCAATTGGACAACCTAAAGCGGACAATATGCAAGATATGATAACGACTCTGACGCGAGGTCGGGTCGTTACAGGGATCATTTATTCGCTCCCAAATTGATAGCTTCGTGCATTCTGCTAATTGAGCGGGAGCATGTTTGGCTACTTTTGAAAATAAGTAAAAGGTACTTTTAAGTAACTTCTTGTTTACAAACATGTGTTAATTTTTTTCTTACCTTTCAAAATACGTAACTTACTTCCTCCTTGCTTTAGTAGCTGCTGTAATTAATTCAGTATATACTTAGTTAATCATGCTATTTATTTTTTATTTTTTAAGTAAATTGCATTACCTTGGATAAATTTTTTTATGCCCGACTGGTACAAAATTTCTACTGCTTGAAAGCTGCTCTTATACGTTAACTTTTTTGTACTAGGGTCGCTTTAAGTATCAACCTGGCCAAGTGAGAGCATTTGGAATGCTTGCTGGAGGCTCTGGCATTACGCCAATGTTCCAGGTATACATTAAAGAATATCTTTAATACTTCTTTCTCATCAATTTCTTGATGATTCATCTTTACTCTTAGGAAGAAGCGATGAATTGAGTCAATCAAAAGGCTTTTTTACGTCAACATATCTCATTGTGTCCTTTTTGTTTTGTATTAGGTTGCTAGAGCTATTCTTGAAAGCCCAATTGACAAAACAATGGTGCATCTGATATACGCTAATGTTACATTTGAAGACATTCTTCTAAAGGTAATTTCTAATCTCACTTCGTCTACATATTCCTTTGAAGGCTGTACTTCTGCAAATTTCACTGTTAATGGAAGGTAGAAAGTAAACTAGACCCAGAATTAGTCTATTACTTGAGAGGGATATAAAGGAATATGCCAAAAATATCCTGGGATTCAATAGGATTTCCTAAGTATCTACTCAAAACTGGCAGAATACTGTAATTTCAGTGGGGACTGGGCATTCAGATTTCCTTACTGAAACTTATACAGTTGGACATCGAAGAATACTACTTGAAATTTGATGTATTTCAAAGGTAATGTTTTTCCTCTGGAGGAAAAAAAAACACTGTTGTTCTATTGCTGGTTAATTTTTTCACAGAATCTTGCAGGAAAGATGCCTGGTTGCTTAACTGACTTAATATTAGATTTAGCGATCAATTTATCATATATAATGGTAGTAAGAACGACGATGCTTGAAGATTTTTAAACTTTTCGGTGATTATGATTTGTTGTATTTACGTTTGATTGCAGGAAGAATTGGATAGCCTTGCTACTAATTACCCTGGTCAATTTAAGATTTACTATGTACTGAATCAGGTTAGTTCTTTTTTATCTTTGTTTAACTTAACGTGGTGTATATTTCACATATATTTATTTGGTCTAGATTTAAGCATTCAGGGTAAATGGGTAGTTGTATCAGCCATACTTGTCAATGTTTCATTTACTTGAATTATGTTATTCTTCTTTTTCTTTTAAATGAGGAAATCTGAAGCAAATACTCTGTGGCTACGATAAGTTCTGCTTTTCTTTCAAAAGAGTTAATATAACCTAACCCCGAATTTATTGGGAATAAGGCTTAATTTGATCTAGTTGTAGAAAGGAAAGTTAAAGCCAAAAAAACTCAGGTCCAAACTGTCTTTATAGAGGATGATTTTTAGTAGCAATGGGGGAAAACTGTGAAAGGTTGATAGGGAAAAAATCTCGAAAAAATGAATGATAATATGTAAAATACGTAGGAACTAATTGACAATGCATTTCAGTTCTGGACTAGTTCTATTGTGTATGCATTGGAAAGAATAGCAGGGGTTGTGCATTGGATGATATACAGCTGAATTATGAGATACCCTATAGATTTATTAGAGTAAGAGCACCTCCAAGAGATTGTGTATTTTTAAAGAGCATCTTCAAATTTAGAGAGTAAAATTTTTTATACACTCCAACAATGTTCTCTATTTTGGCTTATCATTTTGCTTTTTTCAAGAAACATTTATGGATTTCTCATCATCTTTTATTTAACATATATTGATTTATTATTTATTGATTTCTCCTCATCT
This sequence comes from Fraxinus americana, assembly GCA_035079005.1. NCBI lineage: Eukaryota > Viridiplantae > Streptophyta > Magnoliopsida > Lamiales > Oleaceae > Fraxinus > Fraxinus americana. The sequence continues at coordinate 1,759,008 of CM068717.1, read as the reverse complement.
TTTATTTCAATGGCCAATCAATTCAAATAATATTTTTAAACATTGACTCTATACAATAAAGAGCATTTTATATTTAAAGAGCCTTTTAAAGATGCTCTATTGTTATTCATTAGCACTGTTTACCCATAAGCAGTGATGTAGATTTAATTGATTTGTCATCTTAAATCCTACATTTAAGAGATAACAAATCAATTAAAGCCATCTAAAAGGGGCATGTCATTGCTTATGGGTAAGCAATGCTGATAGAAAGCATTATTCGATTTTGCGTTAAAATTGGTAAATTTGACATGCATAAAAATGATAGAGGGTTCATTTTCTATTTCGTATTAATAGAGCATTTGATTTGCCTAGTATTGAATTGAGGGAAAAACTTGAATATTCTATGGAGCAATCATTACAAACAGCCTCATGAGTTTGTAGCATTAAAAATGGTAAATTTTGACATACATGAAAATGATGGATGGTTTATTTTATATTTCGTATTAGTCGGGCATTTGATTTGCCTAGCATAAAATTAATGGAAAAACTTAAATATTCTCTGGTGTGATCAATACAAACGGCCTCATGATGTAGATAAGTTTGTAGCTGCTTTAAAGAACTGATGTTTGATAAAATCACGCATTTACTTATCTTGTGCCTTCTTAAACTATTTTATCGTTTCAGGATTAAGATTCTTATTGCGTTATAAGATGGTAACAAGGCATTGACATAATTATGTTTGTAATTACGCTTAACAAGTTTCATTACCTTAATAATCCTCGTTTGTTGTCTAATTCTGCATAGCCTCCTGAGGTGTGGAATGGTGGTGTCGGGTTCGTATCCAAGGAAATGATTCAAGCTCACTGCCCTGCACCAGCATCTGATATTCAGGTTACGGATTCTACGCCATTGCAATCCTTTGCTTGTTATGAGCGTTATCACAATCTCCATTTTACTTTTCTCGTGTTCATTAGTATCAAAAACGATGTAAAAACACGACAAACTGATCAACATTTTCATTTTCTGCAGATACTGAGATGTGGGCCACCTCCTATGAACAAGGCCATGGCTGCTCATTTAGAAGCTCTTGGATATACCTCGGAGATGCAATTCCAATTTTAATCCTCGCTCTAGATTTTTCTTTTTTTCCCTTTATTTGGTCCTGACTTCATCTCATTCTTGGAGAAATTATCTTCATGTTTTAGTATCGGGAAATTTTCAATATAATTCCCTCGCAAATAAATTATAAACCGCATTTCTTTTAATTAAATAACAGATTTTCCCTGAGCTTGCTAGCGTACAATTGGTAGCATTATTCTCTTAGTACATGCCTCCAATGTTCCATATGAAGGAGAAAGCTCGAGCCAAGTTTATATATATAGTGATGAAGCAGAAAAATAAAACTCCAATTTTAGTTATAATTGTGTATTGGTGATGCTCGTTGGAGACTTTCTGGGAGAGCTAAAATGCATTGATACTAGGTATGAAATTGGACTCTTTATGGGTACAAGTATGGTAGCTCTTGTACCCTGGTCTGTTGAGGCACATCCCGTCATTTTCTTCGGCGGGGCGGGGACCCTCAAGATTGGGGTTCAACCTTTTAAAAATGCATTGATACTAAAAATCTGTCAAAGCTAAAATCTTTTCTATATGCTGATTACACAAAAAGGCGCAAAAAGATCACAAAGCCTATGCAAAAAGGTCCGTCCGTTGAATGAATTGTATTTTCTGACAAGCTTATACTCTGTGGGTGCATTAGCCTCTGCTGGCTTACTTTTGGACGAAATTGTGAGTTCAATAGTTGGACTTTTCTCCTCGGTTGGTTCAGCATTTTCAATTTCTATAGAATCCTTTGAATCACTCGAAGTTTTATTTTGCTTACCCTTCTCAGGAGCTTTTCTGTGTAATCGTACATTCCTTGACAAGTTTACCTGTACGTTGCTTCGTGTTCCGCTTCTCTGGGTTCGGATATGAAAATAATGCACGATGGCTCAACTGGAGTTGCCCTTTCTCATTGATCTGAAGCACATTGTCATGGACCTAGAGAACTCCCCTACCCATGTGGCATGGCAAGATAGCTTATTGCGGGTTTATTGCTAAATTTCTCGGAAGTGCACTGACGATGTCCCTTTAACAGGTTTGGATGGCATGCTTTCTATCCCTATGTTGTGCTTATGTTGCATATCTAAGCTTGCCGGTCGCATGTGTGGGGCAGGCTGCCTTGGGGGGGTCCCTGGAACCTCAAGGGCCGAACGGGAGGTCCGTTACAAGTGGTATCAGAGCCGGTCCGCTCCGAATGTTGCGTTGTTGGTTATCCAAGGCCAGCAACGTACATTCCTGTGGAGAAGATCTTGCGGCCTCCAACATGAGACAAAGCGGTCGGTAAGTGGAAAGCGAGGATGGAAAGCTTCGAGGATGATGGATGTTAGGAGGCATCCAGTAAGCGATTTTGCCTACTGCGTGAATGTTGCTTTGCATGAGCTTTGATCGAGGCATTGCGGTAGAAACTGGTTATAGTGGGGGCATTTGTGATTGTACTTCGACATGCATGTGATGCAGCGGCCAGGGGAGCCGTCCACTGAGGAACTAATGCCAGGGGCATAGGGTGAAGGTGGTGTCGAAGGCGACATGTACGAGGGGTACTGCGGGAAGAGGTGCAAGGGCACTGTGGACGCCCGTACATCTAGGGGGAAGATGTCGCTGCTGCAGAGAAAATTTTGAACCCACTAACTTGAAGGGAGGATGCAATGCATGAAGACGCGAAGCACATGTCCGCTACGAGGACGTTAGCGGATTGAGTGGGGGAGTATGTCACGGACCTAGAGAACTCCCCTGCCCATGTGGCATGGCAAGATAGCTTATTGCGGGTTTATTGCTATATTTCTCGGAAGTGCACTGACGATGTCCCTTTAACAGGTTTGGATGTCATGCTTTCTATCCCTATGTTGTGCTTATGTTGCATATCTAAGCTTGTCGGCCGTATGTGTGGGGCAGGCTGCCTTGGGGGGTCCCTAGAACCTCAAGGGCCGAACGGGAGGTCCGTTACAACATGCTTATGTTATCGACATTAGTTTTGTATAAATAAGGGTTACACGAATAGAATCTTGAATGGTAGGATATTACAGACAAATAAAACAATTGATGAAAAGTCCACGGTGAAACTGAAACTGAAACAAATCTATAAAAAGTCCACGAAGTTCGGAAGTCTATAAAAAGTCTTCAAAAGTTCCAATTGAATACACCCCTAAATTTAAAATATAAACTGAGATAAATGAAAAAAGTTTTAGTCTAAGTAGTTGATTTAATCCATGTTTATAAAAATATAAGTTAGTCCCTATTTGACCCCATTCAAATTTTTTTTTTTTTTGCAAACTCATTTACATCCACACATTTTATAATAAATTATTTTACCCTTGTTTGAGCTTGGCTAATAGTGAATTTTTGAGTATAGGACTGATGGAGAATGTGTTATTAAGAAATAAGGAAAAATTTTAGGTTTACTTGTAATAATATTTTATCGAAAAATATATGATTGAAAAGAATATAGAGAAAAATATATTTTTGATATAATGGGAATCAAACATACTCTGTACGTAACTCAAATTTTTTTCTACCTTTTAACATCACATTCTTCGTCAAATTATTATTCTAGAAGTCATTTTAAAAAAAAATTATTTTAATGATTGTCAAATAATAGCTTGAATGCTTAATAATGTTTGTGATATAAAAAATTAGAAATTATTTTTTATTTTTTGAGATAATTTTTGAATGGGTTAATTTCACAAATGGTCATTGAAGTTACAGCAAAATAATAAAATGGTCACTGAAGTTACAAAATTGCACTAACGTTCACTCAACTTACACTCACTTTCAAAAATGGTCACTGAGCAAAATTAAGGGAGTTATTTGTTCTAATTGAAAACTGAAATTAACAAAACAAGGCCCTTCAAAATTGGAGGGGCTGAAGTGCAATTTTCACTTGGATAAAACACCCAATCCCTTCCCTTCCCTTCCCTTCCCTTCCCTTTCCTCCTCGTCTCTGATCTCCCTCTCCCTCCCCGTCTCTGATCTCCCTCCTCAAAATCAACAACCACCAGCAGTCGTAGTAAGCCACATCATCGACGCCTATGTCCACCACCAATAGACAGCAAGAAGAAAAAAGTAGGGCAGTTTTGACGTCAAATGGCTAAAATTGGGTAGATTTTGATTCAAGAAATTGGAGAAAGTAATGGATCAATCGATTCAATTGAGGAGTTACCCAATATTGTATTGACCTGCTGAAGGTTTTACTGGGTCCAATTTGTAGCAATAACATCACTTTGCCTGTCAATTGGAGGTGGATTTACTGAACTTATACGCCTGCGTAAGGGGCTGGAATTTGGGCCTGAAAATTTTGAATTGCTGCACTATTTGATGATATGAAACCATGGTTGGATGCGCCTTGGAGTGTAGAAGAGGTCGATATGTGTTGGGCGTGATGAGTGTGGTCGGAATAGTGGTTGTCGCCAAGTTTTTTGGCTGCGAACTGTGAGAATTTTGTGGCTATGGGGGTACATTTGGGGGCGGCGTGAGGTTGGGATTGTGGTTGGGATTTGTTGGGCGGGTGAGGCCAATACTGGTGGTGGTGATACTCGACGGTCTGAGGTGGAAGTCGACGGTGACGAAGATGGGAAGTTCTGTCGGTATTGGTTCATCTTTGATGTTCAGCCCCTCCAATTTTGAAGGGCTTTGTTTTGTTAATTTCAGTTTTCAATTAGAACAAATAAGTCCCTTAATTTTGCTTAGTGACCATTTTTGAAAGTGAGTGTAAATCGAGTGACCGTTAGTGCAATTTTGTAACTTCAATGACCATTTTGTTATTTTGCTGTAACTTCAGTGACCATTTCTGAAATTAACCCATTTTTGAATACACTAGCCAGAACCCCATCTTCGTTAAACGAAGAAACACCTTAAAATCATCGAACACTAATAATTGCTACAAAATCAATCGTTCTGTTTCAGAAATTAAACAGTAATCTTTCATTCTGAAAAGTAAGAAGAAAAAATGAATTGTGCTCTGAAAATCTCATCTTCTTCAATTTCTTCATTACCCAAAGTTTCCCCATCGATTTGTTATTCCCATAATGTTTCATGGATTTGGCCCAGACCAATTTACGGAAATCACCGTAATCTCACGGGTTCTCGCTCATTTTCTTCGCCACGGGTCAGTAATGAATCGTACATTTATTTTTCTGTTTATTATTCTTGTTCTTGCTAATTTTAATGGGCTTTTGGGTTTGGATTTGTCCAAATAGACATGTAAATTTTGTGTTGGGATTTTAATCTGTTTTAACTTTTAAGATTGTTGAATATGCTAAATGAAGCAGGTTGAGCTAGTGATTAGTATCTAAATGTACAAATAAAGGAAAATGAGAAAAAAAATGATAAAAGAAACAAGCATTGGTTGGTCTGAAAATCCTAAACAAAGATGGTGTCTTTCTTCTTTTCGTTCAAGCAGAAGCCGTATATAGATCGTATTCACATACAATATACATGAAGAATGGCAGTTACTGTTTCTTTTTTGATTATGTGATTTTAAGAAGCAAATGAATACATATATACAAATGATTTCTGTAGTAGATTATATAATTTGACATTATACTAACAAACAAAACTGAAGCTTTAATGTTGTTTTTGCGTTAAATTCATTTTATCATGCTATATTATAGTCATTGACTCATATTAACTTCTTTAAGATTTCTTTGAGGAGCATTAGGCACTTATTTGGAGAGTAGTGCTTGTCGATTAACTCTTTTTGGTTCACATAATTGAGCATCTATCAAGAATCGAGTCAATTGACAGTAGAGATGGCTTTATTTGTGTTTTAGATGAGATAATCAAGGTCTCCCTTAAACAATGGCATGTTTATGGAAAAATACCCTGACGGCTACCATAAAATACCCTGACGGCTACCATAAAATACCCTGACGGCTACCATAAAATAATGTCTACGTAGTTTTTCTTGATTTTAACACGCTGCTCATGCTATATTATCAGTGTCCAATTTAATATATGGGAAAATAATTACTATGTATAGTAATAGAGTCATCATTCATTGCGAACTCTTGCAAAAGAAAAGATAAATACATTTAATAATAACTATGATTTTTATTGTTAGAAGTAGATGCATTTGACTATGAGGTCCAAGTTTATGAAATTATTCTGCAAATAATGGAAATTAAATGCTCACGGCTGAATAGAAAAAAAATGTTCCTTTGTTTTAACCAGGAACACTAATGTAAAAAAATAAAAAAATTATAGCTGTTGAGTTGACGATAAGTTAATTATGCTAGAGTAAAAATTCCTTCTATAGTCATGCAAACTGTTTCCCTTTTTACTTGCATTCTAGATTAAAAATTTGGAACAAATTTAAATTGCTAAGAGGATATGCTATGATGTTGCAGGCTATGCCAAGTTCTGTTGGGGATGTTCATAGACGAAGCAGCATTGAATCACTTTTTTGTTATGATAAGCCTATTCCGGAGGAGATAATTGAAAAACCTATTGGGTTGTCGTTGGCCCTAATAAATGTTGGAGATAACCCCAGTTGCCCAAGTTGTCAAGCAAAAGGAGCTGTTCTTTGCACCACCTGCTCAGGTTCAGGCTTATATGTAGACTCTATCTTGGAGAGTCAAGGAATCATTGTCAAAGTACGGTGTCTAGGTAATGTTCTAATCCGATTTTGGGTTTTCTTTTTCGGTTATTTATTTTTCTGGATTCCCTTTATCGATAAAATGGATACAGGTACAGAAATCTCCATTATTGTTTGAATCTAGGTTTTGGCTAGCATTGTATTCGATATTCTTGTAAGGAACTCATATGAACAAAAGAAATGGTTGCTATTCATATATGTTTGACGAGTTTGGTGAATTAAGGTCACGTTTGATACGGAACACTTGACAACACTGGACAAGACACCAAAAACTACATCAACATCTTTTTGTTCTTTAATAGCGTTCAGTGTTGACGAATCCAGCGTACCAAACATGCCATAAATGTGCTTAAACTAATTGCTTGCTTGAGTAAGGTCTCAAGGAATGTGTAGTTAAAATGTAAATAAAAGTTGGTCTTATAGAATATGTGGTTAAAAATTATGTTTGCCCGCTTATAAGCTTGAAAAGTCTTTGCCAAACATGCACTAATTTATCATGTAACATTATATGGAAGATTTGATAGCGCTAGCACAGCACAGCAATTTGGCAATGTTACCAATGCCAGTTTCATCACAATCTCATTACTTAGGGAGAAACATATGTATAGGGATATAGCGTGTATTCCAATATGTCTGGAAGACTCAATATTCTCTATCCAAACAAAAATAGGTCTCAAGTTTGACCATCAGTAGATTCCAGAATTAAATCATGTTGTTCTTTCAAGGTGAAATGAACAAATGGAAATGAATATATCCTTCAAGATCATATCAATTATTCTAATCAGTCGGTCTTTTAACCGTATCAGTCTTTTGAACTATTCTTATATTTTCTTTGTTAGTAAAGATTAATCCGTCAAACTATTAATATCATATTCTCGGCAGCAACAAGTGACCCAATAGAGAGAAACTAACGCGGGAGAGAGAAAATAGAGTGAATAAGAACATTGAGGGGGAGATAAGCTTTTTACCTAAAACTCAAAACGACGAAGGATTACCAACACACAACAAAACGACATACAAAACATCTTGTGTTAGCTTTCTTATCCTTGTTTTATACCAGAAAATAATGACACAAACCAATCAAAGAAGACGTATAACGTATTTCATGCGTATTCTTATAAAAGATTGTAATGTGGTGGCAAGAATCTTGACATCTCGTGTTTTATCATGCAGGTTGCGGTGGAACTGGAAATACCATGTGTTCGGGATGTGGGGGTCGAGGACACCTTGGTCTTGCTTGATTAAAAGGTTTGCTTTCCTTCTAAAGATGGTAATGCTTCTCACAGCATTCTTGCATACAGTTCCAATATCCGGTTTTATCAAATCAATATGGGCATTTCGTAGAAGTTTGTACTGTGGTGGCAAGAATCTTGAGTCATCATGTTTCTGCCTTCAGGTTGCCAGGAGCTGGGAGTGATATGCGTTCGGGATGTGGGGGTCGAGAACATTGGTCTTGCTTGATAAAAATGTTTGCATCTCATTGAATTAAAATAGCCTTTCTGGGATGTAAAAAAATAAATATCAAATCACGTTTATTCAAGATATGCTGGTTGGATATTCTGTAATTTTTGTTAGTGTCATGTAATTGAATTGAAGCACATACTATAAAGTGCCTGTTAAATTTCGTTTTATTGAAGAATTTTGTCTTGACATGTTTCCTGTTTGTCACACTTTCTAGCTAGCTCATTGTTAGTGAATGTGTTTATTTTCTCTCAAAATTGGTTGATCAGTCACAAATCTATTCGAGCATGTTTCTGTATTATCAAGTACGTTTTCTTAATCATATTAAGGTTACGATATTAAACGGTTCTAACATCGAAAAAGAAATAAAGCTACGCAGGCTCCTTTCATCAAACTATGAAAATGCGAACCTTCCCACCCACCTACCCCACGCGTCTAACGGTCACTTATTCAAACATCCATATTTAAGTATCTCACCAACCTTCTCAAGACATGGGCAATGGACTTCAAACGGTCACTTTTGCTACAAATAAGGTTAAAAATTTAATACTCTTTACTAACTTTTTGGTCTCCCTGTCTTAAGGCTCATTGTTCAGTTGAATCCAAAGATAGATATTTAATTCTATGAATCTCACTTTTACATAATCAAAGGACCAATTAATTGCACACTAGAAAAGCGCATTAAATTCCAGTCAAAATTCAACATTTTTGTCATCCCCAAAAGTAAATATGACAGCACAAACTAAAAACTAGTTTAAAAAATTTGATCGGACAGCGGCGGCAGCCTTCGGAAAAAGTTCATAGGGACAGAGGGCATGTCGCCACGGAATCTGGGGTGACGGAGGTAGTGGAACCCTAACCCTAAAACAAATACCTTGAAGGGGACGACATAAAACAATAAGGAAGCAAATAAGCAAAACACAACAAATATGCCGGTAGCTCTAGGGTCTCTCCAATTGAACAATGCCTCCAATCGTTCACCTTGAGCGGCAACATCGCCCAAGAGTGTTTGGGCACGTCCTGCTAGAGCACGTAACCGATCATAGCGGATGCGCACTTGGTCCGTTGCTCGTGTGGTTGGAAATCCGTCGAATTCTTCATCTAGCTCATCGGGACTTGCGCTATCAACATGAGATAATCTAGGGTCCAGTGTGATCCTAACACGTTGACGATGACGAAATCTCAATGCTATGAGTAGGAAGGCATACATGAAAATTGTTGGCAACACAAGATGTGGGCACAATACAATGGCTGCCAACAAGATATGGACCAAAATTGTTGTTGGTGGGTGCACCCATGTTTGAATCCCATTGAGCCAACGGGCAATTGTAGCTGCTTTTGACAAGCAACCCACAACCCGAAACCAGTTGGCCTTGCTCCGTCTCATGCTCCACATGTGCGTATCTGAGTCCAACATGAATTGGACCACTTCTTGGCCCAAAGCTGGTTCCGATCGAGCTAACCTTGCCGTCACAATTCTCATAGCAGTGTGCCTAAGGATGTCTTGTTGGGCAGCACCAAATGGTTTCACATAATGCATCCTTGGCAACACTGGATTGGCATATGCTTGAATAAGACTAATCCATGATGAGCACGAAAACCTCAAAGCAATCTCAATTTCTCCCATTTTCCTCGCCCCGCTAGGAAGCAACACCATAAGAGAATACGTACCAACATACACTCGATTAGTGTCAAGAGTCGAGAGGCGTACACGCAACTTCCCAAGCCTCACATCCTTCTTCAACCCCGCTTCATCATGCTTGTACCTTCCATTATCAAACACTCCTATAGTCAATACTGTGCAAGGATCATACACGTCCCATGTGTATTGTTCATTCCACCGTGGATTAAACCGGTCAAGAATTGTTCGAGTGCGAACCCACTTCGGTCCATATTTAGCCACAACGTATGCATCTGTTGTCCCACGTGTACCATCCTTCGTCTTGACCGGAAGCAGATTAGCAGCCCCTCTAATGCCCACTTCAAGCAACCCAATAGCTGGCTTGGACAATTGCTTGGCAGTAGCCCTAACATCGCTGGTCACATGAGCTGCCTCATCTATCACGTGATACCCTCCTTCCAAACACACCCGCACGTGTATTCTTCCACCATAGGATTTAGTATTTTGATCACCACCAGTTAAATTAAACCACCTTGATCTCGGCTCTGATTTGTCCTCGGTTCGCTTGTCTATTGTAGCCATCTGCACCTTAGCACACCCAATTGCTTGCCCATTTGTCACATCCTCCACTGTAATTATCAAAAAGGGCTCAAACGGCTCGGCTGCCACGAATACAAGGTCTTCATTCCACGTAGGACTGGACGAGATAGTAGAAGAGCCAACACAAATTCGGCTCGTTTTGAATAGCTGCGCGCCAAGCTGGGCTTTCACAAAAAGCTCAGGATTCCGAACCTTAGGTTCGTTTGTACCCGAACCTGAAGCTAGCTGTAAATCCTGGGCTTGGATGACCGTTAGTCTCAAATACCACAGCTTCGGAGACAAGTACACCTTGGCTCGGGTTTCCGGTATCAACCCACCAGAATCTGACTGCCAAGCGTCCTGAAAAGCCTCGTCAGCCTGAGTACCAACCCACACAGACAGCATGACGTCATATCCAGGCGAGTCCTGGTTTTGCTCCGCCTCTAAACTGTACCACTGCGGTGCCAATGGGCTGTCCGGCGGCACTCTTTTGGGAACTTCCTGCAAATCGAACGACACGGTTCCGATACAACTTTCTGAAAGTCCGTTGTTGTTTTCATTTTCTGGGATCTTTTTCTCAATCCAAACTGAGACTTCAAGGGAGGTTGAATTTAATCCTTCTTTATCAAATGCAAAAACTTGATCCCAATCTTTATTAGCAGCATGTGATTTGGTCTTGACGCTATGTGTGCCGATCACGAGCTTAGAATAAACTGAAGAATCTGCCTCTGGATTTGAGATTTTCGCTTTGGCTACACGAACATATAGAAATGGCATCTGATCCACCAAATCAAAAGCCATTCGCCGGTCCGAATTGGAGATTTTCTGGAACAGTTTTGATTCAATATCAATATTCTTCAAATTTTCTGCAACAATGGACTTTTCTGCTTTCTGGGAGTTTTTCTGCTGAACTAATGGTGGATTTTCTACTTCCGACACTGCCGGAGGTGGTGGTGGAGCCACCGCCGTATCTGGTTCTGGAATCTCCAGCGGTTTTTCTTCTTTTTTCGACTCTTCGGAAGCGAGTCTTTTCTCTTCTTCCTTTTTCTCCTCCGTCTTTTCCTCTTCCTTTTTCTCCCCCTCGGCCGGTGGTGGAGCGGCAGCAGACTTCTCCGCAGCCGATTCCTCCGCAGGTGGCGGCTCCTCATCTACATACCACACTTTAAGCCCAATCTCCCCCTTAATCTGCGAGAAAACACTTCTCTTCTCCAATGGATAATAAATCAAAGGCACTTCTTCACCAGATTTCACAAAAGTGCTTCCAGCAACCTTCACTTTTCCAAGAAAAGTGCTTCTCTTGACACTCTTTTTAACATTGTACACGTTGAGCTCCAACATTTCCGACGCCATCGATTCAACATCATGTACCAAGAATTCGAGCTTCTCGCCCCATTGAGGGTTAAGATCCCTGAAAATTGTCTTGGTACGTCGGCGTTGGCCGTCGAAATCCACGATCACATATGCACTGGCCGTGCCTTGGCCGTCTTTGGGCATCAGATTCTTGGCGTCGCACACTTCCACAGTTAATTTTCTGCTTGCCATTGGTTCTGATTTCTTGCTTAATTTCTTGAAATAAGAAAAACAAATAGAATTAAAGAATAGCGAGTTGCTTTTTCTGTCCAAACTCAGAAGATGAAGAACAAAGAAGAGTGAGATGTTTAGAGAGAGTGTGGGGTCGTGGTGCTATTTATAAGGGTGAGAACGAAGAGGAGCGCATCCACCCCCATCCCAATCCCTCCCATTGTAGTGGGGGTGGTGGCGATGGGCAAATCAAAGGTACACGTAAGACGTAGGTAGGCCACGTGGTGGTTCAGGATTTGTACTGGATAGATACCGACGAATCAATTTGTATCATGAATTAAGCTCCTTTGCCAGATGAAATTTGCCCACCTGGTTGACCTACACTCACATTCGAGTGGGACCCGTGCCGACCCCACATGAATAAAAAATGCAAAAACATACCCCCCACCCACCCCTATTGTGTGTGTATGTCAACTAGGGTGTCAAAAAAATTCTGGCACCCTAGCTTGATTGTTGTATCATTGTATGGGTGTTAGAGCTTCGGCTGCGGAGGGATGAATAATGCAATTTATCATCATAATAGAAAATGTCGTGATAATCATCATCTCTTACATTTTTTAATCTGTCTCCTCGTTCTCATCTCTCTCGTAAAAATTGAATTGTTCAATTTCATTATTTTACATTGATCATCACATTATCAATATTTTATAAATAGGATTACTTTATAAGAATAGACCAATGTGCTTAGTGGCTTGGTTAATTTTCTCCGTGAAATGACATGGTCTTGCTAGCAAATACAAGAGTGCCATTGGTAGTTGGGAATTATTCATACCTTATGGAATAGGTGTCCCATCAGTCATGATAAACGGGTGGTCAAAAATACAAATTTCGTGTTGGCCATCACCAATCGACATGGAAAAGTATTACATATTCGGCATATTGAATTGAATCAACACACATTTAGTCCCTGTTTGGTACACATTAAAATTTTCATTCTTATTTTCAACCACACAGGTACTAAATGTGTGTTGATTCAATTCAACATGCCGAATATGTAATACTTTTCCATGTCGATTGGTGATGGCCAACACGAAATTTGTATCTTTGACCACCCGTTTATCATGACTGATGGGACACCTATTTCATACCCGACACTCCCCCCAATAGGGGGACGCCACATGTGCATTAGGGACACCATTATGTGTACAACAATGTACATGTAGCATATCCCCATAATTAATAATAGAAATGAAGTGATGATGCACAAGATTCTAGAAATGTGGTGAAATATAAATCAGCGACTTATTTGAGTAACAATAATTTTAAATGTACATTCATTCCTTACATCAACTTTGACATTTCATTTGTTTTTAAAAAATTGTGGATGGACAAAGAGTTTTTTTTTTTTTAAAGTGTCTAAAATTTGATGTCAGTGTAAACAATGACGTAGAAGATGATGTAAATATAACATGATGATTTGAGTAATGTGGATGAACGAAAGAAAATACGTCTACTGTGTAATTTGATAATGCCTACTACTTTTCAATATTATTTCCACTTTCAGTTTTGTACGTGCGATCTTACTAAAAGTGACATGACGTTTTTACGAAGTAAACTTTTTATTGTACAAAAAATGAATGATAAATAGTAAATGCCTAGGTAATTCACCAACAAGGTAAAAACCGCCATTTCTAGTAAATAAGAAATAGGCAAAGGTCAGTGTTCACACGTGAATGAGCTAGATCATGAAATTTAACTTGTAGCTTGGTATCTTCTTTGGAAAGGCAAAAATGGTCGGCCACCTGCGATTCTCTGCAAATATGAACGTTACTTTGTCTGTGCTGTTTAACATAGTATTTTGCTCTAACAAATATTATGCCTCATTTGGCAAAACTATTAATTAATTTACAAATAGATGTTTATTTATGCGTGGGTTTTTATATATATTCAAGAAGTTTATATTTGTACGAAATTTAACCCAATTGATAATATATACCAAGATTTGATTTTTATGAATTATATTCTATCTTTAACTTTTCGTATGAATTTCATAATCTCGAACTATGTAATCCACCTGGGATGCAGATCATAAACGTAAAATTTTGCCATCTCTTCGGAGTGTTACCATTATATTTTCAAAACCCTAAAATTTAATTACAAAAATTTGCATATCAAAATTATTGTCTTATTGAAGCCATTTCTTTTGTAATTCCAGTAGGGAATCATTCTCGATGGATACTCCCACCAGACAATTGACGAGGTTTGTTAAAAGGATAAAGCTGTGAGTACAGGCAAAATTTTACAGGATTTGACACAGGATTTTGAAATTGTCTCACATGGGGATGAGCCCCATGTGAATAAAAAATTGGCAAAACCTCTCCCCCCCCTCCATTGTGTGTTCTCTAGCAGTACAGGAATTTTGAATTCCTGTACTTCGAGCACGGTCCTTGTTAAAAAGGTAGGATCGCCATTATTTTGCAACAAAGGATATGTCACTCCTCTACCATCCTGAATTTACTCACTTATTGTCTTTCTCAAATTTTTTTTAGCAATGGTCTATGTTACTTATGTTATATAATTGTGTTGTTCAAATATTGATAAATGAGAAATTAATCAACTATAGTTGAAAAGAAATTAAAAATTGAAAAGGAAGTGGGCAGTTTTTCTTAAAAAAAACTATTGGACAATTTTTTTTTGGTACCTTTTCATCCTCTTTTATCATCTTTTTGTGAAAAGTTGGCACCCATACGAAAGTGTATGAAGGAATTCTATAAATAAGAATAGAATTCATGGATTAAAATAAAAATTCTCATTTATATACTTTGAAATAATCATTCCAAACTCTCTCAAAATTATACTTAGAATTTCTTTTCATTACATTTTTTAAAATTTATTTAATTATTTTTTGGGGGAATGAGGGCAATTTGGTTATTTTACCTTAACAGCCTTTTAGACTCAAACCGCAAGTGAGGACCTTGGTCGTTGTTTATAAAAGGTTTGAGGGTATAACTGTCAAAAAACAAAGATTAAGGATAGACGTGCTTAAGAGAATAAACTTTAGGGACGGTAGCTTAAATTTGTTAAAACTTAGGATCTATTACTTTCTTTTATAACTGACTTGCCGTCATTGTAAAGAAGTTTTACACAAACGGTTTACTGTTTATCCCAGTGCAGTTTTCAGTTTACTGCTGTTAGTTGCTATGCCGTTAATTTCTAGAGCTTAAACCCTAATTCGCGCGCTACAGAGACATATCTACACACAAATCGGGAGCTTCTCCGTGGCACATGTATGAATCCTCTTTGTGATTTTGATTCACCGCAGGTCCGCAGCTTCAATTCAAGCCTTGAGTGATTGTCTTCTAAGGTAAATTGCATAATTTTATTATTATACCACTGAATGGATGTTAGTGAACGTGTTGAATTCTGGGTTTCTGGGTTCAATAATTTTTAAATAAGAGGGCTTTGATTTTTGATTGAATTTTATAATGGGTAATTACTCCACAATTTTTATTTCTTGCACCACATTTTAATTGCACATAAAATTTTTAATCTTTGTTCATTATATTACTTATGTCGTGATTTTCGCGTCATTCCTATCCTCAAACTTTTCATTAGCTAACACATTTTGTATTTGACAACAATTTTACATCCAAAAATTCGTTAAAATAGCATAAAACAACTTATTTTCCCATCATATATTTAAAAATAAATAAATAACGTATATTTAAAAAAATAAATAAAAAGTGCTAAGAAATATTTTTTTCCTCATTTCAAGACATGAAAACAAAATATTTTGATATAAATCATGATAAAGGGCGAGACATACTAATTAATGGAAGATAAGAATTCAGTAAAAAAAGTTAAGGAAATAATTACTATAATAAGCAAAGATTGAGGAGTTTAACTGCAATTAAAATGTGACGTATCAAATAAAAACTGTGGTGACAATATAACCACCATTTTATAATTGATCTAGAAATTTTAATCTGATTGCAGGCTCTTCAAGTATGGTGTGGTGCAGTAACTGTGCCAAAAATATAAGCCGTCCAGACTACGTGGAGGGCAAAATGTGAGGTTCTTCAAGTTTAACCGATTCTATTCTTGTGCATAACACTAGAAAAGATGCAGCTTTGCTTGGCAGCATCTCACTTGATACTGCTGAGAAAGCCACAAAATAAGCGTTTTAGCTTTGTCTTTGTGCTTTTAAGCTAATCCAAACATGCTTGTATATGGTGCTATATTTTGAGTTTTCGCGCCTTATGGTTAAAGAGGTTCCCTTTAGATTATGTATATTCAATGACGTAGGAGAACTATGTGCAATTAAAAGAGAGTTATGAACTGTGGATTAGTCTATTTTTTTATGCAAATTTCTTTGTCTTGTGTGATCCAGATGCTGTTCACTTTGCGGGAGAGTTCTTGATGAGGACAACTTCTCAAATGAGCCCACATTTGTTAAAAACGCAGGGGGACAGGTTAGAGCCTGCTTTATAATGTTTTTGGCATGGATAACTAGGTTTTGTATTCTGTGGGTAGAGCAGTGATTTGCTTATGGTCAGAAATATGATTGCTGATTACTCATTAAAAATTGTTCTGTTGTTTTCAAGTTTTTGTCAAAAAAACCTCCAAAGCCTGATTTAAATACTGCGAGGACTACGATAGTTCAAAACATTCTTGGTGATAAGGAATTTTCCTTTGACAGTTCATAGTTTTTTTTTTAATATTTTTCGTAGTTTGTTTACCTTGCCCCTGTTTGGTAGATATTTTTGTTATTGAGAGAATGTGTTGTTGGAAATGAATTTGGGGGAAAAAATGAATTTTAGAAAATGGAGACCAAAGAGGCTTTATATTTTTGGTTCTGTGATTGTTTTGGAACATTAGGTGACGTCTTCTTCTAGCTGTATCTCCTTCACTTTATTCCTTTTATCTTTTTAGGTCATAAATATGTATTTTAAGTTATGTGTTTTTGTTCTTGGTGGACACATTTAACGAAGAAACGAAAATCAAGAAACAGTTAGAGATGCATTTTCATTTGAGCTATAATGTTTATATTACTCCTGATGACTAATTTGAATTTTATTTCTAGAGTCAATTGGCAGGAAATTATGTGAAGACCATCCAAAGTGATTATTCACTTTCTCGTGAAAGGATACTGAACGAAGGTAGTTGTATGCTTCACTTACGGGAAACAATCTACTGTCTTATTAACGTTGTGTGTTACAATCTACCAAACATCATTTATAGCATAACATTTTCTTTGTCTAAAAGGGCACTTGTTTTTCATGCTGATTATCTACGCAGCTCTACTTCACCAAAGCATTTTGTAGCACATTTTATATAAATTTGGACTGCTATTGGCACTTTCAAAGTAACTCAATTGTGAAAACACACACTATTATTTTAAGACTGTTTTGACATTAATAGTAAGACATTATGTATGTGTGATGAACCTTGAATATTATGGTGTACAGTAGTAGCATTTTTTTTCCACTATATTCCCTGGTAATTTTAGCAATATCGACCTCATCCAATGTAGAACTATTTACTCATGTATTGGAGTAGTAGAAAAACATAAATGAAATAAATGTAAATGACTAGTAATTCTGGTAAGATAAATCACCAGTAAGCTGTCTGACTTGATTAGGAGCATGCTTAACTTCAACATCTTGAAGATCTGAAATGCTTTTATACAATCAATCATTATCTGGAAAAGGACATACTAATATCTGTGTAAGCTGATCACATGTATGGCTGTTAGATTTTGTCCATATGACCTCGGTTTTTGTATTTATGTTAGTTTCCTTGGTTATTTTCAGCGTATGATGGGATACAGAGTTTGATATACGCCCTGGGAATAGATGGCGGTGATTCTATAGCTCGGCCAGCTTTGGCCTTTTATAAGGTATGACTCCTTATATTGAAATTTGTCTTCTGAATTTTCTATTGATCAAAACAGTGATCTGTAAATTAATGTTGCTTTGCAGATAGCAGTTGAACGCAATTTCACAAGGGGGCGAAGAAAAGAGCAAGTGGAGGCTGCTTGTCTGTACATTGCATGTAGGTGAGGAATATGTTACACAAGTTTGATTCTATGTATGTTTAGACTTTAGAACCATAGTTTAATATACTACTGTTAATCGTGTCGATTATATGGTGTTCCATATTTGGAAATAAACTTTCTTAGTGAAAAAGGCACTAGATGTCTGGGTGTTGGCAACACTGTTGGATTTCATAACTTGGCCTTTTCTCCTTTCTATACGTGAACTTTATTGAACTTCAATACTTGTCTCATTAAGTATATGGTTTGGTCAGTAATTAGTTTAATGGTCATATAGATGTCTCGACACCTCTATTTTCTTGTTAGATGGATGACTGTCCCATTCTATCGCTAGTAAATACTAACTAGGATATATTCGAGGGGAATCAGACAAATGCATGCCTTGAGAAAGCAATGATAGAATGATAAATGTTTGTAATTAAAGTTTTAAATTAGTTTTTTGTCAATAGGTAATAACTTATGTAGGTCATTGTCTTTAGCTTTTCAAATGGACCATTCGGTGGAACACTTTGCCGAGTCACAACCATTTTACACATTTCAGATTTCTTTGTCGAAGGCATATTTAGCTACTCTTTTAAATGAATTTGTGTTATTGGCCTTTCAAGGATATGCTGCTTGATAAGCTCAAAAATATCTTTGTATTTATAAATGCAATGAATACTATTGGGTTGATAAGTAAGAATATTATCCTGCTGTCCTCTGTCTTTTGATTGGTGGCAGTCATCAGATTCTGCATCTGCAACTTTGATTTTTATCTAATTACCTTGATATAGGATAATTATCTTTGATATTTGAGGGTGATAATCACAAATTATGAAGTGATGATGTGCATAGTCATTAAATAACAAAATCACTAATTGCTGTATTCTTAGAATGCTACGACTGTGTTTTTGTATCCTTTATATGTATATCTTATTTTTCACTTGTTAATAATCCCCTGCATTAGATATAGTTTTTAGGTGTTTAGATGCTGAATATGCATGTAACTGTGCTATATGACGTATTTTCTAGAAGTTAAACAATCTGATGCTCTCTCTTCCTTCAGATAATGCTCAAAAAGATTCTATATATGAATTTTGCTTTCCGAACTCTTCCAAGATTTAGGATGTTCATTTTGCTGAGATCTTATCCACAATCTTGTACCTTAGTTGCAGAGTGAAAGGAGAGAGACTAGGAGTGAGAGCAAGAGCAAGAGCAATGTTAAAAATTACTCAAGAACAGAGAGGCCTTAAGAGTGTCATTAAAAAAAAAAAAAAACGGAAATCTTTATACATGGATGTCCAATATCTTGGTGAGCAGTCAGGTTTTATATCAGCCCATATATCTTTTCACTTCACTTACATACACTCATCTAACAGTGGAAAGAAAGGAGTGAATGGAAACACGAAAAAATCTATTAAAAAATTCGTAAAAGCCATATAACCAGCCCATATCCTTGTTTGCCTTTTTCTGCGGCTCATCTCCTCCTTATGCCATAAGCATTGGAGCATAACCTTGGAGCGGCACTTGCATATATTACCAGTTCACAATCTGGATTGCTGGAGGTTAGCCTCCACTGCCAACCTATGCGACTTAGTTTGCACACACGATCAGTTTTAACCAGCTGATTATATGATTGCTGGTTCACCTTGATTTTAATGTTAATAATTTTTATATAATTGCAATCTATTTAAAATACATGTTCTGTAATTGAAATGATTTTTAGTTTATAAGTACTGGCATATATTTGATCAACAATGATATTTTACTACTGCCAAACAAGGTTCTATTTATTTTTCGATTTTTTTGCAGGGAGAATAAAAAGCCATACCTTCTTATTGATTTTTCGGAACATCTGAGGATAAATGTGTACGTGAGATTTTCTTTTTGGACCTTCAGTAACAAATTGGGTGCTTTAAATTTTTTATCAGGCTTTAATAAGTGCTTTTCAAGGGTTATAAATATGTTTAAGGTGATGTTTACCTTGCCTCTCTTGGATTGATGGCAAAGTAAAATGAGACCTGCACGTAAAGCTAGTAGGTTTTTTTCAGCAGGGCTTATGTCTATTCCATTCTTGATACCATCGGGTAACAATCATCATTATCCATGTACGGACTGTGCACGTGCATTGGGCCTGGCGTGTGCATTCTACAACATCCACATATCTTCTTAGAACAACGTACCTTGTGGTTTCACTTTGGTCAGCACAAAAATCGATATTTTTCTTTCATTTTTTGGGTACATTGGAAAAGATCATTGATAAAGCAAATGTAGTTCAACAAGGTTGGTTTTTGTCCAGCTCGATGAAAAAAAAAGTGTATTAACATTTTCTTTCGCATGTAGAATTTCCATTAATTTAGCATATGGAAGTAGATGAAGAGTCTAAATTGAAATAAAAATGAAAGCTGATTGACTAAAGTGGAACAAGACTTTAAATTGGGTGCCGAAAAGTGTTTAAACCCGTGGATAATCTGTGAAGGATGTAGAATATGGACACAATTGCTAGAAATGTTTGGGTAGATTTAAAACGAAAATAAAGGTAAAACACATTTGAATCCCAATTTAGGGGAATTATAGGAATCTAAGGAAATAAAGTTTTAGAGAAGATTGGGGGTTGGCATAAAAATCGATATTTTTCTTTAATTTTTTGGGTACATTGGGAAAGAGCATTGATAAAGCAAACGTAGTCCAACAAGGTTGGTTTTTGCCCAGCTATTAACATTTTCTTTCCCATGTAGAATTTCCATTAATTTAGCATATGGAAGGAGATGAAGAGTCTAAATTGAAATAAAAATGAAAGCTGATTGACTAAAGTGGAACAACACTTTAAGTTGGGTGCCTAACAGTGTTTAAACCCGTGGATAATCTGTGAAGGATGTACAATATGGACACAATTGCTAGAAACGTTTGCATTGATTTAAAACAAAAATAAAGGTAAAACGCATTTGAATCCCAATTTAGGGGAATTATAGGAATCAAAGGAAATAAAGTTTTAAAGAAGATTGAAACCATTGTACCATTTAGGTGGGTTTGATTGCATCTAGGCCATAGATGAGAGCGGTGATTAAAGTTTACCAACTTTTTGAAATGCTGTCAAATTTAGCAAGTTTCATGGGGTTATGAAAATTTATTGTGTTTTATCTTTTTTGTGTCGTTCACAGTTATGTGCTAGGTGCAGTATTTTTGCAGCTTTGCAAACTTTTAAGCCTCGAAGAGCATCCAGTTGTTCAAAAACCTGTCGATCCTAGCCTTTTCATTCATAGATTTACTGATCGTAAGTAAATGTTCTGATCCTGTTTACTGTATTAGTTTGTGAACTCTTTTGTCTTAATTATTTGTCCATCCTTTTGATTTAGGGTACAATTGAATTGACATCTATAATAAAAGTTGATCCGTACTCAACTCTGGAAAGATTGTTAATTTATGTACCCTATATGGTACTCCATCAAAGACAAACATGCAACTTAAAAGATGCATTTTCCAATATAAAAACTGTCTCAGATTGTCCATTAAGTTAAATTCCAAAATGCGTTGGAACTCAAAGTTTCATCTATTAGACGTGGACCATATATTTCATTTAAATGCCCCCTCACGTGCAGGTAGGGTTCATATTCTTCCAATCAAAGCGTATTAAATAGTTGGCGACGAGACTTGAACCCATAACCTTTGCCTCTATGATGTCATGTAGAACCAATCTAAAAGCTCAAAGTAATTAGAGATGACCATATATTTATCATTTAAATCTTGTCTTCAAGGCACTCCTCGAGCAGGGTTCATTTTTTCCCACAGAAGCTTTACATGCACAACTTTCATTAAAGGGAGACGGCGAGACTTGATCCCAAGAACTTTGCATGTTTAGCTCCGATGCTGTGTTGAACCACTTGATTCTTGAACTAAAAGTTTAAGCTATTAGATAAGGCCACATATATGTCATTTAAATGTTGTATTCAACAAAATTGATTTCAAAACTTCCTAACTATCCACAACTTCCAAATATTAAATAATTAACATATTAGAAAATTCCCTTATGTGAAGGTTTGCTGATATAAAAAACTGCTTATTAAGAGTTGGACAAGTGGAGAATATTGGTGTGAACAAGAAAGTTTGGATATAACCAGATCTAAGCATTGGCCACGGAATCTCAAAAGGCGTGAAAACATATAAGAACTCTTGAATGCAAAATGGGAAGAGATGTAACTCCACTTTCTTCATTAGCAGAATTAGCCGTGTCTAAACATTAATAAAGATTTCGTTTGGCTTAAACATAATAACAGGTTGAATTTGAAATTGATGAAACCCAGACCTTTTGTTTATCAATTATGTCCTTAATCAATTAAGTTCTTTGGATTTCTTCTCTTTTGGTCCATCCACTCTTCTATGATGCCTTCTTCTATTCATAAATATCATAATTGTTCTGTGTATATTGCTTGTGTAATGAATATTCATTTAATTTACCCGTCACATGCAAATAAGCATTATTAGGAATCCTCCTCGTAGGTCTTTTTGGTGGAAGAAAACCAAATGTTTCAAAAACTGCACTTCACATTGTTGCTAGCATGAAGCGAGATTGGATGCAGGTTTGAAATTATGACTATAATTTGCAGTAGTCCTTGTTGTTATGATGCAAATATCTCGTCGTCTGGCACTAACCAGTACATTTCTTGCAGACTGGGAGAAAACCTAGTGGGTTATGTGGAGCTGCATTATACATATCGGCTCTCTCACATGGTCTCAAGTGTTCTAAGTCAGGCATTGTAAGTGAAGTTTGACATAAACTATATCAAAAGTAGACTGTTGACATGCTGATCCTGTCAATATTTTTTGCCCTTTTCAAAGTTTCTAAAACTATAAAGTGTTCTGCTATACGTACCTGGGGAATGATCTAGTCATTGATTATGAGATTTATTTGTTAATGTTGGAAACTTAATGTAGCTTGTATGTGTTGGTGGCAGCAAAATGCTCGGTGGTATATAAATGCCTCAGGAGCACCTTAGTTCCTTGCAAATTTCACGACAGTTTGTATGTTGGTTTCATATTTGTCCATTAAAACTTGAGGCATTTTGTAGACATATTTAGGCCCTGTTTGATTATCAATTAAAATCTAGATTTTAATCTAAATTAAAGTCAATAATTCATTTCAACCACATTTTATGGGTCCCGCAACTTTTCAACCATACATTTCATGAAGTTCTATCATAATCTACTAAAAATCTAATTTTACTCCCTACCAAACAAGAGCTTAATTCTTCCCTATTATGATCTTGAAAAGTAGCCATTTTTCTGCAATATAATTGAACTTTGAGGGGAAGTGTTTGAGCAGCAACCAAGTCTCAAAATCATAGTTTAAAAACCAACCCAGAGCAGACTGGTCGTTCAGTGCTGAAAACTAGTGAACTAGTCTACAGACTGGTTCAATTGGTGTCTATAGACCGGCTTACCAAAACCCTTCAAAATCCTGTTGAGCTGGGTAAACCGCATGGAGTTAACAGAAACCCACACTAGAACAATTTTCAGGTAAAATTTAGTGTTGCAAACCCTAGTGTCAGGTATTGAACCTGAGACCTCCACTATAAAGACATGCCTCTTTCCACTAGGCCAATGTTAAAGGCTGTGCTGACTGCAGAGCAATAACTAAAATCATATTTAACTATGACTATTTGGTTGTTTCTTTTCTATTGAATTAATATAGTCAAGCATAGTTACTGGTAAACTTAATTTTATATTAAAAGATGTCAAATTTGTATGCTTAAAGATTTTAAGCAGTACAATTTTAACTTATTACTTGCCTTAATTTTTGAATGTAGAGTTACTACGTTATATTATTTTTATAAAATTATTGTTATTTAGGTTTGCGTCTAGTGGTGACCTGTAGGTTGAACCACTGACTTGATGAACCATGCTATGGCCATGCTGGATAGCTATGCTCTAAACAGTTGCACAGAAGATACATTTTTTTATAGAGGAAGTCAAAATTGAAAATATTTTATTATTAATAACCTGTGGAAGCTCATAAATGGGAATGGAAGGCCCTAATGGAGTGTCAAATAAATTCTTAAGTCGGTGCCACCAATTGACATCACCGTAATTTCGCTGGAAAGCACTAGTTATGCATGTATACACCATTTGCTGAACTTCCTTGGCATTTATAAATAGCTTTCACACACTTGATTCAAAATATATTGGTATTTTGTTGTAGAAGTCCAATCATTTGTACTTATTCTTATGTGAAATTATCTATTTTTTGTCAGATTAAGGTTGTGCATATTTGTGAAGCAACATTGACCAAGCGGTTGATTGAATTTGAGAATACCGAATCAGGAGGTTTGACGGTATGTTTTCTTTGGAACAAGTTGAATCCGTAGAATCCGTAACTCAGCATAAATAATGCTTATGATTACAAATTGAAAATTGGGTGGAATTAAGTATTTTAACCAGAAGTGCCTAGTTGAATATATGTTATGGACACTGTCTTAACTACTGGGTATATTCAAACTTTCCTCTTGGGCATGTAGTTTCGTTCTCTCTGTTTGCAGCAGTTTAGGTGTATTTTGCAAAATAGAAAGCCCATCAATATGCATAATTGAGTGACTCCCATAGTCCATAGGTCGATTCATTTGTATTTGTAATAACCTATTATTTAACATCTGTGTTCACACTATTATTTTGACATTTGATGAAAAATTACTCATAAATCATCCTCGTCGTTTTTTCTTCAGTTATTATCAGTAAGACAATTTTGCACTCTCTCCTTCCATTTTTTTTCAAGAATTGGAAAATAATTTTCATTTTGGCATATTTTCTTTAGTTTTATTGCTGATGGAGACATATTTATCAAGTACTGCGATATCTTATTTATGTGTGATGGGGTTATAATTAAATTTTAAAGTGAACTAGATCGAGGAGTTCAACCTGAAAGCTGAGGAGCTTCAAAAAGAGGAAGGGTTTTCCAAAGCACAGTATAGTGGGTCAAACACATCAGGGGCAACTGAATTGCTCTGTGAACACAAGGGCAGTGGGAAACCTCCATTTGCTCATGGTCTTTGTGAAAGTTGCTACAGCGAGGTAACTCGTGATTCCCTCACCTCATATTTTCCCAAACAATATGGAGGATAATAGTTATTGTGCTTGTTGTTACAGTTCATAAAACTTTCTGGAGGCCTTGATGGTGGATCAGACCCTCCATCTTTCCAATGTGCAGAGAGGAAAAGAATTATGGCAATGGAAGCTGCCGCTGATAGCACTGAGAATCCAAGTTGCCCCACATCGCCTAGCCCAACAGAAAACAGGAGTAAATGTTCAAATGTACTTTCTGACTCACTCTCTCTCTCTCTCTCTCTCCCCTTTTGTATCTCTTTCTTGCTCTCTCATCTGGAAATTCTCTATGCCCCTACTGTATCCAGCTCTACCTAATCGAGGCAAATTCTGAATATTGGACATCTCTTCCTCTCTCCTCTCTCTCACTTTATACACACACATATCGATGTTTGCTATTTCTTAGTTTGTAAATGTTTGACTCTATGACTTCTGGTTGACAACAGCAAGATTGATGACTTGGTGAACAAATTATTTAATCATTTTGAAAGGATACAAGGTTGAAGATAACCTAGAAACAGTGAATCACAATATTCATCATGCCTTTTGATGCCTAATATATCTTGAGCAAGAAGCCCAGTTAAAGCCCTCTCATAGAGGTGTATTATTGGTCGCCTAGACGCCTTTTTCTGATTGTATGTTAATGTAGGATCATGCATCAGGCTGATACTTACGTTCAGTGTTTTGGAAGTATTATTGAGTTATATTGATGCATATTATATGGTCAAGGTGTTGCAGAAGTCAAGACATGGGAAAAAGCTTTTACTATACACCTTGATGGATGATGTGAATATTGAGCATGCATTTTTTGGAACTATCTGATAATTTGTAACATATTTTGCAGAATAGTAATATCTAAATGCTGATTTATTTAAATTATTTGTCTCTCTCTTTCTATTTTATTTGGAAAGGTTGTAGGTGCAGCATAAAGTTGTGCTTCCTTCTTTCCAAATATTCTTGATTTCTTACTCCAGTTGTCCCTGAGTTGAATGTTTCGAATTTTCTTTCCTTTTTGCGATGTCTTAATATTATCTTGAAGAAACTTCTCCATATTTTGTTATTCCCAATCTACATATAAAATAATACAGTTTTGCATTTTTTCAACTCTCTCCTATATAATCGTGACAAGTCGAATAATTTCATTCAATTTGAGATGGAAGGAGGATTACACAAGAAGCTAAGTCTACTTCTCATACTAATATTACAACATTAACATACACATGGTCTTCTAATTTTGTTATTAATGTTCATATATTTTGGCTCCAATTATGCTAGTGGCATGTTATCTTGTTGATTCATTTTTTGTATTCAGAACCTGCCAAAGCATAAGTCACTTTTCTAACTTCCTTTTGCACTGTTGATTTGTGCACTTTTGCTGCCAAGAATTAACTCCTATTTAGTCTTAAGTTAATTTGTCTTTATCTTTTTTAATTCATTAGTTTAACGAAGAAGGTGACATCAAGCGTAGGAGTGAAGATGAAAATTTGCAATCTGTGGAGTCTGAATCAATAGGTATCCTACCATTTAATTTTTTCCTACGATTTTAATGCCTCGTCTGCATTTAGTTTTGGGAACTTCTCACTTTACTTCATTGTTCAAGGTGCTGCTGCACGCCATAAAATCGAAGATTCTGCTAATGATAAAATACATGGAGCTGATACAGCTGCTGAAGAATGGGAGAGCTTATCTGACATTGATGATTTAGAGGTTTGTAACTTTTCCATGCTTACCTTGAATGGAATATCATTGCATGTCAGGTGTTGTCACATGACTATTTCTCCTTTCTTTGTTCTGGGTAGTATCTGCTTGAAGGAAATGAATGTAAATGCTGGTGAATTCTGTTGTTTATATTTCATCAATTAAATGTCTTAGATTTCATTAATATACAGTTAGCTTGGTGGTCCATCCCATAAATCCACTTAAGTTTGGTCATTGTTCCAGTGTAAATGTCCATCATCCATGTAGCAATTCATTAAATGAAGGCTATTAGATTATGTCTAATATTCGAATCCTATATTACTTAATTTCTATTCAGAATCTTGAAGGAACGATCCTGGTTTATTTATTCCAGGTTGAAAGGGCTTATCATCTTTATGTTATTATAATACTTTAGGCTTCTTATATGTGATAGCTACGTGCAGCAACATTATTTTTTCTTCTCTCCTGTTCCTTTTTCCCGTTCGTTTGTATTTTTTTCCTTTCATTTATTTTTTTTGGGGGGGGGGGGGGGGGGGGATTTAGATAGAGTAAGGTTGCTGGTGTCAGGACAGCAAAATAAGTTAAAAAGTTAAGCTTCGTTGACTCTTGGCTCGAGCTTAATTTTAATGTATTTGTTTGGCGCACACTAAATTTTCTTCATTTCCGATATGTTTCTGTATGCTATTTTCAACTTGTTTATGTTCCAAGCATATTTAGCTAAATGACTTACTTTTTCTTTCATTGACTTTGTATTGACTGTTAAACTAAAACAACAATGTTGTTAGGTTGACGGATACCTTCACAATGAGGAGGAGAAGCGCTACAAGAAGATTATTTGGGAGGAAATGAACAAGGAATATCTTGTGGTAGTCTGAACTTTTGTATTAGATTCACTTTATATGCAACACGCTTATGGTTGAGATTATGATTCCTGCTTTCAAATTTCTCAGGAACAGGCAGCAAAAGAAGCAGCCGCTTCAGCTACAAAGAAAGCTTATGAGGCCAAATTCCAGAACTGTTCAGAGGATGCACAGAAGCTTGCAGCTGCTGCTGCGGCAGCTGTGGCGAAGTCAAAGAAGGTGGTATCCTGACCATAATATTTGTTGACTCTCCAATTGTTTCATCAAGTTTCATTATTTCCTTCTGATGATTATGTTGGACAATTTGCACACTTTCATAGAAGTTCGATTGATTTCCACATGCTTTGGCCTTGGAGCGACAAAAGTAATATGTGTTTAGAAAAAGGGTATGCTCCCTGGGGGTGAAGGAGGGGGTTCTGGTTTCAATTACTGAACTCCTGGTGCTTGCAACTATTCCCTTTGATCAATAGCAATATCTTTTGGTAGTTATTCAAATTACTTATTTCCCTTCCTGAAGTTATAACCTTGCTTGTTAAATCTTCAACAGTTGTCCGAACAGTTATTCAGTTGAGAAGCTACAATATGAAAGTCCAAACTATTTTTCTGTATCTAATTCTAATAGATATCTTAAAGAAAGTAGCCTCATCGGTACCTCTCCTGGATTTTTTTTATAGCAAATTGCTCAAATTAATTGGCGAACTTCTTTTGACAATTTTAAAAGAATAAAGCTTCTTGTACATTAATTGGTTGACATGAAGTTTGACACTCCATGTATTTTCAAATGCAAATGGGCGGGAAAGTGTATTTTATTTTAAAACTGTCCATTCATGCCACAACACGTGGCACAATGTCAAACTTGATGTCAAATGAAGTGTACATGTTAGCATGATTGATTTTAAAAACATAATTTAATGAAGTGTGTTCTCTGCATCTCTCTGATTCCTGCACATTAATATGTTCTGATATATGTTTAAGGGGTCGTGCAAATAATTTCCATAATTGTGGGCTTGCACGAGCTTGTATTCTGATGTGTTGTAGGATATACCATGATATACAGGAAAGGCAACAGAAGCGAGCTGCAGAATTAAAAAATACAGTTCCTGCTCAAACTGCTGCCGAAGCCACAAGACAAATGCTAACTAAAAAGGTAATAATAGCAGCGGGAAACAGTCCATGCAATAAATGGTTTAGGCATTATGTTTGTCTAGAAAAAAGGGACTTATTAATATGAAAGGGTTGAACTTTGTCTATGGAATGTTAAGTACATGTGAAGCAAATAGAAAAAGAAGATTGGAATTGGTTTTCACTTGAAAAGAACTATAGAGGGTTCGAATCCCTCTCTCCCCTTTTTTCTTTTTGCTCATTGAATTGATTTGTTTCTATTGGTTTGGCTCGGATTGGTATCATAAATTTTGTAGATCCATCAATGAACACCAGTACAACATAGATAGTACAATATAGAACAAATAGAGAGCCCGTACATGGTCGAAAGCTGAAATCATATGAAGAAACCATTCTTCCTCTTCTGCCCCTTGCGTGTTGTGAACTATTGAAATATTAAAAAAAAAAAAAAATTAGAAAGAAAAGTTATCTAATGTAACAAATGATGGTCCGTGTTGTTCGAGATTCATCCTTATGAGAATAATGTACTCACACAAATCCATTTTATCAATACTTTTAACAACTGTTATTGATGTATAAATTAAAATGATTTTGATGCAGAGGCTGAGTTCTAAAATCAACTACGATGTACTGGACAAACTTTTTGATGAATCTGTAAGTTGTTCTTTCCTTTCTTTTTTGGCCAATTCTGGTGCTACATTTATTATTCACATTTCACAATACATGTGACAATAACTGATAGAATTGAGTTGGTTATAGTTCTAAATAGTAGTGGGTTTATGAACAGGAGTGCAGGCCCAAATATTCTCAACATTTTAACTGCTTTTTTTCTGTCGCTGTTGTGCTTGGGCTCATATTGCTATTATGTTATATGAACTTCTTGGAGCACCATGATGGATTTTCTTCTGTTGCGTGTATTTGCTTCCAAATTTAGGCAGTTTGGCTAGAAATTGGGAATATGTGCTCAAAGACAATATAGTCATTTTAACTCCTGATGTGTTGATAGATGCTTGGTTTTGGGCAATACCACCTATATTGACTTGACTCCCTACATAATGAAATTACATAACCATTTCATACCAATGCGCACGAGACTCAAGTTTATAGAAGGTTGAAGCCAGCTTTGCACTACCATTTACATCAAAGGGGGCTTATATTGGTGATCTGATGCACCCATAAGCTCTCTTAAGAAGTTTGGAACTAAATGTGGAGTTATTGGACTAGAAAGAGACTCTGAGAAGGGACAAAGAAAAAGAAAAGGAAAAGCAAATTTTGAAAATGTTCTCAAAAGGGGACAAAATTTTTTAAATGGTTTTGAGTTACTGCAGTTTCCTAATTTATGCCATCTGCTCTCGCTACTGACAAAAGCCACCAACCTTTAAAGTACGTATTAATTCTTAGACTCTTCAATGGAGACATTTCAAGATTAAGTAACCTATTTCCCGGAGCTTTCTAGGTAGATATTTTCTACTGTAATTTATCTTATACATTCAGTTCTTTCTTTTCAATCCTAAGAACGTTATTCGCTGAATCTCCCTAGTTTCCCCAAGTTACCGTTACATAATGTTCATGTTAAGGCTATTTGTATAACCTCCTGTTCAAGTTGTTTAATTTATAAATAAACAAACTTGAAATCTATTACATGGCTCCTTTTAAGAAAGAAAGTAAATGACTTCATTTCTACTCTCTTTCATTTATGTTTACAAAATACGTATGAACGAGGAATTTAAGTTACTCACGTCCATACATTTGTTTGTGTGTATCGTGGTACGAGCAATTTCAGTGCACCATATATGAATTCTTGCATGGGGACTAAAAGTACATTTTTAACCTCTAAAATCCTGTCTGTAAACGTGTTTTGTTTCCTCCTGTTCATACCAACAGGGAATTTCCAAGGACCCCAAAAAATTTCGAACTGATCCAGACTCTTACAACAATGACACGCCTGCCCAACATAGAGAAAGAGATCTCGAACACGAGGACAATTACAGAGAAGAGGAGACTCTTACAGAAGCATACAATCAAGACAACTACGATGAGAATGCAGCACATAATTACGACCACGATTATGATTATGATGACTTGTGAATATTGTATGGACGCTGTATGTTTTCACATTTTGATATTTTAACTTGTGAATATTATAATCGTTTATAATCAAATTTTTGTTTTGCCTATTAATGTATATCTTGTAAAGACAAGGAGGTTGCAGCATAGTTAAAAGTGAAATTGGTTTCTTCGGAGTCATTATCCTCCAGCTTTGATAATTTGTTTTGAACGTGACGACTGGAGTCCTAAAATAGGGCATGCTGGGCTAGAGGCGATTATTGTCAATCCAGAAAAGTGTAGAGGGTCGATCCACTTGGGACCAGTCCTCAGATTTTATGGGCCTTAATGCCTTATGCCAACTTCAAATGAGCACATATATATTAAAAAATAAAAACAAAAATAATATATATATATATATATAGTAGTAATAAATAATAATTTTTATTAAATAAAATATTTAAAATTATAAAAATAATAATATAGAATTTTCAAATGTCTAAATTAAATTTACTTTCTATATTTTCTAAGAGAAACTCAACAATTATACTATTACAATTAAATTGTTTTATAACTTTTTCAATAGACAACATGATCAATTCATCAAATCTTTCTTATGACATTGTTAATCGAATGTAGAATTTTACCGACTTCACTTTGAGAAGTTATTATCGACATATGTAATTGTAATTGGTATAGTCAAATAATATTGTGGAAATTACAGGGATTAAGAGATTTGGAGATCTTAATTCATGAATCATAGATCATTTTTACTAGTTCAAAAATCAGAGTTTTTAAAATTAATATATATATATATATATATATATATATATATATAATAAATATTTTTACAAAATATAACAATTCAAAAATTAATTAATCTACCATACACAATTTCAATCCCAAACCCTAATTCTCTCTCTCTCTCTCTCTCTCTCTCTCTCTCTCTCTCTCTCTCTCTCTCTCTCTCTCTCTCTCTCTCTCTCTCTCTCTCTCTCTCTCTCTCTGGTGATGAGAGTCGCACACTCGATCACTAGCACACGATGATCAGTGCAGCTGAAGATGTCGATAAAGCCAAACAGCAACGCGTCATAGATTGGTTGTGGACTGGGCGATGTCAATGCGTGTGGCACTATGCAGCGAGGCGTCGGTTGTCGTTTTCTCATCAGCGCTATAGATCAGGTAGCCTTTCCTCCATTTTTTCTCTAGTCACAAATGGTTGTGTTTGTGGTTGTGGTTGTTTGGTGGTGTTTGGTTGGGTGGTTGTGTGAGATTCCAATATTGTTTTCGATGTGTATGAGATTCCAATGGGTGCACGTAGTGAAGTCGTAGTGATGGCAAGTAGTATTTTGACGAGATCGAGGACAAAATAGATTGTTGGGTTACGAGAGAGCTCGTTTTTGGGGATCAACGAATCAAGAACAACATGTAGATATGGTATTCGATTCTTTCGATCTCGTTTCACCAGGGCTGTGACATATAGAGGTAGAGGTGGAGGTGGGGGGGGAGGGGTTGGGTTATCCGACGGTTGTAGATTGAGGTATAATTGGTGGTGAAGGTGGTGCAATGAAGGTGAAGGTGGTGTTTGTGGTATTGATTGGTTTGTTTTGCAAGCGGTGGTGATGGTGGTGCATTGAAGGTGGTGAAGGCAATAGCACATTGTAGGTAGTGGCGGTGGCGATGGTGTAGCGGTAGAGTTGGGACAATATGATAATTATTTTGATGTTGTGACCAATAAATTGGTTAATTTATGTTCAACAAGTATATGGGATATGTAAAATTTTTGATTTGTGATCGAAAATAATTTGTTACCAATTAATTTGTGACCAATAAATAATATATGGTAAAATTTGTTAAGTTTTGATCAACAATTTGATAATTTGTTAGAAATAATTAGTGAGCAATTAATTTGATATTTTGTGACCTAAAATAAGTTGTAACCTATACAATTTAAGATTTGTGACCGAAAAATAAATTGTGACTTATAAATTTTTTGATTTGTGATTGAGAGTGTGTTTGGTAGAGATTTTTGGGGGAATAATTGATTTTTGAATAGTGATATGATGAGAAATGTGTGGTTGAAAAAGAAGAAAAAATTATTGATGTGATGGAAAATATTATTTATTGAAAAATGTGTGGTTGAAAATGAGAATTGATTTACTGTAGAAAATTAGAATCTGTACCAAACAGACTCCGAGAAATAATTTGTGACCTACGAAAATTTTGAACTGTGATCGAGAAAAAGTTATAACCAATTAATTCGATAATTTGTGATCACAAATTATATGGAATTGTGATCTTAATATATTTAATTAATTATTTCATAAATAAATTTTAATAATATCTGATTTTTAAAGTTTAAAACCTTATTTCTTATTTTTTAAATGACTCATAATTAAATTCTTAGATATGAATTTTTCTCAATAATATTCGACAAGCAATTCACACATTTGAAAAACAACAATTCATTATTTTAATATAGTCTAGTACTTCAATTGTCTTTTTGGTCTCTTCTAGCAAACAATTTCTCAAATTTACAGCTCAAAATATGTCCATAATATCTGAATTTCTGTTGTACTTCAAATTTTTTTTCAAACTTATCATACTAACACTTTCAAATTATCATAATCTACAATCTTCCATTTTATTAGAATCAAACAAAAATCCAAAAATATTTTTATATTTTTTGAAATTGTTTAGACTTTAACTCAAGCGAAAAATCTTGATCAACATATATAGGAATCAATCAACTCTAAAAGATTTTTCAACTGAATTTGTTATCTCAACATTGAATTTTTCATGAAAATGCTTCTTTCAAGAAATGTATGTCCAACCTCCATTGGAATAACAATTTCTTTAGCAGTAATCTTGTCAGATTCAAATCTAATTTCTCAATATATTTCAAAAAATAAAATATGTGTTTTCAAATGACTAATAGTAACATCAATAGGTATGTCCTCATTTTACAACATTTTGTTTAACATCTTTTCGTTTGCTATGAAAAATATGATGTGTTGATGTGTTAAAAATGTATTAGTCGGATAGTTGGGGAAACAACTTTAGGACAAAATATCTAGACTTGGTGTTTTAGTAGCATTGATGTTAAGCTCCAGTTTGGTGAAAATTAAACTAAAGATTTTAATTTAAGTCAAAGTCAAAAATTAATTTTAATTACTAAAAATTCAATTTTAATCCCCGCCAAACATGGATTAAATAACATTATTCATATTTTAAACTTATAATGCAGCTTAATTTGAAAAAAAAAAATAGAGTACATTTTATTATTTATTTTTATTTGAACTTTTAATTGATTTGTGGTTAGATGAACTCGATATTTTGACTGAATAAGTCATTGACGTGTTCGAGTTCATAAAATTGATGGGATGTGTTTCTTTAGGCAAATCATATGAAAATTGGCAATTTTAGTAAGAGTGGTTATATTGATAATAATTTTTAATTATGCTAAAGGTCCTAACCATTCTCATTGTCACATTTGTGGACATTTTTTTGTATTCTTATCATTAATCTTTCATTCTAATATTAGCACATCCAAGATAACAATATCTGTCATAACATTTTATCGCACATTTCTATTTTTATTATTTAAAAATATGAGGAGAAAAATGACGCCGGGCAGAATAGTGATTATTCTGCAGGCTGGGTTCAATTGACAAAAACAGAGAAGAACGCAAGAGAAACACAAAGAAAAACGAGAAAATTCTTTATTATTCAACAACTGAATGAAAATAACCCACAACCCGGGTTAAATAGCCAGAAAATAATAATAATCGGAATTTTGCCAAAAATAGCAAAATCCTAATATTCATACCAAAATAAAATACTTAATAAAAGAAACAATATCACCAAAATTCGGCTCAAATCGAGCAATTATTCTATATCAAAAGGGAAACCGAAATATTACCATAAATAGCAAAAAATAACTTAAATTGATGATTCGGAAGGAAAAACAGCTGAATTTGATCTCGAATCCGATACACACCGAGCATAGCTAGGTGCCCACGACGTGCGCGCCGAAACGAGCTTTCCGAATTGGGGTCACGGGCGTGATTCTGACAACCGTAGCCACAGTTATGGCCAAAATACCAAAACGTGTTCAAAATTGACCCCAATTAGGAAATGTCGTCGATTACTTTCCATTCTTACGTAGATCCGCCTAGGGGTGGGCGCGGGTCGGTTCGGTTCGGTTTTTTTCGGTTCCAGAAATTTTCGGGTATTTAGTAAATGGAACCATCGGTTCCAAATATAATCTTGGAACCGTTCGGTTTCGGTTCGGTTCGGTTCTGTTCGGTTCCGTTCGGTTCTGTACTATAATTAAATTTTTTAACATTTAAAATAATACTACATAAATACACCTGAAAGTGGATACCAATATTAATAACAAAAAGTAGATACACCTGAAAGTGGATACCAATATTAATAACAAAAAGTAGATACAAATACCAAGTTCAATCTTAACTTTTACAAATTAACGTAATCTAATTTAATAACATATAAATAATAAGTTGTCAAATACAAATACCAAAAAGTAAATATTACTAATAAAACTTCGATATTCATATCAATAATTCATTTGTTTCAAACCTTCAAGTCTACATAAAAGTGAAATATAAATTAGAAGTCACAAAGATAAAATATTTTAAAGTATTGATAATACTTACCAACTATTTAATGTAATCATCAGTTGGTTGACTTTCCATACTAACTACTAAGAAACTATACAAGAAAAAATTGAAACAAACACAACTAACAAACATAAATAAACTCTAAATTGTTCAACTAATAAGATTTAATAAGAAAAAAATTATTAATTTGTTTAGAAAAAATAAAAGAAATTGATTTATCCAATATAAAAAAAAAAAGTTCGGTTCTTATTCGGTTCTTCGGTTCTTGGTCGAGAACCGAGAACCGAACCAAACCATTCGGTTCTCGATTCGGATACCCGTTCGGGTATTTCATTTTAAAAAACCCGCTCGGTTCGGTTCGGTTCGGTTCGGTTCGGTTCGGACATTTTGCCCAGCCCTAGATCCGCCAACTCATGGTACGTTAGCGCCATCAACGAGTTATCTGACAACTCAGCTTCGTCTGACTCGGACCCTCCTGCATCAAAAAATAATTTTATATGTCCTGTTGATCGACTTTTTAGAAGGAAAACGTCGTCATGAATTACATGACAATGAAAGGTTGAAGATAAAAATGCGATATAAAACATGTTAAACTATAGGCGAGACAATGAACAAATATTGAAACCTTAACAATTAAAAGTGGTCTTAAAACCAAAAAAAAAAAATAATAAAAAAATCTGTACGGTAAAAATATAATTACCTTTTTAATGAAAAGTAAACAATATGTATTAATTTTCGAGAGTTCTAGACATAATCTCTACCCAACCGTATTTGAAATAAAGACGGTTGACTTCAAAAATGTTTTTATTCTCAATTAATTCTCTCTTTTTATCTCTATATAATCACCACCAACATTTTGTTTATATTGGAAACGCAACGATGAAGATTTATCATACAGTTTTCTTTTTTCTTATAGCGTACACTCATTTTCTTTCGACTAATGCATTTCCAATATCAAGTAAGTTTTAAGGGTAACATATTCATTTCATGAAGAATCTCTCTCTCTTTTCATTTTTTTCCTCCCCCTTCATATGAACTGTATGCTGTTTAATCACACAGTTATTGAATTCTATATTTTCCTTTTCTTTTTTCGTGTTTTCCAGGTTCAGGACGAAGTTTAATTCCAAGTAATGAAAAAGAACTAGCCGGCAACAAATTATCTCAGGTTATCTCTCAGATTTATTTTTCATTTTTTATGTAGCTGTATTTACTTCCTTGTGCATTCACAAACAACTGGATTACATTATAGAATCCTAATTTTACTAAAAATTCTAAATCTTCTGAATTTTAAAGGGCATGAAAATGGGCGAAGAACAAGATTTTCAAGGAAAGAAGAAAAACAGCCTCACGATAGAGAGCATTACTCAAGACTATGGTACCCCTAGAGCCAATCCAGGCCACGATCCAGGAAACCCTCCACCTGACAATTCAGATCATGCTTTCCAGTCACACAAAATTGATGGATTCATGGACATCAAAGACTAGTTTGGTGGAAACGCAGAAATTTTACTTTATCTAGTAGGTGCGATGTATATGTCGTTTTGAAGTGATCTATCAATCTACTAATAAATCTTTTCGTGGCTGCTTAGTCTATCACTATTTTGAAAAATGAAACTGGCCCATCCTTTCATATGTACATCCATATTCTGTCAAGATTGAGTCAGTGGTTTTTTTGCCGATTTTGATCTATATACTTAGCCGAATTAGGTACTTTATGAACAGATCATAAGAAAATCACTACATAGCTTTTATCAATTTTCTTTACCCTTGTTTCATAAAATTTTATCAATTTTTTTAACTAGTGAAACCTTAATTCACATATTTGATTAACTTTTGTCAAAATCTACTTAACTTAAATTTATCAAAAGTGTTGTGACACAACCCCTTTATCTTCTTTATAAAGAGATTCCATTGGAAACTTTATATATCCAAGGTTATACACTGATAAACATAGAGGTTTTCCCTATCTTTGTTGAACGTCTTTTTCCTTATTAACAAACATTTTGACACATGTTGACTTTTATGTATGGGTTGAGTCAGTTATTAGAAGCAGTTCCTTTGCAGAAACCCAAAGGCATAGTATTCCTATGGATATGTAAATGTTCAACGACGAAAAAGAGAGCACTAATTCGAAGTATCGTCCCTCAACTATCCAAATTTAATTATCGACTCTCTAGCTATTATTGAATATGCGTGTGCGCGAGCATGAAACACCCCACTATTTTTTGATCTCGTTTTACATTTTAGTATACAATTCGAGTGGGATTTAGTCGAGTGACTGATCATGCGATGAAGAGTGGACCTGAAAAACTATCTATGATGAAAAACCGAAAGAGAATGGAAGGAAAAGACTCATCAAAACTGACACTTTTAGGAATATATTTTCTACCTGAAGGATGAAGTCATTGTATCTTTTAATTTAGGGACGGATTACAAGTCGGGCTAATAAGTAAAAAAAAAAAAATTACACAATTTTTTTTTTACATAAATTTTTTTTTTCTACGGACCGGTCCTGCCCCCCCACCCCACCCAACCCAATCCGTCCCTTTACGTGCTAAGCAATAAAAACATATTTTATAGAATGAAAATCTGCGCATTATAAGGTCTGAGACGAGGTAATAGAAGCATCCGAAGGTCTTAAAGAATTTGTATTGAATTGTTTGATCGAATACTATTTCAAAAGGATAAAAATTTGAAGTACTTGGGGAAGGCAATGTGTTAATTGGGAAAACAACCGTGACAAAATTAATCATCCGACAGGCCAAGTAATTTGATTATATATGTCTGTGTTTTCTCTTAGCCTTGCTGCGTCTTGTTGGTGAGTATGCAGCCAAAGCTGTTTAAGCACTTATTCAAGTTTGGATAGCAAAAGCTGTAAGAACGGTATCCCCACCCTAGCCGCATTTTTTCTTTTTTAAGCAAACATCAGCACAGCCTTAGTGGATTATCAGGATCCACCAAGGAAGGCTGATGGGGGTTTGGATTCCCCCACCGTATATAAAAACGATCTCTAAACTAGTTTTTGAACTAAGGTTAAGATAGGAAGTTGATCAGATTAAGGTAAAGATAGGAAGCAGGTCAGACTTAGCCTTCATAGGAAAATTTCATATATACTTAGTCAATAAAATATACATATGTACGAAACCGAGCTTGGTGCATGAGCTTTAAACCAGATTTATAAGAGGACTTTTGTATTCAATGTCGAAAACGAGACATCATACTCGGTGGAACTTAAATTCACAATGACATCATATTCTTGTTGTAAGCTACCATGATTGTATTGAAGTAATTCTTCGTCATCAATGTGTTGACCAACAGCTGACAATAATTATCAACAACCTCTTGCATCTTCAGAAAAATAGTCTCAAATTGAAAGAGAACCTTTGCTGCTTGTTTTCAAAGGCAAATGCATTTTGCTAAACATGGATTTGGTGATAAAATGTTGCTTAAGATCAATTGTTTTTTAGGAGGACGTAGTCTTGAGGCAAACCTCTATAAATATTGTGTTTCTTGTATATTTATTTTTTTTACCGTGATTTTATTTCTCTTGGTGATATAGAATTAGGATTTCTAAATATCAACAAAAATTAGGATAAAAGTTGAGGAACTGTTGGTGCCATCAGATAGGGTTTTCCAAACATCAACTTCACCGACCCTAGTTGGTTTAGGGTAATAGCCATCTAGAAAACCTTCGAGTCTGTGAGCTCGAACGATGGAGAGTGAACAAAGGCAGCTGAACAAAAATACTTTGAAGGAACTGACTTTATTTTATTCAATCGATTCAACTGAAAATGAATACACTTGCGTTATATATATAGAGCAAGCTGAAACTATAGTCCAATAGGAAGGTTACAGCACACAGGGAAAACCGTACTTAACAGAAAAGGAAAGAGAAAAACGTAAAGGAGCTAAAACACGACTTTAAGTAAAACCAATTTAAGACTTTCTGGTATTTCCGGTAATCGCTATGTGCACCGCCTAACATCCTCTTTTCACACTTTCATTCCACTTATTCTTTCATCCCCCCCTCAAGTTGGAAGTGGTGTAAATCACCCAATCCCAACTTGGAGAGAAGAGAAGAAAACTGAGGGGAAGCGAGAGGTTTAGTAAATAAGTCCGCAAGCTGAAGGCCAGAAGAAACAAACTGTGGCAAAACAAAACCAAATTTCTTTAAATTGATTTCGGACAACATGGCAAGCAATATCCAGATGTTTGGTCCGTTCGTGAAACACCTGGACAGCGCAATGTGTAAAGCAGCCTTGTTATCACACCATAATGGAATAGGAGGCAACAAGGAATACGAAGATCGCTTAATATGTAAGAGATCCATAGCAACTCACAGACGGTGTCGCCATACTCCGATATTCGGCCTCAGCAGAAGAACGTGATACAGTAGTCTGCTTCTTGGTCTTCCAGGAGATCAAAGCAGGTCCCAAAAAGATGCAGAAACCAGTGAGGGACTTTCGTGTATCAAGACAAGAACCCCAATCCGCATCTGAATAAGCCTCAACATGAAAGGAATTCTCAGCTGGGAAGAAAATGCCCTTGGAAGGACAGCCTTTGAGATACCTGAGCAGATGTAAGGCTGTTTCCCAATGAACTTGGCAGGGAGCATGGACAAATTGACTCAATTGCTGGACGCCATATGTGATATCAGGCCTCGTGAGATTTAGATAAAGAAGCCTGCCAACCAACCTCCTATACCGTTCCGGATCAGGCAGCAAGGAACCCTCTTGAGCCATCAACTTTGTGCCTTTTGGAATAGGAACTGGAACAGACTTGGCTCCAAGGAGGCCAGCATCGCGAATAAGATCAAGAATGTATTTCCTTTGATTAATATACATGCCATCTTGATTACGGGCAATTTCCAATCCCAAGAAATACTTAGCAAAACCCAAATCTTTGATAGTGAAGACACGGTCTAAAGAAGTTTTAGCCTCAATAATATCTTCTTCATGTGAACCGGCAATGAGGACATCATCCACATAAACCAGTAGAAAAAGTGTCCTCTGGGAGAAATGTTTAATGAACAAACAATGATCATGTGCAGATTGATGGAAACCATAACTCTGAAGTTTAACACACAACTCTGTATTCCATTGTCTCGAGGCCTGCTTTAGGCCATATAAACTGCGTTTCAATTTACAGACTTGCCTTGGTAAGGACTTAGTATACCCTTCAGGTGGCTGCATATATACCTCTTCATCCAAGTAGCCGTGAAGGAAGGCATTATTAATATCCAATTGGTGAAGAGGCCAACCCTTGCCAGCCACAACTGCCAGAAAAACTCGAACAGTAACAAGCTTAGCCACCGGTGAGAAACTATCAAAATAATCAATTCCTTGCATTTGGTGATAACCCTTTGCAAAAAGCCTAGCTTTAAGTCTATCCACTGTGCCATCAGCATGGTATTTTACTTTGTAAACCCAACGTGAACCAATTGCCTGTTTGCCAGGTGGAAGAGTTGTTAACTCCCAAGTTTGATTTTTTTCCAGTGCATTGAGTTCTTGTTGCATAGCTTTCATCCAATCATCACTCTTGCTGGCTTGACTATATGAAGCAGGTTCCTGTGCAATTGATACATTTTCCAGGAAAGCACAATATGAAGGATCAAGCTGTGGAGAAAATTTGAAAGGGAAGGTAGATGGAGTATACCCGTAACTAAAAGAAGTGACCTTTGTGCAAAGATGAATCAAAGACAATCGGCAAAACATGCTTGGTAGTAACATTGGTGACATAATCTTGTAGCCAGGAAGGCTGAGATATAGTTCGAGTACTATGTCTAATGTTTGGAATGGA
Organism: Fraxinus americana; assembly: GCA_035079005.1. Taxonomy (NCBI): domain Eukaryota; kingdom Viridiplantae; phylum Streptophyta; class Magnoliopsida; order Lamiales; family Oleaceae; genus Fraxinus; species Fraxinus americana. Next base: position 1,717,862 of record CM068717.1, on the reverse strand, counting down.
GGAATCAACACGAGAAGGAGATGCAGGACAGACTTCATAGGCAGGGTGATTATCAGTAAAAGGAACTTGTATGAGGGGTATAGGATGGGAATTACCCTCAGGAGTGAATGAAGAGTCCTGATGTACAGCAGGAGAGGGAGAAGATATAACAGGCGATGAATGAGAATGAGCCTTGTTCCTTGATGATGTTATATCCTGATCAAGAGTAGATAAAGGAAATAGAGGTAGAGAAGAATTGGAATCCTGAGATTTATCATTTTTAAAAGGAAATATGGTTTCAAAAAAAGAAATATCTCTGGAAACATGGATTTGATTAGTCTCAACATCAAACACTTTGAATCCTTTTTGACCCGGATTATACCCAAGAAATATACACTTATGAGATCTGGACTCAAACTTTGTTTTGTGTGGTCTTGTGTTGGCTATATAACATAAGGAGCCAAAGGTTTTAAACAAGGAATAATCAGGTTTGTGGCTAAACAATTTCTCAAAAGGAGTTTTCCAATTCAAAACCTGGGTAGGGAGTCTATTTATAATGAAGGTAGCCATTAACAGGGAGAAAGTCTAGAATTTTTTTGGTAAATACGCTTGGAACATCAATGATCTGGCAATCTGAAGCAAGTGTTTGTGCTTACGTTCCACCACCCCATTTTGTTGAGGTGTGTAAACACAAGTGCGATGATAAAGAATACCAAACATCTGAAAAACATTTTGACATTCACGACCAAGGAATTCAGTCCCATTATCTGTCCTTATGCATTTAACTCTAGTATTGAATTGTGTTTGGACCATTCGAAAGAAATTGTCCAAGGTTTTAGCAACCTGTGTTTTGTGCACCAGTAAGAAAGTCCAAGTGGATCGACTATAGTCATCCACGATGGTAAGCATATAGGGAGTGCCAGTGAGTGAAAATTGTCTGTAGGGTCCCCAGAGATCGACATGGATAAGGTCAAAAATAGCACGTGTATGAATCGTACTGATTGGGAAAGGACTTCGCTGTTGTTTAGCTTTATGACAAATCTCATAATGTTTAAGTGCATCAGATTTTTTTGGAACATGCTTAAGAAATTCTAGGTATTGCATTGTGTGAAAAGAGACATGGCCAAGTCTGTTATGCCATTCAAGAAACTGATCAGTGGAAGAAGAATCAGAAATATTATTGATATCAAACATTTGATTACAAGAGGTAGAAAATGTTGGAAATCTAGACTGAGCTATCAGATTATCTCTATTCCTATCTTCTTTGGAAATGAAACTAAACTCATCTAACAGATATAATTTCCCTACTAGCTTGCCAATTGCCAATACCTTTTCATTCTGCAGGTCCTGCAATAGACAGAAGGTAGGAAAGAAAGTTAACTTAAGGCTAGCAGTTTGAGTGATTTTTGGTACTGACAGAAGATTATATTTGAAACTGGGAATGTATAGGGCATCTGTTAGATGTAGTTTTTGGTTCAATTCAACATTTCCGGTGTGGTTTACTGACTTATTTGTTCCATCAGGTAAGCAAATAAGTGTGGGTTGTGAAACAGGGGTCAATTTTGTCATCAAATTCAAATTGGTACAAATGTGATTACTGGCTCCTGTGTCAATAATCCAGGTTCCTGACTTCACATGATCAAGTGTAGCCAAAGATGAGTGAAAAGAGCTCATACCTGCATATTCTCTTATATGAGCGAAATTCACCTTATTTTCAACCTCCACCAGTCTCTTCCCTCTTAAGACCTTTAGCACCTCCTGTGTAACCATGTTAGCTAAATCTGTGGATGCTGTTTGATCCAACTCCCTGCTCTGATTTGTCTTATCATCTTCGAAGTCCAGAGGCGTATCAATCATATTTGTTGCAAACCGTCCATCTCCAAAATTTCTAGATCTCTGTTCCTTCACTGTTTTGAACCAGTCTGGATATCCTATCAACTTGAAGCAATTATCTCTGGTATGGCCTCTCATGTTACAGTGGTCACAGTTGTGTATTTCCTTTCCATTTCCAAGTCTTCTGTTATTTCCTCTGCCTGAGCTAAATCTCATAGCACTTCTGTAGAAACCTCCTCTATTTCCACTCTCTCTCCTGTTATCCACTGATCTAACAAACATAGCTGAATTGTCATTCGAATCTGGAAATATATTGTGAACCTCTCTCTGTTTTTCGACTCTCAACACCATAGAATATGCTTTATTAATTGAGGGAAGTGGATCCATCACCAACACTTGATTCCTTATATGATCGAATGTATCATTTAAACCCATCAGAAATTGTATCAACTGATTCGAAGCAGTTAGATCTGAGATTTCCTTAGATGCTGAGCAGATGCAGGTAGGTATAGGCATTAAACACATCAACTCATCCCAGAGCTTCTTCAATTTAGTGTAATACTTTTCTACGGTCAGAGTTCCTTGCGAAATACTGCTAATTTCTCTTTGAATCTGATAAAGCATTGGTCCATTACACTCGCCATATCTCTCTTTCAATTCTAACCATAAGTCCTTTGCTGATTTGGTATAAATGAAAGCTTCAACGATGTCTTTAGCTATTGAGTTCAATAACCACGATCTAACCATACAATCCACCCGAATCCATTGCTCTATTTTAGACGAATTCTCCATAGGTTTATCACATTTTCCATCAATGAAACCTAATTTCATCTTAGCTCCTAATGCTATTACGATAGATCTACTCCAACTCAAGTAATTTTTTCCTGTCAACACTGAGGTAACTAAAATCATACCAGGATGATCTGAATTTTGAAGATCAAGTGGATCTCTGTTCGAATACTCCTTTTCTGTTGCATCATCCTCAGTCTCTGATCCGGATGTATTTTGTGCCATTATTTCCTTCAGTAATTCAATAGGTTTCTCGATCAAAACCTATGCAATTTTCAGCCCTGCTCTGATACCATGAACAAAGGCAGCTGAACAAAAATACTTTGAAGGAACTGACTTTATTTTATTCAATCGATTCAACTGAAAATGAATACACTTGCGTTATATATATAGAGCAAGCTGAAACTATAGTCCAATAGGAAGGTTACAGCACACAGGGAAAACCGTACTTAACAGAAAAGGAAAGAGAAAAACGTAAAGGAGCTAAAACACGACTTTAAGTAAAACCAATTTAAGACTTTCTGGTATTTCCGGTAATCAGTTGCAGGCACCAGCTAACATCCTCTTTTCACACTTTCATTCCACTTATTCTTTCAACTTGCAACCTCAAGTAGTATCAGTTATTTTGACTGATCTTCATTGTGATTGGAACATAAATGACTTACACCGTGTAATGAATTTAGAGGAAGAATGAATAGGCTGGTTTGGTTTTAAATTTTAACATAACCAATATATTGAAACATTCAATTAGACCAACAATAGAATTTAGTAAACTGATATTGATATGGATTCTTTTACGTGGCTAACCTGCAGGATTAAATATCCTGTTAGAATTTAGTTGCAAATGAAGCGTTATCTAATTGGACTCACCAGAAACCTCTACACGAAGCCTCACAAATTCACACTAAGAAAATTTTACCAGAGACAATTTTCGTACTTTAATGCATTCCCAGTCAGCTCTTGCTAAAGGCAAAAAAAGGAACGCACAATCTGAAAAGTTTTGCTTAAACGATCAATAAATCTTGCTGAGGCTGACTGTGTAAAACATGAAAAAAGTTTCAAAGTATGTAATTCTAAGGCTTAAGCAAGATTAAAGCTTAACATATTGTGCCTTGAAACCTAGGAATCATGTTGCCTTTACCTCAATTTTGTGTGTTACAAAACTTATTCATTCAATCACATAGTTTGGGCTCCTAGAATATGACGCTCTTGGGGCTTTCTATTTGATTGTATTAAAAGATTGAATGAATTGACATTTCCCTGGTCATTTCGAGGCAAGTGGATCACTTATGATGAAGATGATGTGCATCAAAACCCATTCCAAAAGGGTTTGCTCATGGTGGAGGGAGCATCCCCACTTAGTGATCCATCCTCCAATTCACGCAAATCCGAAGACGTTATCACAGACGAGCCACAAGCAAAGAAACTTGCACGTGGGGTTTGGGCTTGGCTTTCCTTAGGTATATATCTAATATCCCTGCTTCTGCTCTCCGCTGACGCACCTCTCTTAACTATTACCAATTTATTTTGGAATAATATTTTTAAAAAGGAAAATTTCATATATTTATGCTAAATTCTTCTATTATTAAGTACAGTTGATACCATTTCGACGTGTTTCGTTCCTTGCGAACAAGAGACGTTTGATACTTTTAAATTTATTGTATTAATTCCCCTTCTTGCTCACTGCTCACAGTATGCTCTTTATGATATCTGCTTATAATTCAATTGCCACGTGTTTAGCTCTTGAGCCTCAAAATTTACGTTTTTATGTGATTGCAGCATTAAAAAGAAAGTCTGAATTTTCAACGAAAGCCTGTGAAGGATGATAATCACAAATAGGGTTCATCACTCACTCGGGATCTAGATTGTCCACTCGATGAACAAGTGAGATTTTAAATCTAAGCACAATGATCTCCTTGAATTAAATCTCACATGGTCTCGCCAATACATATAATTAAAATGCATTAATGCCACTATTTAGAGGTTACCACTTCTATTGCTTACGAATATCCATTAATTCACCACATCTGTAGAAGAGACTGCAATAAAAACTTGTCAAAATAAAGTGCATACTTTGTTTACCGATCGCGGACGAAAACGTTATTGATCAAATAATTTGTGTCCCTTTCAATTTATGTTGCCCAACAGATAAAACATCTTTCTATGCTAGAAAAAAATTGTACTTTTTGGGCATACACCATAACACGATGAAGTACTTCAAGAAGAGTGATCATTTCATACTGTTACTGCACAAATGAAAATGAAGACATCCAAATATGCAATACATTTGATGTTTGTTTTAATTTGGAAAAAAATTAAAAGAATTTCATTACGTTGTCTAAGGGGGTGTCCTTGATTGAAATTTTGATGGATTTTATAAAGGGTGGTTATATTGCCACCAAATTTTTTATTTAATGCACCTAATTCTAATTACAGTTAAACTCCTTAATCTATGCTCATTGTAGCAACGATTTCCTTAATTTTTTTCCCATCGAATTCTTACCTTCAACCTTCCATTTGACGATGATTTACATCAAAATATTTCACTTTTATGCTTTGAAATGGGGGAAAAATATTTTTTTGCACTTTCTATTCATTTATTTATGAAAAATAAGATGAAAAAAATACGTTATTTTACGCTATTTCAACGGTTTTTTTTATCAAATACAAAATTTGTTAACTAATGAAAAGTTTGAGGATAAGAATGACAAAAAAAGTTAGGGGCATAAGTACCTTAACGAGCAAAGATTTAGAAGCTTGAGTGCAATTAAAATTTAGTGCAAGAAATAAAATCGTGGCGTGAATATAATTACACTTTTAAAAATTCTTGTAAATTTAGGCCTCTCGAATTGAGATTTCAATGAAATCCACTAAACTTTAGGCGTCCTCAATAGAAATTATAATACATTTCAAATAAATCATTTAAATTTATATTTCCTCAATAACTAGCAAATTTATAAGCATTTCATTAAAATAGCGATTTTTAAAGATTTGGATGGATTTCGAGTATAGAAATACATATAATAAAATCTTTTGAAATTTCATGACTTTTAATGCCGTTCTTATGGAATTTGTGGAAATCTATTCCAATTCACGAAATCCGATGGAATTTATCATCTTTTAAAACCCATCAAAATCTTAGTTGAAGATACCCCGTAATGATTGTGCCCAATTTATTGTAATTCGACATTATCGTAAAGGTTCAATAAATCTTTTGAAGCAATGTCTGAGATGGCATATATTTTGTGAGGAGTTTGTTGGCTATTAAATTAGGATTTGACTTTATCAATTTAAATAGAACGAAATTAATTGCCAAGACTAAATATGTACAATCACCAATTAATTCGTTCTTACCTCAATTAATACTCTACATCTTAGCTTTATATAATCGCTAATCCTTGTGCATTGTCAAATCAAAACCATCATCGTTCTCCATTTTCACATTAATTTCTTTCGAAATCGACCTACAATCTTAAGATGGCAATGAAGGTTTATCTTACGCTTTTCGCGCTTCTTTTGATTTACACGCACACTCTATCGTCTACTGCAGTTCCGATATCGAGTATAAGGGGTAAATTATATTTTGCAGTACACAACTTATTTCCTATTATTATTATTATTATTTTAACATCAACTATATTGCGTATAATGGCATAAAATATGAAATTTATCTTTCCTTTTCGTTTTTCTTTTTTGTTTGCCGGGTTTAGGACAAAGCTTTGTTTCAAGTAAAGAAGAAGAGCTACCCAACAAAGAATTCTCTCAGGTTTTTCCCTCGGTTGTTGTTGTTGTTGTTGTTGTTATAATCATAACTATTACACTCGTTGTATTTTCGGCTGAAACTTGAATCTAATTCTGGGTAATTTTTGAAGGGCATGAAAATAGTTGAAGTAGCAGATCCTGAAGGAAATAAGAAAGAAAGCCAAAAGATGGAAGTCAGCATTGACTATACATGCCCTGGACCCAATAGACCATGTGATCCTCATGATCCAAAAGGTTGTCCATGCCCAAAACGTTGTCCGTGCTGAACATCAGGCGAGGGAAAAAAAAAAAAAAAGAAAAAGAAAAAATCATCGTGAAAGTTACTTCTACTAATTCCCATGTCATTATCAAGTTCCACAAATCTATGTATTATGTCTATTGACAATATTGACAAGTGAATGTACTATCATCTACGAAAAAACTGGCTTCAAATTGGCATTACTTTGTCCTAAAATTATTTTAAAAATTGAATAATTATATCGACAAAGATCATGTGCGGTGTTGTGAAGTGTGAAATCTAAGAAAGTCATAATCATTGGCTATAGTAATAAAGACTCTAAATAAATTATAAAATTAAATATAGTTGTTTAATAAATAAAATGTGAGAGATTTGTGATGGGGTCATTGATAATAGTAGAAGGAGAGCTTAAGAGAATGAAACGAAGTTCGGAAGAAATATAAGGGAGAATAGGGTTAATGCATTATTTAGAAACCCTTTTCTTTTTTGTAGCTACCAATGAAATAGATTGGGGAACAATTTGCTATTTTTGCTAGCTAAAATTTCAATGGAAGTCTGTCTTAAACGTCTAATAGATTAATTTGAAGATAAAATTGAAGTAAACGAATTTGTTTACTCTTATAATAGATTAATTTGAAGATAAAACCGAAGTAAACAAATTCGTTTACTCCTAAGTTCAAAGGCATAGATGACGTGGTTCATTATATGTAGAGCACGTAAATGTCTTAAATTTAAATATAGTTTTCTCGTTTATTAAAATTTTAAACGTGTCCCACGTTTGATGAAAAAGAATCCATTCTTCGCGAAATAAAGCAGGTTAACGGTGAAGTTTAAATAAATAAACTTATTTTTATCTATAATAACTTATGTTTTAGATAACGTAATTCAATAGGCTAACATCTACAATAACGATTAAACAAAACTTCAGTTTTATCCTCTCTATAGGTGTACGACAATTTTAGAGACGGATTAATAGCTGAAAAATCCTCTAGAAACGTTTTCACGAGCGGTTTCCTCCGCGTGTTGAAAATTGCAGCAATCCCCCACGTTTGAAACCTATTGTGCGAAAAACCCTCGTGCCGTGAAGATCCGTCAGATTTACCGTTAAATCCTAGTAAATAGGGGGAAAATGGATTAATTAGAAAGGTTAAATGCGTCGTTTCTTATTTCTCTCTTCGATAGAACCCACCAAAAACCGTCATTTCTTTATTTTCCTCTTTAATATCACTTCAAAACAAAAGTTAGCTTCCTTCTCAAGAGAGAAGTCATGGGATTCAGGGTTCTGAAATTCAATCAAATCTTTGTGCTCAGTAACTGAATATACGTGATTGTTTATCTTCTTATATATAATACTTCAGAATAGGTTTTGAAGCCTATCCTCTTCGTCATAAATGATCCAATAGCCCCGAAATGACCTAGACCGATAGGGAAAACCCCAATTCATTGAACCTTTCCATACAATCAAATTGAAAGCCCCAAGGGCGTCATATTCTATGAGCCCAAACTGTGTGATTGAATAAGTCTCGTCACACACAAAATTGAAGTGAAGGGCAACATGATTCCTAGGTTTCGAGGTACGATATGTTAAACTTTAATCTTGCGTGAGCATTAGAATTACATCATTTGAAACTTTTTCATGTTTTACGTGGTTGGCCTCGGCAAGATTTATTGATCGTTCAAGAAAAACTTTCAGATTGTGCGTGCTTTTATTTGCCTTGAGCAAGAGCTGACTTTGGCTTATGCATTAATGTATGAAAAGGGTTTCTGGTGAAATTCTCTTAGTGTGAATTTGTGAATGCATTAATGTATGGAAGGGTTTGCTCATGGTGGAGGGATCATTTCCACTTATTGATCGATCCGCTAATTCAAACAAATCTGAAGACGTCATGGTGGATGAGCCACATGCAAAGAAACATGCACGTGTAGTTCTGGCCGGGGCTTTCCTTAGGTGTCTAATAACTTTGCTTCTCCTCGCTGCTGGCGCACCTCTCCCAATTTATTTTGGAATAATCTTTTTACGACGGACAATTTCACATATTTTTGCTAAACTCTTATGTTATTATGTACGGTTGGTACCATTTCGACGTGTTTCGATTCGTGCGAACAAGAGACGTTTGATACTTTTGAATTCGTTGTATTAATTCCGCTTCCTACTCGCAGTATGCTCTTTATGATATCGGCTTATAATTCAATTGCCACGTGTTTAGCTCTTGAGCCTCAAAATTTATGTTTTTATGTGATCGCAGCATCAAAAAGAAAGTCCGAATTTTCAACGAAAGCCGGTGGAGAATGATAATCACAAATAGGCCGGGTTCATCACTCACTCGGGATCTAGGTTGTCCACCCGATGAACAAGTGAGATTCTAAATCTAAGCACAATGGTCTCCTTGAATTAAATATCACACGGTCTCGCCAATGCATATAATTAAACTGCATTAATGCCACTATTTTATTTAGAGGTTACCACTTCTATTGCTTACGACTACCCATTAATGAACCACATCGGTAGAAGAGACGACAACGAAACCCTGTCAAAATAAAGTGGTTTACCGACCGCGGTCGAAAAAGTTATTTATGAAATAATTTGTGTCCCTTTTAATTTATGTTGCCCAACAGATAAAACATCTTTCTGCGCTAGAAAAAAAGGTACTTTTTGGGCATACACCCTAACACGATGAAGTACTTCAAGAAGAGTGTCATTATTTCATACCGTTACCGTGCAAATGAAAATGAAGACATTCGAATATGCAATACGTTTGATGTTTGCTTTTAATTCCGAAAAAAGTTAAAAAGAATTTAATTATGTTGTCTAAAGGGGTGTCCTCAATTGAAATTTTGATGGATTCTAAAAAGGGTGGTTATATTGCAGCCACAATTTTTATTCGAGACTCCACATTCTAATTACCGTTAAACTCCTTAATCTCTGCTCATCGTAGCAATTATTCGCTTAATTTGTTTCCCATCGAAGTCTTACCTTCAACCTTCCATTTGACGATGATTTACATCAAAATATTTTACTTTTATGCTTTGAAATGAGGGAAAATATTTTTTTTGCACTTTCTATTTACTTATATTTCAGAAATAAGATTAAAAAATATACGTCATTTTTGGCTATTTCAATTGTTTTTTGAACGTAAAACTGTTATCAAATGCAAAATTTGTTCACTAATGAAAAGTTTGAGGATAAGAATGACATTAAAAAAAAAACTTTAGGGACATCAGTACCTTAACGAGCAAAGATTTTGAAGCTTGAGTGCAATTAAAATTTAGTGCAAGAAATAAAATTGTGTCACGAATATAATTACTCTTTTAAAAATTCTTGTAAATTTAGGCCTAACGAATTGGGATTTTAATGGATTTAAGGAAATCCACTAAACTTTAGGTGTCCCCAATAGAAATTATAATGCATTTCAGCGAAATCATTTAAATTTAGGTTTCCTCAATAACTAGGAAATTTATAAGCATTTCATTAAAAGAGCGATTTTTAAAGATTTGGATGGATTTCGAGTATAGAAATACATAGAATAAAATCTTTTGAAATTTCATGACTTTTAATGCCGTTCTTATGGAATTTGTGGAAATCTATTCGAATTCACGAAATCCGATGGAATTTATCATCTTTTAAAACCCATCAAAATCTTAGTTGAAGATACCCCGTAATGATTGTGCCCAATTTATTGTAATTCGACATTATCGTAAAGGTTCAATAAATCTTCTGAAGCAATGTCTGAGATGGCATATATTTTGTGAGGAGTTTGTTGGCTATTAAATTAGGATTTGACTTTATCAATTTAAATAGAACGAAATTAATTGCCAAGACTAAATATGTACAATCACCAATTAATTCGTTCTTACCTCAATTAATACTCTACATCTTAGCTTTATATAATCGCTAATCCTTGTGCATTGTCAAATCAAAACCATCATCGTTCTCCATTTTCACATTAATTTCTTTCGAAATCGACCTACAATCTTAAGATGGCAATGAAGGTTTATCTTACGCTTTTCGCGCTTCTTTTGATTTACACGCACACTCTATCGTCTACTGCAGTTCCGATATCGAGTATAAGGGGTAAATTATATTTTGCAGTACACAACTTATTTCCTATTATTATTATTATTTTAACATCAACTGTATCGCGTATAATGGCATAAAATATGAAATTTATCTTTCCTTTTCGTTTTTCTTTTTTGTTTGCCGGGTTTAGGACAAAGCTTTGTTTCAAGTAAAGAAGAAGAGCTACCCAACAAAGAATTCTCTCAGGTTTTTCCCTCGGTTGTTGTTGTTATAATCATAACTATTACACTCGTTGTATTTTCGGCTGAAACTTGAATCTAATTCTGGGTAATTTTTGAAGGGCATGAAAAGAGTTGCAGTAGCAGATCCTGAAGGAAATAAGAAAGAAAGCCAAAAGATGGAAGTCAGCATTGACTATACATGCCCTGGACCCAATAGACCATGTGATCCTCGTGATCCAAAAGGTTGTCCATGCCCAAAAGGTTGTCCGTGCTGAACATCAGGCGAGAGAAAACAAAAATAAAAAAGAAAAAGAAAACATCACTGTGAAAGTTACTTCTACTAATTCCCATGTCATTATCAAGGTCGACAAATCTATGTATTATGTCTATTGACAATATTGACATGTGAATGTACTATCATCTATGAAAAAATTGGCTTTAAATTGGCATTACTTTGTCCTAAAATTATTTTAAATATTGAATAATTATATAGACAAAGATAACGTGCGGTGTTGTGAAGTGTGAAATCTAAGAAAGTCATAATTAATGGCTATAGTAATAGAGACGCTGAATAAATTATAAAATTAAAAATAATTGTTTAATAAATAAATTAAATGTGAGAGATTTGTGATGGGATCATTGATAATAGTAGAAGGAGAGCGCTTGAGAGAATGAAACGAAGTTTGGAAGAAATATAAGGGAGAATAGGGTTAATGCATTATTTAGAAACCTTTTCTTTTTTGTAGCTACCAATGAAATAGATTGGAGAACAATTTGCTATTTTTGCTAACTAAAATTTCAATGGAAGTCTATCTTAAATGTCTAATTGATTAATTTGAAGATAAAATTGAAGTAAACGAATTTGTTTACTCTTATAATAGATTAATTTGAAGATAAAACTGAAGTAAACAAATTCGTTTACTCCTAAGTTCAAAGGCATAGATGACGTGGTTCATTATATGTAGAGCACATAAATGTCTTAAATTTAAATATAGTTTTCTCATTTATTAAAATTTTAAACGTGTCACACGTTTGATGAAAAAGAATCCATTCTTTGCAAAATTAAGCAGGTTAACGGTGAAGTTTAAATAAATAAACTAATTTTATCTACAATAACTTATGTTTTAGATAACGTAATTCAATAGGCTAACATCTACAATAACGATTAAACAAAACTTCAGTTTTATCCTCTCTATAGGTGTACGACAATTTTAGAGACGGATTAATAGCTGAAAAATCCTCTAGAAACGTTTTCACGAGCGGTTTCCTCCGCGTGTTGAAAATTGCAGCAATCCCCCACGTTTGAAACCTATTGTGCGAAAAACCCTCGTGCCGTGAAGATCCGTCAGATTTACCGTTAAATCCTAGTAAATAGGGGGAAAATGGATTAATTAGAAAGGTTAAATGCGTCGTTTCTTATTTCTCTCTTCGATAGAACCCACCAAAAACCGTCATTTCTTTATTTTCCTCTTTAATATCACTTCAAAACAAAAGTTAGCTTCCTTCTCAAGAGAGAAATCATGGGATTCAGGGTTCTGAAATTCAATCAAATCTTTGTGCTCAGTAACTGAATACACGTGATTGTTTATCTTCTTATATATAATACTTCAGAATAGGTTTTGAAGCCTATCCTCTTCGTCATAAATGATCCAATAGCCCCGAAATGACCTAGACCGATAGGGAAAACCCCAATTCATTGAACCTTTCCATACAATCAAATTGAAAGCCCCAAGGGCGTCATATTCTATGAGCCCAAACTGTGTGATTGAATAAGTCTCGTCACACACAAAATTGAAGTGAAGGGCAACATGATTCCTAGGTTTCGAGGTACGATATGTTAAACTTTAATCTTGCGTGAGCATTAGAATTACATCATTTGAAACTTTTTCATGTTTTACGTGGTTGGCCTCGGCAAGATTTATTGATCGTTCAAGAAAAACTTTCAGATTGTGCGTGCTTTTATTTGCCTTGAGCAAGAGCTGACTTTGGCTTATGCATTAATGTATGAAAAGGGTTTCTGGTGAAATTCTCTTAGTGTGAATTTGTGAATGCATTAATGTATGGAAGGGTTTGCTCATGGTGGAGGGATCATTTCCACTTATTGATCGATCCGCTAATTCAAACAAATCTGAAGACGTCATGGTGGACGAGCCACATGCAGGGAAACTTGCACGTGTGGTTCTGGCCGGGCTTTCCTGAGGTATCTAATAACCTTGCTTCTGCTCGCCGCTGGCGCACCTCTCCTAACTATTGCCCATTTATTTTGGAATAATCTTTTTAGGAGGGACAATTTTACATATTTCTGCCAAATCCTTCTATTATTAAGTACGGCTGGTACCATTTCGATGTGTTTCGATTCTTCCGAACAAGAGAGGTTTGATGCTTTTGAATTCATTGTATTAATTCCACTTCCTACTCGCAGTATGCTCTTTATGATCTCGGCTTATGATTCAATTGCCATGTATTTAGCTATTGAGCCTCAAAGTTTATGTTTTTATGTGATCGCAGCATCAAAAAGAAAGTCTGAATTTTCCACGGAAGCCTGTGAAGAATGATAATCACAAATAGGCCGGGTTCATCACTCACTCAGGATCTAGGTTGTCCACTCGATGAACATGTGAGATTGTAAATCTAAGCACAATGATCTCCTTGAATTAAATATCACATTGTCTCGCCAATGCATATAATTAAACTGCATTAATGCCACTATTTAGAGGTTACCACTTCTATTGCTTACGTCTACACATTAATTAACCACATCGGTAGAAGAGACGACAACAAAACCCTGTCAAAATAAAGTGGTTTACCGACCGCGGTCGAAAAAGTTATTTATGAAATAATTTGTGTCCCTTTTAATTTATGTTGCCCAACAGATAAAACATCTTTCTGCGCTAGAAAAAAAGGTACTTTTTGGGCATACACCCTAACACGATGAAGTACTTCAAGAAGAGTGTCATTATTTCATACCGTTACCGTGCAAATGAAAATGAAGACATTCGAATATGCAATACGTTTGATGTTTGCTTTTAATTCCGAAAAAAGTTAAAAAGAATTTAATTATGTTGTCTAAAGGGGTGTCCTCAATTGAAATTTTGATGGATTCTAAAAAGGGCGGTTATATTGCAGCCACAATTTTTATTCGAGACTCCACATTCTAATTACCGTTAAACTCCTTAATCTCTGCTCATCGTAGCAATTATTTGCTTAATTTGTTTCCCATCGAAGTCTTACCTTCAACCTTCCATTTGACGATGATTTACATCAAAATATTTTACTTTTATGCTTTGAAATGAGGAAAAATATTTTGTTTGCACTTTCTATTTACTTATATTTCGGAAATAAGATTAAAAAATATACGTCATTTTTGGCTATTTCAATTGTTTTTTGAACGTAAAACTGTTATCAAATGCAAAATTTGTTCACTAATGAAAAGTTTGAGGATAAGAATGACATTAAAAAAAAAACTTTAGGGACATCAGTACCTTAACGAGCAAAGATTTAGAAGCTTGAGTGCAATTAAAATTTAGTGCAAGAAATAAAATTGTGGCACGAATATAATAACTCTTTTAAAAATTCTTGTAAATTTAGGCCTAACGAATTGGGATTTTAATGGATTTAAGGAAATCCACTAAACTTTAGGTGTCCCCAATAGAAATTATAATGCATTTCAGCGAAATCATTTAAATTTAGGTTTCCTCAATAACTAGGAAATTTATAAGCATTTCATTAAAAGAGCGATTTTTAAAGATTTGGATGGATTTCGAGTATAGAAATACATAGAATAAAATCTTTTGAAATTTCATGACTTTTAATGCCGTTCTTATGGAATTTGTGGAAATCTATTCGAATTCACGAAATCCGATGGAATTTATCATCTTTTAAAACCCATCAAAATCTTAGTTGAAGATACCCCGTAATGATTGTGCCCAATTTATTGTAATTCGACATTATCGTAAAGGTTCAATAAATCTTCTGAAGCAATGTCTGAGATGGCATATATTTTGTGAGGAGTTTGTTGGCTATTAAATTAGGATTTGACTTTATCAATTTAAATAGAACGAAATTAATTGCCAAGACTAAATATGTACAATCACCAATTAATTCGTTCTTACCTCAATTAATACTCTACATCTTAGCTTTATATAATCGCTAATCCTTGTGCATTGTCAAATCAAAACCATCATCGTTCTCCATTTTCACATTAATTTCTTTCGAAATCGACCTACAATCTTAAGATGGCAATGAAGGTTTATCTTACGCTTTTCGCGCTTCTTTTGATTTACACGCACACTCTATCGTCTACTGCAGTTCCGATATCGAGTATAAGGGGTAAATTATATTTTGCAGTACACAACTTATTTCCTATTATTATTATTATTTTAACATCAACTGTATCGCGTATAATGGCATAAAATATGAAATTTATCTTTCCTTTTCGTTTTTCTTTTTTGTTTGCCGGGTTTAGGACAAAGCTTTGTTTCAAGTAAAGAAGAAGAGCTACCCAACAAAGAATTCTCTCAGGTTTTTCCCTCGGTTGTTGTTGTTGTTGTTGTTGTTATAATCATAACTATTACACTCGTTGTATTTTCCGGGTTCTAAAATTCAATCAAATCTTTCTGCTAAGTAACTACATATACATGATTGTTTATCTTCTTATATATAATACTTCGTAACAGGTTTTGAAGCCTTTCCTCTTTATCATAAATGTACCAATTGCCCCGAAACGACCTAGACCGATAGGGAAACCCCGATTCATTGAACCTTTCGATACAATGAAATTGAAAGCCCCAAGGGCGTCATATTCTGGGAGCCCAAACTATGTGATTGAAGAAGTCTCATAACACACAAAATTGAATTAAAGGGCAACATTATGATTCCTAGGTTTCAAGGAACGATATGTTAAACTTTAATCTTGCTTGAGCCTTAGAATTACATCATTTGAAACTTTTTCATGTTTTACGTGGTTGGCCTCGGCAAGATTTATTGATCGTTCAAGAAAAACTCTCAGATTGTGCGTGCTTTTATTTGCCTTTAGCAAGAGCTGACTTTGGCTTAACGAATTTGTGCATTCAGTTAGATTGTGCGTTCAGTCAGATTTGTAACTTTTGCAAGAAGAAGGGGCACATGAAGAAAGATTGCTACAAATTGCAGAATAAAGAAAGGTTGGCTGCAAGTCGATATGGGAAGCAATCAGAGATTCAGGTGAAGCAGACCTCATAGAGAACATTGTAAGTGAGGAAGATCTCTTGGCTATTTTGACATCGAGTCTAAATCAGAGGAGGATTGGATTCTGGATTCAGTGTATGTGTTTCATATGTGTTTTAATAAGGACTTGTTTACTATATATGAAACTGTTTCCAAAGGTGTCGTGGTTATGAGAAACAACACACCTTGTCGGGTTTTTGTAATTGGTATGGTCAGATTGAAACTATTGGATAAGATAATTAAAAAACTTGGTTAGATTCGACATATTCCAGATTTGAAGAAGAATATCATCTTGTTGTCTATCCATGATTCAAAGGGTTATGAGTTCTTTAGTCGAGGTGGAGCTTTGAAAGTTTGTAAGGGGGCCCAGATTGTATTGGAGGGACTAAAAAGTTCTCAATTATACATCTTGCAGGGTCGTGCAGGATATAGAAAAGTCAATTAGCACATATTCAGTACCGTGGTGGACATTCAGTTTGACACAATTCCTTTTGGAGCTCATAAATGATCGGATTTGAAGAATATAGCTTGGTGGAGTTCACGAGATATAGATAATGTTTCATTGCCACCATCACCTATGGTGCCATTATTTTCTATTGCTAGTGATGCTGATTTTGTTGAGTAGAATGTATACAATCTAGCAAGGGGCCTTCTTTAAATGGATTTAGGTTTGATTCTGCTTTGGGGTGTGTTATAGCCCAATTTGGTGAATTTTAAAATTATTGTAATTTATTGGGAATCTGAGATAATTATGCAAAGCAGTGCTTGAATTCATTGGAAGAGGTGGAGTATTTTGTGTTTTGTTGGAGAAATTAGTTTTGATTATTGTTAAAGAGTCAATTCATTCCTTGCAGGTGAATTTTCTTCTCTAGATGGAGAATATTTTGAAGTTTTGTTCGTTATAGTAGAATTCGTGTCAAGGTGAAGATTATTAGAATTTGGGTATAACCCGAATTCCTTATTAAAGTAATTAAAGAATTCTAATTGAAGTGTAAATCAAGAAGAATTCAGTTTGAAATGCTATTGAAGAAGTTCTATTTTAAAAGCCATTAGGAGTTGAAAATTTGATGCATGAGGGTTCGAGTCAGATGCTGAGTTGTCGATAACACGTTAATGGCTCTAAGGTATCACGAGTTAGTAGATCGGTACAAGGATGACAAGTGATCACGTAACTTGGGTAATTGAGTCGTGTTTCGGTAATTTGGCCATAACTTCGGCTACGATTATCAGAATTGCGATTATGACCACAATCCAGAAAGGTTGTTTCGGCGCACACGTCATGGTCTCCACGCTTTTCTTGGTGTGTTCCGTTTCGACCTCAAAATCCATTGTTTTCCCTTCCGAATTGCTATTTTTAGTTAAATTTTGCTATTTTTGATAATATTTCGATTGTATGTTAGGAGATGAGTTTTAACCCGATTTGGGTTAGAGTTTTTGCAGACTACTTATTTTATTCCATGTTTTAATTTGGTGTGATTTTTGAAATTTTGGTAAAATTCAGATTTTTAGCTATAAAGTCTGGCTTGTAGACTTATTTTCATCATTGCGTGATATAATAAAATTATCTAAATTTCAGAGACCTTTTTTCTGTTTTTTTCGACGTTAATCTTATATTCTTCCCTGTGAATTTGCTGGTAAAGCTAGCCGGTGTCAAAATCACTATTCTGCCCGACGTTAAAATTGGTATTGGACTTGAAGAAAAGTTCAGAATGAAGAAAACAACTTGAAACGAAAAAAAAAAGAAGAAGGAAAACGGATAGAACGCCTGGCTGCCCCTGATTCTTTGCCCCAAGCGCCCACTTGCTCTAGATTTTTTGCATTTTTCTCACCTTTTTCGTTTTGGACTCGATTTTTTTGGCATCCTATTTCATCAACAATTCTATTAGGAGGGTTTAGACGTCCCCTATATGTTCCCTATAAATATTTGGCTATTTTATACAATTTTATGGTGTGAGAAATTTGATTAGAAACTTTTAGGATCAATTGTAAATTTCTCTATTATTGTTCATGAGTCAATAAAATCTACTAATTCCTCTACTATATTTTCTTATCTTCTTTTATTATTTTGCTTATAATCAAATACTTCATTATCGTGCCACATAACTTCAACATCTCAATCCAGTGTGAGAAACGCAAGATTCGACCCTACTACACCTAGAGGGGGTGATTAGGTGTAAATGCAGAATTAAAACTTTAATTAACAAGCAACAAGTCACAAGTTAATTGTGTCTAGGTGATTAGTCAAACAATTCAAATTATCCTATCTTTGAATACCGTAGTTTGTATAATAAAGAATAAATATGAAAGTAGTAAATAAAGAACACCAATATGATGACGGAGAAATCCAACTGGGAAAAACTTCAGGACCAAGTCAGTTACCTCCACTATAGACAATATGGATTACAGTATATTTTCAGCTAGCAAACTTCACTCGTTCCCACTGTTATAATTTTTGCAATCTCCAAGATCTGATGTTCCTTCCAGACTCACAATCTGTTATCGTAGATACTATCTAGCCACCCTACTAGACTTCCCGATCTACCTCCTGTAGCTTCCTGATCTGCTGTACTTTCCAATCTCACGATCTACTATCGTAGGCACTATCTAGCTAACCTGCTAGACTTCCCATTCTACCTCCTATAGCCTCCTAATCTGCTATCTCCTTCCAACTTCCTAATCTTCTTCTATTGTCTCTTCCAAGTGGAATTCCAAGAATCTCCAATTTTTGCGCTCTTCCTGTACTTGTAGTCCACCTCTTCCAAATCTCATTGAAAGAGTCAGTTCCTTAAAAGATTAAGGACACCATGTGTTTTGGATTATAGAACCTTTGATGTTTTCCAAAATCGGGTTGCTGAATCTCAAGAATGAATATGGATGAATCAGTGAATTGTCTCTTGGATCTCTTAAACAATGATATGAAAGTGTTATATCTATGAAGCACAATGAAGCAACCACCAATTTTCGTGCAAGACCCTTTGTATTTATGGTTAGAGATGTATGAGTAGTATGGGCCGTGAAAAACTCTCCAAAATTGTGAATTAGGTTTGGCCGCACAGATAGGTCGTTCGAGCGAGTTGTCAGCTAAGCTCGAGCGAAAATGTTATTGCATCGATCGCTCAAGCGAGCCTCTAGCGAAGGTCGAGCGAGGGTTGAGCAGTTGTCAGTATTTTCATTATAACTTTTTCTACCGATCTCCGATTACATTGATTTAAATTTTGTTAGAAAGATAACTTGAAGGGATACAATTTTTCTAGAAATAGAAATATCCAAATTCCAATGTTTTCTATGTGAAAAATGGGTTGAGAGTAACAACTGAGAATTTGGAACATAACTTGTGCGGCTCTTTGATACTCTTTAGACTTCTAATTGCATTCCCTTTATCATATGCGATCTTCTTGGACATCTTGGACTCCTTCAAGGACTCAAACCCTAACTTACCTAATTTATACAAATTGCACCCTAGGTCCTTGACTTTTATATCACATTACAAATTAGTCATTTGTCCACAGAATTGCCAACACTAAAAACCTAACACGGTGGTCGGTTTCATATCAAGTGGTATCGAGTGATACATGATCCTTGAATTCCTAACACTTGGTATCAAATATTTTTGGGCATAATTAACACAACAGACTTTAAACTCATTCGTAAGTTGGCCCCACACAACCATGTTGAATCTCAACAAGCATTGGAGCGCTTCTTAGCTGCAACATTAGATTGAAGATTTAAGGATTGCATAGTTACATAATCTAACAACAAAATCTTCTAATTGCACATAATACACAATTAAACAACGGAACATTATATTGGAGTTTTAAGGACATCAAAATACTCAATTTAAAGATTTCAGGATTTACGTGACTGTTGAAACTAACGACTGCGTATAGAGCAATAAGAATTGTAGTAGAACTTTTTATCAGTCAACTAATATATGCTTTAATCTAGTAAAATTATCGCATTCAGAATTTGTGGTCTCGACAAGAGATAAAAACAAAGATAATAAAGATCATAATTTAAGTAGGCAACTCTTCTATGGAAATATAATCAACCATGCATTTGAACCCCATTCCATCCTACAACAGCGTATAAACATCTTATTAGATTTACGAGATGAGTGTATCTACGCCTTTACATGTACCTCTCCATCACAATAAACATCAGCTTTCATTTATTCATTTACCATGATCATGAATTTGGGTACATAAGCAAGCACAAGATCCTATCATGAAACTGAAAATGTACATATCATGAAGAGAAGAAACAGAGATATAAAGGTAGGGAATGGTGTTATCAGACAATATGTATAAAAAGTAAATACCTGGATGCTTCATCCAGTTGTGAAGCACCTGAAAAATGTATTGGAAAACCATTATGCTTTTCCAACGTATGGCTTAATGGTCTCCCAAAATTTTCATCCACTAATGAGTCGGAAGATCTCATCCCCGTCATTAGAGTAGGATTAGGGTGGTTAAATACGCACTGAAATGACGGTTTTTGGTGGGTTTTATTAAAGAGTGAAATAAGAAATGACGTATTTGCATTTTCTAATTTATCCATTTTCCTCATTTTTTCTGGATTTAACGGCAAATCTAACAGCTCTTGATGACATGGGGGTTTCCATACAAAATGTTTCAATTATGGGAATTTTCTACGATTTCCAATAGATAAAAGGATATATCACAAGTGAAAACCATTTTTGGGGGTCTTCTGCTATTAATCCATATAGTGACCTTTCAACTATTTTAAAAAATTTTAAAACTTCCTTGGAGTTTACTTTTGGTAACAAATTCATCCTTGTTAACATTCATTTTACCATTCTATACTACTTTGAAATTGTTGTTTATTATATTTAAATTACATTTTTCTTATTATTTATTTAGATACACTTTTTCATACTTTTGTTTTGATTTAGATAGGATTTAATATTAAAAATTAATAAAATTTGATTTTTCTTTTTTGCAAATATGATGACAAATAATTAACATGTAGTGCAACAAATTTTTAAATTGTAGAATAAATATAATTGCGAGTTATGAAATTTTAGAAAATAAAGGGGAGATCTCTGTATGTAATTAATTTGCTTTATATTTTTTTTTGGACAATTCATTCCACAACGTTTCGTGTCTTACTTTTTAAAAAATAACACATTTTCCACATATTGTACATGTTGTGTCATGTTTTCATTTCGTCTATGTTCAAGCTAGTATGTCCATAGAAGGTTAATACCTCAAACGTTCCCGAGTTCATTGCTACGTTATAGTCCAGTATGCGATAAGAATTATATTCATTTTTAGTCCTTTATTTTGTAATTTTTTTTATGTCAAACTCATTTTCAATCATAGTTCATGAGACTCATAACTTTCATCAATTTTTCAAACACACATCTAATCAACTTTTATCAAAACTACTAAAACTTTAATTTTTATCCAAACTAAACCAAAGCTAAACATGTTTAAATGCACTGGCCGTATATGTACAAGTAAATTTGGTTAGATTTTTTTTGCTCCAGAGGGTACTTTAATGATCGAATTCAATGATGGTAGACTTGAAGAGCACAAACACATTTTTTCTTGTTCCTTCCCAAATTAATACACTACGTTTTAGCACTATAAAATAACTAATACCTAGTGGATTGAATCACCCATCTTCTCTGCTTTCAAGTTTATTTTATTGAGATCTTGTGCATTTACATGGCGATGAACGTTTATTTTAATATTTTCCTGTATCTTATAGTTTGCCCTCATATTCCTTCGACTACTGCTCTTCAATTATCGAGTAAGTGCAAATGATTACTTGGGCTTTTGCAAAAGAAGATATCCTCTTATCTTAGTTGTTATCAACTTCATCACAAACGTCTTTCAGTGAACAACTATGAAATATTTTATTAATTTTTCTTGCATTCCCCCCTTATTTTTTTTTTATTATTTTTTTCATTTTAGGAAGTTTTATTTCAAGCGATCAAGAAATAGAAGTCGCCACCAAAAAACTCTCGCAGGTTATCACTTTTCTCGTTCATTTATAGACAAATTATTAACGGATTACATAGAGAATCCTATATAATGTTACTTGAACTTTGAACTTTTGATTATATTTATAGTATTTTCAGTTGAAATTTGAATATAATTCTGGGTAATTTGTGAAGGGCATGAAAAGAGTTGAAGTGGCGAATCCTGAAGGAAATAAGAAAGAAAGCCCAAAGATGGAGATCAGCATGGACTATTCGGGCCCTAGAGACCATGGTTCATATGATCCAAATGTTCCACGAACCGCCCATAAATGATCAGTAAGGGAGAGAATAAAAAAATTAAATAAATCATTGTAAAAGTTTAATCCTATGAATTTCCATGTCTCCAACTAAGGACAAATCTATGTATTATGTCTAGGGGAATGCTATATGTACTACAACTTCTACAAAATGGATGACTACATGGCCCATGGACTATTCGGGCCCTAGAGACCATGGTTCATATGGTCCAAATGTTCCACGAACCGCCCATAAATGATCAGTAAGGGAGAGAATAAAAAAAACAAAAAAATCATTGTAAAAGTTTAATCCTATGAATTTCCATGTCTCCAACTAAAGACAAATCTATGTATTATGTCTAGGGGAATGCTATATGTACTACAACTTCTACAAAATGGATGACTACATGGCCGCCACTTGGCCATGTAGTCATCCCTTTTGTAACCCATGTAGTACATGTAACATCTCCCTTATGTCTATTGACAATATTTACATGTGAATGTACAATCGTCTATATATGAACAAGTTGGCTTTTAAATTCGCATTACTTTGCCGTAAAATTATATTAAGTATTGAATAATTATATCAACAAAGATCATGTGTAATGTTGTGGGGTTGCGAAATCTAAGAAAATCATAAACCGTCATGGTATTAAAGATACTAAATAAATTATCAAGTTAAACATAGTAGTTTAATAAATAAAATGTAACAAAGTTTTGATGGGATCGTTGATAGTATATCGAAGGAGTGCTCAAGACAATGAAACAAGTTTTGAAGAAATATAAGAGTGAACTCGATATATTTTTCGTATAGAAACATTTATTTATTTATTATTATTATTATTATGAACATATTATTAGGGGCAGCAATTACACCTGGACTAAAGGCAGGATATGGGAGAAACTAGATAGAATCCTGATTAATGCTCAATGGCTGAATGAAAAAAAAAAAAAAAACTCAATAACACAACAAGAACAAAAAATAAAAAAAGTAGAAGAAGAAGAAGAAGAAGGAAATCCTGATAAAGCTTCCTGACGTGGATTAGACTAAATTGCCTGAATTGATTCTCATTAAAAGCCGAAAGTAACTACGTTGAAAAAGACAAAAAAAAACAGTCATCTTCTTCTCCCCACTTTATTTTAGGACTCAATCGCATCACTTCATCATCTTCAGGCGCAGCTGGATCTAGTAAGAAGATGACCCAAGAAGGGGAGATTCCGACTAGAAAGACTTACGCTGAGGTCACAGGAGGAAAACGAAATGTAGCATCTGTGAAGGAACGATCATTTGATGATGTTGCAAGAGCACTCAAATCGGAAGCTGTGTCGGTCAGGGACGCATCTGTATTCAAGAATGAACTCGGATTAGTGGGTAAGTTTTCTCAATGGTTCAAACTTGGTTCAAACTCAGGATTAGTGGGTAAGTTTTCTCAATGGTTCAAACTCAGAATGAACCCAGGAAGAAATATAGAAATTATCTCAATGGTTCAAACTTGGATTAGTGGGTAAGTTTTCTCACAAGAAACCTGCACTGAATTTGATTGTTCAAGCCCTAAATTCGTTTGAACTCGGAGGGGAAGTGAGTGTTGGGAATCTGGATTGAAAGCATGTTCTCCTTAATTTTGAAAGAGAAGAAGACTATTGTCGAATATTTTCAAAACCGGTATGGTATCTTCTGTGTACATCCATGAGAATTTTGAAGTATACTTTTGATTTTGATCCACAGAAGGAGTCGCCTATAGCCCCTATTTGGATTGCGTTACCAAATTTGCCTTTGGTTTTTTATGATAAAGCGATTTTGTACTCTATAGCCTCTGTACTGGGAACACCGTTAAAAATTGATGAGCAAATTGCCAAGAAAACTAGAACTAATTTGGCTAGAATTTGTGTGGAAATGAATGTAAATACCCCGAAATTGGAAAGAATTAGAATCGGAAATGAGACATTTGCTGTCTGGCAGAAAATAGTGTATGAAGGGCTACCTACATATTGTACATTTTGCAAACATGTGGAACATGATATTGGGAGATGTTATTGGAAAAAAACTACAGGAATCAATGCTATTAATAAACAGCAGGAATGTGTTCATAGAGAAGTACAGAACAAGGAGAAGGGGGAGGAAGAATGGATTGAAATAAAAAAAAAGGGAGGAAATGATCCAAGCAATCGGAATTACTGGAAGGAGAATGCTCTAAACTTCATAACTGTGAAGAAGGTGAAGTTGTCACAGAGGAAATTGTCGCTAAGGAGATTGTCACCGAGGAGATTGTTAATGAGGTTATGAAGGATAAAGAGGAGAACCAGAAAGAAGTTGAAATCAGTACTGAGAACAAGAATCGGATTGAGCAGATAGAATCAGGATATTATGATTGTCTAAATATATGTGAAGATGAGGTACAAACTGGAGTAGAGATTATCGAAGAATTTCTAATGGAGGAAGGCAATAACCAAAATAAAAAGAGCAACCTTGATCCCAATTATAAGGATCTAGAGGACGAGAGTATCATCAAGAATACATATGTTCTCAACGGTAGTAAACTGAGAAAACAAAACTCACTGGATACTTTACAAAGGGAGGTGGAAGAAGAAGAATTGGAGGATGAAATATTGTCAGCTGAATTCCACAGTGCAATAGATGATAAAGAGATTAAGGGTAGTAATAAGAAATCAAAAGCAATAAGAAGAAAAGGGGGAAACCATCCAAGTGCTAACTATGCAGTACAACGTATTAATATGGAATTTAAGAGGTATTTTTAACTCTATGAAGAGACTCAGAAGGCTGATTCAAACTAACCATATTGCTATCTTGCTCATCCTAGAACCTATTGTCGACAAAGTTCAAGTTCAAGAATTTTGCAAGAAATTGGGATTCGATAATTGTTATGCGAATGTGAATGGAAAAATTTTGGGATTTTGGAAGAGTGATATAGAAGGCCATGTTATTGAAGATAAGGAGCAGCATATCACTATCAAGATTAAGAGGCAGAATAAGGATAACTACATCTCTGCGGTGTATGCTAAATGTTCAGTTTCTCTTAGGAGAATTCTATGGAATGACCTCACATTGTTTTCTGAGAGACTGGACTCACCCTGGCTTATTGGAGGAGATTTTAATTCTATTCTTAATAGAGGGGAGAAGGATGGAGGAAATTCACCCAACAGAAAATCGATGGAGGATTTTAATAATATGCTTATCAGTTGTGGTGTGGATGAGCATATTATTAGGGGCAGCAATTACACCTGGACTAATGGCAGGATATGGGAGAAACTAGATAGAATCCTGATTAATGCTCAATGGCTGATTGAATACAATGGTTTCGAGGTTGATTTGCTAAATAGGGACACATCAGACCATTGTCCCTTCTTGATGAAGTGCAAGTCTAAACAAGTCGGCGAAGCCATGTGGTGCCAAAATGATGATCTGCTGGGTACTATTAGAAGATGCTGGGAGACCCCACTGTGTCCGTAATCTAGAGGGCTATTTGGATTTTATTTCAAATTGAAAAGACTCAAGATTACTCTCAAGAAGTGGAATAAAGATACTTTTGGTAATATCTTTACTGAGATTGCTAAGGCTGAAAAAGAAGCGCTTATGAAGGAAATTATCTATGACAGAACTAAATCCCCCAATGACAGGATGGAAGTGAATGAGGCATATGCTAAACTTAATAGATTATTATCTAAGGAGGAAGCTTTCTGGAAGCTGAAGGCAGGGGTTAAATGGCTAAGTGAAGGTGATAAAAATTCTAAATTTTTTCATGCTTGGGTAAAGAAAAAATGGACCAAGAATAGCATCAACTTGATATCCAATAATGGAGTTGAACTCAAGGAGCCTAAGGAAATTCAACAATTTGCGGTGGATTATTTTGAGAAGATCCTCACTAGAGAAGCAACTAAAGGAGGAGACAGTATTCTGGAAAATATTACTAAGTTGGTGACCCAAAATAAGAATGACATGCTGAATAGGGCATCATATATTGATGAAATTAAGGAGCCTGTCTTCAGTATTAACAAAGATAGTGCAGCTGGACCTGATGGATTCTCTAGTTTATTCTACCAATATTGTTGGGACATCATCAAACAGGATCTATTAGAGGCTGCTATGGATTTCTTTAATGGCAGGGATATACCCACTGGTATAACATCCACTTCTATTACCCTTATACTGAAAAAAGCAGAGGCTATGGAGTGGAAAGATTATAGACCCATTAGCTTGTGTAATGTGGTCAACAAAATACTCACAAGGTTCTCTTTGCTAGGCTTAATAGAGTCCTGCCTGTTATTATTTCTAAATCTCAAAGCAGTTTCACTCCAGGTAGGGATATAGGAGATAATATTCTTCTGGCTCAAGAGCTTATTCGGAATATTGATAGAAAGACTAGAGGTGGAAATGTGGTGCTCAAACTAGATATGGCTAAGGCGTATGACAGGGTAGACTGGGAGTTTCTTTACAAAGTGTTGGAGAAGTTTGGCTTTAATCAGCTATGGATTGATAAAATCAGAAGAAGCATCAATAACTGTAACTTTTCTATTTTGATTAATGGTGAGCTCAAAGGTTATTTTAAATCTACTAGAGGGTTGAGACAAGGATATCCAATTCTCCCTCTTTATTCATCATTTTGGCTGAGTGCTTGTCGAGAGGGTTGGATTATCTCTTTGCTAGAAATAAAGAACTTCATTTCAGATATGGGGGGTGCTATTACAGTTTCTCATCTGGCATTTGCTGATGACATTATCATTTTTACTAATGGACAAAAACCTACGTTGATTAAAATTATGAGGTTTATCAGGCTGTATAGTGCTAGCTTAGAACATGCTATTAACTGCAATAAAAGTTCATTTATCACTAAGGAGATTCATAGAGCAGTGATTTCTGAGACCACTGGATTTCTATACCAACCCTTGCCTATGATTTATCTTGGTGTTCCGCTGTACAAAGGGCACAAGAAAGCAGTTTTGTATGAGGAGTTGATTAACAAAATCAAGAGAAGGTTGCTGGGTTGGGAACATAGATGGCTGTCTGCTGGGGAAAGGATTATTCTTATCAAACATGTGTTGAGTTCTATGCCAATACACCTATTACAAATCCTTGATCCTCCTAAATGCATCACTAACAAAATAACCAAAATGTTTAATGGCTTCATCTGGGGGGATTCTAGCCAGAGTAAGAAAATTCATTGGGCCTCGTGGGAGAATATTTGCTATCCAGTTGAAGAAGGCGGTGTTGGCTGTAATTCTCTTGCTGATCTCAACTTAGCCTATGACTGCAAATTATGGTGGAAGTTTAGGGAACAAAAATCACTATGGAGTCAAGTCTTGCAAGCCAAATATTGTAGGCTTAGTCATGCGTGTGTTGTTAGACATAGCTCCCAAGATTATGGGTTGTGGAGAAGAATGTTAAAAGCCAGAAACTTAGTTGAGCCACATATTGCCTGGAGAATCGGAGAAGGCAAAGTAAATTTTAAACATGATGCCTGGCTTAAGTCGGGAGTTATTGAAGGAAGGCTAAAACAGATTATCCCACAAGAGAAGCTTGTAAAGGACTATAGGCATAACAATGAATGGGATATCTCCTCTCTGAATAATATCCTTCTAGCTGGTGTTGTCAATGAAATTATGAAGATTCCAATTAATAATGTTCCAGATAAGATGTTCTGGAAACCAAT
The DNA here is from genome assembly GCA_035079005.1 of Fraxinus americana. Taxonomy (NCBI): domain Eukaryota; kingdom Viridiplantae; phylum Streptophyta; class Magnoliopsida; order Lamiales; family Oleaceae; genus Fraxinus; species Fraxinus americana. The sequence continues at coordinate 1,689,908 of CM068717.1, read as the reverse complement.
ACTGCAGGAGTATTCACCATTTCTTCTTGCATTAACCTTTTCAGGCAGAGCAAAACAAGACAAATGGCTTATAAGCAAATATGGGATAAGAATGTTCCTCAAAAAATTACATTTTTAGGATGGAGGCTTTGGCATAGCTGGTTACTTGTTGATGATATCATTCAGAATATGTATGGGATACAATTAGCCTCCAAATGTCAATGCTGTAATAATTTAAAAAGTATTAGTCATGTTTTTCTGGATAGTCGTGTTGCAAAGGAGGTCTGGGAATACTTCTGCAGGATCATGAATGTGCAATATATCAGTTGTGGCCACCCAAGGGTAATGCTTATGCACTGGTTCCTGCAGAAGAAAGAAAGCTCTGGAGAGGTTAGCAAGATTGTTCCTCTGGTTGTTATCTGGTTTCTGTGGTTAGCCAGAAATAATGCCAAATACAAACACTATCTGATAAAGGCTGACAAGATTATTAAGCAAGTTAATGTTCTGATCAATGCCCTTCATAGGGCAGGGAAGATCAAATTTAATGGGAGAAGTAAGTTTAGAAAACCGATAGCTATAAAGTGGAACAAGCCCGATTCAGGCTGGCATAAACTGAATACTGATGGGGCATTGAAAGCAAGTTCTTTGGCCTCAGGTGGTGGTATTCTAAGGAATAACATGGGAAATGATTCTTGGAGTTTTTATGATTATTATGGTGATTGTTCTATACTGGAAGCTGAGCTCAGAGCCATTGACACGGGCTTGCAATTGTGTCTGAAACATGGGATAAGGAAAGTCTGGGTAGAATCTGATTCTAAGGTAGCACTTACTCTGATCAAACAAGACAATGGTCCATGGGAAGTACAATATATTTTACAATCAATTAGATGGCATATCGAGAAAATGGAGTGTAAAATGACACACACTTGGAGGGAAGGCAACCAAGTAGCCGACTGGTTTGCATCGAAAGGGTATAGTGAAAGGAATGTTAGATGGATGGGAGTTGGCGAATTCAAGGGAAGGATCAAAGGACTTGTAAACCTTGACAAAATTGGAGTGGAGTCTATCAGACTTGTTCCTAACTAGTTTTGCATATTGTTTCTAGATTTGTTATTTAGTAGACATTGCATTTTTAGGTCCTGTTTAGCATAGTGCTGAGTTGTTTTTCATTAGTAGCTTTGTAAAGGTTTGTTGTAATACTCTTAGAGGTTAGGTACATAAGTCCCCATCTTTGCATTGTAATTGAATTTCTTTAAATAAATCCATATCCTACGGCTTGGATTTTCAAGCTAGGATATTTTTTATTATTATTATTATTATTATTATTATTATTATTATTATTATTATTATTATTATTTTGCTGCAAAGGAAATTGATTATGGAACAATTTGCAATTTTTTATAACAAAAATATCAATGGAAGTCTATCTTAAATGTCTAATAGATTAAGTTGAAAATAATATTAAAGTAAATAAATTTGTTCACTCTTAAGTTTAAAGATTTAGATGATGAGGTTCAACCAATATAGAGCAAATGAATGTCTTAAATTTAAGTATAGTTGTCTCATTTAAATAAAAATTATAAACTTAGCATACATTTGACGAAAGAAATTCATTCTCCATGTAACCAAACAAGTTAATGGTAAAATTTAAATATATAAATTTATCTTCTCTATAATACCTTAAGTTAAATAAAACTTAAGTTTTAGATAACTTAATTGTTAGGAGTTTACAGCATAATGCAAAGCATAAACAGAGTTCAACATCTCATTAAAGACAATAACAGATTTCAATATGCTCCAGAAATCAGAATCACTGGTAATCAACATATACCATAGCATTAACCGAATATACATAAACCTTAGGAACTGAAATCAGCATACAATAACATGTACAATACTGAACAGAAAACAGAAACTATAGCAACTGAGAAGTGTAATCATAAACTGGACAGAAACTTCCCTGACACCGTGCTTCTTCTCCTTCGCTGTGGCTGAAACGATTAGGCTCAGGAACAACCTCTTCCACGCCTTGCAATCGCCGTCCAGAGAGAGATCAAGAACCGGCAAAGAACACTCAATACTTGACAAGGTCATCGATCCAAAAGGATCTACCATAAATCAGTCAAGGTAAAACCCCCAATCTGACCTAAAACCTTCGAGAAAGAACCAACAGCTTAACCCTATTTCAGGTCTAAGCAACACACGGGTTATCACTTCTACGACATGCTTTATCGATTGGTTTAGAGTGAAATCCAGAAGAAGATGAAGAATAAGCTCCTCACGAAGGGACAGAGACACGGCAGAGAGAATGCAGGAAGCAAAGGGTAGAGTCTCAAGGAAGCTAACTCACGTGAATACAAAGAAAAAGTCAGCCAAGAAAATATTTAACACAAGATTAAATCTCAGCCCTAGATCTTCATCCAACGGTCACAAAAGAAACCGGTCCAATAAGTCTTAAAGATAACCACTTAATTTTAGAATAGTGATTGATGTGAGAATGTGTGGTGGAAAAGTGATGAAAAGTTTTTGATTTGTGTGTAATATTATTTTATTTGGAGAATGTGTGGTTGAAATGAAGAATGAGAATGAGAATGGAAATGAGAAAGAGAAATTAATGGGTGCCAAACGGGGGCTTAATATGCTAGCTAATAAATGATAGTTGACTTTAAGAGCACAAACACATTTTCATGTTCCTTCCCAAATCAGTACACTACGTTTTAGGCTTTTAGCACTATAAAATAGCTAGATTGAATCACCCACTGCTGTCGATTTTATATCTCGCAAGTGTAAGAATTGTAACAAGTAATATAGTTGACCAAAATGTCCGAATATCTTTCGCACGATGTTTACTATTTAACCGTTGGTTAAATTATTCTTAAGTTTAATTTGAAAAAAAAACAAATAGAAATAATTTATTTTATTTTTGTGATTTTTTTTATCTTAAATGTAGTAAAACGATAAAATATGACTTTTTAAACAATGATTTAAGTATTAGGATTCATGAGTTCACCGTAACTATCCCCTTAATCCCAATCACCAATTTTATAAAAATTGATTATGTTTACCGAATTATTCTAACTTAATTTAATTACCCCTCTTGAGTTCAAATTAATTATATTTAAGTAAGTTGATTCCATATCTTTATGTGAATTCGAGTACACATTAGTTAAACGCATTAAATCTCTAAGAATCCATGTAACGGCTATATTAATTACAAAATGCATCTCTACACTTTTATACTAGTTCTCGATTCTTACTAAATGGTCTAAACAAATAATTTGCATCTCTACATGATTATCACTCAAGAAATCAATGAATTAGTAGCCAATTAATCCAAGCATTAATAAGAGAAGTAAAACTATTCACAAAAGCAAATTGAGATTTAAATTTTTTTAGTTAAAATTAAGATTCAAAATTAGGTTACAATAATTCATCATAATTAAATAATTAATTACACATTGTGGGAAAGGAATAAAACAAGAATGAATTAACACCAGGTTTAAAGGAAAAAAGAGAAGAAGACAAAGATTTTGCCTCAAGATTTCGTCGTCTTCTTATAAAATCTTGAAACACCACCTTCTTGATTGGTTTCTTGATTTTTCCTTCATTTTTGATTGAATAATATGTACAATGAATCCCTCAAGCCTTGACTTGAATGTATAAAACATGTTGGGAAATAAGTAGGAAATCTGGAACAATAAATAACTCCAAGGCACGAAAATCGTTATCTTTTAAGAGATGTTTCTCCCCTTTCCAACAAAGTCACGACCGGGGTATGATAGAAAATCTCTCTCAGGATACAATGGAGGCGTTTAATTCAAATTGTGATTATTTGATCAAACCAAGAAACACTCTATAGAGAAACTGATGATGCCAAGAGAAAGATAGAAGAATAGAATTTTTTTTTAAAAGTGTCTCGCAAATGAGAATTCGCCCAAAATATATAGGAATGGAGGCAACCTTTTGAATAGGTGTGTCCCTTGAAATGAATGGACGCATCTGTTGAAAGAAACATACTTATTCAAAAACTTCTGAAAATAAAATTCTCTTTCGGGGGCGTTGCCCCCGAGCCCCCACGGGGGGCGCTGCCCCCTCGACCCCCGCGACCTAACCGTTGCGTAGCGACAAACACTAGTCAGAGCGGCAAAACATTCGCAAAACAAAAGATAATACATGCAAAATGATGAAAAATATCTAACAAAACAATATGTATAATAAAACTCTACAAGTCCCTTTTAATTGTTGGACTATGTTGTGTATTAATAGGACAAAATTTAAGCCAAATTCTTGTTCCATTTGATTTCCATCAAAGAGTTGAAGAAAACGCAAACAAATCCCTTTTTCAATTGAAGTCATTTTCTCATGTGTTTTTAGTCATTTATCTTTTAATATTGCAATTAAGTTATCTTCATTTTAAAACCATTATAGATGATTCGATACAAGTTTCAAAGTTCTCAATTTAGTCCTCAAGCTTTCTAAATATCAAATTTGACTCCTGAAACTTATGAATTTTTAACGAATGCTCCATGAATACTTCCAATTGATCTCTTGCAATTCAATTAATCTTCAATTGCTTCAAATCAACTCCAATTAAGCTTCAAATAGCCTCTTTTCACATGAATTATAATCAAGTTGGAGTTTTCCTACAATATACATAATTTACTCAAATTATGTAGATATTCATTTAATTTACATACAAATAAATAAGAATAGAAGTCCGAATAAATGCATAAAATGCACTTACCACCCTTCTTCTCTGCTTCCAAGTTTATTTTATTGAGATCTTGTGCATTTACATGGCAATGAACTTTATGTCATTATTTTCATGTATCTTAGATTTTACACATTTTGTTTCGATTGCTGCCCTTCCAATAGCGAGTAAGTGTAAATAATAATTTGTGTTTTTGCAAAAGAGTATGCAAAATTATTGTTTGTTCTGATTTTTATCACCTTCCTCACATACAGTGATTAAATATGGAATGTTTTTCATTTTTAGTACCGGATTCCCAAGGAAAAAAGAAAGACAGTTTGAAGATGGAGATCATTCCTGACTATGATGATCCTGGAGCCAATCCAGGCCATGATCCACGAAATCCTCCACCTTTTCATTCAGATTATCCCATCAACTTATTAAATTGATGAATTCACGTGGATCAACGACTGCAGAATTACGTGTATTTTTGAATTGTGCAATAAAATTTATTACATATAGTTACAAGAATTCTTTTATTAGAGGATTTATAGTCAATAATATTATTGCAGAAGTTACAAAATTTATAGCTTATTATTGAAACATTTCGTGTGTAGTCTGTACTCCACAAAATGTATGTATAAGGCTATCTCTAATCCATGGCACTAAAAATGGCGCAACTTTCACACATCTTGCAAAGCATCTCCAACCCATTACACCCAATAAATAGTGTTTCCTTTATTTTCTTATTTTTAAATTTAATGCTTAACAATTAATTAATTATTTTAAAATTATTTAATTACAAATTATATTACTACTAAAATTACTAAATCAAAAATATTTAAGATACTGTATAATTTATTAATAAATTAAATTTTTTAACTTTTGAATTTTAATGATTAATTTTATTTTAATGTATTTGTTGTGTTAATTATGCCGAGAATCTCTGATACCAATTGTTGAGAATTTAAGGATCACGTATTGCTCGATATCACTTGATATGAAACCAACCATCTAATTGAAATGTTGAAATTGTATGACACAATAATGAAATATTTGATCACAAACAAAAGAATAAAAGAAGATAAGAAAATATGACAAATGAATTAAGAGATTTTATTTCATCTCAAATAACGAAGATCGAGAAATATTATAATGATCCTAAAAACTAGTAATCGCTTTTCTCACACTATAAAATTTTATATAAGAGCCAAGTATATATATAGGAAACTATGTAGAGTGACATTCAAACCCCAATAGATGAGTTGTAGTTGAAGTAGAATGCCAAAAATGTGTTAAAACCCGAAAAGAGCTTGAGCCGGATAATCTTGTCGCTCGAGCGATAAGTTAGTGATAGGCTAGTGACAAGTCCGTTGCTCGAGTGCCATGCGAGCAATAGGTGAGCGACCAAGTCTAGAGAGAAAACCTGGAGGTGTTGCTCGAACGGCCAAATAGCGGTAGACTAGAGAAAATGCAGCGACTTTTCTTTCCGGTCCATAATTTCAACATTCTCAAGTCCAATACAAATTCCAACTTCCAATAGGGCTTCCATATAGAATTTCAACTTGAATAAGACTCCAATAGCATACCAAACTGAATTCCTCTTTAAGTGCACTTCAATTAGAATTTTTCAATTATTTCAACAAGAAATTCGGGTCACACCCAAATTCTAACAGTATTCCATAGTTATTATTCATTAGTTGATTACAATTTATTATAAATGTTAATAAAATTAATAATAAAAGTAAAATAAGTATAAATTAAATTAAATTATTAAATAATAAAATGTTATAATATAAATTAAAACTTGCTGTAGTATAAAATAAAGGGCAAAAGCAAAATATGAGAAATTGTTAAAAAGTGCACCAAATGAATTCATTACACCAATTAGGAGTAATGATTTGCAGTTGGTTTCGAGTAGGGATGGCAACGGTTCGATTTGGGATCGGTTTAGCCAAAATCATAACTGCACCATCAAATTTTTGGCCATACCATAACTGCACCATAACCACGTAAGTCGGTTCGGTTAGGTTAATAACCACAAAAAAAATTATTTTTTATGACTCCAAACGTCAAAGTGGAAAATAATTATGAAGAAAAGTCAAAAAAACAAAAAACAATACTAAGCCAAGTTAGCAAACAATATCCAACTTCCAAATGCAAAATTCGAATTTGACAAACAACGTTAATTAAATCGCATAAATAATAGTGTCAATTAAATCGCTTGATTCTACACGATTTCATTTTTACAATGGTCTGTTTTTCGCGAGTATGGACAATTGCACTGAGTTCTTGAAATAAGAATTCGATGCACAAAATTATTTACCAAACTCAAGGCACAATACAAGCACTCAAGAAACATGAAACTATAACATACCTGAAATTGGCAAGGGAGGCAGCGGATTTGAGTGGAGGAGAAGTGTAGTTTGGAGACTGTAAACATGGGTTTTAATTTAACGTGTAGGGTATATTGAAATTGGGTTACCTGGGCCGTGGGCTGGTTTATCGGGTTAAAGTTTACTTAATGTTAATTGGGCCAAAATTCTAGGAAGTTCAATTGTCAAAATTGCCCAATCAATTTTGAGAAAGAATAATGGAAAGTTCAATTGTCCAATTAATTTTATTTTTTTAATGGGTAATTGGTTCGGGGTGGGGCACCATCGTTAAATACCATACCCTCCCCTAAATGAAGCGGTTCATTAAAATCAAAACCATAATCATCCCATTGCTCCATCAGTTCGATTTTTTTCGCTCCATCCGGTTCGGTTAACCGCGGTTTTTGGTTTTAATAGTTTGAATTGCCATCCCTAGTTTGGAGAGGGTTTTGCACCAATTTGTTGTCAAATTGATCCATGGATTCGAGATGCCTTAATGGAGACTTCATTTTTTAATTATTGATACGGACTTGGTTCTAGATTATTGTATCATGGTTGATTCCACCAACAATAATTTTTTGATAGCTCTTCGTTCTCATCTTTGTGGTCTTTGTTCTGTTATCTAACAACTAATGACACCAAGTTCAAAGCCAGATCAATCTTCATCAACAATAATGCAAATATAATATGATCAAATTCTACAAATCCTACGATAGAGATAGAAATTATTCTAGTTAATTTTGTGAGTACTGCTCTTTGTTCATTCTTTAAGTGATAATCAGATATTTGATAATGGAGCATCCTTCCGAACCGTCGAAGGTCAATCCTCCTTTAGATTCCAATGTTTCATTTTCTGATAAAAGTTGTGATGTTCGTCCCATACAAGAACACCATTTCCTTCAAATTATATAAATATTACTGCATCTTTTTAACTTAATCATTGTGATAATAGGTAAGTGCATCCAGTCATAATAATTTTTGTGCACACTACTTTTAACAATTGGCGACAATTTATGATGTGAACCTATGTAGCAATTATAGCTACAAAACCCATGACAGATTAGGTCAAATCCAAGAAAGTCAAATATCACGATTTAGAAAGTTCGACCCAATAAATATTATTGAACCAAAGAATATGCATGCCGTAAAAAATACATTTTGTTGTAGTGAATTATTGAACCAAAGAATCATGACAATTGCAACAATATATTATTTAAGAAAAACGATGATGTAACATCCTTGGACCCAAATTCGCCTTTTCAAAGTTTCTGCAACAAACTCCGTTGGAATATCCCACGAAGTTCACCATGGAATTGCAGTAGCAAAGCAGATCACCTCCAGGCAGCTTCACCAGCACGTGCAACATCAGAACCAGTTCAACAGCACAGCAAACCAGTTCAACGGCAGCTCCTTCTAGCTTCTTCTAGTTCCTTCTTATGTTTGTTAACTTGTTAGTTTGTTAGATAATTTGTTAGCTATTTTCTCTATAAATAGAATAGATTGCATTGTAATTTCCCTAAGTAAGAATGAATGAAAGTTCATCTTCTTCCCTGCATCTCAGCAGGCCTATCCATTTTCCCTTCTCTGTCTGTCAATTTTTTGTTCCTTTAATTTCAGATACAATTACTTTCCTTCCTCCAAATCATCTTCTATGTTGTCCCGTATTCAAGAATTTTTATCCTACAAATGTTATCCTTTGCAATAGTTAGTTATGAAATAGTTAGTTGATTTAAATTGTCACTCTATTTACAATTCGAATAATATGTTTCTAAGCAAAACAAATTGGACTAAATTGTAACCGTTAGAATTTGGGTGTGACCCGAATTCCTTGTTGAAGTAATTGAAGAATTCTAATTAAAGTGCACGTCAAGGAGAATTCAATTTGAAATGCTATTGGAGTCTTATGTCAAATTGAAGTTCTATTTTGGAAGTCCATAGGAAGTTGGAAATTAGTATTAGACTTGAAGAAAAATTTGGGATGAAAAAAACAATTTGAAAAAAAAAAAAAAAAAACTAAGAACGTATGGCGCCCGGAGGTGAGAGCCGCGGCACCCACCTTATCTGTTTTCGGTTTTTTCGCGTTTTCTTCTCCTAATTCATTTTGGACTCGATTTTTTGACATTCTAATTCATCAACAACTCTACCAAGAGAATTTGGACGTCCCCTACATGTTCACTATAAATACTAGACTCTTTTGTACAATTCAATAAGTGTAAGAAAATAAATTACTAGAATTATAGGATCCATTGTAATTTTCTCTCTTCTTTATTATTCTTTAGTCAAAAAAATATCTTAATTCATATGTCATATTCTTGTCTTTATTATTCTTTTGCTTGATCATATACTTTATTAATATTTGCCATATAATTTCAACATCTCAATTCGATGGTATGTTTCACAACAATTGATATTAGAGCTATTCTGGTATCTTGCTTGTTTTACAACAGTAACGACGGGTCTAAGTTTTGAGCAACATCTGTTCTTCTCATTTAAACCTTTCCATTTTTAGTCACATGTCTACTCTCGACATCGAAAAACTCCCTTTATAAATTTAAATAGAAAAACATCAAAAAGTTACCTAAATCACTAAAATCAATCCATTATTTAATTATTGGCAGAGTTTTATATGTTTGGAAAAATTGATTCAAATAAAAGACTAAACACAACTAATTAAAATAATGAAAGTTGTAAGATGAACGTTAGTTGCCATGTTAAATGTATGTCTGAATCTCTCAAAAGAAATAAATGTTTTTTTGTTTTCAATAGAAATTAGGTGCAAGTTGAGACGGTGTGGTAATATAGAGCTAAAAAGTAGTGCATTCAATTGAGGATAAGAACGTCTTTAAAGTCCGTCATCCTTTATTTCAAGAATAATACTATTTAACCTTACCAATGGTGCTTAACATCAATCTAAATAGCAACATATGTGATATTAAATAATAGATTCAATTAATTATAAGGAAATATGATCTATTAAATTAGATAAATCATATTTTGTCACCTAAATAGGTCCTCTTGCACAGTGGAGATATATAGCATTATTCGTATTTCAAAAATTTGAAGTAATTTACCATCAGAATATTTATCTAAATCAGAAATATACATTATCACTATTATAAATTCTTTCCTTTTAATCATCTTTTCTAATTAATTATTGATGAAAATGCCAGATATATTATCATGAATAAAAGGAAACTACATTAAAGTACTCCCCAAATTCCTATAACTAATTGAATCTATCATTTAATGTCGCATATATTAAAAAAGGATGAACAGCATCCTTAGCGGCCCCCACCTGCCCTGCCCTAGGTCTTGGTGAAGGAGGTAAATCGCAGGTTATGCTTTCAAGGGTACAGGGTGGAAGGCTGCTTGTACACTTGCACTTACCCAAGGGCAAAATCCATATTTCAGGATTCGAACCCTTGACGCAGCAGCCTCAAGCAAAGCTGGAGTTTTTCCATCTTCCCCTTTTACCACTTGGAGATGTGCCCTGGGGCCAATGTCGCATATATTGCTATTTAGATTGATGTTAAGCATCACCAATAAGGTTAAATAATATTATTCTTCAAATAAAGGATGACGGACTTTAAAGACGTTCTTATCCTCAATTGAATGCACTACTTTTTAGCTCTATATATATAATCACAAATTCCTTGTGCGTTAAATCAAAATCATCTACCGTCTCAACTTGCACCTAATTTCTACTGAAAACAAAAAACATTCATTTCTATTGAGATTCAGACGTACATTTAACATGGCAACGAACGTTTATCTTACAACTTTGGTGTTTCTTTCAGTTTACACTCATATTCTTTCAACTAGTGCACTTCCGATCTCAAGTAAGTGTAAAGTTTTGTTCTTCTGATTTACATGTGCCACACGTACATTATCACATATCCCATTTCCTGGTTTTAGGAAGCTTTGTTTCAAATGAAGAAAAAGAAGTAGCCACCAAAAAACTCTCTCAGGTTCTCTCTCTCTTTTCAATTTTTTTGTGTAGATTTATTAACTTGATTGTAAATTAGCAGAAAAATTAATGGATTACGAACAGAATCCTATTATTAGCTGAAATTTGAATCTTCTGATTTGTGAAGGACATTAGAAGAGTTGAATTGGCAGATGCTGAAAGAACTAAATATGAAAGTATAAAGTTGGAGGACATTCAAGACTATGCTGACCCGAAACCCAATCCGGTCCTTGCTCCAGTAAAACCCCATCCACCTCCGACGGATGCACCTCCCATGGATGCAGATTAACTATTAAAAATTTCAATGCTTCAGTGGCAATTAATAATTTTTCCAGATACGTTTTCTTCCACCACAAATTTGAGTTGGATTTTTCCATCTCGAATCCTACAAAATTTGTTAAAATATTTTCCCTCAAATCAATAAATAAATGGATGGTTGTGATGGATATATGACAAATATTTTGTGGAAAATATGTTGAGATGTTCTTGAGTCCACTAATTAATTAAGTCACCAACAATGGAATATATTTGTCACAGATCCGTCACAAAATTGTACAACAGATTTGGGACAAATTATCCCTCAGAAAGATTCAATTCATGTCCCATTTCGTGACAGATTTCGATACAGTTAAATTATGCAGGGGATGATTAGTATTATCAAAAACTCATCGACTCGATTGAATGTTGAGGATTCATGGAAAATATAGAGAAAGTTCTCATTGTATTTTATGACTATCTAAGCAAATCAGAGTAGAATGAATCCCTAGTCTTGGTTTAAGAAAAAGAAAGCCATATGGACAACCTTAAGTTCAATGAAATTTTAACTCAAGCCTCTAACACCTAAAAATATAATAACACAACTATGTGAAATAATAAAATAAAAATGGAGAAGGCATCCACCTCATCACGTGTGTGTCCTCGAGTTGTGTAATATCTACTCTAGTCTCCTTTCGAATAGTTCCACTTGTCTACCTTGTTACACACGCACAACTTAGCTTTCTACGATCAAGTCTCGTCCCTTTTTTAATGAGTCGAGCCCAGCCGAATCCCACGGCCCGTGCAAAAAAATGGCTCAAGCTTTTTTGGCCCAAGTTGAACCAAAGCTTGATTGAAAAACCGAGGCTTGGTTGGAGCTTTAGGCTTGGGTCTTACCAACCCGAGCCGACTAGAGTCGGGTCAACTCGATTTTGCCGACTAGAGTCGAGTAGGTTCGATTTTTTTGTTTTTAATTCGTGTAACTACTTGCTTACAACAGCATGCACAACAGCCTGCAATATAACTCTCAATAGAATTCGAATCATATCCAAACTCTAACAATATGATCGTGATGCAAATGTCACACTCGCATTTTCATGTCTGTTGAGATTGCCTTAACGACACATCTAATCCTCTCATTTCCCAATATACGCACAATAAATCACGAGAACCCTAGAGACACTTGTCCCATATGCAAATAATCGTTAGTTAGACAAGTTGGCGCATGCAAAAGTCAGTACAAAGGAAGTCCTTTTTAAATTAAAAGTGAACACATTATCATTTTTCTTACTGGAGCAACTTTTCGTACTGTCAATCTATTTAATCCACTTTCAAAGAAAACTGACTCATTCTCAGCACCAAAAGGGATCCCATACAAGGTTCTCAACCCTCTCTCTACACGTACTTGTTGCTTGATCAGACATCCTCAGCTAAAGGGATAAAGTCGACCAGCGTCATATAGTAAAAGGAGACATTAGGCGAACTAGATTGTCACTTGGCTCATATTTCTAAACCAAGATTAAAATTCCAACTCTTGAAGTCGGTATCTGTTTAATGTATTGTTGATTCTTTGAAGTGTGTATTTGTTTAATAATGTAACTTGATCTATCAAAATTCAATGCAATCAAATCACTCATAACAAACTCCAAGTCTCCACGCTAATTTTGGTCTACTTCTGTCCCCATTTGTAACTTTTCTATTGGTTTCACGTCTGATTGAAAAGCCCATTAAGAACCATAACCCACAAGTGTCAAGCCCATTGCTCGCTTCTGTTTTCTGTTAATGCACAAATTGCTCAACAAATAAACTATACAAGATCAAGTCAAAAGAATTCGAACCAATCAAACTGAATTAGAACCTACTGTTTCAAATGGGAAAGTTTCATAATTAAGAGATTTAGTTTTACTAATTTCAAATTTAAGATATTAAGGGAGTGTATTCAATTGAGATTTTTAAAGACTTTTGGAGACGTTTTTAATTGAGTGACTTTTGTGGATTTTGTGGACTTTCAAGTGATTTCTATGGATTTGGTAAGAATTAATAAAAGTCTTCTATGAACTTCCATAGACTTTCATTAGAGACTTTTAGCGACTTTGAAAGACTTTTATATTTTAAAATAAAATATTAAGCATATATAACGTAATATTTTAAACAATTTCTTATATGTCCAAATCATTCATAACTCGTATAATTGAAAATGCAAAGCAATAAATCAAATTTCCCATGTAAAATTTTAAAAAAAAATTAATTTTTTTTCAAGTCACATAAAATGGATTAACCAATAATCAAAATACTATGTTCAAAAAAAAAAAAAAAAAATCAAACATTCCCAATATCATTCCACATATCAGTTGCTAGAGTAGCCCTTCATGCATTAGCACTCTCTCTTCCTTGTACTTGACTCTCAAAAAAGGGTCCAAAATCTTCCCATTCATTAACCAAGAAAGATGAAGAATCGTCATTATCAGGTTCAACATGAAACTCATCGGAACGACACTCTTTGCAAAGAAAATTGTGTAATCCTACTTGTGTACTATATGGAAATGGAAGAGCAGTTTTGAAAATTATAAATCGTGATTTAAATATACCAAATATTCTCTCAACTACGTTCTCAATGAAGCATGACAAAGATTAAATAACTCTTTTGTATTTATAGGGTCACGACCTTGACCAGCAAAATTTTGAAGATGATAACGAACACTTCGAAAAGGAGTTAAGAATCGACGTCGATTTGGAAATCCACAATCTCTCAAAAAATATTTACCTGAACATAAAATACTTATAAAATTAGCAAATGACTTATAACATGTATAATTATCATACAATAAGATAAAAGAAAAAAAAATGAAATGATAGTCATACCTGATGGCACATTAAGTCCATTTCTCCTTGTTAAAGCATTACTCAACACCTTAGAATCATGTGCCGATACTTCCCAACCACTTAGCATATATATAAATTCCAAATCAAAGTTACAAGTTGCCAAAATGTTTTGCAAAATTGTTCATTGATGATTTCTATAACTGCTTGTATCGCGTCCAGTTACCATTGCTGGAATATGGGTACCATCGATAGCACCAATACAATCCTAAAATAATAAATCAATGCAAACAAATAATGATAACACTAAGGATAACAAAAACAAAAATTATAATTAATAATATTTCATCACTTATTTTAAAGTACGGGTAAAATCTTGTACTTTCCCTTATTTTTTGAGGCACAGTGGATCTGGGTTTGACCATCATATCTACCGCAAATTTGTTGAAACTTTGACTGGTAGTGAAATGCGATCGACCAAATTTTTGACTAATCAAGCAATATCGAGTATTTTGACCAACAATGAGTAGGAATGTTGCAAGCATTTCTTCAATACAAATATATCTAGTATCACGTAATGGTGTTTTTTCTCTAATATTATTGATCAGGGAATCTGTGGACTTATAGGATCTTGTTTATCCATTGGTATAAATGCTTCAGTGTCAGGATCATACATGAAGTCACCAATTAAACCGTCACTAACTCTTTTTTCTTCTGTATAACATATTCTTGCATCAGTATCATCCCCTAGTACAATTGAGTGTGTCCCAATAGCCGTTCCACTTCCAAACCGCAAAAGTGTATGTGCTGTAACTTTTATCTTCAGGATGAGACTATTAAAGAAAAAATAATTTTAAGCGCCAACATATGAAACATACGCATAACTAACCAATAACTTAAATTATATATATACATATATTGTTTTTTTAATCAAGTAATAAGAGAAGCTCACCATAAAGTAATCGCCCCATACTTCATGACTAGCAGTGAATTTCTTCATCACATGATCCCATCCAAACCCAGAGTTATGGTGCATAAGCTTAGAATACTTATTGTACTATTTTTTAAACCATTTCACTCGACTTTTATATTGGGCATAAGTCTTTTCAATCCCAAGCTTTTGGTTCAGAAGGGAGAGTATATGTTTTTCTACAGTTATTTTGCCATTACTATCACGTCAGCCATGAGTGGAAGCATCAACTATGAGTTTTAACAACTCGTTGCTCTCTTCTAACGTCCATTTTTCATATTTTTTGATACCTTTTCCTTGAACCTTGTCAGATCCTTGTGTTGAATCTTCCATTAATACTACTATCATATTGTATATGCAATGTATAAAAATGAAAACAAAATATGAATGACAAAGATGGATTAAAATGTAAACAACTAAAATTAACATAGAAATGACAATGAAAAATATAGAGTTATTCTTATATAGTTTCTACGTTTGGATTTATTAGCTATACGTTTCTAGTTCTGGTAGAACACTGGAAGAGAAATCCAAACTTGGTTATTAAAAATTCTCATCAACTAACCAAATCTATCATTTCATGCTAACTATACAATATATAAATTGTTAGGTCCAAAAACAATGTAACAAAATTACATTACTAATTGAATATCTAACAATTAGTAATGTAATCACATTTTAGTAATGTAATGACCTATCTAAAATTTTAATAGGACTCTTAAGAATCTTCCAATCTGAATTAAAAAGACTTGTATCCAGAATATAAACAAATTTTCAAATTTTGGCACAAAATCCAACGAAATCACTACCTTTTCCTCCACAATGCACCACTGTTTTTGATAAGGCCTAAAATGGGGCCCCAAGGCGAAATAGTCAGAACCCTAATTCAATCATAAAATGCAAACGGTGGCATCCCTTGTTGATTTTCTCATTAATTTGAATATACAATATGGCAACTATCTAATGTACTCAACCTGAATTAATTACTGTAACAAGGACATATATGTATGCATATATTGACTGCCATTAATGAGTTAAATGTAATCTAATCAGGTAAATATGCAGTAAAACATTATTACCAGAAAGCATAATAATACAAATAACCAGAAGGGAAAAAGTATGTTAGACAAAATGAGAAAGAAAATGAAAAAAAGGTAGCTTTAAAATATATGATATCTACAGAAGTCAAGAACTCAAATCATCCCAACTCCAAAGGGCTTTAAAATCTGAATCTTAAGAGGAAAGGTATGTAATTATTTCAGGTCATTATAACAAAATTTCAAAATAACTAGTAATTACATTATTTAAAATACGATAACATTAGAATTACTCAAAATATGACAACGTTTCTCCAATTTCAGCATATTCACACTGAAAGTGAAGAACATTCTCCATCGTATATTTAAGAATTAAACAATATCAATTCTCCAATTAAACGTCAGCCCAATCTTTGCTCACAGTTTGCATGTCTCCATTAAAATAAGAAAGAAAATGATAAGAAATATGGCAGCAATATGGCAGAAATATGCAGAAATCATATATCGTGTAAAGAAAAACTCAAGGCAGATAAATTTTACCTGATTAAAGAGAAGGAGAAAACCCTAGAATGTGAAAGAGAAGAAAAGGGCCGGCTCTTGACAAATCTCACGGTAGAATGAGAGATTTGTTTTGAGATTTTCTATTCATATTTTCTATCAAAAAGTCTCCAAAAGTCTAGCAAATTATAAAGTCCCTAAAAGTCCTTATTAATTGAATACCTCGTAACTTATAGACTTTTAAAAAGTTTCAATTGAATACCCCGAAACTTTTAGAGACTTTTTAAAAGTCTCTATTGAATACACCTAAACTTTTAGAGAATTTTTAAAAGTCTCAATTGAATACACATAAACTTTTTGATTCTCCAAAAGTCTTTACTGAATACACACCCCTAAGTTTAAAATTTCAAATTTCAGAGTTTTTTTAATTTTATTTATAAATTAATTAATTAAATATATTAAGGTCACAATTTCGTATATTTTGGTCATAAATTTCATATAATTGGTCACAAATTACAATTTTCATATGTCACAAATTGTTTTATGGTTACAATTCAAAAATTTTATAGGTCGCAGTTTGTTTATCAATCACAAATCAAAAACTTATACATCACAATTTATTATTCATCGATCACAAATCTATTAAATTAATAAGTCACATATTATTCATTGCTGACAAATCACAAATTTTATATATCACAAATTATATTACGGTCAAAATTAAAAAAATTTATAGGTCACAAATCAAAAATTCAAACGTCGCAATTTATTTATAGGTCACAAATCACAAATATTATAAGTCACAACTTAATGGACAGTTACAAATTGTCAAATTATGGATTACAAAATAATAGTTTTTGAGTTCACACATTTTTTTTAGGTCACATTTTTTTTTTGTCACAATTTATATTTTTCATTGGTCACAGATTTCACAATCAACAAAATAATTTGTGACCACAACCAACAATTGTGACCATTATCGCCACAACCACAACCACCACCACCACCACCACCACCAACAACAACAACAGCTATCTCCACCACCAACAAAAACGTACAACCACCTTCATCATTGCCACAACAACGGTCATCACTGCCACAGCCACCATCACTGCCATTGCCACCAACAACCATTTGCATGACTATCATCCAACCTCCACTGAACAACCACCAACACCACTACCACACCACAACAAGCACTACTAAAACACAACCATTTGCAAACAAAACAAGAAAGAACTTTAAAAAAATCCGAATCTGATCACCACCAACACTTGTGACCACCACAAACCACCGCCACAATCAACCAAATCATCTGTGACCACCACCAACACTTGTAACCATCTCACCATTGCCACTAGCCGCACCGCGATCAAAACCACCATCGCCAAAACCACCACTCCACCACGTTTCGACAGAAAAGCCATCATCTCAAACCACTGCAGACACCACCACCACCACAATCAACCTACCACACCACAATATCACCACCACCACAAATCGCCACAAAACCACCGCAAAAATCATCTCAAAAACCACCGTAAAAATCACCACAAACCACTGCAAAACTGCTGTAGCAGCACTCAAAACGCGTGCACCACCACAAGACCCCCAAAGAAACATCAATGCACCATTGCAAATCACCCCAAACCACCGCAAAAAATACAAAATTGTTGTAGTGGTAGCGAACATATCGAAGCATTTTTAAATTTTCTATTGAATAAAGAGACAATGCAAAGGCAACAAATCAATATTGGGTCTTAAAATTTATAACAATTTTTATTAAATAATTTGGTAAACAAAATCAATACTTTATAAGTGAACAATAAATTTATTGTATAATCTAGAAGTTACAAATATTTTCACACTGGTGCATTTTTGTATTAATGAACATTAATAATAAATATTGGATAATTAAGTCAGTAAATCATATAATAAACTTTATTTAATAATTTAATAAATGCAATCTTCTACAAATCATTTCATATACTGGTAAAGGAATTTCAACGTTTATAAAGAGAATTATTTTCATATTTCTTTGGTAAAGAAGACGAAGCAAAGGCAACAGCTAACAATTGTAGGTATGAATTACAGAATCGATAAAATGGATGAGGCTGAGCAAGAAATAAAAAGACTGGAAGAATTGATACGCGGTGAAGAGAAACGAATAGAATTATTAACTGTGCATCCACCACAAAACCACCAAGAAACACGACGCACCACCACAAACCACCGCAAAAAACACAAAATTGTTGCAGTAGCAACGAACATATCACCAGACACAATGACGCTCAGATCGGTTCCAGCTGTGCAAAGGAGTCGCAAAAACATAACTGCTGCAGCGGTGGCAAACATATCGCCGCTACATGTAGCGGCTCAGATCATCGACGCTCTGAGCATCGCTATTCCAATCTGAGCATCGCTACTCCAGTTGTGCTGAGGCGCTGCTCCAATGAAGAAAGAAAAGAAAAGAAAAAGAAAATGGTAGATAGAGACAGAGGGAATGAGATGAAAATAGGTTTGCAGTGCATTGGGATGTGGTGGGGGGGGGGTGACATTTGGATAAATTGATTAATTTTATAATATTATTAATATTAATAATTGAATTATTATCTGATTTATGAATAAATAAACTTTATATCTGATTTTTGAAATACAAACTTTAAAATTCTGTTTTAGTGTAATTTCCTCGTTTCAAATTAATTTGGCTCGATTTTACTTACATTCTAAATGATTTTGATTTTCAGAACCAAGAACATCGATCTTAGTTTGATTCCGATTTTAGGACCTAGAACCTAGAACCAAAAATTTGTCAACTCGATAAACAAGTGAGGTTTTAAATAAAGCACAATGATTTCCTTGAACTAAATCTCACATGGTCTTGCCAATACATATAATTAAAATGCATTAATGTCACTATTTAGAGGTTATCACTTCTATTGTTTAAGACTATCCATTAATTCACCACAACTGTATAAAAAAAAAGACAACAAAACCTTGTCAAAATAAAATGCATATTTTGTTCACCGTTCGTGGACGAAAAAGTTATTGATCAAATAATTTGTGTTTCATATATTTTATATTGCCACCATAATTTTTGTTTGATATATCATATTTTAATTGCAATTAAACTCCTCAATCTTTACTTATTGTGGCGAATATTTCCTTAACTTTTTTCGTCGAATTCTTATATTCAATCTTCCATTAATTAGTACGTCTTATGTTTGATGATGGCTTCAAAATATTTTATTTTTATGCTTTGAAATAAGGAAAAAATATTTTTTGCACTTTTTATTTATTTATTTTGAAAAATATGATGGAAAAGTAAGTTATTTTACACTATTTCAACAGACTTTTCAATATAAAACTTTTATCAAATACAAAATTTGTTAACTTATGAAAAGTTTGAGGATAAGAATGACATGAAAAAATGTTAGGGACATAACTATTCTAGCAAACAAAGACTAAGAACCTTAAGTAAAAGAAAATTTGGTTAGAATTTTTTTGCCTGAGAGGGTTTCTTTAATGTTCGAATTAAAGGATGGTTGACTTGAGGAGCACAAACACATTTTTTCTTGCTCTTTCCCAAATTAATACACTACGTTTTAGCACTATAAACTAATTATTACTATTTCTACACTTAGTCGATGTCCTAAATGATGATATTTTACTGTTATTTGGATAAATACTACCTAACTTGTGTTATATTTCATTTTGTAGGTAAATTCAATGTTTGATGGAGAATTGGAGAAAAGAATGCAAAGATAGCGGAAAATGGCTCAATTGTATAAAAAAAAGCTCAGGGATTGAAATGTAAATACTCAAAACTTATGTCAAACCTCGCAATGAAGATTTGAGAGTGTTAAGCATCAATTGGATGAGGAAAGAAGCCAAAGGGATGAAATATAATCCAAGTATGATCACATATCAACTTCCAGCCAAAAAAGCTATGCTTCAGATTTTCAAGCTCATATTGAGATCCAATTTTGGCATAGCTAACACTGGAATTGGAAATATTATATTTCTATAAGAATTGTATTTCTCTGTGTTAGCTTTCTGATGAACTTTTAATCACCTCAATCGGATATCGGTAGAAATAGTTACGACAATAATATTGAGAGTTGTTCAGCTGCTAAAAATTAGGCGAGGCGCACGCACTCGCCTGTAGGAGAGGCGCGCGCCCCAGACTAAAAATGCCTCGCATGTGGCTGCCAAACCTGCAAGGCACGTGCGTCAAGGCTAAACGAGAAAAAAATCACCCTTTCCTTCTTTTGGTTTGGTAACAATTCAATACAATATTTTTTTCATCCTTTAAATACCAAACTCGACCAAAACATAGGAAGACCTCCATTGAACCTAAATTTCATCATATTCTACATATTTTGGAGGTGAAGAACAAGTCTATATATCTATTCAAGGTGAATCATATAAGGATTTTGAAGATTCAAAGTCTGGTTTGAAGATTTGAGCCAAGAACGTGAATTTGTAGTTTAATTGTAAGAATGATAGGAGAAGTTTCTCATTGTATTGGATGAATGATGAACCCCATTATTTGTTTATTTTAATTCAAGACAATTAGTTTAGTATTTCTTGATTTTTCTTGATTGATTTTGTATTTACGTTGAACTATATGATTGCTTGATCACCAATTAGATAGTAAATTACTTTTTGTAGTATAGGAATACTGACAATAAGTCTAGAACACGGCAAAATCAATACATGGACAATAGATATTAGAAATAATATATATGGCACATGCAATCATGTGAGATAAATCTTGTGAATCAATACATGTTTTTCATATGAATTCAAACAAGGAATAGGATCGGATCATGTTAAACATATGCTTAATATATCTTGTAAAAGAATATTGAATAACAGTGGATTATCGATTGTCTTTAATTCATGAATTTACAAAATTACGAATTAAAAATTGAATTAAATGGCAATAGGGGGATTCACGATTCCAATACAAACATTTACATATATATTAGATAAACAGTTTATTTGTTTTATTAGTTTAGGATTAGTATAAATAATATACGAACCATCTCTTTTGATTTTACCACACTTCGAATTTAATATTAGCTATTGAACTACAAATTAGACTTTATTACTCGTGAGAACAATACTCTTAACTCACATATTTTATTGCTTGTACAACGATCCCGTACGCTTGCGAATTTTGTTCGAACAAGTTTTTGGCGCCGTTACCGGAGAATAACAGATTTAATTTTAGTTTATTAGTTTATATTAAATTCGATTTTTATTTTATTTTATTTTATTATTATTTATTTTGGTTACCCACCCTGATCTATCTTATTTGATATTCTATCTAGGTGTCATTTAGCAGTGCATCTAAGATTTTGACGCCGGCAAGGTAGAAAGATTTTTCAATAAATAATCTTGACATGGACTATATGGAAGAAGATATATATATATTGTGAATTATGCTATGGGGTGCATTATACTGGTTACTGTGTGAATACATACACTGAACCCTATTGGCTCAAGCACCTGCGGTTTAAATAATATTTAAGATGTCAAAGACTAGCAATTGACACATCTTTTGAAGCCTAAATGCCTATGGGCGAGTGTATCCCTTCCGACACATTTGTGGAATTTGGTCATTTCTTGTTGAACGAGGAAACAATTGCCAAGTTATATGAAAACAAATTGTGTGTGGGAGATGGTGTATTCTGGTATGAATTTAAAAGGTCCGCTCGAAAAGTTTGAAAGAAAAGAGTTTACGTTGCCCGTGGATTTAAATTGTGAATCGACCATTCAACCCGATGAGATATCAATTATGGAAGACGAGAATAAAGACGATGATAGATCAATTACGAAATGGAGAAGGATTCATGGTGCTTGTTTGGAGTTTTGTCGGTCGGGGTGGTGGTTGTGTTATGGATGAGATGATGGATTTCAAGATGTTGTGGTGGTGGTGGAGGTTGATACAGGCGGTGGTTCGTTGGAGGTGGTGACAGCGGTGGTCCGTGGGTATGGATTGGTTTTTGGTGGGGTGGGGAAAAGGAAGACGTCTTCTTCCATTTTCTTTCTTTTTTCAATTTTTGATGTAATATTTTAATTGTTTATAATAGAAAAATGTAAAGTTAGCACAAGAACTTCAAGAAGGATTCATGGGGCTTGTTTGGAGTTCTGTTGGTCGGGGTGGTGGTTGTGGTATAGTATAGGTGGATGAGATGATGGATTTCAAGATGTTGTGGTGGTGGATAAGGTTGATACAGGCAGTGGTTCGTTGGAGGTGGCGACAGGGGTGGCCCGCGTGGGTATGGATTGGTTTTTGGTGGGGTGGGGACAAGGAAGACGTCTTCTTCCATTTCCTTTCTTTTTTTAATTTTTGATGTAATATTTTAATGTTTTATAATACGAAAATGTAAAGTTACATTTTTAAAAATAGTAAAAATATGGTCAAAATATTTTTTTTTCAACTAACGGAAAAGTGGATAGATTTCATCTATTTGCACTTCAAATACATATTTTTGAAAGGTTATGGGTCTTTGCTGGCACAAATTCAAGGTTAGGGTAAAATCTGTAAAATTTGAAAAGGTTAAAAACCTTTGCTGCAATTTTCCCAAATAAAAATTGTGGAGTGAATATAATTACCCCTTTAAAATTCTTTGAACTTTAAGTGTCCTCAATTAAGATTTTAATATATTTTAATGAAACTTATTAAGTAGCCCTCCTAGTTAGATTTCTAATGCACTTTTAATCACCTCAATGGGATATGGGTAGAGAAAGTTATGACAATAATATTGAGAGTTGTTCAGCTGCCAAAAATTAGGCGAGGCGCGCGCCCCAGACCAAAAATGCCTCGCCTATGGCTGCCAAACCCCCAAGGCACGCGCCTCAAGGCTAAAAGAGAAAAAATCACACTTTCCTTCTTTTGTTTTTGTAATAATTCAATACAATCTTTTTTGCATCCTTTAAATAACAAACTCGACCAAAACATAGGGAAAACTCCATTGAACATAAATTTCATCATATTCTACATATTTTGGAGGCGAAGAACGAGTCTATATATCAATTCAAGGTGAATCATACAAGGATTTTGAAGATTCAAAGCCCGGTTTGAAGATTTGAGTCAAGAACGTGGATTTTTCCCACTTCTTCCATCTTTCTTATTTTTAAGTGATGTTTTTCCAATTATTCTTGTGTAGTTTAATTGTAAGAATGTTAGGCTGAGTTTCTCATTGTATTGGATGAATGATGAATCCCATTGTTTGTTTATTTTAATTCAAGACAATTAGTTTAGTATTTCTTGATTTTTCTTGATTGGTTTTGCGTTCACATTGAACTATTTGACTGCTTGATCACCGATTAGATAGTAAGTTACTTTTTGTAGTGTAGAAATACTCGCAGTAAGTTTAGAACGCGGCAAAATAAATACATGGACAATAGATATTAGGAATAATATATATGGCACTCGCAATCATGTTTTTCATATGAATTCGGACAAGGAATATGATCGGGTCGTGTTAAACATGGGTTTAATATATCTTGTAAAAGAATATTGAATAACAATGGATTATCGATTGTTTGGAATTCATGAAATTACAAAATTACGAGTTAAAAATTGAATTAAATGGCAATAGGGGGATTCACGATTCCAATACAAATATTTACATATTAGATAAACACTTTATTTGTTTTATTAGTTTAGGATTAGTATAAATAATATACGAACCATCTATTTTGATTTTACCACACTTCGAATTTAATAGTAGCTATTGAACTACAAATAAGACCTTATTCCTCGTGGGAACGATACTCTTTACTCACATATTTTATTACTTGTACAACGATCCTGTACGCTTGCGAATTATGTCCGAACAAGCTTTTGGCCCCGTTGCCCGTGAATAACGGATTTAATCTTAGTTTAGTAGTTTATATTAAATTCGATTTTTATTTTATTTAATTTTTTTATTATTTATTTTGGTCACCCACCCTCATCTCTCTTATTTGATATTCTATCTAGGTGTCATTCAGCAGTGCATCTAAGATTTTGACGCCGGCATGGTAGAAAGATTTTTACAATAAATACTCTCGACATGGACTATGTGGAAGAAGATATATATTGTGAATTATGCTATAGGGTGCATTATGCTGGCTACTGCGTGAATACATGCACTGAACCTTATCAGCTCAAGCGCCTACGGTTTAAACAATATTTAAGATGTCGAAGACTAACAATTGACACATCTTTTGAAGCCTACATGCCTGTGGGCGTGTGTATCCCTTCCTACACATTTGTGGAATTTGGTCCTTCCTTGTTGAACGAGGAAACAATTGAAAACTACTACACTGATCTTCCCAAGTTACATGAAAACAAATTGTGTGTGGGAGATGGTGTATTCCGGTATGAATTGAAAAGGTGGAGACACAATCCACTCGAAAAGTTTGAAAGAAAAGAGTTTGCATTGCCCGTGGATTTAAATTGTGAATCGACCATTGAACCCGATGAGATATCAATTATGGAAGAGGAGAACAAAGATGATGAAAGATCAATTACGAAATGAAGAAAAAATCATGGTGCTTGTTTGGAGTTTTGTTGGTCGAGGTGGTGGTTGTGTTATGTTATAGGTGGATGAGATGATGGGTTTCAAGATGTGGTGGTGGTGGTGGAGGTTGATACATGCGGTGGTTCGTTTGAGGTGGTGACAGTGGTGGCCCGTGGGTATGGATTGGTTTTTGGTCGGGTGGGGAAAAGGAAGACGTCTTCTTCCATTTCCTTTCTTTTTTCAAATTTTGATGTAATATTTTACTTGTTTATAATAGAAAAATGTAAAGTTACATTTTTGCCCCTTCAAAAATAGTTAAAATATGATAAAAATAATATTTTTGTCAACTAACGGAAAAGTGGATAGATTTCATCCATTTGGACTCCACATGCATATTTTTGAAAGGTTTAGGGACCGTTGCTGCAATTTTCCCAAATAAAAATTGTGGTGAGAATATAATTGCCCTTTTAAAATTCTTCTCAATTTAAGTGTTCTCAATTAAGATTTTAATATATTTTCATGAAATTCATTAAACTTTAGGTGTCCCCAACTGAGATTTTAATGCATTTCAACGAATTCTTTTAAAACTCAGGCGTCTTCAATAAATATAGTGAATTTATAAGCATTTCATTATTAGAGGAATTTTTAAAGATTTTGATAGAATTCGAGCTTGATATAACAAAATCTTTTGAAATTTACAATTTTTAATGAGGTTCCGATGAAATTGTGCAAATCTATTCAATTTACGAAATTCATTAGAATTTATAATCTTTTAAAATTCATCAAAATCTTAGTTGAGGATACCCCATAAACATTGTTCTCAAACTACTGTAATTCGACATTATTGTAAAGGTTTAATAAATCTTTTGAGCCAATTCTGGGATATTAGAAATTTTGTGTGGAGTTTGTTGCTATTTATTTAGGATTTGACTTTATATCAATTTAAATAGAAAGAAATTAATTCCCAAGACTAAATATGTATAATCACCAATTAATTCGTTCGTCCTCAATTAATACACTACATCTTAGCTTTATATAATCACTAATCCTTGTGCATTGTCCACTGTATTCACATAAATTTCTATTGAAATTGACCAACAATCTCAACTTGGCAATGAAGGTTTATCTTACGCTTTTCGCGTTACTTTTGATTTACATGCACAGTCTCTCTTCTACTGCAGTTCCGATATCAAGGGGTAAATTATATTTTTCAATGCAGAACTTTGTCCTTATTTCCTATTATCATTTTAACATCAGCTATATCATGTATAGTGGCATAAAATATGAAATTTATGCTTTCTTTTTTTGGCCGAGTTTAGGACAAAGCTTTGTTTCAAATAAAGAGGAAGAGATACCCGACAAAAAATTCTTTCAGGTTTTCCCTCAGTTGTTGTTTTTTTTTTGTATTATTATTATTATTATTATTATTATTATTATTATTATTATTATTATTATTATTATTATTATTATTTTTGTTGTTGTTGTTGTTGTTATATTTACTACTACTACTATGACTACATTCGTTGTGTTTTCAGTTGGAACTTGAATTTAATTCTGGATAATTTTTGTAGGGCATGAGAAGAGTTGAAGTGGCAGATCCTAAAGGAAATAAGAAAGAAAGCCTAAAGATGGAGGTCCGCATTGACGATTTCGGCCCTAGAGAACATAATCCCTGTCATCCCTTTGATCCAACCGGCTGTCCATAAATGATCATCAGGGGAAAGAATTAAAAGAAAAAACATTGTGAAAGTTAATTCTATCAATTTCCATGTCATTATCAAAGGATAAATCTATGTATTATGTCTATTGACAATATTGACATGTGAATGTGCTAATAAAAAAAAATTGCTTTAAATTATCTTTGCTTTGTCCTAAAATTATTTTTAAGTATTGAATAATTATGTCGGCAAAGATATAGTTGATTTGGTTCAATATATGTAGAGAAAATAAATGTCTTAAATTTAAATATAGCTTTCTCATTTCTAAAAATTGTAAATGTATCACACAGTTGATGAAAAAAAAAATCCATTGTGTTACAAAGCAGGTTAATGGTAAAATTTATATAAATAAACTTATTTTATCTATAATATATTAAGTTTTAGATAATGTAATTCAATAGGCAAATATCTACAAAATAAATAAATAAATAAAAATTATCTTCAGTTTTATTCTCTCTATAGGTCTATGATAATTATAGAGACCTTTCATCTATTTTTAAAATTTCAGGAACTTCCATTGAGTTTACTTTCAGAATTCACTCCTGTTAATAGGGCTGGACAAAACTCTCGAACCGAATCGGATCCGATCGGACCGACCCCGAACCGAACGGAACCGAGCGGTTCTTTATAAGTTTGATACCCGAATGGGTATCTGAATCGAGAACCTACGAATTTGCTTTGGTTCTCGGTTTTAGACCCAGAACCGATAAGAACAAAATTTAAATAATTTTTTAAATTTTTATTCTTCTCTTTTTAATTTCACACTTTCATTCGGTAACCACTAAGTCACTGACCCCAAATCATTTGATAAATTGAAAATCTACATCTACATGCCCAAATCAAAGCCGTCGACTGTCGAGTCCGACTTCCCCTCCCCAACTGCCCATCGAGGCCGCGACCTCTAACCACAATCACCGATAGTTGACCTTTAGAAATCTATTAAAAGGTTTAATTATGGTACGGAACCGAACTGAACCGAACCCGAACGGTTCCATAATTATATTTGGACACGACGATTTCATTTATTAAATACTCAAAAAATTTTATTTGATTCGGTTCTGAAGAGAACTGAATCGGACCATATCCAACCCTACCTGTTAACATTCATTTTACCAATCTATACTACTTTGAAATTTTTATTTATTACGTTTAAATTTTATTTTTCTTCTTATTATTTATTTAGATACACTTTTTCATACTTTTGTTTTGATTTAATGAAATTTGATTTTTCTTTTTTGCAAATGTGATGACAAATAATTAACACGTAGTGCAACAAATTTTTAAATTGTAGAATAAATAAAATTGTGATTTATGAAATTTTAGAAAATAAAGGGGAGGTCTATGTATTCTATTTGTTTTATATTTTTTTAGACAATGCGTTTCACAAAGTTTCATGTCTTACTTTTTTAAAAAATAGCACATTTTTCACATATCGTACATGTTGTGTCATGTTTCATTTCGTCTATGTTCAAGCTAGTATGTCCATAGAAGGTTAATCAAACATTCCTAAGTTCATTGCTACGTTATAGTCCAATATACGATAAGAATTATGTTCATTTTTGGTCGCTCATTTTGTAAAATTCATTTTTTCTCAAATTCATTTTCTACAATTTATTTCGTTAGACTTATAACTTTTATCAATTTTTCAAGCATATAGCTTATCAACTTTTATAAAAACTACTAAAACTTTAGTTTTTATCTAAACCGAACTGAGGCAAAAGCATGTTTTGACGCAGTGGCTGTACAAGTAAAAGAAAATTTGGTTAAAATTTTTTTGCCCGAGAGGGTTTCTTTAATGTTCGAAGTAAATGATGGTTGACTTGAGGAGCACGAACACATTTTTTCTTGTTCCTTCCCAAATTAATACACTACATTTTGGCACTATAAACTAATTACTACTGATAAGTGTAGTTTCTACACTTATTCGATGTCTTAAATGATGATATTTTACTGTTATTTGTATAAAATACTGTCTAACTTGTGTTATATTTCATTTTGTATGTAAAACTCAATGTTTGATGAAGAATTGGAGAAAAGAATGCAAAGATAGCGGAAATGGCTCAATTGTATCAAATATAAAGCTCAGGGACTAAAATCCAAATACTCAAAAGTTATGTCAAACCTTGCGATGAAGATTTGAGAGTGCTAATCATCAATTGGATGAGGAAAGAAGCCAAATTGATGAAATATAGTCGAAGTATTATCACATATCAACTTCCAGTCGAAAAAGTTATGCTTTAGATTTTCAGGCTCACATTGAGACCCAATTTTGGCAGAGCACACACCGGAATTGGAAAAATTATATTTCTATAAGAATTGTAGCCTTCCTAGTTAGATTTCTAATGCACTTTTAATCACCTCAATCGGATATGGGTAGAGAAAGTTATGACAATAATATTGGGAGCTCTTCAGCTGCCAAAAATTAGGCGAGGCGCGCGCCCCAGACCAAAAATGCCTCCCCTGTGGCTGCCAAACCCCCCAAGAAGCGCGCCTCAAGGCTAAACGAGAAAAAAACCACACTTTCCTTTCTTTTGTTTTGGTAACAATTCAATACAATCTTTTTTGCATCATTTAAATACCAAACTCGACCAGAACGTAGGGAGACCTCCATTGAACCTAAATTCCATCATATTCTACATATTTTGGAGGCGAAGAACAAGTCTATACATCAATTCAATGTGAATCATACAAGGATTTTGAAGATTCAAAGCCCGGTTTGAAGATTTGAGTCAAGAACGTAGATTTTTCCTACTTCTTCCATCTTTCTTATTTTCGGGTGACTTTTTTCCAATTATTCTTGTGTAGTTTAATTATAAGAATGTTAGGCCAAGTTTCTCATTGTATTGGATGAATGATGAACCCCATTGTTTGTCTATTTTAATTCAAGACAATTAGTTTAGTATTTCTCGATTGGTTTTGCATTCACATTGAACTATTTGATTGCTTGATCACCAATTAGATAGTAAGTTACTTTTTGTAGTGTAGGAATACTCACAATAAGTCCAAAACGTGGCAAAATTAATACATGGACAATAGATATTAGGAATATTATTTATGGCACGTGCAATCGTGTTTTTTATATGAATTCGGACAATGAATATGATCAGATCGTGTTAAACATAGGTTTAATATATCTTTTAAAAGAATATTGAATAACAGTGGATTATCGATTGTCCTGAATTCATCAATTTACTAAATTACGAATTAAAAATTGAATTAAATGGCAATAGGGGGATTCACGATTCCAATACAAACATTTAAATATTAGATAAACACCTTATTTGTTTTATTAGTTTAGGATTAGTATAAATAATATGCGAACCATCTCTTTTGATTTTACCACACTTCGAATTTCATAGTAGCTATTGAACTACAAGTAGACCTTATTCCTCGTGGGAACGATACTCTTAACTCGCATATTTTACTACTTATACAACGATCCCGTACGCTTGCAAATT
This sequence comes from Fraxinus americana, assembly GCA_035079005.1. Taxonomy (NCBI): domain Eukaryota; kingdom Viridiplantae; phylum Streptophyta; class Magnoliopsida; order Lamiales; family Oleaceae; genus Fraxinus; species Fraxinus americana. Next base: position 1,659,619 of record CM068717.1, on the reverse strand, counting down.
TTGTCCGAACAAGCTTTTGGCCCCGGTGCCTGTGAATAACGGATTTAATCTTAGTTTAGTAGTTTATATTAAATTCGATTTTTATTTTATTTTATTTTTTTATTATTTATTTTGGTCACCCACCCTCATCTCTCTAATTTGATATTGTATCAAGGTGTCATTCAGTAGTGCATCTAAGATTTTGACGCCGGCATGGTAGAAAGATTTTTACAATAAATAATCTCTACATGGACTATGTGGAAGAAGATATATATTGTGAATTATGCTATAGGGTACATTATGCTGGCTACTGCGTGAATACATGCACTGAACCTTATCAGCTCAAGCGCCTACGGTTTAAACAATATTTAAGATGTCGAAGACCAACAATTGACACATCTTTTGAAGCCTACATGCCTGTGGGCGAGTGTATCCCTTCCTACACATTTGTGGAATTTGGTCCTTCCTTGTTGAACGAGGAAACAATTGAAAACTACTACACTGATCTTCCCAAGTTACATGAAAACAAATTGTGTGTGGGAGATGGTGTATTATGGTATGAATTGAAAAGGTGGAGACACAATCCACTCGAAAAGTTTGAAAGAAAAGAGTTTGCATTGCCCGTGGATTTAAATTGTGAATCGACCATTGAACCCGATGAGATATCAATTATGGAAGAGGAGAACAAAGATGATGAAAGATCAATTACGAAATGAAGAAAAAATCATGGTGCTTGTTTGGAGTTTTGTTGGTCGAGGTGGTGGTTGTGTTATGTTATAGGTGGATGAGATGATGGGTTTCAAGATGTGGTGGTGGTGGTGGTGGTGGAGGTTGATACATGCGGTGGTTCGTTGGAGGTGGTGACAGCGGTGGTCCGTGGGTATGGATTGGTTTTTGGTGGGGTGGGGAAAAGGGAGACGTCTTCTTCCATTTCCTTTCTGTTTTCAATTTTTGATGTAATATTTTAATTGTTTATAATAGAAAAATGTAAAGTTACATTTTTGCCCCTTTAAAAATACTTAAAATATGATCAAAATATTTTTTTTGTGGACTAACGGAAAAGTGGATAGATTTCATCCATTTGGACTCCAGATGCATATTTTTGAAAGGTCAGGGACCGTTGCTGCAATTTTCCCAAATAAAAATTGTGGCGTGACTATAATTACCCTTTTAAAATTCTTCTAAATTTAAGTGTCCTCAATTAAGATTTTAATATATTATAATGAAATTCATTAAACTTTAGGTGTCCCCAACTGAGATTTTAATGCATTTCGACGAATTCTTTTAAAACTCAGGCGTCCTCAATAAATATAGTGAATTTATAAGCATTTCATTACTCGGGGAATTTTTAAAGATTTGGATAAAATTCGAGCTTAATATAACAAAATCTTTTGAAATTTACCATTTTTAATGAGGTTCCGATGAAATTGTGCAAATCTATTCAATTTACGAAATTCATTAGAATTTATAATCTTTTAAAATTCATCAAAATCTTAGTTGGGGATACCCCATAAACATTGTTCTCAATCTATTGTAATTCGACATTATTGTAAAGGTTTAATAAATCTTTTGAGCCAATTCTGGGATATTAGAAATTTTGTGTGGAGTTTGTTGCTATTTATTTAGGATTTGACTTTATATCAATTTAAATAGAAAGAAATTAATTCCCAAGACTAAATATGTATAATCACCAATTAATTCGTTCGTCCTCAATTAATACACTACATCTTAGCTTTATATAATCACTAATCCTTGTGCATTGTCAACTATATTCACATAAATTTCTATTGAAATTGACCAACAATCTCAACTTGGCAATGAAGGTTTATCTTACGCTTTTCGCGTTACTTTTGATTTACATGCACAGTCTCTCTTCCACTGCAGTTCCGATATCAAGGGGTAAATTATATTTTTCAATGCAGAACTTTGTCCTTATTTCCTATTATCATTTTAACATCAGCTATATCATGTATAGTGGCATAAAATATGAAATTTATGCTTTCTTTTTTTGGCCGAGTTTAGGACAAAGCTTTGTTTCAAATAAAGAGGAAGAGATACCCGACAAAAAATTCTTTCAGGTTTTCCCTCAGTTGTTGTTTTTTTTTTTTTGTATTATTATTATTATTATTTTTTTTTTTTTTGTTGTTGTTGTTGTTGTTATATTTACTACTACTACTATGACTACATTCGTTGTGTTTTCAGTTGGAACTTGAATTTAATTCTGGATAATTTTTGTAGGGCATGAGAAGAGTTGAAGTGGCAGATCCTAAAGGAAATAAGAAAGAAAGCCTAAAGATGGAGGTCCGCATTGACGATTTCGGCCCTAGAGAACATAATCCCTGTCATCCCTTTGATCCAACCGGCTGTCCATAAATGATCATCAGGGGAAAGAATTAAAAGAAAAAACATTGTGAAAGTTAATTCTATCAATTTCCATGTCATTATCAAAGGATAAATCTATGTATTATGTCTATTGACAATATTGACATGTGAATGTGCTAATAAAAAAAATTGCTTTAAATTATCTTTGCTTTGTCCTAAAATTATTTTTAAGTATTGAATAATTATGTCGGTTGATTTGGTTCAATATATGTAGAGAAAATAAATGTCTTAAATTTAAATATAGCTTTCTCATTTCTAAAAATTGTAAATGTATCACACAGTTGATGAAAAAAAAAATCCATTGCGTTACAAAGCAGGTTAATGGTAAAATTTATATAAATAAACTTATTTTATCTATAATATATTAAGTTTTAGATAATGTAATTCAATAGGCAAATATCTACAAAATAAATGAATAAATAAACAAAAATTACCTTTAGTTTTATCCTCTCTATAGGTCTGTGAAAATTATAGAGACGTTTCGTCTATTTTTAAAATTTCAGAAACTTCCATCGAGTTTACTTTCGGAATTCACTCCTGTTAATAGGGCTGGACAAAACTCCCTAACCGAATCGGATCCGATCGGATCGAACCCGAACCGAGCGGTTCTTTATAAGTTTGATACCGGAATGGGTATCTGAATCGAGAACCTATGAATTTGGTTCGGTTCTCGGTTCTAGACCCAGAACCAATAAGAACCAAATTTAAATAATTTTTTAAATTTTTATCCTTCTCTTTCCAACTTCATACTTTCATTCGGTAACCACTAAGTCACTGACCCCAAATCATTTGATGAATTAAAAATCTACATCTACATGCCCAAATCAAAGCCATCGACTGTCGAGTCCGACTTCCCCTCCCCAACTGCCCATCGAGGCCGCGACCTCTAACCACAATCACCGATGGTTGACCTTTAGAAATCTATTAAAAGGTTTAATTATGGTACGGAACCGAACTGAACCGAACCCGAACGGTTCCATAATTATATTTGGACACGACGATTTCATTTATTAAATACTCAAAAAATTTTATTTGATTCGGTTCTGAAGAGAACTGAATCGGACCATATCCAACCCTACCTGTTAACATTCATTTTACCAATCTATACTACTTTGAAATTTTTATTTATTATATTTAAATTTTATTTTTCTTATTATTATTTATTTAGATACACTTTTTCATACTTTTGTTTTGATTTAATGAAATCTGATTTTTTCTTTTTTTTGTAAACGTGATGACAAATAATTAACACGTAGTGCAACAAATTTTTAAATTGTTGAATAAATAAAATTGCGATTTATGAAATTTTAGAAAATAAAGGGGAGGTCTATGTATTCTATTTGTTTTATATTTTTTAAGACAATACGTTTCACAAAGTTCCTTGTCTTACTTCTTTAAAAAATAGCACATTTTTCACATATCGTACGTGTTGTGTCATGTTTTCATTTCGTCTATGTTCAAGCTAGTATGTCCATAGAAGGTTAATAACTCAAACATTCCTGAGTTCATTGCTACGTTATAGTCCAATACGCGATAAGAATTATGTTCATTTTTGGTCGCTCATTTTGTAAAATTCATTTTTTTCTCAAATTCTTTTTCTACCATATATTTCATGAGACTTATAACTTTTATCAAATTTTCAAGCATATGTCTTATCGACTTTTATCAAAACTATTAAAACTTTGATTTTTATCAAAACCAAACTGAGGCTAAAACATGTTTTAATCCAGTGGCTGGATAAGTAAAAGAAAATTTGGTCAGAATTTTTTTGCCCGAGTGGGTTTCTCTAATGTTCGAATTAAAAGATGGTTGACTTGAGGAGCACAAACACATTTTTTCTTGTTCCTTCCCAAATTAGTACTCTACGTTTTAGCACTATAAACTAATCATTACTGATAAGTGTAGTTTCTACACTTATTCGATGTCCTAAATGATGATATTTTACTGTTATTTGGATAAAATACGGGTTAATTACTCCATCAATCACTGAACTTTGGCCAAAGTTTCCATCAAGTCACTGAACTTTAAAAACTACTTGATTAGTCACTGAACTTTCAAAAAATCACCTCATTGGTCACTGAACTTTAACAATCACCCCATTGGTCACTGCACTTTGCAAAAAATTTCTATTGGGTCACTAAACTTTGCAAAAAGTTTTCCAAATGGTCACTGGGTTCAGTGACTAGTTGGGAAACTTTTTGCAAAGTTCAGTGACCAATTGGGTGATTGTTAAAGTTCAGTGACCAATGGGGTGATTTTTTGAAAGTTCAATGACTAATCAAGTAGTTTTTAAAGTTCAGTGACTTGGTGGAAACTTTGGCCAAAGTTCAGTGACTAATGGGGTAATTAACCCTATAAAATACTGTCTAACTTGTGTTATATTTCATTTTGTATGTAAAACTCAATGTTTGATGAAGAATTGGAGAAAAGAATGCAAAGATAGCGGAAATGGCTCAATTGTATCAAATATAAAGCTCAGGGACTAAAATCCAAATACTCAAAAGTTATGTCAAACCTCGCGATGAAGATTTGAGAGTGTTAAGCATCAATTGGATGAGAAAAGAAGCCAAAGGGATGAAACATAGTCCAAGTATTATCACATATCAACTTCCAGCCGAAAAAGTTATGCTTCGGATTTTCAGGCTCACATTGAGACCCAATTTTGGCATGGCAAACACTAGAATTGGAAACATTATATATCTAGAAGAATTGTAACCCTCCGAGTTATCTTTCTAATGCACTTTTAATCACCTCAATCGAATATCGGTAGAGAAAGTTTTGACAAAAATATTGGGAGCTCTTCAGCTGCCAAAAATTAGGCGAGGCGCGCGCCCCAGACCAAAAATGCCTCGCATGTGGCTGCCAAACCCTCAAGGCGCGCGTCTCAAGGCTAAAAGAGAAAAAATAACACTTTCCTTCTTTTGTTTTGGTAACAATTCAATACAATCTTTTTTGCATCCTTTAAATACCAAACCCGACCAGAACGTAGGGAGACCTCCGTTGAACATAAATTTCATCATATTCTACATATTTTGGAGGCGAAGAACAAGTCTATATATCAATTCAGGGTGAATCATACAAGAATTTTGAAGATTCAAAGCCATGTTTGAAGATTTGGGTCAAGAACGTGGATTTTTCCTACTTCTTCCATCTTTCTTATTTTTAAGTGATGTTTTTCCAATTATTCTTGTGTAGTTTAATTGTAAGAATGTTAGGCTACGTTTCTCATTGTATTGGATGAATGATGAACCCCATTGTTTGTTTATTTTAATTCAAGACAATTAGTTTAGTATTTCTTGATTTTTCTTGATTGGTTTTGCATTCACATTGAACTATTTGACTGCTTGATCACAGATTAGATAGTAAGTTACTTTTTGTAGTGTAGGAATACTCACAATAAGTTTAGAACGTGACAAAATAAATACAAGGACAATAGATATTAGGAATAATATATATGGCACTCGCAATCATGTTTTTCATATGAATTTGGAGTAGGAATAGGATCGGATCGTGTTAAACATGGGTTTAATATATCTTGTAGAAGAATATTGAATAACAATGGATTATCGATTGTTTTGAATTCATGAATTTACAAAATTACGAGTTAGAAATTGAATTAAATGGCAATAGGCGGATTCACGATTCAAATACAAACATTTACATATTAGTTTAGGGTTAATATAAATAATATACGAACCATCTATTTTGATTTTACCACACTTCGAATTTAATAGTAGCTACTGAACTACAAATTAGACCTTATTCCCCGTGGGAACGATATTCTTAACTCACATATTTTATTACTTGTACAACGATCATGTACGCTTGCGAATTTTGTCCGAACAAGTTTTTGGCGCCGTTGCCCGTGAATAACGGATTTAATCTTAGTTTAGTAATTTATATTAAATTCGATTTTTATTTTATTTAATATTTTTATTATTGATTTCGGTTACCCACCCTGATCTCTCTTATTTGATATTCTATCTAGGTGTCATTCAGCAGTGCATCTATGATTTTGACGCCGGCATGGTAGAAAGATTTTTACAATAAATAATCTCGACATGGACTATGTGGAAGAAGATCTATATTGTGAATTATGCTATAGGGTGCATTATGCTGGCTACTGAGTGAATACATGCACTGAACCCTATCTGCTCAAGCGCCTACGGTTTAAACAATATTTAAGATGTCGAAGACTAACAATTGACACATCTTTTGAAGCCTACATGCCTGTGGACGAGTGTATCCCTTCCTACTCATTTGTGGAATTTGGTCCTTCCTTGTTGAACGAGTAAACAATTGCAAAATACTACACTGATCTTCCCAAGTTACATGAAAACAAATTGTGTGTGGGAAATGGTGTATTCTGGTATTAATTGAAAAGGTGGAGACACAATCCACTCGAAAAGTTTGAAAGAAAAGAGTTTGCATTGCCCGTGGATTCAAATTGTGAATCGACTATTGAACCCGATGAGATATCAATTATGGAAGAGGAGAACAAAGATGATGAAAGATCAATTACGAAATGAAGAAAAAATCATGGAGCCTGTTCGGAGTTTTGTTGGTCGGGGTGGTGGTTGTGTTATGTTATAGGTAGATGAGATGATGGATTTCAAGATGTGGTGGTGGTGGTGGTGGTGGAGGTTGATACATGCGGTGGTTCGTTGGAGGTGGTGACAGTGGTGGCCCGTGGGTATGGATTGGTTTTTGGTCGGGTGGGGAAAAGGAAGACGTCTTCTTCCATTTCCTTTCTTTTTTCAATTTTTGATGTAATATTTTACTTGTTTATAATAGAAAAATGTAAAGTTACATTTTTGCCCCTTTAAAAATAGTTAAAATATGATCAAAAAATTTTTTTTGTCAACTAACGGAAAAGTGGGTAGATTTCATCCATTTGGACTCCACATGCATATTTTTGAAAGGTTTAGGGACCGTTGCTGCAATTTTCCCAAATAAAAATTGTGGTGTGAATATAATTGCCCTTTTGAAATTCTTCTAAATTTAAGTGTCCTCAATTAAAATTTTAATATATTTTAATGAAATTCATTAAACTTTATGTGTCCCCAACTGAGATTTTAACGCATTTCAACGAATTCTTTTAAAACTCAGGTGTCTTCAATAAATATAGTGAATTTATAAGCATTTCATTACTAGGAATTTTTAAAGATTTTGATAGAATTCGAGCTTAATATAACAAAATCTTTTGAAATTTACCATTCTTAACGATGTTCCGATGAAATTGTGCAAATCTATTCAAATTTACGAAATTCATTAGAATTATTCTCAATCTATTGTAATTCGACATTATTGTAAAGGTTTAATAAATCTTTTGAACCAATGTCTGAGATACTAGAAATTTTGTGAGGAGTTTGTTGCTATTTAATTAGGATTTGACTTTATCAATTTAAATAGAAAGAAATTAATTACCAAGACTAAATATGTATAATCACCAATTAATTTGTTCTTATCCTCAGTTAATACACTACATCTTAGCTTTATATAATCACTAATCCTTGTGCATTGTCAACTATATTCACATAAATTTCTATTGAAATTGACCAACAATCTCAACATGGCAATGAAGTGTTGGATAATTTCAACATATATGGGGCCACACGTTGTAAACTGAAATGTGTGGTGCTTTTATTTAAATGATATTAGTCAATTAAAGTGATCCAATCAAGATATATTATGACTAGTGGCTATTAGATTTCATGGAATTATAGTGTAGATACCGGAGTGTTGTTTTAAATTGATGAAGGGCCAATTTGAAGCAACTGAAAGATAGTGACTATTGAGTTACTACTATTATTTTATATGGTTATGGTCCCCATTTGTTGGTCTTCTTCAAGCTACTCTACATCCCCATCAATAGAGAGCAAAACCTAAGGAAAGATCATCAATCATTTGAAAGATCCTAATCTATCCGGCTAAGAATTTGATTGTCATGGATCAAGGTATGGTTTTTATGTTTTGTTACTTTCATGGATTTCAACATGAAGTAAGATCTATGGTTATATATTATTATGAATTTAAGATTTGATTATTGTTTTGATCAATAATCATATTATGTTTTTCTATCATGAAGGTTTATCTTACGCTTTTCGCGTTACTTTTGATTTACATGCACAGTCTCTCTTCTACTGCAGTTCCGATATCAAGGGGTAAATTTATCATTTTAACATCAGCTATATCATGTATATGGCATAGAATATGAAATTTATCCTCTCTTTTTTTGGCCAAGTTTAGGACAACGCTTTGTTTCAAATAAAGAGGAAGAGATACCCAACAAAAAATTCTTTCAGGTTTTCCCTCAGTTGTCATTTTTTTTTATTATTATTATTTGTTGTTGTTACTACTACAACTACATTGTTTATATTTTCAGTTGAAACTTGAATTTAATTCTGGGTAATTTTTGAAGGGCATGAGAAGAGTTGAAGTGGCAGATCCTAAAGGAAATAAGAAAGAAAGCCTAAAGATCGAGGTCAGCATTGACTATTCAGGCCCTAGACACCATGATCCCTGTGATCCAAATGATCCAACAGGCTGTCCATACATGATCACCAGGGGAGGGAATGAAAAAAAAATCATCGTGAATGTTAATTAATCTATTAATTTCCATGTCATTACCAAAGGATAAATCTATGTATTATGTCTATTGACAACATTGACATGTGAATGAGCTATCGCCTATATTAAAAAAAAAAAAGGCTTTAAATTAGCATTGCTTTGTTCTAAAATTATTTGAAGTATTGAATAATTATGTCGACAAAGATATAGAAGATGTCGTTCAATATATGTAGAGAAAATGGATGTCTTAAATTTAAATATATATAGCTTTCTCGTTTCTAAAAATTGTAAATGTATCACACATTTGATGAAAAAAATCCATTAAGTGTGTTACAAAGCAGGTCAACGGTAAAATTTAAATAAATAAACTTATTTTATCTACAATATATTAAGTTTTAGATAATGTAATTCAAAAGGAAAATATCTACAAAAAAGGAAAAAAAATAAAAAAAATCTTTAGTTTTGTCCTCGCTATACGTCTGTGATAATTATAGAGACCTTTCACCTATTTTTAAAATTTCAGAAACTTCCTTGGAGTTTACTTTTGGAATTCACTCCTGTTAACGTTCATTTTACCAATCTATATTGCTTTGAAATTTTTATATATTATATTTAAATTTTATTTTTCTTCTTAACATTTATTTAGATACACTTTTTCATACTTTTGTTTTGATTTAATGAAATTTGATTTTTCTTTTTTGCAAATGTGGTGACAAATAATTAACACGTAGTGCAACAAATTTTTAAATTGTAGAATAAATAAAATTGCGATTTATGAAATTTTAGAAAACAAAGGGGAGGTCTATGTATTCTATTTGTTTTATATTTTTTTAGACAATGCGTTTCACAAAGTCTCTTGTCTTACTTTTTTAAAAAATAGCACTTTTTTCACATATCGTACATGTTGTGTCATGTTTTCATTTCGTCTATGTTCAAGCTAGTATGTCCATAGAAGGTTTATAACTCAAACATTCCTGAGTTCATTGCTACGTTATAGTCCAATATGCGATACGAATTATGTTCATTTTTGGTCTCTCATTTTGTAAAATTCATTTTTTTGTTTTCTCAAATTCATTTTCTACCATATATTTCATGAGACTTATAACTTTTATTAATTTTTCAAGCATATACCTTATTAACTTTTATCAAAACTACTAACTGAGGCTAAAACATGTTTTGATCCAGTGGCTGAATAAGTAAAAGAAAATTTGGTTAGAATTTTTTTTGCCCGAGAGGGTTTGTTTAATGTTCGAATTAAATAATGGTTGACTTGAGGAGCACAAACACATTTTTTCTTGTTCCTTCCCAAATTAATACACTACGTTTTAGCACTATAAACTAATTATTACTGTTTCTACACTTATTCGATGTCCTAAATGATGATATTTTACTGTTATTTGGATAAAATACTACCTAACTTGTGTTATATTTCATTTTGTAGGTAAAACTCAATGTTTGAAAAAGAATTGGATAAAAGAATGCAAAGATAGCGGAAAATAGCTCAATTGTATCAAATACAAAGCTCAGGGACTGAAATGTAAATACTTAAAAGTTATGTCAAACCTCACGATGAAGATTTGAGAGGGTTAAGCATCAATTGGAGGAGAAAAGAAGCCAAATGGATGAAATATAGTCCAAGTATTATCACATGTCAACTTCCAGCCGAAAAAGTTATTCTTCGGATTTTCACCCTCACATTGAGACCCAATTTTGGCATCACAAACACAGGAATTGGAAAAATTATATTTCTATAAGAATTGTAGCCCTCCGAGTTAGATTTCTAATTCACTTTATTCACCTCAGTCGGATATGGGTAGAGAAAGTTATGACAACAATACTGGGAGCTATTCGGCTGCCAAAAACTTGGCCAGGCACACGCCCTCGCCTGTAGGAGAGGCGATCGCCCCAGACCAAAAATGCCCTGCTAGTGCCTGCCAAACCCCCAAGGCGCGCCTCAACACTAAACGAGAAAAAAATACACTTTCCTCCTTTTGTTTTGGTAACAATTCAATACAATCTTTTTTACATCCTTTAAATCCCAAACTCGACCAGAACGTAGGGAGACCTCCACCGAACCTAAATTTCATCATATTCTACATATTTTAGAGGCAAAGAATAAGTCTATACATCAATTCAAGGTGAATAATACAAGGATTTTGAATATTCAAAGCCCGGTTTGAAGATTTGAGTCAAGAACGTGGATTTTTCCTACTTCTTTCTTACTTTCGGGTGATGTTTTTCCAATTATTCCTGTGTAATTTAATTGTAAGAATGTTAGGCTAAGTTTCTCATTGTATTGGACGAATGATGAACCCCATTGTTTGTTTATTTTAATTCAAGACAATTAGTTTAGTATTTGTTGATTTTTCCTGATTGGTTTTGCACTCTCATTGAACTATTTGATTGCTTGATCACCAATTGGATAGTAAGTTACTTTTTGTAGTGTAGGAATACTCACAATAAGTCTAGAACGCGGTAAAATATTACATGGATAATAGATATTAGGAATAATATCTGTGGCACGTGCAATCATGTTTTTCATATGAATTCGGACAAGGAATAGGATCGGGTCGTGTTAAACATAGGTTTAATATATCTTGTAAAAGAATATTGAATAACAGTGGATTATCGATTGTCTTGAATTCATAAATTTACTAAATTACGAATTAAAAATTGAATTAAATGGCAATAGGAGGATTCACGATTCCAATACAAATACTTACACATTAGATAAACACTTTATTTGTTTTATTAATTTAGGATTAGTATAAATAATATACGAACCATCTCTTATTCTAATTTAATTAGACTTTATTCCTCGTGGGAACGATACTCTTAACTCACATATTTTATTACTTGTACAACGATCCCGTACGCTTGCGAATTTTGTCCGAACAAGTTTTTTGCGCCGTTGCCGGAGAATAACGGATTTAATTTTAGTTTAGTAGTTTATATTAAATTCGATTTTTATTTTATTTTATTTTTTTATTATTGATTTTGGTTACCAATCTCTCTTATTTGATATTCTATCTAGGTGTCATTCAGCAGTGCATCTAAGAATTTGACACCGGCATGGTAGAAAGATTTTTACAATAAATAATCTCGACATGGACTATGTGGAAGGAGATATATAGAGCTTGTTTGGTAGGGATTTTTGGGGGAAGAATTGATTTTTGAATAGCGATATGATGGGAAGTGTGAGGTTGAAAAGAAAAAAAAAATTGATGTGATGGAAAATATTATTTTATTGAAGAATGTGTGGTTGAAAATGAGAATTGATTTATTGTAGAATTTGAGAATCAAAAACAAACACCCCCATATTGTGAATTGTGCTATGGGGTGTGTTATTCTGGCTACTACGTGAATACATGTACTGAACCCTATCAGCTCAAGCGCCTGCTGTTTAAACAATATTTAAAATGTCGAAGACTAGCAATTGACACATCTTTTGAAGCCTACATGCCTGTGGGTGAATGTATCCCTTCCGGCACATTTGTGGAAATTTGTCCTTCCTTGTTGAACAAGGAAACAATTGCAAAATACTACACTGATCCTGCCAAATTAGATGAAAACAAATTGTTTGTGGGAGATGATGTATTCATGTATGAATTTAAAAGGTGGAGATACAATCCACTCGAAATGTTTGAAAGAAAAGAGCTTACATTGCCCGTGGATTCAAATTGTGAATCAACCATTCAACCCAATGAGATATCAATTATGGAAGACGAGAACAAAGACTATGAAATATCAATTACGAAATGGAGAAGGATTCATGGTGCTTGTTTGGAGTTTTGTTGGTCGAGGTGGTGGTTGTGTTATGTTATAGGTGGATGAGATGATGGATTTCAAGATGTGGTGGTGGTGGAGGTTGTTACGGGCGGTGGTTCGTTGGAGGTGGTGACAGTGGTGGCCCGTGGGTATGGATTGGTTTTTGGTGGGGTGGGGAAAAGGAAGACGTCTTCTTCCATTTTCTTTCTTTTTTCAATTTTTGATGTAATATTTTAATTGTTTATAATAGAAAAATGTGAAGTTACATTTTTGCCCCTTTAAAAATAGTTAAAATATGATCAAAATGTTTTTTTTGTCAACTAACGGAAAAGTGGATGGATTTCATCCATTTGGACTCCACATGCATCTTTCTGAAAAATTGTGGTGTGAATATAATTACCCTTTTAAAATTCTTCTGAGTTTAAGTATCCTCAATTAGGATTTTAATATATTTTAATGAAATTCATTAAACTTTAGGTGTCCCCAACTGAGATTGTAAAGCATTTCAACGAATTCTTTTAAAACTCAGGCGTCCTCAATAAATATAGTGAATTTATAAGCATTTCATTACTCGGGGAATTTTTAAAGATTTGGATAAAATTCGAGCTTAATATAACAAAATCTTTTGAAATTTACCATTTTTAATGAGGTTCCGCTGAGGTTGTGGAAATCCATTCAAATTTACGAAATTCATTGGAATTTATAATCTTTTTAAATTCATCAAAATCGTAGCTGAGGATACCCATAAACATTGTTCTCAATCTATTGTAATTAGACATTATTGTAAAGGTTTAATAAATCTTTTGAACCAATGTCCGAGATACTAGAAATTTTGTGAGGAGTTTGTTGCTATTTAATTAGGATTTGACTTTATCAATTTAAATAGAAAGAAATTAATTACCAAGACTAAATATGTATAATCACCAATTAATTCGTTCTTATCCTCAATTAATACACTACATCCTAGCTTTATATAATCACTAATCCTTGTGCATTGTCAACTATATTCACATAAATTTCTATTGAAATTGACCAACAATCTCAACACGGCAATGAAGGTTTATCTTACGCTTTTCGCGTTACTTTTGATTTACATGCACAGTCTCTCTTCTACTGCGGTTCCGATATCAAGGGGTAAATTATGTTTTTCAATGCATAACTTTTGTCCTTATTTCCTATTATCATTTTAACATCAGCTAAATCATGCATAATGGCATAAAATATGAAATTTATCCTGTTTTCTTTTTGGCCGAGTGTAGGACAAAGCTTTGTTTCCAATAAAGAGGAAGAGATACCCAACAAAAAATTCTTTCAGGTTTCCCTCAGTTGTCATATTATTATTATTATTATTATTATTATTATTATTATTATTATTATTATTATTATTATTATTATCGTTTGTTGTTGTTGTTACTATTACTACTACATTCGTTATATTTTCAGTTGAAACTTGAATTTAATTCTGGGTAATTTTTGAAGGGCATGAGAAGAGTTGAAGTGGCAGATCCTAAAGGAAATAAGAAAGAAAGCCTACAGATGGAGGTCAGCATTGACTATTCAGGCCCTAGACACCATGATCCCTGTGATCCAAATGATCCAACAGGCTGTCCACCACATGATCATCAGGGGAGAGAATGAAAAAAAATCAATGTGAAAGTTAATTCTATTAATTTCCATGTCATTACCAAAGGATAAATCTATGTATTATGTCTATTGACAACATTGACATGTGAATGAGCTATCGCCTATATATATATATATATATATATATATATATATATATATATATATATATATATATAAGGCTTTAAATTAGCATTGCTTTGTTCTAAAATTATTTGAAGTATTGAATAATTATGTCGACAAAGATATAGTAGATGTGGTTCAATATATGTAGAGAAAATAAATGTCTTAAATTTAAATATAGCTTTCCGGTTTCTAAAAATTGTAAATGTATCACACATTTGATGAAAAAAAATCCATTAAGTGTGTTACAAAGCAGGTTAATGGTAAAATTTAAATAAATAAACTTATTTTGTCTGTAATATATTAAGTTTTAGATTATGTAATTCAAAAGGAAAATATCTACAAAAAAGGAAAATAAAAAAACCTTTAGTTTTATCCTCGCTATAGGTCTATGATAATTACAGAGACCTTCCATCTATTTTTAAAATTTCAGAAACTTCCTTGGAGTTTACTTTTCGAATTCACTCCTGTTAACATTCATTTTACCAATCTATACTACTTTGAAATTTTTATTTATTATATTTAAATTTTATTTTTCTTATTATTATTTATTTAGATACACTTTTTCATACTTTTGTTTTGATTTAATGAAATTTAATTTTTCCTTTTTGCAAATGTGGTGACAAATAATTAACACATAGTGCAACAAATTTTTAAATTGTAGAATAAATAAAATTGCGATTTATGAAATTTTAGAAAACAAAGGGGAGGTCTATGTATTCTATTTGTTTTATATTTTTTTAGACAATGCGTTTCACAAAGTCTCTTGTCTTACTTTTTTAAAAAATAGCACTTTTTTCACATATCGTACATGTTGTGTCATGTTTTCATTTCGTCTATGTTCAAGCTAGTATGTCCATAGAAGGTTTATAACTCAAACATTCCTGAGTTCATTGCTACGTTATAGTCCAATATGCGATACGAATTATGTTCATTTTTGGTCTCTCATTTTGTAAAATTCATTTTTTTGTTTTCTCAAATTCATTTTCTACCATATATTTCATGAGACTTATAACTTTTATTAATTTTTCAAGCATATAGCTTATCAACTTTTATCAAAACTACTAACTGAGGCTAAAACATGTTTTGATCCAGTGGCTGAATAAGTAAAAGAAAATTTGGTTAGAATTTTTTTGCCCGAGAGGGTTTGTTTAATGTTCGAATTAAATAATGGTTGACTTGAGGAGCACAAACACATTTTTTCTTGTTCCTTCCCAAATTAATACACTACGTTTTAGCACTATAAACTAATTATTACTGTTTCTACACTTATTCGATGTCTCAAATGATGATATTTTACTGTTATTTGGATAAAGTACTACCTAACTTGTGTTATATTTCATTTTGTAGGTAAAACTCAATGTTTGAAAAAGAATTGGATAAAAGAATGCAAAGATCGGGGAAAATAGCTCAATTGTATCAAATACAAAGCTCAGGGACTGAAATGTAAATACTTAAAAGTTATGTCAAACCTCACGATGAAGATTTGAGAGGGTTAAGCATCAATTGGAGGAGAAAAGAAGCCAAATGGATGAAATATAGTCCAAGTATTATCCCATGTCAACTTCCAGCCGAAAAAGTTATTCTTCGGATTTTCACCCTCACATTGAGACCCAATTTTGGCATCACAAACACAGGAATTGGAAAAATTATATTTCTATAAGAATTGTAGCCCTCCGAGTTAGATTTCTAATTCACTTTATTCACCTCAGTCGGATATGGGTAGAGAAAGTTATGACAATAATACTGGGAGCTATTCGGCTGCCAAAAACTTGGCCAGGCACACGCCCTCGCCTGTAGGAGAGGCGATCGCCCCAGACCAAAAATGCCCTGCTAGTGCCTGCCAAACCCCCAAGGCGCGCGCCTCAACGCTAAACGAGAAAAAAATACACTTTCCTCCTTTTGTTTTGGTAACAATTCAATACAATCTTTTTTACATCCTTTAAATCCCAAACTCGACCAGAACGTAGGGAGACCTCCACCGAACCTAAATTTCATCATATTCTACATATTTTAGAGGCAAAGAATAAGTCTATACATCAATTCAAGGTGAATAATACAAGGATTTTGAATATTCAAAGCCCGGTTTGAAGATTTGAGTCAAGAACGTGGATTTTTCCTACTTCTTTCTTACTTTCGGGTGATGTTTTTCCAATTATTCTTGTGTAATTTAATTGTAAGAATGTTAGGCTAAGTTTCTCATTGTATTGGATGAATGATGAACCCCATTGTTTGTTTATTTTAATTCAAGACAATTGGTTTAGTATTTGTTGATTTTTCCTGATTGGTTTTGCACTCTCATTGAACTATTTGATTGCTTGATCACCAATTAGATAGTAAGTTACTTTTTGTAGTGTAGGAATACTCACAATAAGTCTAGAACGCGGTAAAATATTACATGGACAATAGATATTAGGAATAATATCTGTGGCACGTGCAATCATGTTTTTCATATGAATTCGGACAAGGAATAGGATCGGGTCGTGTTAAACATAAGTTTAATATATCTTGTAAAAGAATATTGAATAATAGTGGATTATCGATTGTCTTGAATTCATAAATTTACTAAATTACGAATTAAAAATTGAATTAAATGGCAATAGGAGGATTCACGATTCCAATACAAATACTTACACATTAGATAAACACTTTATTTGTTTTATTAATTTAGGATTAGTATAAATAATATACGAACCATCTCTTATTCTAATTTAATTAGACCTTATTCCTCGTGGGAACGATACTCTTAACTCGCATATTTTACTACTTATACAACGATCCCGTACGCTTGCAAATTTTGTCCGAAAAAGTTTTAGCGCTGTTGCCGGGGAATAGCGGATTTAATTTTAGTTTAGTAGTTTATATTAAATTATTTTTATTTTATTTTATTTTTTATTATTGATTTTGGTTACCCACCCCCAATCTCTCTTATTTGATATTCTATCTAGGTGTCGTTCAGCGGTGAATCTAAGATTTTGACTCCGGCATGGTAGAAAGATTTCTACAATAAATAATCTCGACATAGACTATGTGGAAGAAGATATATAGAGCTTGTTTGGTAGGGATTTTTGGGGGAAGAATTGATTTTTGAATAGCGATATGATGGGAAGTGTGAGGTTGAAAAAGAAAAAAAAAATTGATGTGATGGAAAATATTATTTTATTGAAGAATGTGTGGTTGAAAATGAGAATTGATTTATTGTAGAATTTGAGAATAAAAAACAAACACCCCCATATTGTGAATTGTGCTATGGGGTGCATTATACTGGCTACTACGTGAATACATGTACTGAACCCTATCAGCTCAAGCGCCTGCTGTTTAAAAAATATTTAAAATGTCGAAAACTAGCAATTGACACATCTTTTGAAGCCTACATGCTTGTGGGTGAGTGTATCCCTTCCGGCACATTTGTGGAATTTTGTCCTTCCTTGTTGAACAAGGAAACAATTGTAAAATACTACACTGATCTTGCCAAGTTAGATGAAAACAAATTGTTTGTGGGAGATGGTGTATTCATGCATGAATTTAAAAGGTGGAGATACAATCCACTCGAAATGTTTGAAAGAAAAGAGCTTACATTGCCCGTGGATTCAAATTGTGAATCAACCATTCAACCCAATGAGATATCAATTATGGAAGACGACAACAAAGACTATGAAATATCAATTACGAAATGGAGAAGGATTCATGGTGCTTGTTTGGAGTTTTGTTGGTCGAGGTGGTGGTTGTGTTATGTTATAGGTGGATGAGATGATGGATTTCAAGATGTGGTGGTGGTGGAGGTTGTTACGGGCGGTGGTTCGTTGGAGGTGGTGACAGTGGTGGCCCGTGGGTATGGATTGGTTTTTGGCGGGGTGGGGAAAAGGAAGACGTCTTCTTCCATTTTCTTTCTTTTTTCAATTTTTGATGTAATATTTTAATTGTTTATAATAGAAAAATGTAAAGTTACATTTTTGCCCCTTTAAAAATAGTTAAAATATGATCAAAATGTTTTTTTTGTCAACTAACGGAAAAGTGGATGGATTTCATCCATTTGGACTCCACATGCATCTTTCTGAAAAATTGTGGTGTGAATATAATTACCCTTTTAAAATTCTTCTGAGTTTAAGTATCCTCAATTAGGATTTTAATATATTTTAATGAAATTCATTAAACTTTAGGTGTCCCCAACTGAGATTGTAAAGCATTTCAACGAATTCTTTTATAACTCGGGCGTCCTCAATAAATGTAGTGAATTTATAAGCATTTCATTACTAGAGGAATTTTTAAAGATTTGGATAGAATTCGAGCTTAATATAACAAAATCTTTTGAAATTTACCATTTTTATTGAGGTTCAGATGAAATTGTGGAAATCTATTCAAATTTAAAAAATTCATTAGAATTTATAATCTTTTAAAATTCATCAAAATCTTAGTTGAGGATACCCATAAACATTGTTCTCAATCTATTGTAATTCGACATTATTGTAAAGGTTTAATAAATCTTTTGAACCAATGTCCGAGATACTAGAAATTTTGTGAGGAGTTTGTTGCTATTTAATTAGGATTTGACTTTACCAATTTAAATAGAAAGAAATTTATTACCAAGACTAAATATGTATAATCACCAATTAATTCGTTCTTATCCTCAGTTAATACACTACATCTTAGCATTATATAATCACCAATCCTTGTGCATTGTCAACTATATTCACATAAATTTCTATTGAAATTGACCAACAATCTCAACATGGCAATGAAGGTTTATCTTACGCTTTTCGCGTTACTTTTGATTTACATGCACAGTCTCTCTTCTACTGCAGTTCCGATATCAAGGGGTAAATTATATTTTACAATGCAAACTTTGTCCTTGTTTCCTATTATCATTTTAACATCAGCTATATCATGTATAATGGCATAAAATATGAAATTTATCCTCTCTTTTTTTGGCCGAGTTTAGGACAAAGCTTTGTTTCAACGAAAGAGGAAGAGATACCCAACAAAAAATTCTTTCAGGTTTTCCCTCAGTTGTCATATTATTATTATTATTATTATTATTATTATTATTATTATTATTATTATTATTATTATTATTATTATTATTATTATCGTTTGTTGTTGTTGTTACTACTAGTGCTACTACATTCGTTATATTTTCAGTTGAAACTTGAATTTAATTCTGGGTAATTTTTGAAGGGCATGAGAAGAGTTGAAGTGGCAGATCCTAAAGGAAATAAGAAAGAAAGCCTAAAGATCGAGGTCAGCATTGACTATTCAGGCCCTAGACACCATGATCCCTGTGATCCAAATGATCCAACAGGCTGTCCACACAGGATCATCAGGGGAGAGAATGAAAAAAAATCATTGTGAAAGTTAATTCTATTAATTTCCATGTCATTACCAAAGGATAAATCTATGTATTATGTCTATTGACAACATTGACATGTGAATGAGCTATCGCCTATATATATATATATATATATATGTATATATATATATATATATATCACTACTCTCTTAAAAGAGAGGATAGGCAAATCACTATTCATTTTTGCACTCTCATTTTCACACTTATCTGGTTTCATTTGGTATTTATCTGGCTAACTACTGTTCATGAATGGGTCCAAACGTTCACTGCAAAATATCTACAAATATCACTACTCACTACTCTACCTTCCCCTTAAAAGAGGGAACCCAAGGTTTACTATTCATTCTTGTCACACTTCTTTTCACACCTGTCATCCTTTGAACTGGATTTGCTACAGTAATTTTTTTCCTTTTTTCTACCTTATGCCAGGATTACTGTTCATTTTTGTCACACTCCATTTCACATTGAAACTGGATTGTTCATGTAGCTAATATGGATTATCTCGCCAGTTCCAGGATCACTGTTCATTCATTTCACATTGAAACTGGTTTGTTCCTGTAGCTAATATGGATTGTCGTCACAATTGTTGACTTAATTCTTTTGGCTGTGAAATTTGTCGCCTTATTTTATTAAAAAAAATTATCTGCAACCGACTTACTCACACTGTATGTATTTTGCCAATTTCTACTAAATTCTTCAAGCTTCTGGCGGTGAAATTTGCCGCCTTAATTAATTTTAAAAAGTTATCTACAACCGACTTACTCACACTGTATGTATTTTGCCACATTGTACACTATATATATAACATGCAAATGCAATTCCAATCACACACAGTGAATTGACAAAACAATTTCTTGAAGGTAAAATTTCTATTTATTGTTGTTATATTTTTGCTTTTTTATTTCATTTTTTTTCAGCATGGTTTAGGTTTTTTCGTTTTTGTTTAGTTTTGTATTTTCGTTGTTCCTTGCCTTCCAAGAAGATTTGGTCGATGTTTTGGTCGAGAGTGTTGAAATCATTTTTTTTTTTTGTTACGTACTTCCGATTTTGTCATTTTTGTTTAGTATTATTTGTCATCATTCTCACAAACTTCTTTATTCTCCAGTACAATTTCTATTTCGTATTAGATATTAAAACTTTAGTTTATAAACCGCGCTGCACGGCATCTACTACTACAAGTTCGAGTAAAGTTAAAGAAAACTTACAGCTTCATCCTGTCAGGTAAATAAGTTTTTGGTTTCACTTGAATTTGTTGACTCTTGAATATTGATATTAAGTAGGTCCATGAATGTTCAATATATTTTCGTGAATGAATGATGGAGTTGAAAATAGTAATAAATCAAAGCAAAACGTACGGGGGAGAACCGTGCGCGCACGGGGAGAAACGAACTCCCCATGCGCGCACGGGGACACAGGATCTCCCCGTGCGCGTACGGGGAGACAGCATCTCCCCGTTCGTGCAGGGGGAGAAGCAACTCCCCGTGTGCGTAGGGAGAGATCATGTCTCCTTTTTTTTTTTTTTTTAAATCTTTCAGCTTCCAATGAGAAAAATAATTCCAAAATTCGACATACCCATATTTATTATTTACACTTTAATCACTCAAAATTGATATATTATTTATCCAGACTCCCAACATTTATAAATAATATGTACCTGCATTGATTTTAAGCTTCACATTTCGCGTCTTTTTAAGTAGTTTTTTGTTATTCTGTTACTGTCTCCCTTATTACTATATATTTATATTTATATTCCATTTCGTCTAATATTATTTTTCACGATTCGATTTTTTTATAGTAAGATTATGTTAAAAAAATGTGTATTGATTATTAATTACTAAGAAAATATTTTTTAAATTGGGAAAAAAAAAATCTCCCCGTGAAATTATATTTACAGTTTTTATAAAATCTAAATCAGTAGAATTTTTGACAAATAAAATAAGAAATTAAAAAAAAAACTTAGCAGAAACTCCCCGTGCGCGCACGGGGAGAAACGAACTCTCCGTGCGCGCACGGGGAGTTTCAAACTCCCCGTGCGCGCGATTAATGCCACAGTAGCAAAGAATTATGGGCTTCTCGCCGTCACCTCACATCATCCACCAACTCTATCCTCTGCATCTTCGCTGGCAGTCTACTACATCGCCATTGACAACCCACCACCATCATCGACCCATTAACACACCACAACACCCCTCGAATCGCCAATAAATCCAGTCGACCAGACCCAGGTGCTGGCAACTCCAAGTCGCTGAAGCCCAACCACTCTAGCTGCCTTCTACCGCTGCCCTGTCGATTCCTCCATCCACTGCCTGCTGCACCCCAACTCGCCGCAACCCACCATACACTCCGCCAAAACAGCGGCTCCCAATTGCAGGTATACTATTTTCCCCCTTTTAATCCTTCAATCATCCATCTGGATTATGGAAAAAAAATTTAAAAGACAACATTTCAAACGCTTCTGACCTCAAAAACGAACGGAAATTAATTGGTTGCCTCAAGGATTAAGATGCTGTTTCATGCTTTGATCAAGGTAAAAATGTATTCTCTGTCCCCTTTTTACATGTCTAAAAAGGGGAAAATTTGTTTTGTATTTCTACCTTTTGATATTCCTGTGTATATGCTCATAATATTTAGGGCTTATTTGGTTAAGGTTGCAAAATGGCATATGGTAATTAAAAAGTACTGTGTAAAGATAATGCCTGGAAGATTGGAGCGGATATGTTATTGTGCAATGGAGGAAGATTGGAGCGGATATGTTGTTGTGATCTCCAATCTCAGTTCCTTCACCTACATCACAATAAAATTTCAGCAATTTTTTGGTATTTGATCCTGAGACGGATGGAATTGTTGGTTTGAAATTTTTGGCTTATACTTTAAATGTCAATTTTGTTAAGATGAATCCTTGATTGAATTTACAAAATTGATGAGAAGTCGACATCTAGGGATGAATACCCTTTTGCTCTTCTTCTGTATTGTTGGTTTTTCCTAATGTTAGCCGTTCAATTTTCTCTCTTCTCTTTGTTCAAACTTGTGTGAATCTCTTTGGCTGGAAAAGGGAACAGTTCCACACCAACGACCTGAAAATTTTCACAGGAAGTGGATAGTAGTGATTTCAAGCTTTTTCCTGCCTTTATTTGAATTTTTATTTTTTCATTTTTGTTCATGTTTCTTTGTCACTTTTAATTACCGCCTGTGTTCCTTTGGATTTCCATGCAGCTACGGAGACCCATATCAAAAAAAAAACCACAAAGGCATCAGCATCATTCAAGAGACTTTCCCGTGCACCACGGAGAGCTCCACTGCTACCTCTGTCAGAGGACCACATCATGGGAAATTGCGTGGGTTCCTTTGCCAACAGATCTGATCACGAATCTATAAAATTAAGAAATGCCCCAACCCAGATTTTCATGCTCTCATTTATTCAAATTTAGATTTAGATTGGATTTTGCTTTATACAAGGTAATAATCTGTTTTCGACTTTTCGTTTGTCAAGATATTATGAGAATTATGTGCTTGTAAATTGAAGGTAAGTTTATTTTTCATCGATTGCATTGGAGCCCAAGTATTTTAGGCTTCATTTTTCGTGCTTTCCCATTGAAATTTATAGCCATTAATCATGTATTTAAAATCTTGATTTGGTTGATTTGTTTTTTGATCTGGGTCTATTCTATACATGTAAATTATGTGTGTGTTGATGTAACATACTTGTGCATTTCCAGGCACATGTTGAGGACATTAAGAGGACCCATTTGTGTGACTTGATGTCCAACACCGAGTGATGCAAGTCTATAATGGTGTGTGATATTCGGAAGTTTGAATTTAAGATTGGACTCTATGTAGTTGTGTTAATATTTTTCTTTATTACTATTGCATACAGCTAATTTGATGGGATTTTGTTGGACTATTCAAGGCAATGTACCAATCTTGACACCTTGAATAAGCTCCACAGTTTAGCAGAGGCGAGCTAACGTTGAATCATTATCTTTTGGTGTGAATATGATGTGAAAATCTGATTAATTATACTGGTGCGGTGATGCAGGCAACTCATCTCCAAGAAAAGATTAATCGGATGTTCAATGGAGAGCGGGTAAGTCAAGGTTTTATTTTGCTAAGTTTTGTCACACCGGTAAAACCAAATGTTTGTTGAGTAGATTGTATCTTTGTCACGAGTATTACGAAGTTTATGGGTTGGGTAAAACAATGTCTTGTTTAGATCATTGGTATCTGGTGAGTGATTGTGATTTATGTCATCCACCAGAAACTAGAATGTTTACACACCAATTGGTGGCTTCTAAACTTGTTGACAAAATTAAAAAGAAAATGAAAAGAAAGTTTCAGGCTTTCTTTTGTTAATAACTTTTCTTACAAGATCAGTCTTTTCAAATTGGCCAATCTTTGTTCATCAGTCACTTTGGCATTTGTCATCTAACCCTTACTCCTTTGTTTTGGTGGTTTCTTCGGATAAATATAACGGGCCTGTCCTTCACATTGCACTCCGAGCACCACGGGATTCAGTTATAAATAGTGATGGGAAGAATGTGGTCCCGGATGTTTAGCAAGTCCTAGATAAAATCCGAATATGAATTTGGTCAAGCCTAGAATGATGGTTTTTATGACGATTTTGCATATTTACAGCCAGAATCTTATCATTCTATCAAAAATATTGGCTAAACTTAAACCAAACATATTGTTTTTCCAGAAGATATGCTTAAAGCATGGAAGGGAAACCCATCTTCTCAAAGGCATCCATGGTTAGTTTGTCTATGCAATTTTTAAGACAATATCTGCTTTGATTCCCAACTTTGAATTATGGTGGAATTAATTGCTTTTTTCCCTTTCTTTTTTCCTCCTCTTTTTGAACCTTTTGAACAATTTTTTTTTTTTTTACTTATTTCTGGACTCCAACAAACGAAGTCTTATTCAAACTTGTACACTTCATCTGGTTTGTTCTGAGGAGCAAAACTTGTAGGTTTATCTAAGTATAGGATCATTTAGAGTGGATCAAGTAAACTGAACGAGCAAAGAAAGTTAAATATTGTTGGATTCCTTCAAGCATCTTGGGTTTCTTTCTAAAATTTATTAGGTTATTGTCCTCCTTAACTTCCTCTGTACTATGAAGAATTGTTGTTTAATTGAGGTGTTGATTTTAGAGAGATCACAACCTTTCAGCTAGCCTTATCTAAAGGATTATCCTTTACAAGTGTGGTACAGGATTTGAAGAAAAAAGGCCGAAAGTTCACAACACACTCTTATTCCAAAATAATTCAATCCTACTTAGAGGTGATGAGTTCAGAAAAAAAAAACCTTTTACGATTAAAATTACCATTATAATTATGTAGTGTACTTTTCTCACAAAAGTGGTAGGGACTTGCTCAACATGGAGAAGAAGAGGACGGGTGTTAATGATTCTGCATATAGCTTTTATAATGAGCATCTTCTCTCACTGGTGTTTGGGAATTTTTTTTGCCATCAAAATAGTGAGCTAATAATTAAGAAAAGTTAGGAAGAATGCAGAGTGAGATGGGCTCCTCTGCTACTAGAATGCTTATGCATTTTCAATTTCATGTAAACCAAATGTTAGTATTTATTCTATTGGCTGTGTTGTGATCCAATAGCAACTGCTCCCTTGAATATTTCCATTCTAAAATTATGTTTAGGTGGGCTATTTACATCAAGGAAATTTAAGTTTAGGCTTGTGAAATAAGGCATAATTCTCTAATATGATTTTCCTGACTAGGATGCTATGGAGAAAGCAATAAAAAATAAAGTTGCAAAGGCAGTTGTTCCTGCAATAGATGTCATGTGTCAGGCTTAAGGTTCGTAACTAATTGCTGTTACTCTTTATGATTTATTGTTACTTTGTTATCCTGCATAATAATGAGTATGGGTGAACAATAATGATTCAGTGAATTTGGGTCAAAGATAGTGCCACCAAAAAGAATATTGTAGATGCTTCCTGAACTTTTTGATCATCAAGATCAGAATGTTCGTGCTTCTTCCAAAAGACTAACACTAGAACTTTTTTTGGTTTAGATATTTGAAAATTTCTTTATTTTCCATAGCATACTTATTTTGTGTTTGTGATCTATGGGAAAAGTCTTAACATTTTCTGATGTTTATTAAATGGATGCTTGATTTATTGCAGCTGCAGTGTGATCAAGGAGATTGTTATTTAAATATAAGGGACTTAAACTTTGACGTTCTTTGTTTTTCTTAACCCTGCCCCCCTCTGATGTTTCCATCTTTGGCTTGACTTTGTTCTGCTAAATTTTCAAATTCTCACCCCAAACAAGTTTGATTGCTTTTAATAATATTTTTTTTCCTGGATGGTTGGTTTGAAGTTGAATTGGAGTCTCAAATGATTAGACTTTTCACTTGTAAATGGGGGAGACCATGTATGATATAAATGTTACTTGTGTTTATATTTCCTTACATACTGTTACAGCATGTTAGAATAAATCAAGCAACTATCAACTCTTTATTCTAAGCATAGTGCTTTATGTATCGTTTCTCATTCTCGTGTTTTTTATTTTGTTTGTTGTATATAAAGGAATACTATGAAGTATTTTCAGCAAGTAGACAACTTCCATTTTTTCCAGAATCTTCCCGATTGCATTTCCTCTCTTCTTAGAAACGCCGAATCCCCCTTCCCTTAGAACAGATTGCAGTTAGTCTGCACAACAAAATGGTTGAGATGATGTGGTGGTTACAATGTGGCCATATTATTCATGGGTAAGAATCTTTATTGAAATTTTTTTGGAACGCTAACATTACCTTCGAAATTACATTGCCCGTGCATTGCATGGGCAATAAACTAGTATATATATAAGGCTTTAAATTAGCATTGCTTTGTTCTAAAATTATTTGAAGTATTGAATAATTATGTCGACAAAGATATAGAAGATGTGGTTCAATATATGTAGAGAAAATGGATGTCTTAAATTTAAATATAGCTTTCTCGTTTCTAAAAATTGTAAATGTATCACACATTTGATGAAAAAAATCCATTAAGTGTGTTACAAAGCAGGTCAACGGTAAAATTTAAATAAATAAACTTATTTTATCTACAATATATTAAGTTTTAGATAATGTAATTCAAAAGGAAAATATCTACAAAAAAGGGGGAAAAAAACCTTTAGTTTTATCCTCGCTATACGTCTGTTATAATTATAGAGACCTTTCATCTATTTTTAAAATTTCAGAAACTTCCTTGGAGTTTACTTTTGGAATTTGCTCCTATTAATAGGGCTGGACTAAACTTTCGAATCGAATCGGATCGGAACGAACCTGAACCGAACTGAACCGAATCGAGTGGTTCTTTATAAGCTAAATACCCGAACGGGTATCTGATTCGAGAACCTACGAGTTTGGTTCGGTTCTAGAACCAGAACCGATTAAGAACCAAATTAAAATAAATTTTTTTATTTTTTATATTTAATTAATTAATTTTTTAAATTTTTTTTTTAAACAAATTAGTAAATTAACTAATTTAGTGATTAATGTTCTAACTTCCAACCCAAGTCCATGCCTAGCTAGCCTTGCCAAACCCAATTTCTAAATTCAATTTTTTGATTTAATTTTTTGTTCAAATTATTAATGTCAATCTTAGCCAAATATCTAGACATTTTTATCTTTCTCTTTCTAATTTCACACTTTCGTTCGATAACCACTAAGTTACTAACTCCAAATCATTTGATAAATTGAAAATCTATATCTATATGTCCAAATCAAAGCCGCTAACTTCCGAGTCCGACTTTCCCTCTCCAACTGCCCATCGAAGCCGCAATCTCTAACCACAACCACCGATCATTTACCATTAGAAATCTGTTAAAAAAAATTATGCGGAACCGAACCGAATTGAACCGAACCCGAACGGTTCCATAATTATATTTGGACCCGACAATTCTATTTATTAAATACCCGAAAATTTTGATTTGATTCGGTTCTGGAGAAAACCGAACCGGACCATATCCAACCCTACCTATTAACATTCGTTTTACCAATCTATACTACTTTGAAATTTTTATTTATTATTTTTAATTTTTAATTTTTAATTTTCTTCTTATTATTTATTTAGATACACTTTTTCATACTTTTGTTTTGATTTAATAAAATTTGATTTTTCTTTTTGCAAATGTGATGACAAATAATTAACACGTAGTGCAACAAATTTTTAAATTGTAGAATAAATAAAATTGCAATTTATGAAATTTTAGAAAATAAAGGGGAGGTCTATGTATTCTATTTGTTTTATATTTTTTAGACAATGCGTTTCACAAAGTTTCTTGTCTTACTTTTTTAAAAAATAGCACATTTTTCACATATCATACATGTTGTGTCATGTTTTCATTTCGTCTATGTTCAAGCTAGTATGCCCATAGAAGGTTAATAACTCAAACATTCCTGAGTTCATTGCTACGTTATAGTCCAATATGAGATAAGAATTATGTTCATTTTTGGTCGCTCATTTTGTAAAATTCATTTTCTACCATATATTTCATGAGACTTGTGACTTTTATCATTTTTTCAAGCATATACCTTATCAACTTTTATCAAAACCAAACTGAGGCTAAAACATGTTTTAATGCAGTGGCTGAATAAGTAAAAGAAAATTTGGTTAGACTTTTTTTGCCCTGGAGAGTTTCTTTAATGTTCGAATTAAATGATGGTTGACTTGAGGAGCACAAACATATTTTTTCTTGTTCCTTCCCAAATTAATACACTACGTTTTAGCACTCTAAACTAACTATTACCTTGAGGATTGAATCACCCATCTTCTCTCCTTTCAAGTTTATTTTAGTGAGATCTTGTGCATTTTCATGGCGATGAATGCTTATTTTAATATTTTCATGTATCTTATATTTTATGCACATATTTTTTCGACTACTGCTCTTCCAATATCGAGTAAGTTAAATAATAACTTGTGTTTTTGCAAAAAAGGATATTTTCCTTATTCTTTGTTCTGATTTTATCAACTTCATCACATATAGTGATTAACTATGGAATATTTTATTATTTTTCTTTCTCCCTCCCCCGGATTAGGAAGCTTTGTTTCAAGTGATCAAGAAATAGAAGTTGCCACCAACAAATTCTCTCAGGTAATCACTTTGCTTGTTAATTTTTGTACAAATAATTAACGGTACAAAAATTAACGGATTATATAGGGACTCATATTTATTTGAGTTTTTTGAACCTTTCGATTTGTGAATTAGGACATGAAGAGAGTTGAAGTCCCGGATTCCCAAGGAAAAAAGAAAGTTTGAAGATGGAGATCATTCCTGACTATGATGATCCTGGAGCCAATCCAGGCCATGATCCACGAAACCCTCCATCTCTTCATTCAGATTATCCCGTCAACTTATTGAATTGATGGTAGATCAAAGACTTCATAATTATGTGTGTTTTTCAATCGTGTATTATTATGCAATAAAATTTATTCATTATTTTATTAGAGGATTTATATTCAATAATATTTACAAAATGTATAAGGTCATCTCCAATCTATGATATTAAAATTCGCAACTTTCACACATCTCACAAAGTATCTTTACTAAGGGATAAAATTCAACATCGAAGAAAGTATAAACCAACTTATAAGAGTTTGATCTATTCCTCATAATAAAGTTGAACTTTTAAGATGGAATCTCAAATCTTAATAAGGTATTAGGGTCCATTAAACTCTAACGAGCAATTTGATCTAATTAAGACTTAAAAAAAATGAGCACGCGAATTTTCAAGGTTGGTTTGCTCAAACGAACCACCATCTTTCGGAAGTGTGTTAATGGATAAAATCTCAAATTAAATAAAAATGAAAGTATAAACCAACTAATTATAAGGGTTTGGACTACTCTTCATAATAAGGTTGATATTTTAAGATGGAACCCCAAATCTTAATAATCCCTAACCCATTACACCAAATAAATAGTGTTTCCTTTATTTCTTTGTTTTTTTAATTCTAAACAATTAATTATTTTACATTAAAAATTATTTAATTAGGAGTTATATTACTACTAATACTACTAAATCAAGAATATTTAAGATATTGCATTTATTAATAAATTAAATTGGTATTTTTTGAATTTTAATGAGTAATTTTATATTAATGTATTATTATTTATTAGTTGGTTACAATTTATTATAAATGTTAATAAAAATAATAATAGAATTAAAATAAATATAAATTATTAAATAATAGAAGGATATAAAAGGTTAAAATAGATATTAAAATTTGTCATAGTACAAAATAAAGGGCAAAAAGCAAAACATGAATTTTTTAAAAAAATTACACCAATTTGGTGTAATGTTTTGCAGTTGCATTGGAGAGGGGTTTTTGCACCAATTTGTTGTCAAATTGATGCCTGGGTTCGAGATGCCCTAGTAAAGGCTTCATTTCTTAATTATTGATATGGACTTGGTTTAAGGTTATTGTATCATGGTTGATTCCACAAAAAATAATTTTTTGAGAGCTCTTCGTTCTCATATTTGTGGTCTTGTCGTGTCATCTAACAACTAATTGTTACACGAATATAATTTCAGAATAATTTTTTTTTTTTATTGCAAAGGAACAAACAATAAGTAACAGTGCAGAATATGTAATCTAATTTAGAATTACAAAAGGAAAGAAACTAACAAATCGAGGCTTGTGTAAACACGAAATCTTTAAAACAGATTCGCCCCCTCGCCGTATGTATTTAAGGATTTCATGGGCATCTATTTTCTAAGATATAACGAAAAACCAGTAGAATTTGTACACTACAGTTTCTACTCCGATGAACAAAATCTGTGTTAGAAGAGTATAACCAACTGGATGGATACAAAAATTTTGGACTAACAGAGGACAGTAAAAGTATGCATTATGCAAACAAAGTATGAAATTTTCTAGTGTGGAATTATGGAAATTTGAGATTTGTTATAGGCTTAACCCCATGAATGGTGTGTTAATTTCATCCATAATCATGCCATTAACTTCATAATATAATGGCAATAGCCATTGGAGTTTCAACAATTTCAAGAAATTGAAAGATCAGTTTTTGCAAGAAAAAAATTAAGAAAATATAGGCCAAACGTGGACCCATCCAAGATGTCATATGACGTTCTCCCTCTCTTTAATGTAATTAATATAATATTTATTATTTATCTTCTTCTCTTATCTCTTTATTTTATTTAAATTATTATTTTTGAATCATCAGTGGATTTAAAAGTTTATACCTAGACATATCCCCATAAAATCAAAACAAATCATGAAAATTGACTTAGTAATATAAAGAGTTTAAAGAACCGCCAAATTTATATTATAACCAAAAGATGGCTTGTTTTACAAAATATAGTTAATGAGTTACCTATATGACCATTCAAAAATTTCAGTCAAAAGAAGTGTCTGCTAACTTGCAAAAGTAATTCATATATCTAATCTATAGCAGGCTAATAGGTCGGTATACCTATGTCAGCTAACTCACTCCATAATTAGTACATCCTTTTACTATTTTCCATACTTTACATCACTATCTACTCTACAGATAGCATAGTATTTACATATCGACCTGTGATCAGGTCATACACATCAATCATCACCAACACAAAATCCTTATATTCTTCAAAAGTTTCAATACCTTCATCCTCGTCAACAACCATATAAAAACGTGTGTAGTGAGTGCGCCTATATATAAAAATGTGTGTACTGTGTTCGCCCATATATAACAGCTGTTAGATTTTCAGTAATTTCGGTATGTGTTGTAGTTTGGATAACCTCAGTTGATCGCGGAGCCATCTACAATACAAAATACAAAGCATGAACAATAAATTTCAGTAAATATGATGGTGCAATGATATCAATCAAACACACTTGGGCCCGAATCCTCATTATAGTGTATCGTGGGAGCTCACAATAACATGCCCTTCATCTGTGCACAAATCAATACCAAGGCATCCATCATTGCCCACCGAGACTCAGGACACCTTATCAGAATATATAATATGAATCAAGGCCTGGCCCCGTGCCTATCCACAGTCCCAAGGCCACCAAGGAACCTCCTGACACTGTCTGTATACAAGTGCCGAACTCCAAATATCCTATCCTTGGCTATCCTTAGTGACCGTAAGGAGCCTCAAAGTGGTATATTTATTCGGACACAATAGTACGATACATCTACAATGGGATTCACATTTAAAACATTCGATCACACACTCCATGAGAATGACGACATAAATATGCATGACCATGAAAACTTATTATCCATACGTTTTCCAAATAAACTCAATGCACAATTGTCACACCACCATATCACATAAAGAATACAAGCACATATAAATACATAACTTCACATATTCAGGTATTTTGTACTGTAGTTGAAAAACATCAATATTTACCTTTTTCGCGACCTTCTTGCTCAATATCTGCATTAATAAAACAACATCTACATTAATCCTAACTTATCATGTTATTTCCATGTTATCAAATCTAAACTAAACCTATGATATATTTTACTTAGTAGAATACCACTTGTAGCAATACTAATAATGATCTTACTTTATCATCAATAACATAAATGAAATTTTCTTTATTGTTATAATAGAAATTCCATAATTTCTAAAATAAAATTAATACATATAGACATATTCTAGCAATACACTACCATATTATTTTTCATTTCATGTTTGGTCCATTTTTCATTTCGAGCTTGTTTGGTAGGGATTTTTTGGGGGAAGAATTGATTTTAAATAGTGATATGATGGGAAATGTGTGGTTGAAAAAGAAAAAATAATTATTGATGTGATGGAAAATATTATTTTATTGAATAATGTGTGGTTGAAAATGAGAATTGATTTACTGTAGAAAATGAGAATTCCTACCAAACAGGCCCTTCATATATAACACAAGTGTGTGTGTGTGTGTGTGTGTGTGTGTTCATATATACTCATACCTACTAATTAATTTATTATCAAATCCATATATTATAACATTTTACTTCTCATCTTATCATGTCACCAAATCAAAATAATTTAAGTTTAAATCTCAAATGCTAAATGTTTTCTCTCCAATTGATCATGTACACATATATACATATATTAGTAACCCAATTTCCATAACTAATATCATGATGATATTAACATTTTTTATAGTAAATCATTTTATATCCCTACTTTCTTTCTTCCTTAATTACTTTCCACCATTTTTCCTCAATTTCATCCTTTTATCATCTCTTCCCCAAATCTCTTTCACACAATCCTTGATTTAATTAATTAAATTAAATTAAATTCCAATTTTATCTTCCTTCAATTATCAAGGAACCCTAAAACAATAACTTTTTATTTCCCCACTCATAAATCAATTACATACTTAAAACAAATAATTAGTTAAATTATTAAATAGATAAGTAATTAACTTAAATAATTAACTACATCATTCAAGACTTCAAGTGTCGAAAACAACCAAACATTTAATTAAATTATTATCTAACTAAATAGGTGATTAGCTAAACAATTAGCTAATTAATTAACTTATATAAAACAAGAAACTGGAACGTGCCAAACAATTAGTTAATTATATTATTAACTAAATAAATAATTAATAAACTCAACAATTAACTAACTAATTAAACTACATAGAGAAAGCAAAGTTAAAACATACCTTAAAAAGGAAAGAGAAATGGACGTGCCCCACTTTCACAAATTCTACCCTATTTATAGTGGGTGCTAGGGGTTGGTTGTGTAATTTATCAAATTGTACTTTTAAATCCTATAATAAAGATGTCAATTTCCTATTTGTTCATGAAATTACACCTTTAATCTTTGGGATAATATGCAAATTACACTTTTAGCCCCTATGATAAATATGCCAATTTTCTATTTGTTTATGAAATTGCACATTTGATCCTTGTGTAGACATGCAATTACTCCACTTTTAATAAATTTGCACTTTCAATGCCCCTAATACTATTTTAATTATAATTCATATATAATTTATACTATCAATTTAATTAAATCCCTAAAATTTTTAAATATTAATTTTTTTTTGTGAAGAAGTTTAACGGTTGAAACTTGCATAGGATAAGTAGGTGTAATCCCTTGAACCTTTCTTTATGAAATCATATTTACTTTACTAGCTGACCAATAGATACGATGTGTTTGAATTGTTGTGTATTTTATGTAAATGATGATATACTTCACACAGACTTCTTCCTAACACAATTTAGTTCTTATTATTATGTTCGTTTATGAACAGGAACATACACCTAGTTCGTGAAAGTTCTTAAAAATTGAGCCCCACACAATTCCCTTAGAAGTAAACTCACTTCTCTTACATATAGGTGATTTCTTATTATAAGTAACTCGCATTGCTTTACTCGATTTTCGATGCAAAAGAATCATTAAAAGCCATTACTTTACAACTAGATTGTCCCTTTGAATCTAGATCTTGGTATCTCCAATCAACTATGTTGGGTTTCTTTTATATTAACTCATTCATTCAAAGACTTTGGTCACATTCCTTTCAATGATTTTTCAACTAACTCTCTATTTAATCATTTGGTTAGTGGATCCGAAATGTCATCATTTGACTTTACATAATCAACAGAAATAACTATAGTTGAGAGTGGTTACCTTAATGTATTATGTTTACAACGTGTATGTCTAAACTTATCATTATTCATGTTACTCTATGCCCTTCCAATCGCCAATTAACTTCACGACGTATGCAGCTTGCTAAACACAAGTCTTTCTGATAAATCTCGAATTTAACATATTTTTAGTGGATTTAATCATCTTATCATTGCTACCAACAATAAGTATGTCGTCAAAGTGAAGACATAAAATGGCATACAATTTTCGGTGTTTTTGACGGAAACACATTTGTCACACATTGATTTTAAAACCACATTCTATCATGACATTATTAATTTTTTCATGACATTGTTTGGGTGCTTGCTTCAAACCATATAATGAATTCACCAATTTACAAACTTTATTTTTCTGTCGTGGTGATGAAAAATCATCGGGCTATTGCACGTAGATTTTTTCCTCTAAATTCCCATTCAAAAGGCAAGTTTAACTTGCATTTGATGTATTTCGGGATTTCGAATAGCGGCAATCATAAATATCATCCTAATAGATGTTATTTTGTAACTGAAAAACATGTATCAAAGAAATCAAGGTCTTCGCATTATCGTGACCTTTTATCACTCTTCTGGCCTTATATTTCTCGATAGTTCCATCTACTTTCATTTTTCTTTTGAAAATCCATTGTAATCTAGTGATTTACTTCCTGGATGAATGTCTCCTAGCTCCCATATATGATTTTAGAAAATGGAATCAATTTCACTTTTAATTACCACTTTCGCTTGAGGTCCTTCTTAAGAGTTCACGCCTTCTTGGAAGCTTCGAGCTTTACTTTCCAGCATTTAGGTCACAAAATCAGTACCATAAGATTTTTATGTCTTTTCTCATTTGTCGCGTCTTAGTTCAACCTCAACCTCCTCTTCTAGTTCTTGATGTGATTATTTCTAATCATAGTTTCATGTGTCCTTTTAGAAGAGTTTGCTTTTTCTTTGAATTTGTATGAAAATACATGTTCAAAATATGCAACATTTTTCGATTTCATTATCATGTTTTAGTGTATGTCTGGGATTTTAAACTCATGCACAAGAAATTGATAAACACTACTATTATGTACATAGCCAATGAAGATGCAATCTATAGTTTCTAAGCATATCTTTACCTTATTTGGTGTTGGGACAACCACTTTATCAAGACATCCCACACTCGTAAGTATCGATAGGAAGACTTTCTTCCTTTCCATAATTCATAAAAGGGTCTTGTCCTTTTTGTTTCTATGCATCTTATTTAAAAGTTATTTTGCCGACAACACAGTCCCCCCCTCCCCACCCCCACCCCCAAGACGTTATGTGGAAAACTAGAATTTACTAACATTGCATTCATCGTTTTCATTAAAGGCGATTTTTCTATTTAACAACACCATTTTGTGGTAGTGAATAAGGTGTAATGATTTTGTGTATGACTACATATTGTGCACATAATTTAGCAAATGGTGCTTCATACTAATCACGTAGATCATTTCTCAATATCTTAATTTTTCTTATTAAGTTGATTTTCAACTTCATTTTTATAGAGAACAAATTTCTCTATAGCTTCATTCTTACTTTTAAGCAAATACACATAATACTTTTTTGTACTATCATCTACAAATGTAATAAAGTACTTGTTACCACCTCTTGTTTGTACAAATTTTAAATCACATACATCACTGTGAATTAAATCAAGTGATTTTGTAATCCTTTCAATTGAATTAAATGATGACCTTGTCAATTTTACATCAACACAAGTTCGGACTTATGCTTTGAATCAATGTGAAACACGAGTATGCAATTCAAGTTAATTATGTAATGTATCATAATTAACATGCCCTAGTCGACCATGCCACAAATTGGAAGATTCAATCTAGTAAGCAGAAGAATTATTTTTATTCATTTCGACTTAATAACCATTACATCGAGTTTAAATAAGTCATCAGAACCATAAACATTTCCAACAAACATTCCAGTCTTAGACAAAATAATTTTGTCTAACACAAACACAATACGGAAACCATGCTTATTCAAAAGCGACATGAACACTAACTTCTTACAAATTTTCGGTATATACAGTACATTGTTAAGAGTCAACTCTTTCCGAAAGTCATCAAAATCACCTTGCATTGACTCTTGATTTCAAAAGTTGCTGAATTTTTCATAAATGACTTCTTTCCATTCTCAATTACTTTGAACCCAGTAAACAACTATTTATCATAGAACACATGTCTTGTAGCACCGATGTCAATCCACCACTTTTTTAGATTTCAACCCATCATATTCACTTCAAAAATAACAATTGCGAGGTTTATTTCAGACACATCTTGTGCCATCTAGTCAACCAAATTTGATTATTTCTTCTTCTTGGACAATCTGTACTCTGAAAATTTGTCACCTACTTTATCACAGTTAAAGCATTTTAATTGAAATTTCTTTTCGAAAATTCCACCTTTCAGTCTCAACTTGGCCCCTTTTCCACCAAATGTCCAACAATTGTTCTTGAAGGTCTTAGAACTTTGACCATGCTCAATAAAATTGGCTTTAGGTACAATAGGATTAAACTCATTCTTTTCTGAACTTTCGTTGTCTTCTTCAATTCTAAATCTAACAATGAGTTTTTCAACGTTCATTTCCTTTCGCTTGTACTTTAGATAATTCTTGAAATATTTCCATACCGGAGACAATTTTTCAATAATTGCAATCACTTGGAAAGTTTCATTCTAATTCATCCCATCGGCATGAATTTCATGCAAAATCACTTGGTGTTTCTGTCTATACTTGACTAATTACAGTTTTAGAGTCCACGGTCTTATAATCTAAAATATGTCAACGATACATTTCTTAGTCCCAATATTCTTAGTCTTATATTTCCAGTCTAGTGGCTCTCATAACTTTTTAGCTGTTTTTATCATATTATACATGTTGTATAATGAATCAGCCAAATTGTTCATGACGTAGTTGAGGCAAAAGAAATTAGAATGTTTCCACGCATCTAGTGCACTAATAGCTTGGACATTTCCATCACCCTCATTGAGTTTCGAAGTATTCTCAATCAAGAACTTCATAAAATTCAAGGTGGTTAGATAGAAGAACATCTCTAGTTGCCACCTTTTGAAATTGAATTTTTTCGATTTTTTCTCCATGATTTTTCTCCATGGCCAGTTATTTAAGCCACAGTTTGGCTTACAACATAACTTGAAAATTTAGCCATAGTTTGGGTCGCAACAGAATTTAGACCTTAAGCCATAGTCTAGTTTTTAACATCCATTGTTTGGTTCAAATCCATATTGGTTGATTCGGTTGCCATTTTTGAAAATAAAACAAATATTAGTTTATAAGACACTGATACTATGAACAACCATTTGTTCTTATAGATTTTGTTTAATGTTACAGGAATATAATTTCAGAATAATATAATTTTTTTACTGCAAAAGAACAAATAGGAAATAACAATGCAGAA
The DNA here is from genome assembly GCA_035079005.1 of Fraxinus americana. NCBI lineage: Eukaryota > Viridiplantae > Streptophyta > Magnoliopsida > Lamiales > Oleaceae > Fraxinus > Fraxinus americana. The sequence continues at coordinate 1,621,788 of CM068717.1, read as the reverse complement.
TATGTAATCCAATTTAGAATTACAAAAGGGAAGAAACTAGCAAACTTAGGCCTATGTAAACATGGTATCCTTAAGACACGCAAAGTATGCACTATGCAAACAAAGTATGATAGAATTACAAAAGGGAAGAAACTAGCAAACTTAGGCCTATGTAAACATGGTATCCTTAAGACACGCAAAGTATGCACTATGCAGACAAAGTATGAAATCTTCAAGTGTGGAATTATGTAAAATCGAGATCTGATATAGGTTTAGCGCAATAAATGGTGTATAAATTACATCCATAAATACACCATTAACTTCATAATATAATGGCAATAGCTATAAGAGTTTCAACAGTTTCAAGACCTCATGAATGGTATATTAATTCCATCCATAAATACGCCATTAACTTCATAATCCAATGGTGTGTTAGTTCCATCTATAAACATACCATTAACTTTATAATATAATGACAATGACTATTGGAGTTTCAATAGTCTCAAAACATTGAAATGTTCGAAGTTCTAATTCGATCCTTGATTTACAACCCCTGCGCACGCGTGGAGAAAGCTTGTATGCCACACATGATTACATCATTTTGGAGTCTAATCATATATAAAGTCGTACTTGTTTTCAGCATTTTCATATGTGTCAGAGTTAAATTATTTTCCCTCCAACACAATAACCAATTTCAATTGATACACTTTGAACTTCAGTTTTTCATTTGTCGAAGCATCAATTTTGACAAATAAATATAGGGTTGCAATGTTCTTACTAAGGAGAACATAAATCAACGTGATCTTCTAGAATGAATCAATGGGTCCCACTCAAAATAGTGCCAAAATTAGCTCAGCAAAGCCATTAATGACACCTAGTTCAAACCAGAGCGATTTACTATGTCTTCATCGACAATAATGCAAGAATAATGTTATGCCTCGCAACCGAGGCTCCAGTCAAAGTGTCACATTGCACTCTATGTGGAAAGAAAAGTCAACAAAGACCAAATTGGTCAAATACAAAGAAATCAAACAAAGGCTGAAGCTCATGTATTGAAGCACTGCCTAAATTGCTGAAACTCTTAAGCCGAAACACTACGTAAGAAATCAAAGAAGTCGAAACTCCTCACACAGAAGACCACCAATACGAAGCTTCATCCGGTCGAAGCCTTCAGTTCATCCGAAGTCCCTAAAGCTGAAGTTGTCTCTTAAAAAATTTGTAGGCAAATTTTAAGAATGATTGATATAATATTATGTCAGGTGTGTCAACCCAATGAATAGGGCGGCTGACCCACTGTCAATGTATTTAATGTATGATAAACTTAGTAATGTGAGGCTTCAGTCAAGGAGATGAGTTCACGTGGTTCTGATCCAACGATCACCACATCGGCTAGAACTATATAAACATGTGGTCTTTGTAAATTGTAAATGATGGTCTTTTGAATATTGATTCTAATATACAAGAATAAACTCAAAAAAAAAGTACATTCAAAATACAATTTTGCTTGTTCTACATATGTTAATTTGATCTTAGGTTATTGACACTTTGTTGGTAATTGTTTATTAGTGAAATCATCTTGGTTACTATCGTCGGTACTCGAACATTTTTGTTGCACCATAAAGCATCTCTCGCGTTCACGTGTCCCCCTTCTCCGTCCAGTTCTCCCATCAAAACACGCCGAAATTTGCTTGAATTGGTGTGAGTAGGCCCGACATCTATTGTCCAAGTTGGTATTAAAAAAAACAGGGTCAACAAATAATATGATCAAATTCTACAAATCCTGCGATAGAAGTAGAAATGATTCTAACTAATATTGCAAGTACTGCTCTTTGTTCATTCTTTTAAGAACACATACAAGTCCACCTTTTCCTTAGAGTTACATAAAAATTAATGCATCTTTCAAACTTAATCATTGTGATATTTGGGAAAGTTTATCCATTCCTAATAAGGCAGAGCGGTGCAATACCCTGCTCGGTTTACATTTTTTTTTTTTTTTCCGTAAGTTCTAGGATAATTTGAAAGTTTGGGTAATAGCCTAAAAAAGTTGGGCTAAGGAGATCTTCCCCAAATTTCGATATATATATATATATAACAAGATAATTGGAAAACAAGCTATTGGGAGCAAATGATCTATATGATCAAGCATCGCTCTGATGGAACTATTGAGAGAGATAATCACATTCAGTTGTAAAGGGATTTACTAAAAATTAAAGGAATTGACCATGATGAAACTTTTGTTTCAAAGGCATAAATGATTATTGTTCTTCTTCTCTTTTTTAGTAAGAAATCTGAGTAAAAAGATTATTTTCACTACACAAAATGTGTTACAATTCGTCCTCTATTTACACATGAAGATTCTTTGCTTACAAATATATACAAAAGGAATATTCATATCTCAACAGCTGTGTGCAATCCGTTGGCAGACAGCTCTCCTGATGATCAGCTGCAATATCCATTCCACTCAATTTATTGCTAAACAATACCAGCAACACATCATCACAGCACCACGTTGGCTGCATTATTCCAACTTCCCCTTTCAAGCTGGAGTGCGTTTCAATCACTCTAAGCTTGTCTCTTAGAAACAGAAATCTAGAGTGAGCAAGAGGCTTTGTTAGCAAATCTGCTGTCTGATCAGATGATGGTATATAATTAATCTGTAATTCTCCTTTCTGAACTTTGTCGCGAACAAAGTGAACATCAAGTTCAATATGTTTGGTGCGTGCGTGATACACCGGGTTAGAGGCTAGTGCACTAGCACTTAGGTTATCACACCAGATTATAGGGACTGCCTTCTGTGAAACTTTGAATTCCAGCATTAACGATTGGATCCACGTAATTTCAGATGCACTGTGGGCGAGTGCACGATATTCAGCTTCCGTGCTTAATCTCGCAACAACTTGCTATTTCTTCGAGCACCCGAATACTAAACTATCTCCCAAATATACACAATACCCTGCTGTGGACCTTCTATCGTCTAGACAAGATGCCCAGTCTGAATCTGCGAATGTGTTTATGTCAAGGTTGTCATTTTTGTAGATAGCAAGGCCATGATTTAATATTCCTTTCAGATATCTGAATATCCTCTTTAATGTTTTCCAGTGTGCATCTGTAGGAGTCTGAATGTATTGGCTCATTCTATTGACGGAGTAGGTGATATCAGGTCTGGTGTGGGTTAGGTATTGGAGCCCACCGATTGCACTTCTGTACAGGGTTGGATTTTCCATGACTTGTCCATCATTCTTTGACATTAGCTTACCAACTGCCATTGAAGTTGAGCTTGGTTTAAGGTGTTCATAGCTAAATTTCCTGAGCAGATCTTTGGTATATTTTGTTTGGGTTAAATAGAGTCCAGCTGCATCTCTGTTAACCTCCATTCCCAAGAATTTACTGAGCTTTCCTAGATCCTTAAGAGCAAAGCACGCATTTAACTTATCGATGATATCTTGTAGCTTTTGATTGTTATTTCATGTCAAGATTATATCATCCACATCTATCAGCACATAAACCATATCTTTACTATCAGCCAGGTAGAAGAGTAAGTTATCAGCCTTAGATTGATTGAAGTCCCACATTAACAGGGTGCTTTTCAATTTCTCATGCCATGCCCTTGGAGCTTGCTTCAGACCGTATAGTGCCTTTTCTAACTTGCACACAAAATTTGGAGTTTTCTTATCCACAAAACCTTGTGGTTGATGCATATAAACTATCTTATTCAGTTTTCCATTCAGAAAGGCGTTGTTAACATCTATCTGTCTGATATCCCAGTCTCTAGAGACAGCAAGAGTTAAAATGATTTTTAAGGTAGATGCTTTGAGAATTGGACTGAAAGTTTCACCATAATCCACTCCAGCAGTTTGAAGAAACCCCTTGGCTACCGGTCTGGCTTTATGTCTCTATACTTTCCCTTCAGTGTCATACTTCAATTTAAATACCCTTTTACTGCCTATTATCTTCATTCCAGCTTCAAGAGGCACTAGTATCCATGTTCTGTTTTCCATTAAGGCATTGTACTTATCTTTCATTGCCTTCTCCCACTTGATATTCTGTAATGCATCCTCAATACTAAAGGGTTCAGTTTCAGCTGCTTTATCTTGTGTTTGACTTGTGTAAACCTTTGGTTTGAAAATTTCGGCTTTGCTTCTAGTAACCATATGGTGACCAGCAATCTCTATTTTATATTGATTCTGATGATTCAACTGATTTCTTATATCTCCTTCATCAGACTCACCTAGATTGGTGGTATCAACCTGTTGACCAATTTGTTCACCTTTCTCCATTTCATCATTTACACCTTCTTCTAACGCATACTCCTCAGCAGGATTTGTTTTTGTAACAGGAGGATCTGCTGTAGGTGATGCCTCAGGATCAACTATACTCTGAGATGTTATCCTGTGACTAGGATCAAGGTTAAAAGGTAAGAAAGTCAAGGAACTTTCAAAGGTTTTAGGAGGAGATGACTTATTCAGGAAACCGGATTTAAATGGAAACATTAGTTCATTGAAGATGACATGTCTGGAAACATAGATTCTACCACTAGAACTCGGGCACTTATATCCCTTTTGTGAGTCACCATAGCCTAGAAACACACACCTTTGTGTATGGAAACTGAATTTATGCTTTTGGTAAGGTCTAAGACAAGGGTAGCAGGCACAACCAAAGGTCTTATGGGATTTGTAATCAAAATTTCTTGCATATAGTACTTGAAATGGTGACTTGTGGTTGAGTACTGGAGTTGGTAGTCTGTTGATTAGATAGGTGGCTGATTTGAATGATTCCCACCAATAATTTAAAGGCATTTGTGCTTGAGCCAACAGAGTTAGCCCTGTTTCTGTAATGTGTCTATGTTTTCTCTTGGCTCTACCATTTTGTACTGAGGTGTAAGGGCAGGTGTGTCTAAGTTCAATTCCAGAATCTGATGCAATCCTATTGAAGTTTCTAAACTCTCCTCCCCAGTCAGACTGCAAGGCCTTGATCCTTTTTTCAAACTTGTTTTCTACCAGGGTTTTGAATTGGGTGAATATGTTTAGTGCCTCTGATTTATGTTTCATAGGGTATATCCAAGTGAACCTACTATGATCATCAAGAAAGATGATATAATACCTGAATCCAGAGATAGAAACCACAGGTGCTGGTCCTCAGACATCTGTGTGAACTAAGTCTAGGAGGTTTGATGCATGTGAAGTGGATGAATTGAAAGGTAATGCACGAGATTTACCAAACTGGCAAGATTCACAAAAAACTGAAATTTCATTAACTTGGGTAGACTCATTACAGGACTTTAGCACTTGACTTAATACATGATTTGTAGGATGGCCTAGTCTCCTATGCCACAGATCAATCTCAGAATCTAATACTCTTTTGGTTGACTCAGCACACTTGGACATCACTGTGAAACAGTTGTGGTTATTTATGCGGTGTGATTTTTTAGTTGTGAGTTCAGACTTGGGGCTTGGTAATCTCAGTTGATATAGTCCACCCTTAAGCACTCCTTCCAGCAGCATCCTCTTGGTTTCCAAGTACTTAACAACACAGCAATCAGAGTAAAATTCCATGTAAACATTGTTATCATTTGTAAGCTGTGAAACACTCATTAAGTTTTTCTTTATTGCAAGTACAAGTAGTAATTTATTGAGTGCAAGAGGTTTATCATTTAATGAAGGAATATTTCCCCTGCCAATATGTGAAATCTGTAATGAGTTTCCATTACCAACTAATAGTTTCTCCTTACCATCATATTTCTTAGCCACGGTTAGCTTACCTTGTTCTGCTGTCACATGGTTACTTGCCCCTGAATCTGCAAACCATGTTTGGTCATCAAGAACTCTGGGTGAAGCCACAAATGCAATAGGATTCGAACCACTATTCTGATGACTTTGGTTGATTGGCCTGCTACCCATGTATCTGTCATCGTATCTTTGTCCTGATCTTTAAGCGAGCTGCACACTTGATTGACTTACATTGAATGATGCAAAATTATTTCTGACTTGATTCAGATAATCAAGCTTGCTTTCGAAGGTCATTAACACTGATGATAGTTCATACCATGATATGCTTTCTCTCCCGTTTATCTGCACCACAATAGGTGTGTGCTCTTCATCTAAACCTGATAGGACTTGAGTTACAAGATCATTGTGATCTATTATCTTTCCAGCCACTTGAAGATTATCAGTTAGCTGTTTGATAGAAGTGAGGTATTGATCCATGGTCATGGAGCCTTTTCTCATTCTCTGCAACTCTCCAGTGAGAAATACTACTTTGGATCTGTTTAGAATGCCATAGCATTCTTCGACTGCAGTCCATAATGCATTTGAGCTGGTGCATCCCATCACTCTCATTGCCACTTCTGGGGTCATAGAAAAGTATAACCAGCCTAGCAACAGTTGATCAGCTGAGTTCCACTTGTTGTACTCAGTGTTTTGAACCATCTCAACTGTTTCTCCTCTACTGACTGTGGTTTGTGTTGTTAGAAACTCTGGTGGACAGGCTTTCGTACCAAGCAGATATCCCTCGAGATTATGTCCTTTAATTATAGGCATAATCATGTTTTTCCAGAGTAAATAGTTGTTCCTGTCCAGTTTAATGGGTGGAGTTTGAGTAAGATTAATCCCAAACTGTGAGAGTTGATTCGTGCCAACTTGGTTGGAGGTAGTGAAGCTAGGAGCAAATTGATTGCTTATATCGGCGTTGGCCATTTTAGCTCTGATACCAAGTAAGAAATCTAAGTAAAAAGATTATTTTCACTACACAAAATGTGTTACAATTCGTCCTCTAGTTATATATGAAGATTCTATGCTTACAAATATATACAAAAGGAATATTCCTATCTCAACAGTTGTGTGCAATCCGTTGGCAGACAGCTCTCCTAATGATCAGCTGCAATATCCATTCCACTCAATTTATTGTTAAACAATACCGGCAACACATCATCACAGCATCACGTTGGCTGCATTATTCCAACTTTTTTACATAGTAGCTATCAGAGGTTGGTTTTACACCAATTTCGATGTCAACGATGCATTTCTTCATGGGGACCTGCTTAGAGTTTCCATTCAAATGCCTCGGGATTATCACGACTGAGAGAGAGGCAATTATGTGTGAGAAATAGATGAATATGGTTGTGTTAATTTCTCTCTCCATGCATATTTCAGTCTTAATAAATACCGTTACATACTATTAATAGTCATCGGTGGATTCATTACCACCTTTATTTCTTTAACATGGTATTTTAACTTTAATGCAAGCACATCTTGATAACAAATATGCAGGCTTTCGTCCTTAAAACATGGCAAAAGGTTGACTTCTTACCATAAATTATCCCTTCTTTTTTTTTTTTTGTCTTTGTTTTGAACGTGCGTACCTGTCTCTACAGTAAAGCATATACTGTATCTACAACTTCAATAATATTATCAATTTTCTAATGGAAACAAACTTAGTCCATGTTTGACCCCTATTAAATTACATTATATTACATTAAATTTTTCTCTCTTTTCGTTACAACCACATATTTATCAAATAAAATAATATTACACATAAATCTAAAACTTTTCATTACTTTTCCACCACACATTCTCCCATAAATCACTATTCCAAAAATTTTCAGCCATCAAAAATGCAAAATAATGGGGGCGAAATAGGGGCTTATTGTTTTCCATGTAATTAATTATTTTTGGTTAAACAAGCGAGTTCAATTACTTAAAGTTTTAGATAAAATAGTTTTTAATATCATCAAAGTATGTCCTACCTTCAAATCTCGTCATTATTCACTATAAATTCAAAGTTGTTAGAGATTACGATTATCCTTTTTTGTAATTGATAATAAATTAATTAAAAATTAAGTTCTCAATTTTAATAGTGGTTTGGAAATCTTTATAGAGATATACAACACTCCGTACAAAGATACCTTGAATAATGTTATTTGGTGGCCAATATCATTACATCGATTTTAAGACGCTTTAAAATTCGTAATTAAGAAGAATTTTTTTTTTTTTAATCACCGTCAAGTTCCCTGTTTAAAATATTTCACCTAATCATGGAGAATTATTTGATAATAAATTTGAGATATGGTCATATGGATTAATGGTTTTTTTTTCCAAGAAGTCAACATCAAATTTGTGACGGAAACAATTTGAGTAATAAGTGGAGAGGAAATTTTCATGGAAACATGAAAGGATGGGAAAATGTTTTCCATGACAAGTAGGCTTGTCTATGTACCAATGCCCATATTTGACTAGGATTAGAAGGTTTGAAATAATAAGCACCAATGTAATAAAATATCTCGTACCTAACTAAGTTTTCGTTCATTAATAAGTAGGGACGAATTGGGTGGGGGTGGATCGGGCTCCCATTTAATTTTTTTTTTTTTTTTTAACGTATTAACCTGACCTGTAATCCGGTTCTGGATAAGTCCCTGTTAATAAGAGTAAGAGGTGCATATTAACAAGCACCAAGGAAAAGAGTAGACGGTGGAATGGTTGGATTGCCCTCCCAAAGTATATCTTAGAAGGGTTAGAGCAATCAACAATCGAGAGACATGGTAGGTGGTTCTCAAAGTCCAACCCTAAAAAATGTAAAAACAACAATAAAAGTTAAAAGCCTCTCCTAAATTCCTAATTATATATTATTTTTATCAGTTATATGTAATATCTTATATTTCCTTAACAACATCAACCTAATTCTCATTCTTCAGAGTTAGTTTGGCAAATATTTTTTGCAATTACTTTTCTTAAAAATTATTTTTAATCATATAATCCATTAGACTCATAATTTATGCACTTTTTAACCACACGTTCTTCAAAAACTCATTTTTCAATCAAAAAAATCTGTTAAAAAATATGGGCCATAGATCGCCCATGTTTGGATCCAACCCACAAGACATCCAAAGAGTTGAAGGGAGTGATTTGAATTCCTTTGAAGGGAGTGATTTGAATTTGGAATTCGAATCTATAACTCCCCATAACCTCCCATAATTTTCATAAAACCTCCAATTTTAGTCTAGCAATGGAGAGAGAGAGAGAGAGAGAGAGAGAGAGAGAGATGGTAGAAAATGAGTGAAATTCATATAGAAAATCACTCAAAAATGGAAAAGTATCTAGAACCACATGTATGGCATGAAAACTCACAAAACTAGGTATTTAGATTGTGAATAATAATCCAATTTTATTGTGATCGGGATTGAGATCATTAGAGAACAAGAAATTGCAGATTTTGAAGTTTTGAAATGCAAGGTGATTCAATCACATAAAAATCTTGGAACCCATCATTTCATGTAAGAAACTTGACTCAAAAACTCACGTTAAAATGTACTAAAATAATTTTTTAATCTGAACTATTTGATCATTGATCGTGAAATATATGCAAATTTCATATCCAAATCCTAACGCGTTTGCATACGTGTGTGCCCTTCAAAAAGAACAAGCAGCGAAGACATTATTCAGATAACACGTTCCCGTCATATTCTTTGACTTTGCACGTGGCCTGCTAAACTGCATCCCCACAAATCTTGCTTTCTCCTTGCTATATATACGCTGTTTGTTCTTCATTCTTTGCTCATTGGAAAAAAATAATCATCTTATTTGACAAAATTAGTAAAAATGGAGAAGAATTTCATTGTTCTACTTTTCTGTTGCTTTATTCACTTTGCTTCTGCTCAACTGCGAGTTGGTTTCTACAGCTCTACCTGTCCACGAGCAGAACCAATTATTCAACAATTGGTGCAGAAGCGATTTGGCACTGATCGATCCATTACTGCAGCATTGCTTCGAATGCATTTTCACGACTGTTTTGTCAGGGTAAGGATCAACCCTTATTACCACAAGCGAATATATGAATACATAATATAAGACATATTTGGTATGGTTAGCATTTGCATGCAGTTATAACCTTTATCCATTTTGATACCATCTTTTACCACGTCATTTAACAACATGACTATAACATTTTTACATGTGATTAACGGTTTCAGGGTTGTGATGCATCGATACTTATCGATTCAACCAAGTCCACATCTTCAGAGAAGGATGCAGGACCAAACCTGACAGTGCGAGGATACGAGCTCATTGATGAGATAAAAAAGGCTCTCGAAGCTGCCTGCCCCTCCACCGTCTCCTGTTCAGATATCATAACAGTGGCAACACGAGATGCGGTTGCCTTAGCCGGAGGACCTCGTTACAATGTACCAACTGGAAGGAGGGATGGCCTCGTCTCCGACTCAGCAGAGGTGAATTTACCAGGCCCCTCATTGTCTGTGCCAGAGGCACTCCCATTTTTCAGAGCAAAGGGGCTCACTTTGAATGACATGGTCACCCTTTTGGGAGCACACACAGTTGGAGTTGCACACTGTGGCTTCTTTCAAGACCGGCTTTCAAATTTTCAGGGCTCCGGAACGCCTGATCAGACGATGGATTCCGCGCTGGCTGCTAGACTCTTGAGGACTTGTGGAACAGCATCAAGGCCGTTGAACAGGGGTCCAACGGTGTTCTTGGATCAAAACACATCATTTATATTTGATAATCAGTTCTACAATCAATTACGCTCCAAGAAAGGAATTCTGCAGATTGATCAGCAGCTCGCACTGGATAGATCCAGTGCACCAATTGTATCCAGTTTTGCATCCAATCCAAGTGCATTTCAGCAGAATTTTGCAAATGCAATGATCAAGATGGCCAATATTCAAGTTCTTGTGGGAAAAGCAGGAGAAATTAGGAAAAATTGTAGAATTTTCAATCCAAAGTCTCGTAAAGGTTTTTAAGATTATTTTTCACAAACGTTTTTATAAATTCTCTACAATAATCAATACTTATTTGTTTACGATAAACAATACGTGTCTGTTTATTTAAGGTTTGATTAAAACAATATTTTCGATAATTATTTTTGTATCCCTCATATTTATATGAATTATAAGGTTTGATATGAAACAACATTTACTAGATTTATTTTTGTATTCCTAAGTATTTCTCAGTTCTTTCAATCAAAATTGATATTTATACATGAATCAATTGTCCACATTCCCCCTTTTTTCCCCTTTTACTTAAAGCCATAATATGGATTAAAAGATTCATTTGGAGACAGCTAGTTAATGGGAAAGAAGAAAAAAATATGTTCTACTTCGCAGAACTTGTTTATACTTACAAAAGTTTATAGTAAAAATTACTTATATTAATGACATAAAATGCATTTTAACTAGAGACGGAAAATATGGAATAACTGGATAACCAAAATACTATATCTTTGTTATAATTAAAAGCATGATTTTTCTTTACGCGATACCATACTATAAGAATTTATCTTATTTTCTTTTTCAATCGTGTCCACTTCAATTCAACACGCGTTAACCATGAAATTGTTTGCATTTTTGGCTGCCATTTTGAAGAGTGACGATATTCTTTGGCATTGCTTACCCATAAACAGTGATATGATATGAATGTATCTGCCCTCTTGAATCCTACATTTAAGATGAAAATCAATTAAAGTAATCAAGATGCTAATAACTGCTCATGAAAAAATAATGCTGACATTTAATCATGTACAATATTGTCCAATCACAATGATGTCGCGTTTAATTCCTTGATTCAAACCACTTTATACCTCTTGACACAACCTACCCGATAAGACCCAAAAGATCATCCAACTCTCCAATACAAATATCAACCTATTTGGTCTTATAAATTGGACTATGCTACACTACCCAAGTTGGGTTACAAAAGGAGAGGTGCCCAAGTGAGGTGGCACCTCTCCATTGGAGGGAGGCTATGGCCCGCCACCACCTCCATCAAATGGGGAGGTGCCACCTCACTTGGGCACCTCCCCTTTTGTCACCCAACTTGGGTGAAGTAGCATTATTCTTATAAATTAGGACCCAATTCAATTGTTTTTGTATTGGACTTATCTGTCCTTTAAGAACTACTAGCTTTCGATTAATAATTTCTAGGGCCGTAGGGGCACAACTGTCATTCACTAATAAACTTATCGTTTACAACAGAATTAACATGACAAAATCAATATATTAGCTGACTAATATTAAAAAAAATTGCTAAAAAAAATAAGATATTCACCGATCCCTTTCATCTGATCGGCAAATATGGTTGGTTAAGCCGACTAATAATTATTTTTGTTAGTAAATATTATTTCTAGTGACTAATTTTTGGTGCAACCAAAAAAGTGGAGGGTAAAAACAATTTTCTTTGACTATTTCTGTTGGGTTGGGACAAATGTGGCCGGTAAAGACATAGCCGGCTAAGTATTTTTATAGTACGTAAAAGAGCATTTTTCTCAGGCCATTTTTTGGTTGGTAGGGAACATCTGGCTGAAAAACCAATGGTTTCATGTAGTGTCCATTCATTACTTTAGAAAGAGAGGCAGATTGGGTAAAACAAAACTGAAAGTTGAATGACTAATTAAGAACAAAAAAGGTTCAATTTCTATTGGGTTGAAATAAACAAATATTAAAAATATGTCAATCTAAATTCATTCACTACTATTCAGTCCCGGAAGATCGGCTTTGAAAACATGGGCCTCCGGCATCTCCTTCCAATCTATCCGCGCGTTGGCGGTGGCGGAAATTTCGTTAGTTGATTGAAATTGTCGGAAAACTTCGCTTAGAATTTGAGGAACAAAGACATTTTTCCTTTTATTTTTCCTGATTAACTGGATCGTAGGATTCTTTATGTAATGGTGTTGTGAATTTTGATCATATTTATGGTGGGTGACAATGAGACCATGAAGCTTCCTGACAGAAGATAAATGGGCACAAAGGCTGCCTTAATTGCTACTTAACGGGATCCATTAAAGTTAACGGTGGAAAAAGTGGAACAAGAATTTATATCAAAACAATAACTTCCGTTTCATAGCCACTTTTTATATATAGAAGATATACTAACATTAATGCTGATCGGCCAGGGTCAATGACCAATCAAAATTCAAGAGGCTGAGGTGTCATCACCTCTATCCCTTATTTGGAAAAAAAAAAAAAAAAAGAGCCCCACATGAATTCAAATCAAGGGTCGAGGTGCATCCACCTCGATCCCCTGGATTTGGCCTTGGATGAGCAGCATTGCTCATATACTAATGGACCTGGACATGGACTATTAATGTAATCTCCCAATGACAATTTTTAGCACATTACTCAATATTTTTCTGACTCCTTTTTCTTTCCCTAGAGAACTTGTCATAGCTATGTTTCAAATTAACTCCACCTAAGGAAAAAAAAAACCTTTTATGTTTACGGAATTGATAAATATATCATATACTTGTCAACCTGTAAACTTTAAAAGGAAATGAAGCATTTAGTATGTGTTCATATAGTGAACCTCAAATTTATTGAGAATATATTTTCTTGTGGTTTGGGTTAGACATGGTGTGGTCCAAAGATATTCCACATGAAACCTAAAAGGACCAAATTAGACGAATTCTGATTTGATTTGGTCTGGTCTGGTTATGCTTTTGAATAAATTTGTAAAGAGTAAAATTATTGTGTAAATTTTCTAATCTTACTTCCATATGTTTCGTGTGGCAAAAGTGTTGAATATCTTCTATATATTAAAAGTGGCTATGTAACGGAATTTCTTGTTTTTAACGGAAAAACTAACGGAATTTCTTTTTTTAAACAGGTAGCTGCACCTTCTTTCAGTGTTTTTATCATAACTTTGTATTCCGATATCCGATTTAGGTGATTTAAAATGCGTTGGAAAGTTAACTCATCTGACTACAACTTTGATTCAGACATTATTCTCCAATTCAATCACTTTCTATGCCAAAAATAGGTCTCAATATGAAACTAAAATATCGAAGCATAACTTTTCGGTTGAAAATTGATTTGTGATCATCTTTTGACTAAATTTGATTCCATTGACGTCTTCCTTTATCCAATTGACTCCGAGCACTTTCAAATCTTCATCGCGAGGTTCAGCACAACTTTTAAGTATTTACATTTTAGTCCCCGAACTTTGGATCTCTTACAATTTAGCTCTTTCTCCAAATTTGTCAAATTTTGCTTATTTTTTCGATCTCACCAATTTATATCACAACATCAAAATCACATATCTAATTATTTAACAGTTACATAAATATTACATCATTAATTATTTAATTAACCAAAAAAATTATATCTTTATTAATAACAAATTGATTATTAAACAAAACTATTAAATATAAACTAGGCAAATGTGCATTGCACGTTGCTTGCACCTAGTGTGTGTGTGTGTGTGTGTGTGTGTGTGTGTGTGTGTGTGTGTGTTTATATATATATATATATATATATATATATATATATATATATATATATATATATATGAATACAGGTAAATTCATATAGATATAATGAATAGTTGATTTAATTTAGAGATTAGTCTGCAAGTGAAATCAAAAAACAGATTAGTATTGTTTTCTATGAGTTGGAACAATTTAAATTTTAACTGAAATCAAATTAAATGAACCAATTATATGTTAGATTGACTCCAGTTTAGTTCTGGTAGTTCTTTTTTTTTTTTGCAGAAAAAAATACACACCTCTACTTGTAGTGATTATTAAAAATTAAAATAAATGAAATTGAAAGTGGGAAAGGGATATTTCATCTCTTTTTCCATTTGTAGCTAAAGTCCAAAGCCAGACCCCCCCACCCCCCCCCCACCCCACCCCATAGTAAGCCTTGTAAAGTGAACAAAAGTGGTACCAGCCTAACCCTAGAATTGAAATTGTAAATATCTTTATTATTTTATTTTATGGCCACCGGCCAATATTTCTGTTCAGCTATTGGGGATTATATGGTTAGGAGACTTTTGGACTTACAAGTGCTCGACATTTAATGTGACTAATATCTTCCCACAATGGCATCACAAAATCAAGGTAGACAAATTTCATTTTACTTTTATTCTGAGGGTAACATTACTTTCTCTAAGTGAAGGTTTGAGATGGATTTTAAGCAACTAATGCAAGATGCACTATTCATGATATTATATTATTGTTAGAAACTATAAATTGATGATAAGTACGAGTGACAGTTCCCTGACGTTGTCTCAAGTTTTTCTTTACATGTGTTCGGTGACGAATGGAGGGGCACAATAGGGGCATGGAATTTTGAAATTTCTTTTTTTTTTTTCACCCTAAAAATAGTTGACTTGGGACACGAATTTTTATTTCTTTCAAAACATATTGTTTACTAATGAACTAATTAATCCATGGTCACAAGTCATTTTTTTTCGATTGAAAAATCGAAAGAACTTATAAGTAAATAGAAATGGGAGGTGATTAAGCGAATAATACTTATGAAACTATTTGAATATTTAATTGAAAATGAAGTTTGACCATTTATAAATTATTTATAATTTTGCCAAATGAAGGTGGTCTACTATGATTTTATATTAAATTACTTTTAGATTTAAGCATTTAAAGATGAAACAAAATTTATTCATTGGGTTTTTTCTCTTTATTCTTATTAGACTTGTAGAAAATAAAATTTATTTTCTTATTTTTATGGTTATACTTATATCTTCTAAAGTAGTTTCCTCTATAACAAATAAGTTAAAATTTAAAAAAATAAATGAATCATAAAATTAATTAATTATAATTTGATGCTGCAAGTTTACTTGATAAGAACAAACGAATACAACCAAAACAAAATACACTTAAAATAATCAGTTCTGTAAATTCTTACGAACGAAGGCAGAAGCAAACAGGGACAGAAAACTGAATCCAGTAGGTTCTTGCCTGTATTCAGTACTCTTTCATGTATTTATACTTTTTTTTTTTAATGTAAAACAATGGCAGTGTATGGCGAAATGTGTTCGATGTTTAAGCCAACCTTTATGGCCCTGTCTTCTCCGTTCATTTAATATATTTTAAAAAGACAGTAACAGTGTGTGAACTGTGTTTTTATGTCTGTCTAACGTCATATATAATTGATTATTGCAAGGTTTCTTGACTATAGTTTGGATTGTTCCTTCCTTTACCCAGATTTCCATGCAGTCCTCCACATGCCGGAACCCTAATTTCTTGTACCTCTTAAATTCTCATTCAGTCAACCTCCCCCACCCCACCCAATTTTAGTCCTTTAAGCTGTAGCTATTGATATTTCTTTAAAGAACTAATTTCGCGATATGCAAATTGTTGGTGGATTTCATCCTAGTCAACCGACTTTACTGGAAAAGATTATTTTTTTAGGTCAATAAGTTGATAGTTAATTATAACTAATATTTAAGGGATTGAGTTTTTAAAATAGAATCCCAAGAGATGATATAATATCAAAGTTCATCAAACTCAAACGAGCAATTCAATCGGTCTAAAGCTTAAATACGTAATAGGAACAATTTACGAAGACATGTCAAAGGGTAAATGTTCGGTAGGTTAGACACGAAAGTCATTGTATAAGGGCTTGAATAAACCCTGTTAATAAGGTTGACTTTCTAATATATAACTACAAGTCCAAATCGCGTGTTCTCTTACCAAATGTAATTGAAGCACAAATCGAGGAATAGTGAAGTTTGTAAATTTCTTGAGTTTCAAAATTACAAAGAAAATGATATTTTCAAAAACGATTAATGGGCTATAAAATAAATTTAAAGTAAAGGTTATACATGAATTACACGATCAGCCTATTAAATAAATAATTTCAAAAAATATCACACGCAGTGTTTTAAGGAAGGAGGGCGGTACCTCCGAAAATATCACATGCAATGTTATGAAATATTTTCTGAAACATTGACGTCTCAAAAGAGCGGCTGGTAAATAGTAGTGTTTTAGAATTGGTACATATTCTTTCGGAAAAGCCTACATCGGTGCATGGTGTCTTAAATTTTGGGCACCTAAAGAATATTCAGCATTCATGCAGTACTTGGAACTTTACATTTGTGGTTTTAAATCATTTGTAACCGTCGAAGAGATCAAAATTTATTTGTTTCTTGCATCATTGTATCTGGGATTGCGTATAAAATATCCCTCCAGATTGCAAGAAATAGCGTAGAGAATTTATTGGTCTTTCGGTCATGTTATGATTCTGTGGAAAAACCATTCAAGCAGCAAGAAATGAGGATGGGTTACAGGCTTTAATGCATAATGTTGGGCACAAACTCGGGGAAGGGTGGGGAGTGGGTGGGGTGAGGTGGGGGGACAAAGAGATAAGATATAAATTAATTAATTATTTTGAATTTTTGATATTTTGATTACGTTCTTGTATGATGACGATGGAACAAGGTTCATCCTCGTGGGATCGCTACATTTGTCTTAGTTATTATAGTACGTGTCTCATGTGGTATATATACGATAGCAAATCTAGATTAGATATTATTATTAATAGAGTAAGTGCAATAATTATTTCTTAAAATCTAACTCCTTATTCAAAATTGCGCCACAACCTCGACTTTTGTTTAATTTTTATTTAACATTTTTCGATTATTTAATATAAAACGTTGATATTTTTCTTAATCTTTGTCAAGTATTATGTATTTCTAATGAATTAATGAATCTTTATTTAAAAAATATCTAGTATTCTTAAAGTGAAAGAGTTTCTAGGCATATCACGTTGTTATTTAGCATGTTATTAGAGAGACAATGTGAGTGTATCCAAGTTTCATGTCACTCGCTTATAAAAGTTTTCATTAATTAATCATGTGCTTGATGAAAATGAAATGATACATCAGATATTAGTATAAGAGATATAAATATAAATTAAATTTATTTCAGTTATTTATTTTAAAACTTTTCTACTATGGTCAAATTCCGATAAAAATAACCACATCAGTAATAACTTTTTAAATAATGTTATTCATCCCCACTGAGGTTTAGCCACAATCTATAAGACAATTACATGGCATTAAATGATAGACTCAATTAAATAAGTCATGCGACTTTGTATTTAAATGAATCTATTATTTAACACCATATAATTGCTACATAAACTGAGGTTCAATCTCATTGCAGATGAATAGCATTACTCTAACTTTTTTAAGATAATTTTTTGAAAACACGCAACATCTTGAAGGCTAATTATTGGCAACACAATTCCCCACATTTATATAATTATATATTTTGGTATAGGATTGTATAAAGTGATTTTGGACAAAGTTGCCCTCAATCATTGCCTGTTTATGTTTGTTAACCCATGGCAAAATAACAGTTTTTAAGAATCAAAAATGATTTTCACATAAATGGATAGAGCCAATGTGAAATCCTTCATTCTGATACTAATGAATTGAAAAAAGAAACATATTACTAGTGTTTAATCCTTCGTATTATTATAAGGGAGATAGCAATAAACTTAATTGTAAGAAAATAACAAAACTTTGTATAATAGCAATGTGTATCCTAAATTTAATTTTCTCTTTTGCATATTTAACATAAATTAACGTAAGTGACACAAAGTGTCAATAGATGACAGGTACAATTAAATAAATCGTATAATTTTAGTAACACATAATACCACACGGACTGGTATTCTAGTACCCCTAATATTAGATACTATTATTCTATCTAATTGTTTCGGTCAAGCTGGGCCATTGTAACGCTTTTAGAGCGGAACTTTGGGGTATTTACACTGGTTTGCAGGAAATGGAAGAATGGGTGTCTCAAGGTTCAGGTCCAAGTTGACAATTCAGTTGTCGCTTTGATTTTCAACAAAGAAGTCCATTCAAAATGGGGATCTCATATCTCGGGTCCAAACGCTTCTGCATCAAGACTGGCAAGTCCAAATTCTTCATGTTTACAGGGAAGCTAATACTATTGCTGACCATATGGCCAACTTGGCTTTTGATCAGATAGATCGTTTCATTTGGTATGATGGCCCCCATCAAGCGCAAGCCTTCTTCTCTTTGGAGATATTATAGGAGCTGCTCGTTCACGGATGATTCGCTCATAATTTATGTTCTTTGTTTCCTATATATATATATATATGCTGACTAACCTAATAACATAAGAAAATTAAACATTCTAGACATCAAAATAAACAAAAAGAGACTCTTTTAACTAAATTAATTAATTAATCCACACTCAATCTAATTGCTAATTTGTTTAAGAAATAATTTTGTACGCAGCTACACGTCTAAGTATATATAATATAGAGTAGCATTAGCAATCTAAGCATAACAATGGAAGATAATTTATGTAAAACGAATTATGTTCCTTTGTAACAGCTTTCAATTTTAGCTAATTAAAATGATTTAATATAATAACAAAGCAAATAAGAGTACTTAGTCATCAGTTCAAGTTAATGTCACGCTTTTGATGAATAGATAAATTTGTAACATCCCGTTTAAGCTTGTAGACGAAGTTCAACAACAAGGGTAATAGTGCCATTTCACAAGTAGACATTGCCTCTTGGCCTTTAAATACTTTGCACCCTCGATGTGGACTATACTATGTGAGCTGTGCCTTCAAATTTTCATCGTTACTTTTCCTTCTCTTTCACTGAATCATGGAAGATCACGTCCAAGACACCAGTAGTCAGCCAAGCCATGGCTCTGAAACTGAGAGAAACGAACCGGTGAGATCCCGGTGGACACCGAAACCCGAGCAGATTCTTATACTTGAATCCATCTTCAATAGTGGTATGGTTAATCCTCCAAAGAACGAAACTGTGAGAATCAGAAAACTGCTCGAGAAATTTGGCTCCGTTAGTGATGCCAATGTCTTCTACTGGTTTCAAAACCGGCGGTCGAGATCTCGCCGGAGGCAACGACAAATTCAAGCGGACCTTGCTGTAGAACAACAACAAACTCAGACTTCAAGTACTGGTGGTGCAATTCAGTGTGAAAATACCACTTCTAATTCCGTTGGTTTTGCTCCCAATTCAGTGTGTTCCCCTATGTGTTCTGCATCTTGTAGCCTCGTCGGCAATGAGAATTATGATAATCTCTTTTCATTTTCCGGTGGCCATCCGGGCCTCCAGGATATTGAGCAAAATCTTTCAAGTTTTTGCCCTGCTGAAACTTCTAACTTGCAACACCAGTCTGGTAATTGCTTTTTATTTTATTTTTTTTCAATTAGTTATTGACAATTTTGCAGTTAGCATAGCTAATTATCTCCCTTTTCAGTAGATTTTATATAGGTTTTCATTATATTTTTCATTTTTCTTCATTTTAGTCCAAACCCTAAACTTCATTTTAGCTATTTTTTCTGTTGTGTATTATTCAAATTTATTTAGAGTTTAAATCTTATCTTCTTTTGGATTTATGAATTGAGATTCACGAAAAGATTGTCACATTGCATATTTTCATAAATTATTGGTCGAGGCTTGGATCCCGTGTTTGTCTACTTTGATACTGTGTTGAACTGCTTCTTTTCAAAACTATTCAGGATTGATTACAGTGTTTATCAATGGAGTTCCAACAGAAATACCTCGGGGGGCTGTGGACATGAAATCCATGTTTGGTCAAGAATTTGTCTTATTTCATTCGTCAGGAGTACCAGTTCAAGTAAATGAGTATGGTTTTCTGGTGCAGAGTTTTCAGCAAGGTGAAAGCTATTTCCTGGTAAGCAATCAATACCAAATTATGGAAGAACCATGCTACATGTACAACTATGTTTGACAAATTTGTTGACAACCATGAGTTGATAGAAATTTACACCATCCATTTTGAAAATTATTTTTTAAATCAACAGTAATCTTGACAACACAGATTGTCAATAAAATTGTCAACAAAATTTCTACAAATAGAAAATTGCTTTGGAAGTTGTATCCCATAAAACCCAAGTCAAATTTAACTGCACCATCACTAACATCCATGGGTCAGTGTTTAATACGTAGCACTGAAAGAAACCAAACTATAATAATAATTTATTTAATATTAGCATTGAGTAATGTCCAACCTTGCTACCGAAGAGCTCTGCTACTCAAACAGTGTTGGGAACAGGGGATTTAACAGGTGTTGAGGTGCATCCATCTCAACCCTTGATTTGAATTACAATAATTCAAATGAAGGGCTGACCTCAGACCTGTTTAAATTCGTTGTCCCCAGCCCTGTTTGAGTAGTATTAATCACTACCAAAATGTATCATCTTTCTCTAGCAAGGACTTTTTTTTAAAAATGAAGTTTAACAAGAATTCAAAATATTGATGAAAAAATTTCAAATTAATAAATTTATCAATTTTAGGATATTAATATTAATATATATTAAAAAGGCGTTTAAATCAGATTGAAAGATTTTTGTTGTTCATATTCTCAATCTATGTTAATAATTAAGAATCAAATATAGTGAGATTCAGCATATGATTGCACACATTTTACAGTATCTGATAAAAATATCCCATAGTCTTTTAAACTAAATTATGGATAATTAATAGGCTCCTATCTTAATTTCATTGCAATAAGATCTTCAATACTCAAATCATGCAATTTCAATGATTTAATTGCATACTTCAACTAAAGAAGTGTTAAATTATGGCATTAGAAGTACAATATGAATTGGAAATATGTTTGGTTTTTTACGTAGGATGAATCACTATTAAGAAGGATATACAAGTTAAATTTTTGTTTATTATACTGTTTAATTAAATTTGGGTCCCTCTCTCATGATTTATGTGCGTGTATTGTGCATTGGTTTAAATCACTTTGTCAAAAGAATAATGTCAGAAGCAGTGCCATAATCCTAGGTGGTGGAAGATGATTTGATGAAAAAGACGACTGTGTTTTAAACAATCAAATGATAGAGTGTTATATAACATTACATCAACCATTATTTCAATTATAAGCATGGTTCTTGTACATTTGAAATAAGCAGAAAAGTTCATAGACTTCACAAAAGTGATTAATTTACTTAGAAATTATTTGCAGGTTCCAAGAAATTCTTAAATTCAAGACTGAGGTGTAAGAGCCTGCTGCTGTCTTTATATTGTGGAAACTAGAGGAATTTTTTTATGATTTGCCTAATAAAAATTTTAATATGTTACTCGTACCCTTTTCTTGCTTTGTTTCGATGGTTAATTCAAAGTCAGATGTTATATAGAATTTGGTTATGGAATTACAACGTTTTAGGATCATATATATATATATTGTATCAAGGGTTGTGAACACATTCTTTAGAGAAGTGATGATCGTTTCAAATAAATATTATGTTAAAAAATTATTGTGTGTTTGAGTTGTTATTTAAAATATCAATCTTGTTAAGTTTTTATCTTTAAACTAGAATGTTACTCTCATATGTTCATTGTCGATGGTGTCTAGTTTGAGCTTTAAAATGGTAAAAATACTCTATTGGTCTTTGATATAGTTTCATCTTAAAAAGTTAATCATGCTGACATGATATAGTTTCATCTTAAAATGTCAATCATGCTGACATAAACTCTCGTACATTGATTTTTTAATATGCAAAAATGCTTAAATTTTACCCTTAAGATTAAGTTTACCAAATGCATTGGTAGTTTGGTTTTACCATTAATGTCTGCCATAAGACAAATTTAATTCACTTTTTTCAAAACTTTTATGGAATTGTTGGCTCTACAAAACTTTTGAGCTCATGAAAAGATATTAATGTCATGTTTGTTTCGGATTAAAATCATATTTTAATTTAAGTCAAAGTCAAATAATCAATATTAACCACATCTTTCATGGGTCCTACAACTTTTTAACTACACATTTCAAAAACTTCTATCACAGTCTACTAAAAATCTAATTTTAATCTCCAACAAACACCCACTAAGACTTGAGTTCAATTTTAAAGGTTAACGTTATCGACATTAGTAGTCCAAAAACTTATAATTTAATTTTTGATTTCATTATCAACCGAGGTTGGGTTATTACCCTTAACCAAGGATACGTCTAAAATCTTGGGAAGACTATTTTGCTCAAATACAATCCTACTATTTTATAAAAATATTTAGCTCATATTTGATGGAGATTAAAATTATATTTTTAACAGATTTTGATAAAAGTTAATAAAATGTATGGTTGAAAATGTGTGGGACCCATAAATATACGGTTAAAATTAATTGTTAATTTAGATTTAGATTAAAATCTAAGTTTTAATTGATACCAAACAGATACTTAATTTCAGCTCCTTTAATACAAAGGCTTTGCAAGAGCAGAATTTTCGTCTCTAATAGTATCTCCAAAAGATTCTTTAAATTAACATTTTAATTTAGAGAGTGGGTTCGACTCTACAAATTTGGAGAGTCAAACGCACTCTCTATAATTAAATGCATTCAAAATATTTCAATTTTCAATGTAGAAAAATAATAAAATAATCTTAAAAAACTAGTTAAAATAAAAGATAAACAAAAATAATAAATATTTTTTGGGAATAGTAAAATTAAGCATTAAATATAAAGAGTTTGTTAAAGTACTTCAAAAGTTTAACTCTCTAAATTTATAGATGTTCTCTAAATGATAGAATATGCTCTTTAAAAATAGATGGTCTATTGGAGATACTCTAAAGTGATAAATTTCTTGAGTGAAAGGTTTTTACCGGTAGTAAAAATTCTGTCAAAAAAATGTTATTTATTGCTTACTTTATATCGACCCTTTTCTCCATTTATTATCATTAAATAAGCCTTTTAATAACTACCATTTTTCATACCACGTCATTAGTAAATATTTTTTTTTAATCCTTCTATAAGATAAGTACATTATCTTGGACCATTTTCATATATTAATTAAAATTTAAAAATTAATTGATTACCACCCCAAAGAAAAGTAAATATGTCGCCCTCAATAAGGCAAAAAAACCCGCCCGACAAGTTGGAAGGGCAGAGATGCCCCACCTCGAACTCGTCCCGTGAAGAATGAAAAATAATAATTAACTATAAATGTTTAATTTTGGACATTGTTTGTTTCAAGTGCTTCCCTTGGATATTAGTGTAATTAGTTTGAGCATTATTTGTTTTGAATTTTAAAATTTTGAATTTGTATTTTAATTGAAAATTTTTGGGAAAAAAAGAGGGCATGCTCCGCTCGGCCCCGCTGCTATCTCTACGCTGAACCCAAATTTTCATTTTTAAATTGACCCTACAACTTTTTTATGAATATACAACATCAATGAACAGTGCCCTTTTTTTTTATTTTGATCATAATAAATTATAGAAATGCAGTCACATACTTGTTCTTTGTCCATCAACCATTAGGTAAATTTAATTAGTACTATTTTTTTGTGAAAAATAAATTAATATTTAAAAACCAATCGGCTCCGAAATACTATAAAAATTTCCACTTCTCAATCTCTTTTTTAGGAGTTATGGGATATCGTAAATGTATGAATCAAACAAATAATAAAGCGTGTGAATAAATTGTGTTATTGAGTATTGAAATTGATTAATTCTAACTTTAGGTGAACCATCAATTTGGGGTGATTTGTAACTAATAGCTAATTAAACAATGTAAAACTATTCTCTAGCTTGACTCGAGAAAGTTAGATAAGATTTAAATGTTAGGACGAATGATTTCATCATATTCAATCGAGTTCAATTTCATTTACTACATTCTCACGATATATATTCAATGTAAGACAATTGAATTTTCTAATTCATTTGATGATCTCTTTCAAACGAAATCGAAATTCATATACGTCAACACAAACCATTGAAGTATATCCATATCTTCTATCTGAATTTATAATTTTTGCTATAAAACAAATAACACTTTAACTAATAGTCAGATAGAAGAATAAAGAAAAGTTTTGAATGTGATGGAAAATATTATTTTATTGAAGAATCTGTGGTTGAAAATGAATTTTGAAAGAATGTGGATCGACAGGGCCTTAAGTGCCAAGTTTTGCAAGAATTTTAAAGCAAACTGATGGCAGATTTTATATTAATCACCAAACTTTCCCCCCAAGTGATCACTAAATTTTGCTTTTATCTCTGTCGCCTTTGTTTCTTTTAACTGAAGGCTGCAATTTGACAAGTTATGTTTGTGTGAAAACTAGGTTACAATGTTGTCGTTTTATTTCACCATCGAATCCCAAATACATATTCGAGTTTAAGCCCCTATTTGGTGAGGATTTAAATCAAATTTTTAGTAGATTTTGATAGAAATTGATGAAATGTGTAGTTGAAAAATTGTGAGTCTCATGAAATGTGTAGTAACTTTGACATAGATTAAAATCTGAATTTTGATTTTCACGAAACAGGGGCTAAGTTCATCAACAAGATTAAAAAACAAAAGAGAAGTAAAGTTGGGAAGTCAGATGAACGAGCTTGCAGCCATAAATCCAAGCTTTCTCTTCTTCTTGATTCTTCAATTCTTCCTATCGAAACCCTAGCTAAACTCTTACTTGAATCTTCGAAACATTTACCCTTGGATTTTTGCAGTTTCGAAAATCATCTGAGGGACATCTTCAGATTTTCACAAATACAAAAATTCTTACCCTTCGATTTTTTTCACATTATTTTGCTCGAACTCCATCCAAGTTCAGGGTCGTTATCTTAAACACAAAATCACATTAATATAAACAAAATCTCCACTCAAAACGACTGGCATACTTGTAAGAATGTAAAATAATTAAGTGAACAATTTACACTTATCATGAGCAAATTCGTAAAATTAGTTCATAAATCAACACCATCGTGTATATAAGAAAACGCTTCTCAATTTTCGTTCTTGTCAATTGTATAGATGTGAATGAAGATCTCTAGTTTTTTGGATTTTGCACTATATCTACTGAGGGCATACTAAACGTTTTATGACATTCTATCATCGTTATTTGAGTGATTCAGCTCATTGATTTAAGAATGACCTTATTGCACTCCAACAATCCTTGTGACTCCAACTCATGACTCGAAATTTCAACCATGCATCTCAACTGAAAATTAAGTGGTGTTCAGTGAGAATAGATTAAACTTTTTTTATGAAATTCGATCACGTCATTTAAGTGATCCAATCCATTAACTTAAGTACGACTTTATTGCACCCCGACAAGAGAGTCTCGCTCGATCAAATAAAAAAAATGTTTACATAAATATATTCGAGTTCTTGGAAAAGAAAAGTTTAGAATTTGGTAAAATGCATGATGTATGAGTGCATGCATTTTTCCTTAGAACTACGAAAGGTCGTCTGATTTCCGGAATTCAATGAAGAGATGCCCAACTTGGCTTTCAGCACCGACAAACATAAAAATCTTTGTTCTAACATTTTTTTAGAGTTAAATTCATAGAACATAAACTTTAGACAGATTAAAAAATTAATAAACATTAAAAGTTAACAAGCATCATATTAATTCATTTGGTTGGTACGTAATTAAAAGTAAAAGGTTATTGGTGTTGATTATTACTAGGGTTCTTGATGCTATCCTACTTATGGCTAGTGATTTAAAAGGAATCTCTAACCCATTATTGAACGAAGCGGAAAGTTATATGCACATAGACACTGATAATCAATAGAGAATAATTTAAGTAATCAAAATATGCCTTGCCTAAATTTAAGGAGACTCTCATTCACGAGGGAAACACAATATCGATAGCCTAAGAGAAAAGGATAACTAGGTTATCGAAGGGATCTTGATGACCTATTATAGTGCAAAAAAGTCGTGATCATTGAAAAATATGATCACATTCATGTATCACGATGCATTTTGTGTTGGAAAACAAAACGGATCGAGATAATATATATGACAGAATATGAAGTTTATGATTACAAACAAACCACAAGATAAAAGACAAAATTAATTGGCAGAAGAATAGAGTATTTATTCAATTGACTAATATGGAGAAAACAAATACAATAATTGTGCCTACACAATTTAAAAGAGTTTAGTATTTATAAGTGTGGGTGCCAAACCCTAGAAATACCACAAAAATGGAAACAAAATCAAAAATCAGGTGAAATAAAGGAAACAGTTAAAAACATATGCAAAGAAGGAAAGAATATTTTCTCAAAAAATCCAACTTAATTTGGGTCAAAAAAATCCAAGATTTTGTGTTGGCTTTACCTTATTACCTCAGTCTTACTCAAAATTATATCAACTAATTGTTGCATCTTCTAGGAAAGTGCAAACAAAGTTTCATATTGGCTCATCTTGTTCTATCTCGATTTGATCAATAATTCGTGAATATTGCACGGGACCTTGACTAGGGGATGCCTAAAGTATCTTTACCACATTTTTCTAACTAAAATGGTCTTCTTGGTTGCTATAATAGATGTATGTGCAAGGAATTGAACAAGATGGCAAGAAATTATAGATTTAATTTTATTTTTTTTCAAATATATTGCCGCTTACTTTTGACATTTTTTAAGCTAATAACTTTTATCAATTAGTAAGAACATAAAAATTAATTTCAGTCAAATGAGTAGTTTTGAAAAACCAACATTGGAACTTAACAAAAAAAAAATTGCTTAATATTTTATTGTCATATAGTAAACAACAAAAAATAATAATTATATTATATTCAAATTATAAGGAAATTTGAATTGATATCTTTACAATAATTACTTATTAGAATAAATTTAAATTTTACAATACAAGCATATATTATGCAGTACCAAAAAAACACAATTGCATTGTATGCATATTGATTAAGATATTGGTGAACCTAAATAATACAAGTATAGTGTTTTGAGTTACAATATATAATGATATCATTTGTGAAAAAATGTTTTGAGTTACAATATATAATGATATCATTTGTGAAAAAAAATAAAATTAGAATATCGAATATACGAAAATCAATAATTTGTTGATTCTTGTACTGTGAATTATTGAGTATTAATTTTCGATATTTTAACAAATCAATGATTATTTAGAAGGTATTTTTTGTTTGCATTATTCCGCTCCATCATGTAATCGACTATCTTATTATTCTTGTAATACTAAAATTTTGTGACGGATGTTACATTGTGTATTCTAACTCAAAACACTGTCATTAAAGGGAAGAGTTCAAAAGTCGGGGATTAATTATACACAATTCAAAAATCAGGTTTTAAGTTTGATTAATGCAAAAATCAGATTTTAGTTAATTAATTAAAAATATTTATTGATTAAATATAATAAAATCACAATTATATAATTAATGGTCACATATACATAATTATAGGTCACACGTCACATATTTTAAAATTAATTGATCACAAATTATTTCGAGGTCACAGATCAAAAATTTTGTACGTCACAGATTATTTCGAGGTCACGGATTTTTAAATTAGTTAGTCACAGATTATTTTTGAGTCACATATTATTAAATTTTTAGGTCACAGTTGAGTAATTGGTCACAAATTACCGAACATTTGGTCACAAATTACCGCCATTACCACTATGGCCACTTTCACGAACACCTGATTTTTGCACTTTGAATTTTAAACACCTGATCTATGTAATTTTCCCATCCTTAAATACCATTCCAATAAAGCCCATTTAGGGCCATTTCACTGTTGGGCTGTTGTGGGCTTGGGTCAATGGAGTTGTAGTTCCTGTCATGGTTACTTATAGTTGCTTGGCATAGCCCTAAGTAGAGCAGTATGTCATATTATTTCATTTTTTTCGTGCATTATTTAGACAACTAAAGAAGGCGCAACAATGGCAGACTCGTCAGTCATGGATAGCGTGAGGCTAACTACAACGGATAGGGAGCTCTTCACTTGCTTGGACAAAAATCATAAGAAGAAATTATAAGCATTTTGACATTTGCCTAGTAATTCGAAATACAACTATTTAAAACTCAACCCATTCGCCGGAGTATGTTGGGCTGGAAACTATAGTATCCTTGAAAACCTCCATCAAAACTAAGGTCAAGAGTCAGGATTTCAATTTTCTTTGCACTTTGCTAGAAAAGTCCTTACTAATTGAAGTAGGGAAATTAGTTTTCTAACTAAGAGAACAGACCCTAAGGTTTTGGATTTAGAATCTTTTGATATTATTTGAAAATATTTGATTTTTGCCTCTAATAGGTGGTGGGTTTGCTTGGAAATTATAGTATATATTCCAATATGATTTATTGTCTCAAGAATTGAGTTCTTATATGGGGATTTGCTTGGAACTTTAGGACTTTGATTTGAATGTGATTTTTTTGGTGTCCTTGGATAATTGTAACATGCCCAAGAACTTGACTTTTTTAAACTTTAGGGGCATTTGCATATTTAGGGTCTGTTTCATTGTAAAGGTTGAAAAAAAATATTTTATTGGGAATTGTAATTAATTGTGTTTGATTGGTATAATTTTCTACCTGGAAAATGTTGAAAATTTGGTGTCCATTTGACTTCATTTTTTATGGAAATTGTCCATTAAAGTGATAATTTTTCTACTATTGCGTCTAGAATTTGTTCCAATTACCAAAAAGTAAAATTAAAAAAAAAATTTAAACAATTAGAAAAAATTACCATATTCGTTTGATTTTGTTTTGCATAGAAATTGTCAACAAAAGTGAAAATTCTTTTTTGCAATAGTTGATAGAATTTGTTGTCATTGCTAAAAAAAAAAAAAGATAGAAATTACTTTCCCACCTAATAGGTGGGAAAACAAATTCAAGAAAATGTGCATAAAATGGTTGTACCTAGAAAAGGTAGGAAAAATAAAAGCCAAGAAACTTTTGCAATCAAACACCATTAATTGGGTGAAGTTGGAAAACATTTTCTTTTTCCACCTAATTTTCTAGGCTATCAAACACACTCTTAGTATCTTATGAACTTGACGTTAGTTTTCGTTGTAGAACGCATGGTTTAAATTAGGTGGTCAAGTTAAAATGTTAACAGTTGAAGTTCCACTATAGACAGTTCATTTGTCGAGAAAATATGTGTATGTTCATTAGTTTTGATTGCCCTAATTTCCTTCGATACATTTATGTTTAGAAATGTATGTTGACTTTGTAAATTGATTTGTTGTTAACACAGAGCTAAGTAATTGTGGATTGTCGTTAATTTAGGTTTATTACCTTCACATTATTGTAATGTGGTTCACCGTGTGGATTCTTATGTTATTATATCTTTCTATGGTAATTGAGGATTACCCTAATGCCAAATATAGGTTAGGTAATTACATGAAGCATTTGTTAAAGTTGGAGATCATGTTTGCGTCTCGATAGTTTATTTTCAATATGGACAGAACATGTATCAAGAAAAATTGTCATTCTCGACAAATAATTACTGAATTTCTCGACAATTTGAATAAAATGAAACAAACAGTTCAGAAATTCACTTATTTGTGGATATTTTTGACTTGATTCACTGTGTGTGTTGTACGAATTCATTGTATGTTATGCCATTCTCTCACATTGACATTCGTTTATATTGATGGTGTTGCATATGGGACTCAAATTACTTTGTTTGAGGAAGATGAGTTACATGCGCACATATATTTGCTCATCAATCTCAAATTCTTGAAGACAATCGTCGAGAATTTTGAACAGGGCAGAAATTGGAGTTTGAAAGATCTTTCCTTGAGTTTCTTGCTAGGTTACCAGAGTTACAACTTTTTGCTCAACTAATTCAACAACTAATCTTTCGGATGATTAGGACCAGGAAGGAAAATGACATATGGTTCAACGTAAAAGGACATCTCACCCAACTAACAATATTGTCTCGTCAGACCCCACCACTCATGTACTTGGAGGATATGCGGCAGCTATCGAGACTCCAGAAAATGAAAACGAAAGTATTTTCCCATAAACCATGTAAGCTATAACAATTTTTCTTTCAAATTTATTAGTAAATAATATTATATTTGCGTCTGTTGATACTTGACTTTTTTTTATTGGAGAATATGGTCCAACTACCGAGCTGTTGGAGGATGGTCTGAAGGGCGAGATTACTGTTGTTGAAGTCGATGCTGTTAAATTGTAGAATTAGACCAGAGAAAATGCAGAGAAAAAGCAGGAAAGAAGGAACAGAACTAAAGCTGAATTGAAGAATTCAATTAATTGATTTACAAGAACTTGAGCTCTATTTATAGAAGAAGCTCAACTAATTGAATAACAAAACAACGGAAATTAACAAACTCTTCCAACTAACTTGAACTAAATTTAACTAACTCTTCCAACTAACTTGAACTAACTTCAATTGTCTTTGCTTTTTCTTCATTTCTCTTTAACTCCATGCTGTCGATTTGTGAGGTGATACCCCCCCCCCCCCCTCAAGAGGAGCATGTATATTTATAATGCTCATCTTGCGTAAATTGTCGTGAAAAGGCAGTGATCCGAGAGGTTTTGTAAATATGTCTGCTAATTATAACCTTGAGGGGATGTAAAAGAGCTTGATTACATTTTGCTGCAATTTTTCTATAACAAGATGGCAATCTATTTGAATATGTTTGGTCCTTTCATGCTTTACAGGATTGGTTGTAATGGATAAAGCGGACTTGCTGTGAATGTAGAGCATAGTTGGTTGAGAATGATTAACATTAAGATCTTGAAGAGCATAGAACAACCATTGGACTTCACATGTGGTGACTACAAGAGCTCTGTATTCTGCTTCTGCAGATGAGCGGCTAACCGTGGCTTGTTTCTTTGATTTCCATGAGATTAATGAGTCTCCTAAAAAAATTGCATAACCAGTAACATTTTTCCTGGTATCTAAGCAGTCTGCCCAATCACTATTAGAAAAGGCCTTCAACTTTAAGTCTGAGGAGGAGGAGAAGAATAACCTCTGACCTGG
Organism: Fraxinus americana; assembly: GCA_035079005.1. Classification (NCBI taxonomy): domain Eukaryota; kingdom Viridiplantae; phylum Streptophyta; class Magnoliopsida; order Lamiales; family Oleaceae; genus Fraxinus; species Fraxinus americana. Next base: position 1,590,319 of record CM068717.1, on the reverse strand, counting down.
CGTTGCCTTTAAATATCTGAGCACACATATTGCAGCTTGATGATGACCCACTGTAGGTTTAGTGAGAAACTGGCTAAGAACCTGAGCAGAATAAGCCAAGTCAGGCCTTGTAATTGTTAAATACAATAATCTGTCAATCAACCTTCTATAAGCTGAGGCATCCTTATATAGATATGAATCTTTTGCATTGAGTTTAAGGTTAGATTCCATTGGGAATGCAACGGGTTTAGAACCTGTAAGACCTGTATCCTCAAGTATGTCCAAAACATACTTTCTTTGGCAAATTGAAATTCCAAACTTTGATCTGGTCACTTCCAATCCTAGGAAGTACTTTAGCTATCCCAAGTCTTTGATTGTAAACATATCATGTAGAGAAGTCTTGAGTTGCTGTATTTCAATTAGATTATCACTAGCTAGTAAAACATCATCTACATATATTAGTAGTGCTATGAAAGAAGTTGTAGTTTTTTTAATGAAAAGTGAGCAATCGGAATTGTCTTGAGTAAATCCATAATCAAGAAGAGCCTTGGAAAGTTTTGCAAACCATTGTCGAGAGGCCTGCTTCAAACCATAGAGACTTTTTAGGAGTTTGCAAACCATATTGGGTTGTTTAACTTCCAAATCGGGGGGGGACACTTCCATATAAACTTCTGCAATTCACCATGTAAAAATGCATTATTTACATCTAATTGGTGAATATGCCAGCCCCTGATAGCAGCTACAGCTAGCAGTAAACGAATTGAAGTGATTTTTGCCACTGGGAGAAAGTATCAAAGAAGTCAAATCCTTCTTGTTGGGTGTAACCTTTAGCCACCAACCTTGCTTTGTGTCTTTCTATAGTTCCACCAACCTTGTATTTTACTCGAAAAACCCATTTGCAACCTATAGGTTGCTTATCTTTAGGAAGAGTAACAAGTTTCCAAGTTTTGTTTAACTCTAAAGCATTTATTTCATTCCTCATAGAAACTTGCCATTCATGTATTTTTGCAGCTTGTTTATATGTTTTGGGTTCTTTTGTAAGAGAAATGGAAGCTAACAAGGCTTTGTGAGGTGTTGAAAGTCTATTGACAAAAAGAAAAGTTGATATAGGATAGAGGTTACCTGTGTCAGAAGAACAATCAATGGAAACAGATGAGTTGTTTGCATAAGGAAACAAGGAGACATTGCCACAATAGTAATTCTGCAGAAATTTTGGTGGTTGTTTACGTCTTGTCGATTTTCTGATGTGAGAATCAGTGGTAATGGGATATGCTAAATCAATAGGAATGGAATTTGCAACATCAGTATGATAGTGGCTGTCGATTTGTGAGGAATTTGAGGGTTCTTGTGAAGGAGAATTTTGATCAGAAGGTATAAGAACAAAGGAAGATATAGGATTATTTGAGATAGAGGTTTAATGTGAAAATTTTGTAGGAGGAAATAGAAAATTTGATATTTCAGAATGAAAAGGAAGCTGCTTGAATGGAAATTTGGTTTCATGGAAGACAACATTTCTGGAAACGATGATCTTGTTTGTGCTCAGCTTCATGAGTTTGTAACCTTTGGCGTCAAATGGATATCCTAAAAATAGGCACTTAGTTGCTCTTGGATCAAACTTTTGTTTGTGGCTAGTGATTGTAGATGCAAAGCATAAGCATCCAAAGACCTTTAAATGAGAAAGATTAGGTGGTTTGTGAAATAACATCTCAAAAGGTGTTTTGTTCTGAAGAAAAGGGGTTGGAATTAGATTTATGATATGTGCTTCAGTTAGCACACAATCACTCCAAAAGGTTAAAGGTAAATTTGTTTGAAACATCAGGCTTCTGGCTGTATTTAACAGGTGTTGGTGTTTTCTCTCAACAACCACATTTTGTTGTGGGGTTTCAACATAACTCCTTTGATGTAAAATTCCATGTTCAATGTAAAACTTTACAAGAGTAAATTCTGAACCATTGTCTATTCTTATGGTTTTAACATGAGTGTTAAACTGAGTGGTTACCATTTTACAGAAGTTTGGCAGCAAGAAAGACACCTCAGATTTATTTTTTAGCATATATACCCAAGTGCATCTTGTAAAATCATCTACTGTGGTAAGGAAGAATTTGAAACCAGAATATGATATTGTGGAAAAAGGACCACATATGTCACAATGAATCAAATCAAACCTTTTATTAGAAACACTTTGTGATACAGGAAAAGAGAGCCTTTTTTGCTTTGCTAGAGGGTAGATTTCACATACATTTGCACAATCAAATGTTATTGAATTGTCTATTTTTCTAAGGAAACGAATTCTAGAATTCGAAACATGGCCTAATCTGTAGTGCCAAAGGTTTTGAGAAGTGGCTGAAGCAAGGACTGGTCCAAAAGCAGAATTACAGATTGCTGACAGGAATTAGTAGATTGGTGTTGCTGACAAGAAGCAACTTTGGAAGGAGCTTGAGAGATGTGATAAAGTCCTTGTTTTTCAAATGCAATCCTAATCATCCTCTTCTTCGATTGGTCATTTGCTACTGTTGCTGTGGGTATACAGTTTTTGGAGTGGAACTTGAATTGACAAGTTCTATAAGTTTATTAAACTCTTCAGCGGTTAAACTGAACCTTTGATTCTATTACTACCTTGAATGCAAACCTCTTCAATTGACATGGCTGTGTGTGCAGAGGGAGGATTCCTCTTTCCCTTTGGTCCAGTCCATCTAGGGGGATAACCATGTAACATTAATTGGAAATGAACTGATTGATTAGGCTGAGTGTGTTGTTTTGCTATCAAAGCATGAGATTCATTATTTGCAGAATTTGTTAATTGCCTCTGACTTTCTTCTTGAAGCAACAATGAAAAGACTTTAGCCATGCTAGGCAACAAGCAATAACTGAGTCCTCACAGACGCATAGGAATCACTAAGGCCTATAAGGAACTTCAACACATAATCTGATTGTTGTAGAAGTAATAGGAAATCGAACACATCAAGTGTGCAGGAAGCCATTTTGCCACATGTACAAGTTGGAAACGACATATGGCTTACATATTCATCCCAAAGAGTCTTAAAGGCATTGAAATATTCTGTAATTGATGATGAACCTTGATTTATAGAACTTAGGGATTTTTCAAGATGAAAAACCCTTGGGCCATCACTTTTCAAATATCTTGTTTTCAATTCATTCCAAAGATCCATAGCAGATACAACATAGAGTAAACTATTTCTAATGTCTTTAGAAATAGAACTCATAAGCCAAAAAAGTGCCAAATTATTTGCATGAAGCCAAGCAGTATGAAGGATGCTCTGAGTAGCAGCAGGAGTAGAGATTGAACCATCAATAAAAGCCACCTTATTCTTCACAGTCAGAGCAATGGTGATCGAGTGGCTCTAGGCAATGTAATTATCTCCTACAAATATTTCTGAGACCAGAAGAGAACCCGGATTATCACTAGGATGGAGATAACATGGGCTAGATGAATCATCTAAAGGATTGAGATGATTTGTTTCTATCATTTTATCAAGAAGAATAGAAAAATTGATAGGGGTTTGAGATTCCAGAGAAAATCTCGAGCAGATTTGTAGATCAATTTGGTAAGTACAGCTCAAACCGGTGAGTACTAAGAATATTCGGTAAGTATGAAGGATATCTGGTGAGTGCAGAATCCGATGAGTTACTTAGGCTCAATTCGGTGAGTGTTAGAATATCCGGTGAGTACAGATCTGGTAAGTTACTTAGGCTTAATCCGGTAAGTGTTAGGATATCCGGTGAGTGCAGAATCCAATAAGTTAGAATGAGTACAGATCCAAAAAAGGAAAAGGCGCGGAAGCAAGTACGGTATTCAGCTCTGATACCATGTTAAATTGCAAAATTAAACCAGAGAAATGGGAGGAAAGAAGGAACATAACTAAAGCTGAATTGAAGAATTCAATTAATTGATTTACAAGAACTTGAGCTCTATTTATAGAAGAAGCTCAACTGATTGAATAACAAAAACAACAGAAATTAACTAACTCCTCTAACTAACTTGATGCATCTGCCGAGAGGTGCCATCGTCATACACTGACAATGAGAAGGAGAACCTCTCACATGCGAAGGACGTCGAATACGATGTTGGGGTGAAACGGGAGCATGGGCGGAGATAGGGGTGGGCTGGGCAAGGGCGGAGTCAGGATTCAGTGAGACGGGGGGCTAGTGAGTTAGACAGTGGACTACTGGGTCAGCCCACCCCAGCCCAAGCCAAATTCTACTAGAAAAAAGAAAAAAGAAAAAAAAATTATAGCACTTGATTTTCTGTCCAACCCACTAGCCCACTGTCTAACTCACTAGCCACCCGTCTCACTGAATCCTTGGCTCCGCCCTTGAACGGGAGAAACGTGCTCATTGGGTATTAAGTTTCCATCAGTAGCTAGTCGACCTCCTACACAAGGATTGTCCACAAGAAAGGTAACAAAAGCACAAAGTAGGACCTCATTTTCTTGGAAAACGATGTGCTCCATTTGGATTTCTAATTTCTTATATTTGTTTGACATTGTATGACGTTGATTAAGTTGAACAAATTTATTTTATGTCCGTTTAGTTTATGTTGATGGATAATAAGATAGTTTATCATTACTTGGGTACTCAGTCCTACTATGAAGTAGGATTAATTTTGTCACAGAATTCTTGTATCTATTTTATCCAATTTCTAATGTGTAGTATAGTTAGATTGTCGAGAAAAACAGAAGCTAACTATTTGGACAAACATTTAAATTGTCCAGAACACATCGTCTTTCAACAAGTGCAATGCTTTACATAAAAAATAGTTGCAATTTTCTACTGCAATATATTGTAAATGCTAACCTCAAATTGGAAGATAAATTCACTATAATCTTAACCTGAATATTTCAATTGTAAGAGAAATGCATGTATATTTTTTAGAGAAATGCATCTAAAGAAAATGCTGGGAAATAATGATTTTTTTTGTTAACAAATCCATTATTTATTGTGTAATAACTAAATTTTATGAGTAGCTTCTCCAACAAAACACACATCAAATCTTGACATTAACTGTGCAATAAAAGGGTAAATTGGACTTTTTGCACTAAAAATGACATTTTTGCAACATTTTGAAAAATGGACAAGTTTTTGAGCCATTTTTCAAATTTAATTATGCCCTTGTTTGCCCCCCATTAATTTAAATTTTTGGGGGGTAGATAATTTTTAGAATAGTGATTGATGGGAGATGTGTGGTTGAAAAGTTTTTGATTTGTGTGTATTATTATTTTATTTGATGAATGGATGGTTGAGATGAAGAGAAAAAAAAATTAATGTAATGAAATGTGATATAATGGAGGGCAAACAAGCGCTATATCTATGCAAAATCCCCTTCAAAATATATCCAATGAGTTGGCTTGGTATTAATAGAAGTCCAAGTCGATCAACATCCTAGTCAAATCGATAATTCATTTGATGACACTTAAACTTAGTGAGTGTTCGAAAAACTTTCATATTATTATTTATCAAAATTATTTTCGAATCAAGTAGAACTTATATTGTCGCAGTTGCTGGTTGGTTTTCTATAAGCAATGCAATAGTTTAGATTTCAAATGTCGTGTGTTGTTAATAATTACAGTTGTTTGCACTTCTTTTCTTGAGAATGAACAATGTTAGTTTCTGATATTCATGCTAATTGAGTTCTAGAATAAGTTCTAAAAAAGGTTGTAATATGTTGATTGATAACTAACATAAATCGTTATAATATCTTGTAACCCTAATCATATTCCCAATGAAATATGGAAAAGAGTACAAGATTTTTGATCAACCATGCGATGCAAGTGATGCAGTCCATTGAATTACACAGAGATCATTAATATATGCAAGTGATGAATGGACAAATACATGCAAGAAACCAAAAAAACGGATAAAGTCATTTCAGTTCATAAAGTAAGATGACATAAAATTGAAAAGAAAGGCGGATTCATTGATTGATTAGTCAGTGTTGCAGGTAAAAAAAAAACTTTTACTTTTCCAGATTATAAGCAGAAATAAATTATTGCACTAGGTAGCAGAGAAAATTGACAAGAACATGAGTCCAAAAGAAATTATTTTGCAAGCATGATTATATGCCACGTGAATTCTGCTCAATCCTCACTTTTGTTCCCACTTTTCAAGAGTTTTCACTGCTGTAATTTCTTTCCATTAATGAAATTTTCTGTGCATGCAGACTCAAGAGACCCCCAAGCTCCCCTGCATATCCCACTTTTTCTGCATGTACTAGGCTCAAATGGAGAGATACAGATTAGGCAAACCATTATTAGTAGCAGCTAGCCTACTTAATATATCTGCTACTATTTGAACTTTCAAGATTTTCACTGTAAACTAGGACCCCACCCCCACCCCACTCTACCCAACCCACAAAACACATTTAACACACGAGCGAGTATTCCTCAAGTGGCTCCTACTCCAAGAAAATCAATGAATGCAATGTTGTTGGTCTCAAATTTTCCATTCTCATTTTCCCCAAACATGTAGAGATTGGCCCTGTAGTTGGCTACTGATTCAGATGCCGCAGTAACTTCAGAATTTGAATCTGAGTGACCTGATTGATCCACTTCTGCAGCATGAGCCATTGGCTCATTCCCATAGTACTGACCGTTACTATGAACCCGCAAGTTTTCTTCTCCTGTTAAACCTGAAACTCAAGTTAAACAAAGGGATTTATATAAACAAATAAACCATAATTCATGAGAAATAGTTCCTACTCTATTTTGCTGTTTCCCCTATAAAAGAGAAGAATAGGACAAAGTGATCGAATCGAATGCCTCTTGCACTAAAAATAATAGGAATAATAGATAGGTTGATTGGCAGTCCGCGCGATAATTCAACAGTACAATTGGACTTCACACTGTCCAAGACTTAAAAAGGACAAAAGTCAGCATACCTATCTTTGATTCCAATAGATTGTGATGCTGGACAGGTCTAAACCTGCTGAAAAACTGAGTCATTTTAACAGAAGAGGGAGTGAGGGAAAGATCAGTGCAGGTTGAGACAGCAGATTCATCAATAATATAGTCATTAGTCTTGATTGACTCAATGCAAGCCTTATTTTCTATGTTATTTAAAGAAAATCCATTTGTTTGGAACCTTGAACAAGAGAGTTTTCTTCTTCTATAAACACTATTTTGCTCTCTATTTTTTCTTGCCATTATCACATGCCAATGATTCTTGACTCCATTGTCAGTCCTTCCAGGGAAAATCCTAGCAATCATAGCCCATTTGTTACCATACATTCTATGTGCAGCTAAAAGCCTTTCCTCTTCTTCCTCAGTAAAACCCCTTCTGTTTAATCTTGGATCTAACTGGTTAAACCATCTTAATCTGCAACTTTTCCCTGAAAATTTTCAATCAAATGAGAAATCGATAAATAAAAGTGATGAAAAATGAATATATAAATCAATAGATGAAAAGCAATAAGTATGGAGCATGGTTTGCTAAGCTTAAAAATTTTACTTAAAAGTAAAAGTAAGTTTTAAAATTTTCACAAATGTGAGCAAATTTGGTCGTGTTTAAAAGCACTTTTTAAGTGCATTTCTAGGCTATATGCGTTTATATCCACCGAAATAGCCTAAAAGAGTGCCTAGAAGGTGGAAATTTCTAGTATACCCGAAGTATAGAATATTCACTACTCCAGAATGGATTTTAAGCACAGCAAGAAAAAGTAATATATATCAGCACGTTCAAAACTAAAACTTGAGTAGTCTTGCCTGATCTTCCTTGTAGCTTTTCTGCAATGAGATTCCAATTTTGAGGACCATATTGAGAAACAAGTTCTTTGAGTTTAGCATCTTCATGAGGTCTCCAATGGCCTCTGGCACATAGCTTTCTATGTCCAGTTTTTCTCCCAGTCTCTTCATTCTCAGTGACATCATTTTTCCACCTTATTGATCTTCCCTCTCCCATTGGAGGTGAAAGCCAAGGCCTTTTCAGATTTTGCTCTATTGGAGCATTCAAATACTGAAACCTCATCTCAGAATGGGCCATAAATGTCAAATCTTGAAAGCCACTGGAAATCCCTCTCATCATGACTGCAAATCTTGCAAGGAAAATGACAATCTAACAAGAAAATTGACCGAATATTTAAAAAATGACTTATTCCTTTATTGCTTATACAATGCCAACAAGAGCAGAAAGGGAATTCTTACAACAGACAGAAATCTCATTCTTTTGGGGGTTCAAAGTTAGTTTTTTTTTTAAAGGTTTTTGAAGCAGAAAAGATGAAAAAAGAAAAGAAAGAAGGGGGCTTTCTCTAACAGTAAACCTCAAAGAAAGTGACGAGGATCCAGAATGCGTTTTTCTTTAACAGACCCTCTTTTGTCCTCAATTTATTTGAGGTTAGGTCCATGTTTTGAGACGTTAAACAAACATTTTTTCACTCTCTATATCTATAAGTTTCTCTCTCTATATCTATACATGTGTGCGTGTGTGTGCATGCAAATCGAGAACCCCTCGTGTGGGTGGTGACAGTCCCCATCGAACTGCTCTTTTTTCCTTATAATCTCGATTTTAGAGCAAAAACACAGAATCTGTTTGTCTCTTTTCTGAAAAACTTTATTTTAAAGGCTTTTCTGATTAAGAAAATTCAACATTCAAAACTCAAAAGAGAAACTCTTTTGAACACACATCACACCGCCTGTCCTAATTTGATCCCACTTTTGAAAAAAATCTATGTCATTTCATTATTTTAGACCTAACTTTAAACCTAATTTGTGTAACTGATACATTAAACTCATGTTGATTTGAACAATCCTTTCCTTTTTCTAGGAAATAGTAAAAGTAAATGGAGATTAGGAATCCAAGTGTTGGAACTAAGATATTAATGAAGTTAGGTTTGGACGATTAATACCACATAAATGTGCGTCTTACACCCCGTTTGTTTCTCATTTTTCATCCATAAAAATGAAAAATATGATCGTTATTCATTACATCAAACCATCAATTTTGAATTTCTATTTCTTATGTGGAGCTCAATAGCGACTATACTTTTCGTTCTCATTGTATAATAATAAGAATCAAACAAACCCTTAGTAAAATTCAAGTCTCTGAGCTATCGTAATTTATAACAAATGTTGACGTCTTAAACTAACATTTTACAATAATGTTATTAATAGTCAGTGATTGTAGTTATCATTTTATGTAACGCATCTTACGAGTTATAATTTTAATAATTTAAAAATTGAATAATATTTCATAATGCTATACCACATAAGATGCCACGTATGATAATTAATGCAGTCGTTAACTATGAATAATATTACTCACCGTTTTATTATTTACTTGGAACTCAAGAGTTTCATTTTTGTTTAAATTTTAAGAATAATTAAGGTGAGATATTATTTTTGTTAATTTTTCTTAATATCAATATTTGCTTCAAGAATTAACATGCTGGCTATACTTTGAATTGATAGAAAATTTGGGATATCTTCAATTTTCTATGTAACTCTTTATATTATGGATGAATCAATTAATCTTGATATCTACTTTTTTTAGTATACTTTTTAATTAACAAGACATTAGAAGCTTATATAAGCTTATTCATGTATTTATTGTTTTCATATACACGTTGATCGACGTCAACTATTCAATAATAACTCTCTAAATGTCACAAAAAGCGCATAGATCTCAATATACGGAAAGTAAGTTGCCTATTTTCTTCTTTAGTCAAAATAATGATACTATCCCAGTGAGAACAACATTCTATCGCATTTCAAGTCGAAAAAAAGGTACATCTGAATAGTTCGATCCATCTTTACACCCTACATACGTGCAATACAAAACGTGGTAAATCCAGAGGAAAAAAGGGGGAGATTGGATACAAAAGCATTGTTTGTTGGAAAGAAGAGCATAAAGGCATCAACGTATGAACTTTTTTTTCCATTGATTCTTTTCAAAAAGGAATTTCAGCATTGGGACCTTTCAATGAAAACAACAAACATATTTCACTATCAACTTAACATCACATGAAATTAGCATTAATTTAAGAAATCAGGACTTTGTGCTTTCCCTCAATTCGGGTGTTTAATGACTGACATTATTGTTACCGACATCATTAGTGATAAATCCCAAACCTTAAACCTCGTAGCTAATTGTATCTCAATCGAATTTAAATATTTTTTAGTTTTAAAACTTAATAAAGAACTTTTTATCACATGCTTTGTATTATAATTATTTGTGTAGTACGCAAATGCACATTTAAAAAGTCTAACTATCAGGCTTTTAACCAGAGCCGAACATGCTATAAAAAAATGATTAGTTATAAAGTGTTTGGTGAGAATTAAAATTGGATTTTTAGTCGATTGTGATAGAAGTTTTTGAACTGTGTGGTTGAAAAGATGTGGAACCCATGAAAGATGTGGTTAATATTGATTGTTTGATTTTGATTTAGATTAAAATCAGATTTTAATTCGGCACAAACAAGTCCTTAATAAGTAGACGTACCTTAATTATTATTTTTATATGTTTTTCCTATTTTAACAACCTACAAATTATGTACAATAATCATTTTTTATTATTATTATTTCAGAGGTAAAAACAAATTTCTTCTGTTTTCTCTTAATTAATTATAATCTAGGATTAAACAAAAGCAGAGATGTCAGTTTTTGTTCTTCCCTTTCATTTCCAAGAATTGAAACCGACCATTAAACTATTCATTTATTTAGTGGGTATTTGGTAAAAATTAAAATTAGATTTTTTGTAGATTGTGATAGAAATTTTTGAAATGTGTGGTTAAAAAGTGTGGGATTCATGAAAGATATGGTTAATATTAATTGTTTGACTTTGATTTAAATTAAAATCTAGAACAAACAGTTAATCTATATAAGCAACAAATATATCGCCTATTTCTCTTCGCTCTTTTTTTTTTTATGACCCAGGTGTCTAAGTTTCACCCGACTAATCCTGAAGAGTGTCAGTCTTCCCCCTCGGTTCGCCGCCCCTAAATTAATCCGGATGCGGTCATAGGTTATACACACTTGAGTTTGACATTCGGCAGTTCTCCTTCATTTGAATCTCTGTCTTCCAACATAGATGTTGTCTTCCAGCTGCTGCGGGAATTCAAACATTCGATACTCTATAGAGAACCCTCCTACTTTACCACTACGCCACGCCTGTGGAGGCTATTTCTCTTTTAATTATATTCAATCTTTTCGAATTCAATATACAAAAATGAAAAACATCCAAGGTTAGGTTGAAGTTGTTTACGAGGCAAAGTGCATTTCCCAAAAGCCAAACAATAAAGTCTCAGCACAAGACATCACAATTATTCATAGTACTTTTAACTAAATATAATTAATTAAGATACGAACTTGCGTCGTTACCAAACTAATACGCTTGTCGTATACTTTAACAACATTATAATAATTCCATAAGTTCAATTATGTCGGCTAATTATTCCATTGATTTACAATTAAAATATTATTTTATTAAGTTTTTGTCATCCCATTCTACGATATAAACTAGGCTTCACAATGCCTAGCTAAACCGTCGTCATTGTCATGTTAGTTATTCGAAATCTTGGTTACATTAGTGCTAAAACCAAAATTTAATATAATAATTCTATGTAGAATATAAGTTTTCCCAATAATCCACTTCTTAGTGTTAAAACCAAAATTTAATATTATAATAATAATAATAATAATAATAATAATAATAATAATAATAATAATAATAAGATTATGTTACAATGTTGAATGCCTTAGCACTAGAGTATGTCCAAGTCCAAAAGAATATTTTTGTCCCAATTGATTTCTCCCAACTAAATGAGTGAAAAAAACTAGAGTATTTTCCTTTTAATTTTCTACAATCATTCAAATATCGGATTTTTTGATATGCGTTGGTCGGGGTTAAAGCGCGAGTATAAAGAATCTAAAAATCCATGAAAATTTTACTTTTTATAATGAATTGTGTGATCGTTGATTCTTTTACCGTTAATTACTTTACATGTGTTAAGCAAATTAAGAGGATGTTTGGTGGGAATTAAAATTAGATTTTTAGTGAATTGTGATAAAAGTTTTTAAAATGTTCAGTTGAAAAGATATCAGACTCATGAAAGATGTGATTAATATTGATTGTTTAATTTTGACTTAAATTAAAATCAGATTTTCATCCAACCCAAATAGGCTTTTTCAATCTTATACTTTACGGTCCGCCATTAAAGTCTTAACCTCCATTTGACAAATTAATTAATCAATTTATAAAATGGAATAGTAGTAAATCCACAAAATACTTGAATAATAAATTATTAATATGTGAATGAAAATAATGTTTGATTTTGACTAAAATTATTTATAAATTGGTTGTCTAAAACGACTTTTTGTTATACATGATCGTGCACCCTTGTTTACATTCATCCACGTGACAAATTGTGATTTGACAATTTCAAAAAAAAAAAATTCCATCCAATCAATTTTTGACAATCATGCAAGTGTCAAGTATGATGTACAAATTCAAACTGTTCTATCATGTAGAATGACCTAACATCCACTGTTCCATGACTATCACCATGTTCAGCAGTTTAGGTATTTTTAAGTCACTTAATTTTTCAAAAAAATAAAAAATTACAGGCACTTTCTATACTAAACTAAACTTTTTTATTCATTTCAAACATATCGATCAGATTGTTTCAAAATGCAAAACAAAAAATCGAAAATTTATTAATATCAATTTCAGCAGCTCATGGATTATGTTGCAGATGATGACTTGAAGTAAAAGGCTGCAATAAATTGACATATTTAAGGTATTTTTCACCAATAAATCACTCACCATAGTATTAGAATTATAAATTCACTGCTGTAATAAATAGAACATAACAACGTTCAAAACAAAATGTGAAAAAATTACAATACTAGAACAACTGGAATGTCCTTGTAAGTTTTGGTCTACCTCTCCCTGTTCTAACGTGTTCTGGCAAGTATAAATGCATCGAGTCTGGCAAATGTGCCAGTATTGGCGCAACTGAAAAAAAACGGTATATTTTCACATGATTTTAACCATGGAACCAATTGATCATCATCTACCTGAGTTCAGAAAGCCCAGGAAACTAAAGGGTAAGGATCATAACCTGCCCATGGTGAACTTCTTTGGCATGATAAACCAGAAAACTAAATCTGCCAAAGCATTCTGTAATCGTACAGAGTTTTATATTGCACAGAAACGAGAAGAAAAAAATGACAAGGGAGATGAGGAAAGAAATATCCCATGCACACGAGAAGCAGCACAAAGTGAACAGTATAATACAAGGTGAATAAGGGCATGGTAACTGATGGACTTGTTATGTGGAAGCCGATTCCATTGTCTGAATAGGAGGGGCAGTCACTTCCACCAAGTTCAGGTCAGACGAGTTCCAGCCTCCAGACCTTTCACGGATTTCTCGGTACTCTTGACAAATAGCACATAAATGGCAACAAAAATGTGTGAAGAGATCTCCACATGGAGCTTCCTGTGTTAAGAATTCATATGCGATTTATTGGGAAAGCTAATAATTGATTTTTAAGTATACGGTTGAGTACTATAAAATAGCTAATGAGGAGTAGGCAAACATCAGATGTAATGGTTAACCGCCATTCTTGATTAATTATCTAACAGTCAGGTAAACGAAGTCCTTCCTGCACTTTTAATGTCATACTGGATATTTATGAAGCGTTATGGCTAATGATCATACAACCCTACTAGCAGTTCTGACTAGCCAAAAACTCATTCATCAATAGCATTTTTTATGTCATTCGAGATATTTCTTGAAGGTTTGCGCTATAATTTCTGACTACTCCCTTGGGCTTTTCTTCTTCTTCTTCTTCTTCTTAAACGTGGTGTTGAAGTGTCTTTAGCAGTTGAACTTGCATACCATGCCATTGAATGTTTGTAACGTAAAATAGCATAATCTTATAGCGGGATGGAGCCTTACTAATAGTCAATTTTTACAGCTTGTCATCCATAGATGTTAACAAAAAGTCACGACATGAGATACATTATCCCTCTTCACTGCCAACAGCTGCGACATTGAGGTTGTGTTTGATGCACCATATTAAGCGGTATAAAATTAGAATGAATAGTAGTGGGTGGATGGTATTATGGTGGAGAGAATTCTTTGATTTTTTAGTTAAAAAAAAGAAGAAGAAGAAGAAGTTGTTTATACTAGATATCTTTTCTGTCTAAAATCATCTCCACCATCCACATTATTATATTATGAGGTTGATAATGCAAATGACATTTCTATTTACTAAAAGATAAAAAATATCCACCTTAACCCACCATAATACCATCCACCTAAAACTATCCATTATTTCTATATTAAATTATTTATAAGTCTAACACGGTGCACCAAATGCAACCTGAGTATTTATTAGGCCAAGCCAACAGCTGTCGAAGACAATTCTGGAGTCAAGTGTAATACTCCATCAAGGCAGTGGAGGTGAGGATTTTCTTATGCATACAAGTCTTAGGGCATGATATTGGAAAGTTTCAAGTACCTTCCAATATGCTTCTGTAGAAACGAAAATTAAACAGAAACTATAGATATCAAACAAGACAATTTCATTCCCGACAATGCAACATGAGAAGGGGATCGCAATCTACAAACTTAGAATTCAACGAAAAATGGTTGCCATCTAATGTAATGCTTAGCCTCAGGTTGCTAAGATTGATTGACAACTCCACACTCAGAATCACTTCAGCAGGCAATTCTTAGGCCAATTGTAACAAGTTGGATCTAACAACTATTACAAGCATTTAAACTTCCAGCCGGAACCGTTGACCAAAATATTTAACCCAAGTATTCAGTTAATAGCCAAATCAATTTGTTATAAACCGCCCCAAAAAAATTCACGTCGGTGACTGTTTGAGAGTGCATTCAAATTCCCAACTTAAGCACACAATGTCCTCGTTGAAGACAATTAATGAGTCAGTTACAAACTCAGAATCATCTGGATAACACCATGAGAGCACAGCTCCAAGATCAATTCAAACGGCCTAGGTCTAACTACTAAAGAAGGCAGTAACTTTTGTTTGGGCCTAAAACAGTGGTCAAGTGTCAACTATCAGACAACCTATGTCCCTACAAACCACACCACATCATCATAATACCAAGCCACCCATCACACCATGTTCTCAAAAGATCACTTGTCAAAGCATTACAGCAACTGAATAAAATGAAAGGAGAAAAGAACTAACATGATTGACACAAAAGTTATATGGCCTTTCTTTTTAGTGTTGACAATTAAAGATGTATGTAGTAACAGTATAGGTGCCAAAGCAATGTGACTTATACCTGCAGATTGTATTTTGATCTTAAAGTCTTCCGGTAGCTACAAGCATAGCATGCGACAAAGCATCCAGGTAAACCCCATATAATGCCATCAGTTAACACACAGCAAAGTGTATTGACCAGCCCCCACAAAATAAAATGTGTCATGCATGATCCTAAAAGAGTTCCAGACCCCAAAAACTCTGCATTTTTCCCAAAAAGGAAGCAAGGACAAACAAGTCCAATACAACCTGAGCAGAATAAAGTACAATTAGTGAATATCTATAAGGACATTAAATGATAATATAAATCATCTGGGACCACAAAATTAAAACAGCCTACTGGATTTATCGGTCATATTAACTCAAAAGCATACTTATGTACGACATATGCTAATGACATATTTAACTATATGGATGTAAGGTTAATATGTCTCTAGAAGAATGAACCTAAGGTTTTGATGCATATAAGCAATCTAGAGGCCTTATTAAGTTTCAAATGTGCAATGCAGTCGATGGTTCTTCGTTTGTAGTGCAGCTGACTATTTTTTATCATTTTAAAAGTATAAAATTTAAACACCTTGTTGAATATTTTTTTACAAAGGAATGTATGGGTTATTCGCCTAAGCACCTATCCTTCAACCCATTTGCTTAAATTAATTGTTAGCAGACATAAAGTTTTTCCCAGCATGTAAGCTAAATACGTGTCCATGAAGCAAGTAACAAATCCTGAAGATTTGCATGTGGTATTAATGTGCCGTACTGTGAGTGTGAAACATGAAAGCAATTGGAAATGACCCACATTCACAGAATTTACATAACAATAATATTACCCCCCAAGTAAAATCTATGAGCTCGTAGTTTTGTGCCATGTATTCATGGTATCAATAGCAAAAGTATTTTGTTTTAACTCTCCCTCCTAAATGGATTGAATATAAAGGCTAATAGTACATCATCGGGTAAAATCGACAAATGATATCTGTTGACATATTCAAATTAAGCTGTTGATTTGTTCAATGATATGAAAATGGCTAGCTTTGACAATAACACTGGTGTTAAAAATTGTAAATCACCTTAGCAATATGACAAAGTATGTCGAGAATATTATTCCTCTAACTGTAATGACTTTCAGTAGACAAACAAATACCACATATTAAATATCCTGAAACGTATATCACAGCAAATGAAGGTACAATCCAGTTGAAAACTCTGCAGAGTAATTTTCTTTTTCTCAATAGAGGATTGGTCACTATGACAGTTGCATAGTTAGAGATGACGAGTCCTATCTGAAAACACGTTGGGCTTTATTTAGATAGTTACCTTAATGCATAGACAATAGTCTAGGCCATTGCAGTAAAGAGTTAAGACTCAATTCTTTTCACCCTTTGTTCAAAAGGTCCATTTTATCCCACTTTTGGGTAGTCAAGTCAATTTGACAAGACTTGGACATGTTACACATAATTTATTAGCAATTTATGAATGGCTTCTTCCACTTCAGCAGACCATCGTACAGATAGCATACATACATTGTCCATATTACTGTGATCATATAAAACCGATGACGCGTATTGTTTATTTTCATTTTACTACTCAAAAATGCACCTTAATTCATTTTTTCCTTCTGAAAAATCAAGATCACAAGGCAGAAAGTAGCGTACAGCTCGGCATATCATCAAAACAAGCACAGATTCCAGAAGACCACTGCAAGGAGCCATCATTTTTATGCTTCTGAGCAGGTATCTCATCCTTGGATGGTACAGTTTCCATTTCTGATTCAGACTGACTCAATGGAATATAAGGTGGAGGCACGTAACTGGTTTGGCCCACCATTATGACTCAGAAAGACGGATGATTTACACCTCCCAGGCCCTGTATGTTACTCTAGAAGCAATCTAAAGCAAGTAACTGAAAGAGAACGAAAATAGAATCAATTTTTGTTCAATAAACTCATTACTACATTCAAAATTACGTTTTATCTCATTTTTGTAGGACCAAATGAAAAGATAAAGCCGAAAAGAGATGCATAAAAATTCATGGAGTTTCTTTAAATGAGAGAACACACTGCACCAACTAGAAAGAACTGATGATGCTGTTAAAGAACTAAACTTTTAAGAAGTTATCGAGTGTGTGTAAAGCTCAATACAAATGTATGCAATATACACGTGGAGAACCATTAAACACATTTCTTTCGAATCTTTGGATTTTAGAACCGTAATCCAGAAAATTCCAATAATTGCGGAAGCTTTGCTGCTTCCTTTACTTCCTTAAATACCTCACCAAGATCGAGTAACAAATGACAAATCACACCTTCATATTTACAGTTTTATTTTTATTTATTTTATCTCGTCTATGTCTCTTTTCATAACCCAAACTATAAAGTACAGTTAAGATCTATTCCAAACCAACTTTTTTTCCTTTTTCCTACACCTAAACTAATAATTCTAAAAGGATATTCTAAATATTACATTTATTTCTTAAAAACTTCCACAGTGCCACTAACTCAATCTGAATACCACTAAAAAAAATAATCAATATCAAGATTCAAGATCAAAAACAAAGAACAAAAATAATTTTCCTAAATCGCAATTCGAATACAGAAACCCAAATGTTAATATCTTCGCAAAATAACACTTAAAAAAAGGTGTAGCATCACCAAATGATTAAAGATTTAGCAGGTTTTTAATTGTAACAATTGATAATATGATTAATACAGAGATATTAAGCCTGTAATTAATCAAGATCAAACTTTTCTCAAAAAAATCAAGATGAAAAAAGGATTGATGCAATCTTGATCTTGAGAATGAGCACCGACCTGAAAGAGAGAGACCAGTAATTGGTAGAGGAATTCGGGACAAGTGTGTCTATTTCGATGGACCTTTCCGTTTGGAAGGAAAGTTGGGTAATGAGGAAATTTGCTGGGATTTGGTAAGGACCAAATTGGGGTTGGGTAATATAAAATATATATTATTTGTAATAATGGTCTCTTTTCTAACTACTGCTAGTCGAATGCACGTGCAATGCACATAAATATTATATTTATGCGTTCGAGTATTTAGGGCCTGTCTGTTTGCGCTGAAAATTAAAATTCAGAACGTTGGAGAATTGAAAACACAAATGTTGGGCATGACAACTTTAACCAATTGTGAGTTGCGGACTCCCACACTTAGAAAATAACGGTAGGAAAATCCATTTTCTCCCTGAAAGAATCTCGGGCATACAGGCCCTTAAATTGTTTCCAATCTATTTTTAGAAATCTCGTTTTTTTTTCTCACCTTAACGTTCCATTCTTCTTTACCACCTACTAAGGCCTATTTTCTACTTTCATTTGATGTGCTTTCTTCTCCTCCCTACATCGTTAATAGTCAATAATGAAACTCTTTACAGTGAAGAAGGCACGTCAATCATGACAGGCTGTGATGTATGTCTGGTTGTTTGTTCTTGAATCAACGATCGAACATAGAAAAACTGAAGTGTTGCTTGAAGGATATCATGTCCAAGGAATTTTTGTACTTCGAATTTCCTTTGTTTTTTGGTTTGATGAACGAAATGAGTTCTTCGATAGGCATGAACTCGTCCTTCGGAAAGAAAGAGAGGTAGGCAGCTTATAGGCTAGTTTTAGAATGAGAATGTTCAAGAAAGCAGTTAATTAGATAGTGATTGACTGACGCTTAAGAATGACTTGCCGTTTTGATGCTTGATTCTAGTCAACTCTAAGCTCATTCTACAATACGGACTAATTCATGTGATTCACATACATGGGCTTAATTTTGCCAACTCTAAGCTCATCAGTCATTATGTGTTTATATAGTTTGGCCTTTTGGGCCACAAACAATATGGGCTTGTATTTATCAACTCTAAGCCCATGTCACTATGATATATAGCCTTATTCCTGCGAGGGTTTTGAGTCACGCTAGCAAACCCTAAATTCTTGGTCATATTTCACAGACCCTAACAATGGCGGAGAGAGGCGCTGGAGATCGCGGTGGCTTTGGACGTGGCTTTGGCGGCCGCGGACGTGGAGGTGATAGAGGAGGTCGACGTGGGGGCCGCCGTGGGGGCCGTCGTGATTCCGAAGAGAAAGATTGGGTTCCGGTGACGAAGCTTGGCCGTCTGGTAAGAGACGGAAAAATCAAGTCCATTGAGCAAATTTACCTCCATTCCCTCCCAATCAAAGAGTATCAAATCATCGATATCCTAATCGGCCCCTCTTTGAAAGACGAGGTGATGAAAATCATGCCGGTCCAGAAGCAGACCCGAGCCGGTCAGAGGACCCGATTCAAGGCGTTCGTGGTGGTCGGAGATGGGAACGGGCACGTTGGGCTCGGCGTCAAGTGCTCGAAGGAAGTGGCAACTGCGATTCGTGGCTCAATTATATTGGCTAAGCTTTCTGTGATTCCGGTCAGGCGAGGCTACTGGGGGAACAAGATTGGTAAGCCACACACCGTTCCATGTAAGGTCACCGGAAAATGTGGTTCAGTCACTGTCCGCATGGTGCCCGCCCCTCGTGGAGCCGGAATTGTTGCTGCCCGTGTCCCCAAGAAGGTTCTGCAATTTGCTGGTATTGATGACGTCTTCACCTCCTCCCGAGGCTCCACCAAGACCCTTGGAAACTTCGTCAAGGTGTGCTTTGATTTATTTTTGTCTTTCATTCTCTGTCATTGCAATTTGTTCTGAAATTTACTTCAATGGGATTTGCTGATATGCTAGAAGTGTTTGTGTGTAAGAATTTATGCATTCTGTTGATTAAATGTCTTTTGGGCAACACATATAATTGTTGATACTCTTAAAGTTTGTTTCAAGTTAATTGTTAGGATGATTACCTTAATTACAATGATGAGATGGCAGATTTTTATTTTGGGCTTTGTCTGTTGTAGCGGACAGTATTAAAGTAGTAATAGAAGTTAAAATCTTCTTCTTTAAACTACTATTGAGTGTTTTTAGCTTAAAATCAGATTTTTAGTAAATTTTGATGAAAGTCGAAGAAATGCGGCCTTGAGAAGTTAGATAAAAGTTGTTTATCCCATCCTTGATTAAAACTAATTGTCGAGTTTGACTTAGATTTTTATCAAACTTTTTTAACTAATGAAGGCATTGGCAATTTACACTGGTTCTGTAGTCATTTCATTAAGTAATTTATCTTTTGGATGCTGATGAATTTTGCACTTCACAGGCAACCTTTGATTGTCTTTTGAAGACTTACGGCTTCCTCACTCCAGACTTTTGGAGGGAGACTCGCTTCTCAAAATCTCCTTTCCAAGAGTACACTGATCTTTTGGCAAAGCCGACAGCCAAGGTTGTCCAAGTCATCGAGGATGCAGAGGCCTGAGCTCTTAGGACTGATGAGATGTTTTGCTAAGTTTTCTTGTTAGACAATATTTATATTTTGACTTACTCTTTCGACCAAATACTTAAATCTTGTTTTAAGTTTTGCTTTAAATTGAAGAGCTATTTCTCTATTTGAATGAATTGATATTTGTCTCTCAATTATAAACTGAATTTAGCCAAATCCTAGTATAGATCTATGGTTGAAATGGATAATTTTTGGATATTGATCTATTAATATGCCAAGTAGTTCTTCTTTCACTTTAAAGTGAAATATCAGATTGGCCTGTGTCTTCTAAACCAGCATATTTATTTGATATCTGATTTTAGGGACTCCGTGTCTCTTACGAGGTCTTTCCCTATCGTTGATATTTGTGTTTCTCTGGTAGCCTTATGCTCGCTTGAATAGCACGGATTTGTATAATGGGTTCGTTGAATTGATAAGCCAGAGCTTCATTTATAATCATTCATCAATTCTTCACTTAATTATGTTTTCTGGTAATTGTCTCTTGGTTATAGAATTTTGGGCTTCACCGGATTTGCAGTTGTGCTCTTAGGGATAAACGTCTCAATTTTATTTTCCATTAGACCCTCGCCTTACTTGAGAATGACTTTAATGGCGTGTTCGTAGAGATTAAAATTGGATTAAAATTAAAAAATTAGCAGTTATTGTTAACTTTTATTGCGAGTGAGATTCAATAATAATCGTATTTTCAATTTTAATTGGATTTTAAGCTAGGCAGAACACGCCCTAAGTCTTGAAATGAAGAGTTGTGTTTTGCTGCTGAACTTGGGAAAATCCCAAGAAGTTGGGTTCTCTCTCGGATTTGAATCAATATGCCCTCAATGGTCACTAAAATTTGTAAGAAATTTCAAATCGGTTATTAAAAAAGATTTATCACTTTGTTATAATGGATAGTCACTCATTTAGTCATTTATAAATCTAACATGTTTTCCGATATTAGGCTATAAGGTGCCACCAAAAAAGTAGATTTTTTTAAAATGTAGATTTTTAAAACTTCATTATATATTATGTTCAAACTTCAAAGAATCGTTTCAATTAGATTTTTGTTTATAACTTTCTTATGTAAGTCATTGTCTAAAGGTGGAAAGAATACAAATTGCAACGTTCACTGTCCATTTGAATAAGCAAATATCCATGTAATGAATTTTTACAAAAAAAAAAAAAGAAAGAAAAAAAAACCCGAGCCGGCTCGGCCCGGGCTCGGCTCGGGCTGCTAAGGCTCGGGCCGAAAGCTCGGGCCGAGCCTCATTTTTTTTGGCCGGGCCCGGCTCGGCTCGGGTCGAAAAAAGCTCGGTCCAAAAAAGTTCGGGCTCGGCCCGAGTTTTTTTTTCCCGGCTCGGCTCGTTGCCACCGCTAATATGCCCTAGCAGGATAGCTGCTTTTGCTTAAACTCGTCTAGGTTTTTGAATACCTGCGTCGTTTTTAAAAGTACATTCGATGATATGCCAATCTCCTCACAAATTCGAAGGAGTGATTTCGCGATCTTTGGTTTTATAAAAAACAGAACAAGCATAACATTTATGTTTACCATATGTAAAAGTTGGTATTATTAATTTGATTATGCTACTTGTGCGTAAAAATGGTATATAATGAATTAAATAAAATGATGTGAAGGGAAAAGATTGGATGAAAAAGTTGACTTTATTTTAAATTGATAAATGATAAAACGTCACGTGATATTATGTATTTTGTACATATTCATGTACCTGTAGCAAAATTTTTGTTAATTATAAGACCAAACTTTTTGAAGTTTCTCCGGTACAGAAAACAGGGAAAAATGTGTAGCTCGTGATGCCCACTTGTTATTTCTTTGAACAGTCCCTTTCCCTTGGGGAAAATGTGACCTCATTTCTACTTAGAAAGTGGGCTGACTTGTATTTTTGATTCAGATTGGATCTTGGCTGATGTTGAAAAGGCAGTTATTGTTTTCACAAAGGATAAACTTAGATGTACCAAATGTTTTACAAAATGCTTTACAAACTCGCCACTTGGCGCCCCTCCAATGGTGGGGTGCTAAGTGACGAGTTGGTAAAACATTTTGTAAAATATATGGTGAGTGTAGCATGGTCCTTTCACAAGTGTAGTTATACGAGATTAAGCGAATGTTACCTATTGAATTATTGACCCTCCCTAATCTTATCTTTTGGGATTATATTTAGTACTTGTTGACAAACATTAAAATGAGTATTTTAAGAGAAAATAAATTTTGAAATAGTAATTATTTTGGAAAATGTGTGGATAAAAAATAGAAAAGAATTTTAATTTGAGAACATGTGATTGAAATTGAGTTTAAGAAAAAAAATTTGGCTTTAATATTTGTCAAACAAATACTTGAATGACTTTTAGAAACGTGTTTTCATCTTCTTGTATGTATCTTTTGGCCTTTTGGACATATTCCCATTTGGCTCTAAAGAATAAATACATATTAGACTTTTTTTTATTTTTTGTGAAATGGAATGAAAGATTCATTCAAAGAAGTCAAGCCCTGTTCTCTTTGTGTTTTAATTTTGTGTTTTGAGTTTTGAATTTGTTTTGTGTTTTGTGTTTTGATTGTCTGTTTTGAAATTTCTGAAAATGCATTCTGTTTGTCATTTTGAAAAACTGTTTCTGAAAACATAAAAATGGAAAACGCGTTTACTTTGAAATTTTGAGAATTTTTTTAAATAATATTTTATTCAAAAAATCTGAGGTTGAATTTTGAGGTTGATTCTTTTCATGTGTCAAACTCTATATGTGTATAATAATTCTACTCTTATCGTAACACAAGTTTTGTTAGCGGGAGAGCGGAGTACAATGTGAAACGATTGCATGTATTGGTCTAAAAAGGACTATTTACCATCGTCGTTAAGAGCACCTTTTCAATTCACAAGTAAACTACTTTAAAGAAAAAAAAAAGTGATGCCAAACTATCATCCTGGATCTTGTGACATAAACAAATCTATATATTGAAATAAACATTAAATTTGAGCTCAAAAGGATAAATCTTACAGTAATAAAAATGGATTTGAACAAATTCAAAGCAATATTTAAACAATTTGATCAACATAATATCATTTCAAATCTCCTGAAAACAATGATAGTGTTTCCCTTCATTAAGAACATGGCGACTAAAAATTCAGTGTGAACAACGAGCTATACATAGAAGAGTAGCAACAGCTACGCCTAGGACAGATGCGTTATGGCTTGGCTCTTTGCACTCAAATATCCAGATTCTCAAATGCTTTTTCTGTAGTGAAAAACTCAGAAAGTATACATAAATCTATACATAAATCGCATTAGTACAAACTACTGATATTACCAGTTACCACAGACATCTGCATACTAATTTATACAACTTAGAAGTGCACATTGTAGACAACATGACAGTAGCTCCTTGAACTAAAAATGATATATTAATCGACTAATAATGATAAAATGAAATTTCAAGCTTATTAATTCCGCTTCAAAGAAACAGGAGGACAATCCAATCGCAATATAATTGCAACGAAACATGGTTATTACTCTTGAGTTGCCACTTGAACTTCCTCCTCTAACATGGAAACAAAATTTGCAATAGAATTCAGGGCAAAGAGCTCAATGGCAAGATCTATATAACTGAATTTGTACTTGAGACAGTTCCAAGCAAATGACTGAAAGAAGCAAGCTTTCTTTAACCATCAACACAGTTACAATTCTTAAACTATAAATAAAACTATAGAAAATGTGTGTGTGGTGGAAGGGTGAGTTAGGATTCCCTCCCAAGTCCAATCCAAAACACAGTACATAGCTCTTAACATTACCACTGAAAATAATGAAGCATCGGATTGTCCGAAATTTTGAAATAATTCAAATTTAAAGCAGGATGACAGAAACTAGTATTGGAACTATGCAGCATTACCAATCAACATTTCAACTAGTATTGGCAACCTCTTCTCGACATTTCAACTAGTAAGTTCAACTAGCTTTTGAGTTGGATAAATGAATTAAGTTAAACACTAGATACAAATACAGTTAATTAAACACTTCATAGCAGAAATTCCATTTTCTTCTAGTGTGATCTTCTATCCCAAACCAAGATCCTAATACCTAATGGCAATTTCGCTCATCAGTTCAGTTTTGAATCTTCGTGAAAGAGTAATAAATCAGAATTATGCTCATTTATTTGCCAACAATTCTCATACCAATGTTAAACAGGAACCACATTAAAATTTCTCCACCAAAAAATAACGACAAAACATATTACAAACAGCCTCTAGCGCGAGCTCCACCTCCACCTCTAGCGTGAGCTCCACCTCCACCACCAGCTCCACCTACACCTCTAGCACCAGCGATCGCCCCAACTGTTCCCCAACCCGCCTCAATTTCTCACCAATCAAATAAAGAAACATCTTTGAAATCGGACCCAACAATTCAAAAATTGAATACTCGCGAATAACTATAGATTATTACAATCAAAGAAACAAAACCTTGATTTGGAGATACGAAATCTTGATTACACCCTTCCTCCCGTCGCTGCAGCGTGCGATTCGGCTTAACCGGAACAAAATTCCCCAAAATTCGAAGATCCCGTGTAGCACCCTTCCTCCCTTCGTTGCAGCCTTCGATTTGGTAGGGATTTCGTTGCCATTGATCGATTTACAGGGAAAGGGTTCAGTGAGAGAATTGTGAGAGAGGGAGAGAGTTGAGCGTGTTTTGTGAGAGAGAGGCCCAAAGGCCCGTTTCGATTGTTTTGAACTTTTGGCTTGTTTTCCCAAACATTTTACAAAACAATGTTTTTGTTATTTTCTGTTTTCAGTTATACTTTTTTTTTCATTTTTCAAAATACGTTTTCGAAAATAAGATAGAGAACGCATTTTCGTTATTTTGAGAAATTAAAAACAGAAAATGGTTGAAAAACGACAAAGAGAACATGGCCTAAGTTATTGTGTAATTTTTTGTGTACAAGGTCATCATGTGTAATAATCTAAGACTTTGATAGGGACTACCTCGTACCACAACACCAACTTTTTAATTTGTTCCAACACATTTTACTTTTTATTCAAAAAATGAATAAATTACTACCTTCCCGGGTGCCGGAAAAAGCACAAATGATAAAGAATTTTGCAAAGAATCATGGAGGGTTTGATTTTATATTACTTATTTATTTCAATTCTTTGAAGTTGGTCGAGGAATTTAATAATACCTGAATGCTTCTGTGGGGACATAAATTTATATAAATGTCTACATTCTAGAGAGAAAAGAGTGTGGGTATGTTTCCTCTTTTCTTTATTTTAATCTGCTCAAGTATGAATTTTTACGTTCTCACGAGTGTTTTGAAGAACTCGGGTTTTTGTTTATGGCTTCTGGGTTTTCGGGTTGAGAACATTGGACCCTGCATGCACACTGAAATCTAATTATTTGATTTCTAATCTCTTTCTGGGCTTTTTCTTATTGATCTGGTAAGTCTTGTTTTTACCTTTTTCCCCCCTTTTACTCCATGCATTTTGTGGGATTAGACCTGGGTTTTTTTAACAATTTTTTATATTTTTTGCTTCTTGTTCTTGATATGTAGTGATTAACGTGTTTTCCTGTTTAATGGGGCTTTTTAGTTGGTTTTAATAGATTGAAGTTGGATGTGGGTTTCATGCAATTGTTTGCTGTCGATTGAATTAGTTTTTGGCATTGATTTCTTGAAAAATTTATTTAAGAGCGTGAATAGAGAGGAAAGGGGGCTGTAGAATTGTAACGCAGGCAATGGGATCTCAGGGGGTTGGTAGTAATGGAACCCGAACCCAAACTCAAGAGCCGACATTGAATCCACTGGCTAGCCACGGATCCTTGTCTATCCTCACTCTTGATGAGGTGAAGAATCAATTGGGGGATTTAGGAAAGCCACTGAGTAGCATGAACCTTGATGAGCTTCTCAAGACTTTGTGGAGTGCTGAGACTAATAATCAAGCAGTGGAGGGTGCAGATTTTGGTCCCACTGTGCAGCAGCCTGGTCAGCAGATACCGTCATCCTCTTTGAACCGACAGTCAAGCCCCACACCGTTGAGGGATCTGAGCAAGAAGACTGTTGATGAGGTGTGGCAAGATTTTCAGCAGAGGCAGAAGAAGAATGGTCTTGATAGGAAGGCTACTCTTGGGGAGATAACACTGGAGGATTTCCTGGTTAAGGCAGGAATTGTTGCTGAGTTGTCTCCCGGGGAAAAAAGTTTGGGCTCAGTGGTAGGGCCTGTTGATCCAATGGCATTGCGACGGCAAGTGCAGTGGACACATTATCAGTTCCCTTCAAATAGTCCACAGCAGCAACAGCAACAGAATATGCTGCCTGTATTTGCCCTGGGCCATTCACTTCAGCAGCCTAATCCTATTGGTGGAAATTCAGTGGTGGACACAGCTTATCCCGAAGCCCAAATAACCATGTCACCATCCACTTTGATGGGAACTTTATTGGACACAGAAGCACCTGGAGGAAAGAGGGATGCTTCTGATGGTGCAGTTGAAAAAAATGTCGAAAGGAGGCAGAAGAGAATGATCAAGAACAGGGAATCAGCAGCAAGGTCTCGAGCAAGGAAGCTGGTAAGTTTCATACACCTAACATGCAAAGTTTTTAAATTGTCCTGTTTCTTTTCTGTGTCTATTAGATCATTGGAAATTCTCTTTTAATTGATAGGCTTACACCAATGAGCTGGAGAACAAGGTTTCACGTCTTGAAGAGGAGAATGAAAGGCTTAGGGGACAGACGGTAGCTCTATCATCTCTATGCTCAATTTTTTTTGTACCCTTCCTTCCCTTATTATTCAGATCACAATGCATAAAGATGTATGCTCTGTACTGTCACCTAATTGTATTTTGTGGTGGTTTTGAAAATGAAGTCAAGTATTTGTCCTGTTAGTTGCTATATATGCCTTTCAAAATATGTGTTGTGTTGCATTATTGTTTGGCTTTTTATTGGCAGTGCTTGCATGGACTCAACTTCTTTTTCCGGCCCATAAGCAAATTTTTTAACTGATGTAAAACACGTAAAAATCATTTAAAATTCTTAGTTTCTTATATATTTATGCAACAATAGTGGCGCAGTCATTAATAACTTACCTGTGGCTGCAATATGGAGGAAAATTGCCTGACGTAGGTCACTGTTTCTAGGAAAACTTAACTCTTAAGTTCTTGTGGTGCGGTTCTTGGAGCATTCCTATCAGTCATACCATCTTATCCTAAACATGACTCACAATGATTGAATGCTAAAGAGCTCATAAATTGAGTTTGTATTGTTTTCCACCTTAAAAGCATCCAATTGTTCTCCAACAAGTTATATTTTGGTTGGTTGATATATTGGAGGAAAGGGAATAGGAAAAGTAATTGATGAAGAAATGACTCTCTCTGAATTAGTTTTAAAAATTTCTTGTATAATAAAAGATTAAGAAAATAGGAAGGCAAATTACATCCTAAAGTTTCCCTCTTGTTTTTTGCCCATGTTGTTAGAAATTAATATTATCTTCATGCTTCAACTGTCTTTTATGGAGCTATTTTTACATTTTAAATCAATGAAAACCACTCGAGAATAGGGCATTTAGGTTTTGTGGGAACCAATGTAAAAGAGCATCACGTTGCTCTTTTGTGAGCTCTAATAATCCAAATTTACATCAAAGAATATTGATAAATAGGCTTGTTTGCTTTGCAAGTTTCTGATTTCATTTTGTTTACTATGATCTCAGAGTTAAACATTAACGTATAATACATAACACTGTTGTTGCTACTCAAACACTAAACCGTACGGTGTATGCACGAATATTTGCTCTCCTATCTTCTAGAAAAGGATCGCATGATACTGAAACTATCTAACTTAGGATCCCAAGTTTTTCTGTCATCTAATTGTATTACTGCTTGGTCTTCATCTGTCAGTTTGGTTCGTTGCTAGACTGATGTAATTGATTTGTCCTTGCAAGTGTGGAATGTCCCATGTTACGAATTTCCGGTTTTCATTGTAATTTACAAAAATCAGGATGTTACATGCTTATATTTCATGATATGAACATGGCCTTGCATATCAAGGAGTAGCTATTCACACACAAGACAGTTGTATTCTCTTAGGTGCAAGGACAATCCATTAATTTCTTATTCCATGTTGGGTTTCTAAAACCTTTTTTTTTGGGTAGATGTGTGTTTGTCTTAGTTCTTTAGACCACTGTCACTTCAGCAATTAAGCAAGCATAATTCTTGTGGATCTTTCGGGATTTCTTACACCTAGTTATATCTTTCAATATAGCTTCTCAATCTGAGACTCGTCATTTTTGGTACCATTGATGAGTTAGAAATTTTTCTACCTTTCCCTAATCAAGCTTATTCACTTGTCTTGTTGGTATTTCTGCTTGGATTTTAGGCATATAGGTAATTCTTAGTTCCCAGCCTGCTGCAAAGGAACTCAAAATTGACCTTTGGAAAGAGTAAAAGATAAACTATAAAGAACTGTAAAATAAGTAGAATCGGTGTCTTGCAGGTGCTCCTTCACATATTGGTCCAGAGTTTAGATTTTATAGGAATAAAAGAGAAGCTCTAGATAAAATGGATTAATAAAACAGTAAAAACCAACTTCTCATGTAACTAATATAAGGGTGTATTTGCATCAACATTCCTGAGGAAGCGATGGAGAAAGAATCGGCTTTGAGTCCTTTCATTTCTGAACTTCACATAATGCAGATAGGATGCTGGCAAAACAAAATATACGTGGATGACTTCTAGTGTTTACCTGCACCCTGCTTCCGTTCCTCTTTGTGAGAAAGATAGGCATGTTGCTTCTTCTTTTCCGAGGGTTTTCTTACCTCATTCCATTCCAACGGCTCAACCAGTAAACAATAGCAAAAACTTAAAAATCCACGATTCCCCTGTTTACCAGAGCTCGACTATAGTACTTAAAACAGTCATACAAAAGCATCTGGCAGAAAGGAGTGTTCATGAAATTCTGGTTGCCTATGGGCATTTGGGAATATCTAACTATTTCATCCCACCTTGAGTAAAGCCCATGTTCCTACTTATAGCAAAACTAATAGTCCTAAAATAAATCCAAAAAATAACAAAGTTGGAAACTGAGTTGGTTTTATTACTAGTGGCATTGTCATGCATCACGTATGGTGTCACTGATAGCATGATCTACATGATCCACCCGAGTAAGATTCATAATGCCAATGTCAACCACCAATATTTATTTAAGATCAGACTTAACAATAAGTGTCAATTTGTTGTTGAAATTGAAATTATTATTTTTATATTCATATGCTTTTTCTTCCTTGTAGTGGAGAATTCCTTCTCCCTTAATGCGGCAGACAATGGATTCCCCATTCTCCTTCATTGTGTGTGTGATTATGTAGCCATTGATGCATAGATTAGGTCAGGCTTCCTAGCATATATAAAGGGTTATCTTTTCTTAATTTGTCTTTTTTGTTTTATTTGTTTTGTGTCGGGGCCATGGACATTTTTTTGTTCGATGAAATTGAGACGTGTAAAAAACCTTGTAATCTAGGAAATTCCCGAGCTTGTCTATGAAGAGTGGATCTAATTGTATTATCAGTTGGTCTTTCATAAGTCAGTTTACTGGTTTCTTTGACTAACAGAGATATTTGTTACTTCCTTCTGCATTCATTAAGCAGCCCCATATGTATATTATACTCATTATTGTAACTGTACTCGCAGGAACTGAAGAAGGTGTTGCCTAGTATACCACCACCAGAACCCAAGTATCACCTGCGCAAAACGTTCTCAGGCCCGCTCTAGGCCATGGATTTACTATGTTATGTCATTTTCCTGTTGATTTACTAGTGGTAGTTAACTTTTTCGAGTGAACCCATGTCCTGTTTGTACATTTTATAGTTTTGTGACCTGAAATTTGACTCATTTTTGGCAACCTGGATGCATTTCTGTCATCGATTTTGGCCTTTAAGGATGACCCATTTTTTCCAAGGTTCAAGCAGGCATTTTTCAAGTCAATTTACATATTATCTGTTTCTGGTATAGTGAGTGCATAATTGCAGGGTTGAAGAAAGCACGAAGAAACAGCAAGAAAGCATGTCCTGGTACCATGGACATTTCAAGACTACTTGTTTTGACGCATGGCACGGAGGTGTAAAATGAGTTGAATTATAAGAGATAAAGTTAACACATGCTAAGGGCAAAACGTTCCTGTTGGTTTGTGTAAAATGAGTTGAATTACAAAAGTAACACATGCTTACTTCTCAATCATGGCCACGGTCGATAATAACAAACCAAGTCTTCTCTTATTTAATAAATTTAAATCGATTACATGAAATGTCTTCAAAAATAACTTTATAACATAAATTTATTATTAAGCCCCTGTTTGACACCCATTTTTTATCTCATTCTCATTCTCATTTTTCTACAGTACTCATTTCTATCCATACATTCTTCAAATAAAATAATATTACATATAAACCCAAAAATTCTTCTTACTTTTTAACCACACATTCTTTATATCAATCACTATTCAAAAACTCATTTTTCAAAATAATGGGTGTCAAACGGGCTGTAAAAGTAACATGTCATTTCTAATAATTATTTTTTGGGAAATGCCAGATGTACCGAATGGGGGGTACCGAATGGTGTACCCCCTTCACAATGTGTGCGGGGTCCGTGTGTGTTTAAAATGGCGGCTCGTGGTCCCCACCTCCTAATGTGAGTGAGGTGTAAAAGATTATGTAAAAATTATGTACTTGTAGCATAACTCTTATTTTTTTGACTCAATACTCCTTGGGATTGTGTTCTAAACACAAGTACACTTATTTAGATATTTGCTTAGCAAACGACCTTCTAAAAGCTAAATTTCTTTTTTACATGAATGATTCAAGTCCATTGACTCTACATCTTCCTTCTCTCGATCCAATTACTGTTTCTATTACACATTGTATAGAACTATAACCATCATGGTAAACCTTCATTTTGTTTCTCAATGTTGCTGGTTCAATAGCAATATTCGATCCGTATTAACGATAATTGACGCTTCACAAGAATGGGGAGCAAAATGAAGTATCCACAAAACTTTTGGTCCAAATATTGACACCATTTAGATACTTAGTCCTCATTCTTAAATTATACAAACTAGAAAACCCTACCAAAAAAAGGAAAAAAAAAAAATTAAATAAAAACATGAGCAAAAATGAAAACCCCAGAAGCAGCCGCCTTCTTATACCTCTCACTTGACACCTTCTCACAAACCAGCCTCCATCATGGCTTCTGAGAAAGAGGCTGCTCTCTCTGCTGTTCCATCTGACTCCCCCACCATGTACTCTCTCTCGCTACATATATATTTTATTTATGTATATATTCATATATATGTACATATGATTATGGGGGTTTTTTTGTTTATTTTTGTTTTATGGCTTGTGACATGCAGATTCGACAAGATAATCAACAAGGAAATTCCGGCTAACATTGTATACGAGGATGACAAGGTTATTTTTAAGTATTCATTTTTTGACGAGTTTTTTTAGAAATATATTATGCTCTTTTGATTTTATTGTCGTTGTAAGATTTTCTTGAAATAGAAATGGATGCTTACAAGTTACAAGTAATGGATAAGGTTATGTTATATTTTTGTGAAGAAATGAAAGAAAAAAGGTCTTTTCATAACGTTAAAATGAAAGTCAAAATTGAATTCTTGCTTGATTTTTGCTGAATTGGAAGGGAATATGTGTGTAATTATGGAAAGGGCTATTTTATTTTTTTTCGTATTTTTGTTTGCCAAACATGGTGTGGCAAAATGAAAATTATTTGTTTTGATGTTTATTTTTT
Source organism: Fraxinus americana (assembly GCA_035079005.1). Lineage (NCBI taxonomy): Eukaryota > Viridiplantae > Streptophyta > Magnoliopsida > Lamiales > Oleaceae > Fraxinus > Fraxinus americana. Next base: position 1,557,987 of record CM068717.1, on the reverse strand, counting down.
TTTACTTATGCAATTTTTTTTGCATTCTTTTACCTCCTCACCTCCCCCAGCCTTGATATATTCTCTCTCTAACATAGATATAGAGACAAATTTGAAGTTTCAAGATTTTCATGATATTGATATAATGATATTGTATCGCGCCTCTTTGAGTAGCCGTATGAACAACTTCAAGTGCATTTCATATCTGGCTTAGTTAGGAGGCCAACAGTAATAATCAGATTTTTGGATCTAATTGCCAAGGCAATTTGAGTGGACTGTTTGTTCTCCATCAATTGTCCTCCAAGCAGCCTTGGACAATCCTTTTATATAATTATGCACCACATTTATGCATGTCATAAGGTGTCGGTTGTTTGGGTGCTTCTAGATAAACCAGAGGAAGGAGAAGGAGCAATATGTAGCTGCACATTGTGAGATTTGATTTCACTTTACTGAATCAAATTTCATCTAGTTCTCTCCTCTTCCTCCATTTTCTCCGTTTAGATTCCTGTCAATGATGGATTTATTTAAAACCCTCATTGAATACAGATTGCTTGTTAATATACTCATTTCATTGCCTCTTGAATAACCGAAGTGGTGGTGAAACCCGCACGTATAATTGGGTTCAGACGGGCACAAATAGAGATTGAAACAGTTTGAGGATGAGGAACTCTCTCTTCATATTCATGTTCCTTTTGTAGTTGATTTCAAACATATTTCTATTCTCTAATGAATAATGCTAAGTGTACACAATTTTTTACACAATCTTTTACACCTCTCTCACATGGAAGAGGGCCCACACATAATAAAATAATCGTGGACCTCCCTCCATGTGAGAGAGGTGTAAAAGATTTTGTAAAAGTGTATGTGTACATGTAGCATTACCCTTCTCTAATTTGCATCATTTGAAACATATTATTGTAGTTTTATTATATCAATTTTAGTTATTTTGTAAATTCCGGTTTTAAGTGTTTATGTATGTATATTTTATGGGTTTACATTATTATTTTTTTATTTGGATTCCCGTCATTGATGGATTAATTTAACCTCCTCGCAATATAGAATTGCTTGTTGATGTACCCATTGCATAATTTGCATTGCCTCTTGAATAACCGAAGTCGTGGTGCGACCTGCACACATGCCATTTGGTTCAGACGGGGGCACAAATAGAGATTGAAACACAGGAACTGTTTAGGATAAGGAAAGCTCTTTTTATATTCCTGTTCCTTTCCTAGTTGATTTCAAACATTTTTATTCTCTAATTTTGCTTTGTTTGAAACATATTATTTTAGTTTTATTATATCAATTTAGTTATTTAAATTCTGAATTAAGCGTTTCTGGTTGTAAATTTTTTGGTTTTTATGATTATATTATTTTTCCTATAAATCTTATCACGGCCCACATGCTCACAGAAATGCTAGCATTTCTTTATTTAGATTCCCGTCTGTGATAGATTAATTCTCATTGGATTGGGAATTGCTTGTTAATATACTTACTGCACTGCCTCTTGAATAACTGAAGTGGTGGTGCAAGCTGCACACATACCATTTGGTTCAGACGGGGGCACAAATAGAGATTGAAACACGGAAACAGTTTGAGGAAAAGGAACACTCTTTATATTTGTGTTCCTTTCCTAGTTGATTTCAAACACATTTGCATTCTCTAATTTTGCTTCATTTGAAACATATTGTTTTAGTTTTTATTATATCAACGTAGTTATTTTGTAAATTCTGATTTAAATGTTTCTGGATGAATTTTTTTGGTTTTGATGCTTATATTGTCCTTCTCTCTTCTACCTGTATTCCTTTCCTATAGGTCTTGTCACGACCTACACCCCCACAGAAATGCTAGAATTTCTTTATTTAGATTTCCTTCAATGATGGATTGATTTAAAATGCTCACTGGATATGGAATTGCTTGTTAATATACTTAATGCATTGCCTCTTGAATAACTGAAGTGGTGGTGCAAGTTGCACATGTACCATTCGGTTCAGACGGGGGCACAAACAGAGATTGAAACACAGTAACAGCTTGAGGAAAAGGAACGTTCTTTTTATATTCGCGTTCCTTTCCTAGTTGATTTCAGACACATTTTTATTCTCTAGTTTTTCTTCATTTGAAAATCATCATCTTAGTTTTTAATATATTAATTTGGTCGTTTTGTAAGTTTTGATTTAAGTTTTCACGCACACAAAAACATTAACAACATTAACATTTCTTTATTTAGATTTCCGCCATTGATGGATTGATTTAAAACGCTCGCTGAAAATAAAATTGCTTGTTTATATATTTACTGCATTGCCTCTTGAATAACTGAAGTGGTGGTGTGACCTGCACACACACCATTCGGTTTAGACAGGGACACAAACAGAGATTGAAACTGTTTGAAGGAAAGGAACGACGTCTTTAAATTCCTGTTCCTTTCTTAGTTTGTTTCAAACACATTTCTTCACTAATTAGGCATCATTTGAAACTCATTATTTAGGGGGTGTTTGTTTCTGATTTTGAGAATTGATTCTCAAATCAATTCTCATTTTCAACCACACATTCTTCAATAAAATGATATTTTCCATCACATCAATAATTTTTTCTTCTTTTTCAACCACACATTTCTCATCATATTACTATTCAAAATCAATTCTTCCCCCAAAAATCCCTACCAAACAAGCACTTAGTCTTAATTGTATTTAGTAATTTTGGAAGTTCTGATTGAAGTGTTTTGGTTGTTAATGTTATGATTTCTATGACATAGTCCCCAAGTTAATTTTCTTCTAACAAGTGGATTTTTCTTTGATAGATTTTTCAATTTATCAATTCACTATGTTTTGAGGTTTGTATTAATGAATGATTGTTACTTGTCCCTAAATTAAATTTGCTGTCGGAGTATTGGGAATGGATTTCAAATGTATGACATACATTGTTTATTAAATGGAACTTCTCATCCTTCAATGCATTAATTGTTTATAGGACACTTGCACACCCTAAATAGTTATCCTCGTTCCAAAGGGAAATCGTACAATGGTCAAGTGAAATATTTCCATTAATATTCATCATTTTGTTTAAAAGATATTTTACTTAAAAGACGAAGCAGGAGGACAAAGTACGAGACAGTGGGGCTGAGGAAGGAGATATGGGGATTTTGACGAAAAAGAAAAGAGTCTTGATTTCATAATTTTGAATAGCGAGGCTTTTTTCAATTCTCTCTGCATGTTGGTCCTTAAATAATTTCCTCTTCTTTTACTGTTCTTTTCTGCAATAATAAATTTATAATGTATCTACCCGTAGACGAGTCGTTTCATTGGTTTTTACTTTAAGCTTTAATTTGTTTCGTAATTTTCTTGATGTTTGTCACTTTTTTTCTGTACAGGTTCTAGCTTTTAGGGACATAAATCCCCAAGCGCCCACTCACATTCTTATTATCCCTAAAGTGAAGGATGGCTTGACTGGAATTTCTAAGGTACTTCTCTCCATTGTTTCAATGTTTTAGGGCATTCCTTGATTCAATTTTAAGCTGCATTTGTGGCTCAATTTTTGTCCAAAATTCATGTCACTCTAATCTGGTTTGAAATGAGTACAATCATCGTTACTTCTAACTTAAAAATATCGATATCAATATTTTGGTTTTCATGTGCGACTGTTGAGCTCCTCTGCCTTTTCCCAATGCAGATGTTTTGTCTCCTCTCTAATAATTACCAAAATATGATTCTCAGATGAGTTTGTTACAGTTATTTAGCGCATAACATTTCTCTTGTATTATAACAATGATAGAATTCCATCAAGTTTTCATGCACCCGAAACAACTTTCTGACAATCTTTTGACACCTGGTTAGTGCTTCGCACTTCAAAAGTGAAAGCAGAGAAAGGGGGGGGGGGGGGGGGGGGGGATAATAGGGTGAGAGGGAGAGGAAATGGGGGTTTCTCTTTGAACTCTAAAAAACTTCTTGTTTGGTCTTTGGATTCAATTTTATTTTCTATTGCCAAATAATAGGCCGAGGAGAAGCACCATGAGATTCTAGGCCAGCTGCTTTACACTGCAAAGCTCGTTGCTAAACAAGAAGGCCTCGAGAAAGGCTTCAGACTCGTGATTAACGATGGACCTGATGGATGTAAGTATTCTTTCTTTCTTATTTGCTCTCAACCGTCAGCATTTTTTTTCTTCCCTTGTGTCTGAAATCGGTTTTTGACAGGCCAATCCGTCTATCACCTTCACATACATCTCCTTGGAGGACGCCAAATGAACTGGCCACCTGGTTAGACTGGAGTTGCAATGTAATTTCTGGTCATCCATGCATGGGTTGATATATGAAAATAAATTTATTAAGGTAGCCTGGTACTGGAGGGGCTGCAAACCTTTTAACCTGTCCCAACCATGGATGATATGAATTTACTATATTGTATCTGGGTTTGTCTTCACCATCATGACCTGGCTTCTTATTGTTACAATGATAATCTCTGTGGCTTATTTGAGTTACTAAGGATTCTTTGGATATTTGAATGGCCTGGTTTCTACTAAGATCATCGTTCTAGTAATATTATGGCAAGAATCACACCCCGCTTTAGAAAGCGAAGCTAAAATATCGTTATAACGAAAAGCATTCGAAGCTAAAGTGTTAATCCCTTCAAGGCTTTATAGAACTCTAACCGCATTGCATTCTAGAAAAAGCGACTGATCTTTCTATACGTGATAAAAGATTTCACATACGTAGAGTTGGACTTCTAAGTGTGTGTTTTGTAATGATTCGAGCTTGTGTTTATGTTATATGTACTGTTTGTTTTGGACGAGTTTTTGCTCACCTTACCTCTTTTGCATATCTAATTAATATATTTCAGTTTAACCTCAAATTAATATCACTAACGTTAAACAGAAAAAAGATTCTATTCACTGAATGAGTATAGTGTCTAACTATGCTCGGTTAGAAATTAAAATTCTTATGTCAAAGTCAATAATTAATTTAAATCACATATTTTGTAGATCTCAACTTTTTAATTATATATTTCATCAATTTTTTTAAAAATAAACTAAAATTCAGATTGTAATCTCCATCAAACAGAGACTTGTGGTCTTATGTATATTCAACGTGCAAAGCAAGCACTAGCTCAAATAGTGGAGAAATTGGTCGTCAAATTATTATTTTAACAATAAGTTAGTCTCCAACCTAAAAATGAGCAAATTAACCTCCAAATCCAGATTTGTCACGTGTTACTTCAAATTAAGCACTTATTCAAACTAAATTTCCTAAAACTGGACATATGAGCATCCTTTGACGATTTAATGTTGATTTTAATTTCTTTACGTTATTGATTATGCAACAATAAGAAAATATTTGAAATCAATTTGTTTACCTTTAAAGCTCATTTCTTACAAAATAATAGGTCTGGGTCGAGATTCGGATTCTATGAATTTGACTCGCAAACCGGCAAAGTGTAATGAATTATTCCTGTCTGAACTCTCTTTCAATCTACAGGTACTAAGTTGACCGAAGAATTTTCTTCGCCTGTTCCATTTATCAAATACTTCGCAGCTTGACGTCAGAAGAAATTTAAAAGGTGCAAAAGAATAGGGTTTACTCAGGATTTATTAAAGAGTTTCCAATTATTTTGGTTCGCTGCATCTGTTTCAGGTGAGTCATGAATTTGTATTCAATTTTTCAAAATTTAATTTCTAGATTGTACATTTTGTGATTCTGTTTGCAGATTTACAATTAATTGTGGGATCACCTTTTTTTTTTTATTGTTGTTTTGATTGTACGAAATAGGTTAAGGGAATTTTGGTAATTTCTAATTCATGACATCCCGGACGTTGAGAAGAAGGCTCCACCATGGAGATGTTGACGGTAGAAGAAACGAGAATTTGGAGACATCACGATTTGATTCTTTAGACGAGCCATTACTCGGAAATAGAGACTATGATGACTTGCACTCAGAGGTAAGATATAGAATTGAATGAATATTGGCTGTTAAATTGTTGTTTTGGATGTAACTGTAATGATATTTGGAGTGTTTGGTATGTGTAGGGCCATTCCCTTGGTGAAATTTTGGATGATGGGCGGCGTAAAGAAAACTTGCATTGGACAATGCTTTTTTCGCATGTAATTGCTCAATGGGCTCAGTGGTTAGGTGTGCCATTATTGAGATTTACTTTCGTTGTTCTGAATTTTTGCATGCTTGTGTTTCTATTGAATTTGGTTTCTGCTTTCGCATTAAAATTTTCTAAGTTTGAGTCATTAGTATATACAGCGTCACCATTTGGCATTTAGGATTCTTGGAGCAAATATGTTTTGTTTTCGATTATAGAATTGCTGCCTGTATATTAAGCGAATTTTTGTTTTACTGTTGTAGACGAGTCTCGTACTTACATGCAAACAAGTATTCACAATATTTCACAAATAAGAAATTAAGCATGCTTCATGGCTGCAAGGGAACCTTTCTTTAATCAAAAAGATTTTTGAGAGTGGGGAAAGGCAAATAAGTTGCAACTTGCCAATTTCAATTTGGCAGCAAAGATGGCTTATTGGCTTGGTACTGGTCTCAACTTTCAAATGACATGAGGATGCCTTTTCATTGCAAACTAACTTCCAGATTTTTTAAGCAACCTGATATCTGGACTTATCTACAAGGAAAGGATAAATAAATTGCAAGGTCAAGATGGCTACAAGCTTTAGACTGGAGCTCAATTTCCAACTGTGACAGCCTTAGTTCATGATAGTTATATGTTTGCAAAGAGAGGCATCCTATCCAAACCCAGTAGATCTATTAACAGCTATTATTCCTTGGAGAATCTTCCAAAAACTTGTACTAGAATTATTGGATGGTTGAAGAAAGGAAATACCATTCCAGTTCATTGTGAAGCTGTTTGGCCTCGTATTAGTCCAGTGCCTTAAAAACATGCGGAGCATATAATATTATTTTTAGTTATTATTTTTTAAATAATGAATATATAGTGAGGATCAATAATTTCCTCAATTTCTGATAAGGATCAATAATATCATCTTTTTCTTTCAACAAATATTGTCTTCGGCCTGGGTCATTTACTGAACAGCTATTGCCCTGTTATTATGTTTTCAAATAATGATTTTTTTATAATTGATAAGGATCAATAGTTTCATATTTCTGTTTTCAGCAAATATTGTCCTTGGATCTGGGTCAGTTATTGGACGTCTTTTGCCATTTGTATCGGGCACTCAAAATGGACCAAATGGGAAGATTTCTCCGCCTTCGCTCAACCCCTTACAGGTATGATCTAGTGAAGTTATTGATGATTCTAGGTGGTAGGATTTTTACATTTAATTCATGTTTTTTTCCTTGATAAGAGTCAGTGATTCATTACACAGATCTTGGCTGTCTTAAATGTGTAAACATAGTTTAAGTGATTTTTGCTTATTTTACCTAACTTGTGGACTCCTAGATAACATAGGAATATGAACTGGTTGCCCATTGCTTTTACCTTATAGCTCGATCATATGTTACCTTGAATATTTTCGGTCTGTGTTGTACTTGTGTTTGTAGCAACAGTCGCGATCCATTGGTTCGTATAGAATCCATGTCCTAGGTGTATGCCCCAACCCTTACCCCTGTTATGGAGGTCGGGGATGGATGTGGCATGCTACCCCATTAGCTAATGATTCTCCCCTAGGCGAGGGGCAGAGTAATAGCACTGACTTTCTTCTTGCAATTTCTCTACTTGTGTAGCTTTTTAATTCTGTACATAAGTTTCCAGAGATGGACCAAGTCTTTGTTGCATGTGATTGTATCATATGAATTCAGCAATTTGCCTATTGATTCTGTTTTCACAAATTAAGAAATGTCCTGTACTTTAAGTCATTTGACAATGCATGTAATTTTCATAGAAATGATAGTCAACAAACATTTTACATGCTCAATTTAATTCTTCTACTTGTAGCAATGAAATATGTAGATATATGCTAGAGGGGCCGTCTACAAAGAATAATCTAATCATTGAGGCTATGGGATATAATGTGAATTGTCTAGAATACAAGTATTTTCTATGTTATTTATTATCAAGAAATGTTGTTTTATTTTCTAATTTATTCGCCTCCAAAAAGACTTGCTTCCTGTCATTCTAGTTTACATGTTCATATATGTATACAAACATACACATATACATATATGTATATATATATGTGTGTGTGTGTGTGTGTGTGTGTTTAACTATACTTCTTGTTGATTCTTGAGTGAAATAGGAAGCAAGACTCAAATATCTGAAGCAAAGGCTGGCAGTTCCTTTTGACAGTTCTTCTTTTGAGCATCAAGTATGTATACTTCTTTTCTTTATTTAGCATTCAGATTTTATTTATGAAGGGCAGACAATAAGAACTGATTCCATATGATAAAGTATGAGAAATTAACTTTATTACAAATGGTACACTCTCAATTGCATGATCTGAAATTATTTTTTCGCAGAATTTGCACAGATTTGTATAAACTACCATAGTTCTGAAATAATTCATACGGATGTTTTGTTCATTTTACTTGCTTACTATTTTGACTTTGCTGCATGGACATGCTATATTATGAATATTATTGTCTAGTCTTGTTTGTGCCTTCGCATTATCTGGTATGATAGTTGTGTAAAATACTCGAAATATAAAATGTTGCTGTACTCTTGGGACTTTGGATGTTAAATGTGGCATCCCATTGGGTTGTTGCTTAGGTGCAATAAGTAACTCAGACGTGTACACCCTAATGTATATAAAATGATAGGGAAGCATACTATAGTAATGGGAGATTGAAATTGGTGTTAATGTTAGGTTGGAGTATTCGTGTTTCTCATGGAACTTCAAGCAATAGGTGCCTCTTATTTGTGCGCGTTAATCAACTCTTCATGCATCTTATTGTGTATGATTCCCCTATCATGGGATTTGGATCAACAAGAAGTGTTTGATATACTGTTTGGTTTGTGTTGATGTTATCATACATTTGATTGCTCTCATTCAGATATCATTTTGAGTTAGAGAAGATCAGCTAGTTTAAAGACTAGTTCCCCTCTGTTAAGATTGTTTTTATGCGTATTGGAGAAAGACATTCATTTAGAATACTTCAGTGCTTTGTTTGATATTTCTTATAGGCACGGGACACTACAGCCTTAGTCTTGTTTTATGATTGGAAATACGTTAATTTGTGTAACCGTGTAAGCAATTATAATATTATCTTGTTTCATTTGCTAATTGGTTACATAAATGATGTTTGTTGGAGTAGAGGAGACACATTCCCAATTAAAAATCTAAGCAGTACCGAACTTTTGGTGACAGGATGCACTCAAACAATTGTGGAGGTTAGCTTACCCTGGTAGAGAACTCCCAGCGCTGAAATCAGAGCTTTGGAAAGAGATGGGATGGCAGGGATCTGATCCTTCAACAGATTTCAGGTGTGTGGGAATATAAAGTCATTTTTATTAAGACTTCTGTACAAATTGGTATTTATTTGGGAATTATGATGTAATGTTTAGGGGTGGAGGATTCGTATCATTGGAGAACCTTATCTTCTTTGCCATGACATATCCGGTTCGTATTTTCTCCATTGGCACGAGTTTCTTGTATCTTTCATAATTAGCATTGACTGGTTAAAACATTTTCTTTGTTCTAGGTGACAATAACTGCATAGAAATTTTGATGAGGGCGTTCTGTTCTTTTCTTTATTTAGGTCATCTGGAAATAAAAAAAATGTAAAAAGTAGTTTTTGTATCTACTTCTCTTTTTAACAGGAAGCGTTTCAAAACTTGTTGCACAAGAGAGTTGGAGATAGGTCGGAATGGGAGTATCCTTTCGCTGTAGCTGGCATCAACATTTCTTTTATGCTGGTGCAAATGTTAGATCTTCAATCAGGTACGCCTTTGCTGATTTCTGTGTTTCTGTTTAGAAAAGAAAACTAAAACCAAATTTATAACATTTTTGGAAATGGTGCAAGTAAACATGTTGCTCGTTTTTCATCAATATTGCCCTCGTGCGATAACATATTAAACACTACTTCGAAGTTCAAAATATACTAAAAAAATTGTTCTAGAGTCGTCTTTTCTTAAAATGTTCCCACCTAGGCTCTTAGCATTTGATTGCAAGCTTGCCCGGTTTATTAGTAACACAACACCGACATGAATGCTTCCATCCATTTTGTTGGTTATGTGTACTTCCAGTGCAAATATGACTGCAGGATAAGGAGCATTCTTCTAATTCTTGAAGACGGAGTCCGCCTGTAAAATTCATGGCCAATGATAATATTGAGATTATGGTTTTAATTAAATTATACATCATTCTCGCAGGAAAGCCAAATACGATAGCTGGAGTTCGATTCCTGGAATTATTAGGTGAAGATGAAATGGCCTTTGACAACCTTTTCTGCATTGCCTTCGAAATGTTGGATGCACAGTGGCTTGCAAAGCATGCCTCGTACATGCAATTCAACGTAACAAGAAACGCTGTCCCTTTCTTTTTTTCCCTGATTCCCTCTGTATTGAGTCAAAGAAATTAATTACTGATTTTGCTCGTCATTTGTCGATTTTTTCTTCACAGGAAGTCCTCAAGTCTACGAGGGTGCAGCTAGAGCGCGAGCTTGCACTTGATGATGTCTACAATGTAAAAGATTTACCAGCTTACAATCTGCTATTGAAAAGATGATGCATTTGAGAACACTTACTTTTAAGATAAATTTTTATTTAAAAAAAAAAATCTCTATAGGGTATTAAGCACAATTCTTATAAAATTAAACGGTTAATTCATATCCACTCTTGTATACTGTGGCATAAAGTTGAGCAATTTCTTCGAAATGTAATTTATGTCATTCTGGAAATCATTCCCAGTGATATTGCATTACTCCATTGGATTTGCTCCAATACTTTGTCCATTCAAAAATTTCAAAAGCTTCCTGCAAATCCTAATTAGTGTCAAAATTTAAAAAAAAAAAAAAATCTTGAAAATCAAGAATATTATATGCGTCAACATTTTTCGTGTGACACTATAAAAATCACAAGTTTTTCCATCATTGTGAACGTCTAATCATCGGAATACTTGAGTTCTTGGAGAGTTCAAACTCGACAGAAGTGTCCAAAGTGTTAATAAATTCACAATACTTGCCTTTCACGAGTGAAGTAGGATACTATTGTTGGAATTTTGTATTGGAAATTGGTTGTGACCAATTGAAATGATTTAAGTAGAAATTCCTTATTTGGTGAGTGAGAAATTAAGTCAAATTTAAACCACTTAATACTTGAAATTATTGGAATTGTGTAGAATATTGTGGAATATTCTAGAGAATGTAGATGAAAAGATGTGTCTTTTCATATGGATCATGATTCTTGGAGAGCATGACTTTTGGTATGAGTAACTTCCAATAATTATGATTATTCAAGAGATGTGTCTCTTCGTATGGATGTTCCAACTACTATATATATGGATTCCTTATGTGTTTGGATTAACTATACAACAAACAATTCATTTGATAGTTTCATATCATGGTTACTTTAGTTTTGCATAAAACACTTTATAGAAGTAATTTTCTCTTGCATCAAAATCATGGTTATGGTAGAGAGGGAACTCCGTTCGAGTTCATTGGTCTAAGTCATTTGGAGTGCTCCTATGGCTTGACGTGGTCGTTGTATCTTGGAAGATGATTGTTGAGAAACCGTTAGCACCGATGCGGGGCAAATTCATCTTAAGGAAAAAGTGTCAAACACTTGCCTCGACCGATCGCATCACTTGCATTTCATCTTTCTCATTTCTAATTTTATTTATACTTGATTTCAGAATATGGTTAATTTATTTATGTGTTTTATTGAAGGGTTTGAATTGAAGAACAACATGCGTTCACTCATATTGGAAAGTAAAGAATTCATATTATTATATTTGAAGTCGGTAAATCGCTATTTTATCTTCTCAAATCAGATTTCGGTAAGTCGAATGATGTTTCGATTTCACGCATATTAACGGCATGCTCTTGATGAATATAATATGCACATTATCGGTGTAATATCTCCTACAACTATTAGATCCTTGAATAAAGCGTCCATTAGGAAATTGTAGTGCAAGTATGACTTCAAGTGATAAAGTTGAGAAATTGCTAGGCAGAAGCAGAGTGATTAGGTTGAACTTTCGTTTGCATGAAATTACATGGAAATTTCTTGGGCCCTCAAAAATTCTAGAAATCCAAGTATTCATAGACAATCACACTTGGCTTTCAGTTCCGAGATCAAACTAATATAATTTTAAAATCATTCATTACTTGTCAAATTCAATTTGAAGTACCCACAATCAGAGCAAAAGAGTTCATTCAATTTAATTTCTCCTTCTCTCAAACTTTGAGCTTGAACCCTAGATTCATGATGTTCAGGTTTGAAATCTGGAAAATTATAAAGTTACGAAGAAAAAAAGAAGTGAGAAACGAGAAGATTATGAGGGCTCTCATGAAGCACTCTCCTAATCAAAGATGCAACAGCTTGGTATTGACATTTTTTTTTTAATTGGAAATCTCTACCATTTTTGATAACCTTTGTCCATTGAGATAAACAATCAGCGCTTGAAGTCGTTTGAATGCAAAAATTCAGTAATTTCGATTCCATGGCTTCTGTAGTAAGGATTATGTTATACATGCTGGAGGAACACAAATTATATGATATTATCAATATTGACTGATTTGATCTGCTAAATGATTTTAAACACGTTTCTTCTAATTTCTGCATGTGATTCAGGATTCAATTGAGAAGTTGAAAATTAAATTTGTATTTTTATATTTTCTTCCTCTTAGATTTATTGTGGATGAATGGTTTTGTTTGCCTTTTTGTGGCTAGTTGTATTTCCTGTCATCGTTTTTTTGGTTGATCAGCTGACTCTATTATGATCTTAATTCTTAAATTCAGAGCCCTGCATCTTCAGGAAGTGTTGGATCAGTTGATGACAGTTCTCCTAAATCTATATGTTCATTTAACTTATTGGACGTTACCTCAGATTCAAAACAATCAGTCAAGACTTCCCATACCAAGTTGTCGTCTTTGCCTTCTGCATCAGAACTTTCAGTATCTGAGGACTCTGATGAGTTAGATCTTTTGAGTTCACCCTTATCATCATCTCAAGGATTACCGAGGCAAAAGTGGTGGAAATCTGTATATTCATTTAACTTCCTGGACGTTACCTCAGATTCAAAACAACCAATCAAGACTTCCCATACCAAGTTGTCGTCTTTGCCTTCTGCATCAGAACTTTCAGTATCTGAGAACTCTGATGAGTTGGATCTTTTGAGTTCACCCTTATCATCTTCTCAAGGATTACCGAGGCAAAAGTGGTGGAAAAGTTCACCCTTACCATCATCTCAAGGATTACCGAGGCGAAAGTGGTGGAAATCTGTATATTCATTCAACTTCCTGGACGTTACCTCAGATTCAAAACAATCAGCCAAGACTTCTCATACCAAGTTGTCGTCTTTGCCTTCTGCATCAGAACTTTCAGTATCTGAGGACTCTGATGGGTTGGATCTTTTGAGTTCACCCTCATCATCATCTCAAGGATCACCGAGGCAAAAGTGGTGGAAATGTGGATTTTGACTATACAAAATAATAAAAGCTTGTTTGGTAACACTAAAAATCCAATTAAAATTGAAAATATAGCCGTTATTGGGTCCCATCCATCTAATAAAAGTCAACAATAACGGCAAGTTTTTCAATTTTAGTTCGATTTTAATCTCTACCAAACACACTATAAATATCGTAGTATTTCGAGCCATGTTCATGTTGCAAGAATACTAGTCTATACTTTTGATTTATTTTGTGTTCAAGAACTCTTGTTGGAAATTGGATACCTTCCCTATGTTTTTTATTCTTTTTTGTGGAAAAAGTCTCAGATATGGAATTGATGATGAAATTAGGGTTTTTCATTGAAACCCTATGTGTGACTTTTGTTTTGCTCTATTTCGATCAATCCAAACAAAATGTTAGTGTTGAGAAAATTAGGGTTGAAAATTCAAAAAGTAAGAACTGCTTATATAAATTAGTAAAAATGAGTTCAAATTCATTTACAATCTCACTCTCTCTAGAAGTAGCACAAAACAGATCAAACCTCATTTATTGAAACTATAATATTACAAGTAACATAAGATTCAAATTCAAACATAGAAAAAAGCTAAAAACTAATAATAATTTATATAATCCAAAAATAGGGGATCTCACTGGAATAATTTGAAACTTAAAGGACTATATCATAATTACAATCAAATCTATTATTAATGATACCTAGAGCTTGTTTGGGAGGGATTAAAATCAGATTAAAATTGAAAATATAGCCGTTATTGTTGACTTTTATTAGACGGGTGGGACCCAATAACGGTCATATTTTCAATTTTAATTGGATTTTAAGCCCTCCCGAACGGGGCCTAGATTTTCAATACTTCCACGACAATTCCTAGCCTACCAATCCAAAAACACAACCCGTGTTACCCGTCAACCCCTTTTAAGCACAGTGTACAATCCAAAAATTCCAGTAGAACCGAATCCTTGCTGGCATTATCAATTTTAACGGCAATAATTGCCCAATTACTAAAATAAAATGTCAAAATTAAAAATTTGAAGTCCAAAATTGTAGAGAGAGAGAGAGGGGATTTGATTCAAGTTCGGTCTTTCCATTTCCGTGAAAGAAAACGAACTAAAACCCTAGAATTTTGAATCAATTAAGTTCTCTCCCTCAATATTTGAGCTGAAAAAACCTTTTTTAAATACGTTTTTGGGTAACTTAATTTTTTTCCCCTCTTTTGGGCTTGAATTTGGAGCTTGGGCTTTGGAATCTGGAAAATGAGCAGCAGAAAAGAAGAGGAGAGAAACGAGAAGATCATAAGGGGTCTCATGAAGCTCCCTCCGAATCGAAGATGCATCAACTGCAACAGCTTGGTAATAATATTAATTTGTTCCATTTTTTGAAATTTTGATTCAATATTTTGAAAAAGTTATACCTTCAATGAAAATCTCTATTAGATTGAGATATAGAAACTGTATCTGGAGCTGTTTGATTGCAAAAATTCAGTAATAAATTGGGCTTTTAAGAAAACATTAATCTCTTGTTGTTTTTTAAAACAATACTGGAATAACAATTAATCTGATTAGCTTCTGTAGAAATGATTTTGTTACACACGCTGTAGTGCCTTGTACAATGCTAAAGAACCTAAAGTAATAGATATGAGTCCTAATTTCCTTTTCGTTAAAATTTTAGGATTTATATAGCTTCAGATACTTGTTATTGGGATTAATGTTTTGAGTTGAATACTATTTTGTGGCTGCAGGGACCTCAATATGTTTGCACAAACTTTTGGACTTTTGTTTGCATGACTTGCAGTGGAATACAGTAAGTGCATTTTGCTCACCACCATTAAAGAGTATGCAATTCTGATATGTGCATACATTCATTTCCGTCAAAATTCAAGTAACCCATGTGGGGTATTGGGTATTCCATGTCATAACGTGACTACATGTCATATCTCCTTTGATCACTTCCTTGTGGTGTTCTTTAGATCAAATTTTTGCATCAGTTATCATTTTCTTTTGCTTAGTATATTGACGAAGAATATAATTTCAAGACATCAATATTAGAAAAATATTCTTGTTTGTGCAGTCGTGAGTTTACTCATCGCGTGAAGTCTGTTTCTATGGCTAAGTTTACTTCTCAAGAAGTGGATGCTCTTCAAAAGGGTGGTAATCAGGTAAGCAATTATGACATGTTTCCAATTTTTTCTCTGATAGGCACCTTGTTTTCCAGTTTGCTTACAAGGCATCACTCCTTCAGCGTGCCAGAGAGATATACTTAGCAGCCTGGGATCCACAAAGGCAGAGACTTCCTGATAATAGGTGCAAGATCTATTTTATGATCAGAAGTACCTGTCAATTGCATAACTGGAAGGTTAACCACGTCTTTCTCTTGCAGCAATGTTGATAAAGTTCGTGAGTTCATAAAGAATGTTTATGTAGATAAAAAATATGCCCTGGAGAAGACATCTGACAGACCACCAAGAGATACACAGGTTAGGTTCCTGGACCAATGTGATCACTAAAGATGGTTCCAGAAAAGACGTTTATTAGGTTTACTTCTTTTGATTTATCCATGACAATTATTTCCACGCAACCTTAAATGGAGACTAAATTATGATCATACTCTGATTTGTCAGAACGCAAAACGCCAGGAAGATGAGACAAGGCGAGCAAGTTCATACCATTCTTATTCACAAAGTCCACCATATGATTTTCAGTATGAAGAACGACGCTATGGGAAACACACCCCCGGCCTCACTAGAAAGCCTGGGTCGGATCGAGGCCTATACGGAGGAAAACTGTCTAGTTTCTTGAGTCCTGGCCGTGCTAATGATAATGTATACGAGGACAGGTCTGATGTGCTATCACCTTCCTCCCAGAAAGACATTGGAAGCCCCGTCAATGCAACGTCGAGAGATAGTTCAAGTGAAGTTGTACGGCATCATGCGGTTTCCAACCATGTAGATGCATACACCAAAAGAGATGGAGGAAGAATGTTGCATCCACAGGTCAGGTTTCTCTCATGTCTGTGTGCATTCTGGTAAAACAGTGTGGTAAAACAGGGAGTTCCTTGGACCTTTTCTACCGGTATCGGTTTCTGGTATTTGTCTTTATTAAAATCAAGGATCAAATTGAGGGCATAACCTTGATTATGGAGTTCTTTGCTCTCTTATTCCTGTGTTCTTCAAAATTTGAAGAATTTGTGTTTTTCTTTCTGACTATTGGATGCACTAGGAATGCAATGCCAATTGTGGAATAAATAGCATGCCAACATTTCCCCACCCTTGGAAAAAAAAAAAAAAAAGGAGCAGAGAAACAATGAGAAGGAAAAGGAAAAAAGTGGAAATGAAAATTTTCAAATCTTATCACTATAAAATTTAAATTTTCCTCTGTACAAGTATTGTTACCATCTTCTTAAAATTGCCTGATTCAATCTTCCAAGCGATGTTTACCTGTTTTTTTAATTAAATTCCTGCACTTAAGTTGCGGTTCAATTCAGAAGACAATTTTGAAGTTTAAAATGATCTAAATTCTGTATTCTTTCTTTGTTTACCCTCATTTAGTTTGTGGATGTATGGACATTATCATTTAGAATTTCTGGTTGGCATACACCATTACTAGTGATATAAAAACGGTTTTTTTTTCTCCCCCATGAATTGCCCCTTCCTTGGTGCCTTACCTTGGTGCCTTATTAATATATTTTGTACTTTTGATTTTGTGGAAAAATAAGAAGATGGTTTCTAATTATGATGGTTACGAAATTAAAACTTTCAGTCATTAATAATTGAGAAATTGTGAGGTACATGATAATATTTTGCTTAATGATGATACAACAGCAAAACATTGTCATTTCATTAATCCAGTA
Source organism: Fraxinus americana (assembly GCA_035079005.1). Taxonomy (NCBI): domain Eukaryota; kingdom Viridiplantae; phylum Streptophyta; class Magnoliopsida; order Lamiales; family Oleaceae; genus Fraxinus; species Fraxinus americana. The sequence goes on along the minus strand of CM068717.1, from coordinate 1,540,636 downwards.
ACATAGATATGGTTTTCTTTAGCTGAGTCCTTGTCTCTCGTTCCTATGTTGACTGTCTCTTACTTGCTGGCCATTAATTTATCATGAAATTTTTGGATAGTTACTTTTACCTGTCATTGACTGTTTTACCTAATTTACTGATTCTATAATAATTTTAAATCCAGAGAAATGAATCTTCAGGAAGCTTTGGGTCATTTGATAGCAATTCAACGTCTTTCACATCAGTAAATTCTTTTAACTTGCTGGAAATTGCCTCAGAATCCGGACAATCTGCTGAGACTTCTTATCAACCACAGCGTTCAGTATCTGGGAACTTTGATAGCTTGGATCTTTTCAGTGCACCCTTTGCACCACAAAATGTTACCTCAACATCTCCAGCAGCTGGTAGGACTCAATTTCCAGAGTCATCTCCAGCTCAATCCGTTGATTTGTTCCCACAATCTTCTAATCCTTCAGTTCCAACTTTCAACTCACATCAACCATCCAAAACCCTTCCTTCTTCTTCTTTAGACTTACTTGCTGAGATGCCTCAGCAGCAAACCTCTACAGGTTCCAATGGAAAAATCTCTGAGGGAATGCCAAAAAATGAAGGATGGGCAACATTTGACATGCCTCGGAACGCATCATCTATGGGAATTGAAAATTCGACCCCTGCCTTAGTACCATCTTCTGACATGAGTTTTCTAGGGAACATAGATTTGGGATCGCTTGAGCATAATCCATCCTCTCAAGATTCTTCTGACCATCGGCCTTCTGCAGAAATGTCTAAATGGCATGAATGTGCACAAAATTTTGAGGCAACCACAAAAGCAACGAGCATTCAAGTAAACACTATTCTGTCGGCTTGTGTGTACAAGAAGATAACTGAGTTTGGCCTTAGCCAGACAATTTGGTTGTAGCATATATGACCAGGGGAACATGAACTTGATTCTGTTTATATTCAATGATCTTATATGTATATGGAAGTTATATGTTTTTAATGTTGTGCAGTCTTGGAATGCGTTCGAAGATTCCAAAGGAGAACAGTCGATTGAGAACACTGTCAAAAGTACCGAACCAGTCACGAGCCCATATACTTCAGATGCTTATCAGTGTCTTGGATTTAGCATATACGAGGTTGCGATATCTTCCTGTTAATGCTGTTGAATATGTTGCTCTTCTTGCACTTAGTTGCATGCTTTTTTTGTTTGCAGGCCTTGGGTAATGATATATTTCAAAGAGCTGCAGACAATACTGGACACCCCTTATCTAGTATAACATCTCATGCCAGTGTATTGTCGCATGATTTCCACTCACTTCCTGCAGTGGTTTGTTCTATTACTTTGGTTGAGCCTTCTTGCACTAATGACTAATTTTTCATTTAAATTAGTGTTCACTCCTTTCATTTATGATATGTTCCCACTCTGTTTATAGGATCTAGTACATTCAAACGTGACAAATCACAGGTCTTCCAATCCATTTGATCTTCCCGATGATTCTGACATGGAATCTAGTAATATGGTATGTCTTATTTACCTCTTTATGCTTTGTTCCTGCGATAAATGACTTGCCTAGATCTAAGGATAAGTGGTCTGGAGGCCTTTTTTTTTTAAGTAAAGAAAAGGAGTGGGGTTTTGATTTATGTTTCTCACTTGGATCACAAAATGACTAAACACTGACTTTTGCTGCGTTATGGATGTTTTACTTTGTTTATTCTTGATGGATACATGACAAACTGTGATTTAGATTAGTTGTTAAATTTTCAATTCAGAGCTGCTAACTAGATCATATTGTAAATGCTTTTGGAGAGCATATACCTTTGTTAGACGGATAAATCCTATGATCTTTGTATGTGTGGTGCACTCCTAGGGTGTCAATTAATAGAAAGTTCATTTACAAACAAATTAGTAGAGTACTTGTTGATTGCCTTTAGCTTGTAGGCATGTCTGTGTCCCAGACATATCCAGGGCATGGACTTGTGACCCTAAGAGGTGTATCCATGCTTCCTTGATTTTGTTATGAACTCAATAATAGGATGTACCATGTGCTTGGTTGAAAAAAAGTTGGATCTAGGTGCTTTACTCTGTTGTTACATTGGTTACCTGGCATCCGTTTGACCTTTATATTTTCAAGAGTGAGGGATGTGGTGGTGTTGGAAGGAAGAGGCATTCTTGTCATCATTTATTAAGTTGCGTTTAACTGGAACTTGCTTATCATGATAGTAACAATATTCTTCAAGATAGATTGGTTTAAAATGTGGAAATGTTAAGTTGTTTCTCACTTTCTGGAGAGAACTGAGTGTGACGCTGATTTGTTTCTTTTTATTTTTTTGTACAATCGTCTTGTATTAATCAAGATCATAAAATGTGGATATTTTGTTGTAGTTAAAGAGAATTATTGATATTCAGTGAATTATTTCTAATTTTGATGATTCACTTTTAGTCTCAGTTCTGGAACATGAACTCTTTGCAATCGGCACTTCCAAATAGCAGTTTACCAACTTCCATTGTTGGTGGCGTAACTCAGTCTTGGTTTCCCCAAAATCCAGTTACATGCTATGTTCCTGGTGGAGTGATATTTGATCCTCCCATTGGTACTTCATTTTCATTTGACTATCATCTTCTTCAAGGAAAGTTATTTTATTTTATCGTTGTGTGTCCTTTCTGATGGTGGTTTACCCTGCAGGCTCATTGGGATTTATTGCAGGACAAGCACCGAGCAGCCAGATACCGTATGTTCTCTTTCTGTCTTTTTCCCTATTGACTGGTTTTATGTTTGTTGATTATATCTATGTTATAATCTGTTTGTCGCTCGTTTCTTTTGTGGTTGGCCTTAGAGTTGAAGCTATATAAAGCTTTCTAAAATATGTCAAACGTTTGACTTATAAGGTTACATGGAATTTATTGATTATGGTCTGATGCCTTTGATTCACAATGGGCTGATGAGTGATGAATATTACACCAAAAAGTTCTCGATTTCTGATTGCGATGAACATTATTTAATTATTTATTTACTCTTGTATCAATTCCGTTATAAATTTCAAACAAACTACCGCATTTTTTCCTTGTCCTGGCGGAGTTTGGAAATTTAGATAGTTCCTGCATACTATTAGTTTGTGAATTCTTTTCATACTCCTCAACTTTGGTTGCTGAAATGGAATATAATATACATAAAGAGAGAATCAGATCTCGAAAACTCAAACTAAGAGAAAAGATCAGGAAAGAAAATTAGATTGGAAGAGGGAATTTTAATTAACCTGCAAGTTGTTCAGCGATAAGGTGGGAGAAATAAAAAACTGTAATTTGGGTGATGATATGTGTCATTCAAATGCTTAAATTGTGAATTTCTTATATAAAATACCTTAACGAACCGGATTCTGGATTCAAGTAATTGCCTTTGTATACTGCTTGATGATAAATCATAATCATCCACAATCATTTGTTTGGTATTCTTGCAGGAATGTCCCGGCACAAGGCCATGTTGCATCTATTGGAGGAAATCCATTTGCATAGGATTCAAACGTGTTTATTGAACTTTTCTAGCCCATCTTTGCATTTCTCTTCGTGGACTCCAAACTGACAGAGCTCTTCATCTATATGGCTTTCACATTCTTTGCAAAATGAGTCCTGGCTTTGAAAATCCTGTGTAGTTCGTGATTACCAGTCGAACTCCTGGGATTTATATTATTACCACGAAGTTACAATTCCAACTGAGAGTGTAATTGTGGGAGCTTGAATTGGATTGTAGAATTATAATAGTAGGGATTTCTTCAACATTCACTATAGTGCGCATATTCTTGAATCGCTTAGTTATGTAATAGTTATTGTTTTGGGAGCCCCTGGTTTGTGTGATCGATACTTTTGTGAGCTTATCTTTGTTTTCGAGAGAGATTTTTCATTTCTCTTGTTATTTATTATAGTAGTTGATTGATCCAGAGTTTGTCACATTGTTGAATTACATAAATCTTGTGTTCTTTCTTATCTTTATTTACACGAAAGTGAGAGTTCCTCAAGTTTGTCAATTCCACAAATTTGTTGTGCGTATTTTTTTTGCTAACACTTTGATTATATCTTAGGTACAACTGAGCAAACAGAGTGGTGAATTGAATTGGACCGATCGATATTGTAACCCTAATAGTCAAAAGAACTCTAATATTTATATGTGCATAAATGAACGTAATAAATGAATTGAGTGGATTACTGGATTGACTCCTCACAATAGTCACCTTTATTACACCTCAACTACAAGGTTCTAAAGGTTCGACGGAGTGTATATATAGATAAAGTTATAGGCTCGTTATTTGCTAGACAAGAAATTTTGCAGCCATTAGAGATTACAAGAAGCCTTTCTGGGTAATTAGCACATAACGTCCCCATCTTTCACTGTTATTGTGGAAAAAATTCATACCTTTCATTTTTTGGCATTTTCATCTTTTATTGCACAAAAGGTCGTTTTTTATCCATTTTCTCAATTAAAAATTGTGAAATGACGAAAATATCCTTCCATTTAAATAAAATAAAAGGAAAAAGAAAAAATTAATTGCAAACATAGTCCCAACTTTTTTGAAAAGCTCAAATGAGTCCCAAATAAATTACTAAAATGATAACTAGCACATAATGTCCCCACATTTCACTATTATTGCAAAAAATATCCATACCTTTTATTTTTTTGACATTTTCTTCCTTAATCATAATTTGATGGCGCAAACCATCATTTCTATCCATTTTCATCCAATTTTTCAATAAAAAACTATGGGATGACGAATATAACATCATATTTAAATAAAAAAGCTAAAGAATTAATTGCAACAATTGTTTCAATTTTTTAAAAAAGTGCAATCGAGTCCCCAATAAATTATTTAAAAAACTAATTTTTTTATGAAAAGTGCAAATGAGTCCCAAATAAATTATTAAAGCATTAGAAATTAAAAAAATATATTTTTATTTGAATATGAGGGTATATTCATTATTTCACAATTATTTATCGAGAAAATTGATAGAAATAATAGTTTGTGCTATTAAAATATAATTAAGGGAGAAAATGCCAAAAAAATAAAAGGTATGGATATTTTTCGCAATAATAGTGAAATGTAGGGATATTGTGTTCTAATTACCCTTTTAATAATTTATTTGACTCATTTGCGCTTTTCAAAAAAAGTTGGGACTGTGTTTGCAATTAGTTTTTGTCTTTTTTCTTTTGTTCTATTTAAAGGAAATTGCATTTTCTTCATTTCACAATTTTTAATGAGAAAATGGATGAAAATAAACTTTTGCGCAATGAAAGATGAAAATTAGGATGAAATTGCCAAAAAAATAAAAAAGTATGGACGTTTTCCACAATAATAATGAAATATGAGGACGTCATGTGACAATTCCACTTCTACTATTTGAAATAAATATTATGCTAGATATACACAATTATTTATACACTGGATTATACCCCTCACGTGGAGGGGGCTTACACACAATAAAATATTCGTGGGCTCCCCTTCATATGGGGGGAGGGGGTGTAACTCTGTGTGTAAACCACCGGGTATACATACATGGTCGCGCAATTCGTACAAAGTAGCTTTACAAAGTGACGTGACATGGAAAAAAATTTGAAAACTAGAAACCCCACCTCCCTTTTCTCTTTCTCCACATTTCCCTGTTATTTTCCCCCAAATCAATTGAAAGAAACCCTTCCTCCCAAACTCACAACCCTCCGACAGCCCGTGAACTCTAGCACCTCCGGCGTCATCCCAACCTCTAGCAGCCATACAACTCCAGCACCCTGGTTTGGCACAGCTCCGCACCGTTTTCAAACCGAACGCCGTATTAAAAACGGTCTCATTCCACCACAAAATCAATCAACATCATCTCGGAACCGTTCTATTACTGGTAACTTGTGATTTTGACATGAAATATGTTGGTTTTATAGGTTTATGTTTTAATTTATGAAGATTTATAAGGATGGGTGACTAGACATGGTCTTTCACAGTTTGGTAAATTGTTTTTACCCAAATTGAAAGTAAAAATTTCACAAGCTTGCATTGACTTTGCGGTTTAGGGTTTAGGTCGGTCTCCTCCTCTAAACTATACACATTCAACATAGATGGTGAAATTTTCGATTTTGAAGTCGAACGTAGATGCTGATTTTTCAGTTTGCGGTGGGCTAGGGGCCAGTTTGTTTACACTTTGGTCCACCCCTATTGTAGATTAGTTAATTCTTTCACGGTTTAGGGTATATTTGCATGATTTGGTAAAATTTATAGTCTCTGTTTCGGTTTTTCAGTTGAACTTAGATGCTGATTTTCGAGTTTTAACATTGAGCTTAGATGCTGGAGTTTCGATTTTTCAGTTGAGCTTGGATGTTGATTTCTCAGTTTCAACATTTAACTTAGATGCTGAATTTTTTGGTTTTTCAATTTAACTTAGATGCTGAGTTTTCAATTTAACATTTAACTAAAGTGCTGATTTTCCAATTTAACATTTAACCTAGATGCTGAAGATTTTCAGTTGAATCTAGTTTAACTTAGATGCTGGTTTTTCAGTTTAACATATAACTTAGATGCTGATTTTATTATTTTGACATTTGGTAGACATGAATGTGAATTAATTTGTTTCAGGAACATAGAATGTTGGGAAAAAACTCCGGGGTTTGTCATGGTTGTAGGAGTGTTAGACACTTCTTCAGTGATTGCCTGATAAAACGTCGATGTCCACTTTGTGTGCATGGATTTCAAAAGTTTTTCGAGATTGAAAAGGACACTGTTAACAAAGGTAAAATCTTCAAATGTTGCACTGTGAAGTGTGGCTTTTGGGATTGGTGCAAAGATGGAGAAGTAAACGATGAATCTAGCGGTACTAGGGCTAAACCACAAGCGGATGAAGAAGTTGAAGATATATCATGAATGTTCCAATCTCAAGTTCGGCTGAATAACGAAGAAGAGCTATTGATTACTATGACCGTGAATGTGACGGTCCGCCGAACTTGATAAGTTGTTTACGGTGAACTAGTCATGTGTTGTTAATAGAGGGATTTTGTAAATTTGAAATTGGTCGACTAGTTTAGTGCAGTCAATTGGTACATTTTGGTTGAAGTAAATTTTTTTACTTCTTGTACCTTGGACGTTGTTGAAATTATAATATTCTCAGTTTGGTGAATGCTTGATTTACTCATCCTAGTAGACTAATTAGCAATAAATTTTGTACAGTCACCAAAACATAATCTATTTTTGTTGAAGAACTTGCTACTCCTGTGCACTAAAATTATTATTGTCCTAGTTAATTTGAATCTCAATTTGTTAACAAATCTATTTTAGCAACCTTGAAATAGGTTCAGAATAAAATCCAAAAATTGTTTTTTAAAAAAAAATCCAACTTATCAACTTGTTTGGTAAATCATATTGCAATACAAATTTAGAAAAGAGGTTCAATGGCCCAAGTCTTCAGATGACGCAAACATACATCTTATATTCATAAAGAACTTGACGAAATACTCATATGAATTCCATACATAGAAAGCACATCCCCAAATGAACAATTACAAACGTGAAATGAAAATCTACACCCCCAGAATCTGCCTTGTCATGATGAAGCTCTCCTGGGAAAAGGCTGCTTGCAATAACATGTTAATTTTTATTGTCATGATGTTGTTCACCCCCATTTAAAAGGAGTCATGATGATGTCGTAAATATGAATCGTTGTATGGGTTCTCATTTCCTAACATGTGAATTGAAAGTAATAAGAGTTGATTAGTTGTCAATTGTACGTTGGGCGATTAAAACATATAAGTACCTTGTGAATTTGGAAAAACATGTGTCGTAGTCTGGATGAATGTGGACGACGGCATTTGTTGTGTGAACACCTAGCTCATACCATGACCCTACATCATCATGTTGGCATTACTTATAAACAAAGTGCATAAAAACCTGATTATTTTAAAAACGTGAATTTAATATACCTACGATTAGGAGTTGTGAAAACGAGTATTGGCACTGGCATTGGCATTGGGATTAAATGATGTTGTTGAGGAGGTGGAGGAACCTTTCCTGCTATGCTCTTTGATCATTTCTGCATACACACTAGAATTTTTTTTATTACTGTATTGATGTTTGTTGACTAAAAATAATTTTTATTCATAGGAATATACCTTTGACTTCTTAGCTCTCGCCTCCAATGGGCCTTTTCTCCGCAATTTCTTCGGGGCTCCCTTTTTCTTCGACGATATAGGGTCTTTGATAGTCTCGTTGCTTTGATTTTAAAATGCAATAAGCTACAAATTTGTATTACTATCGGAACTCGACTTCATCAACCTAAGCTCTTTATTTTCAAGTTGTATCCAATCCATGATATCACAATACCTCCCTTCATCATCCGCAGCAAGGTCTGCCACAGTGGCAAATGCCTGACACATCTCGTCTACCTTAATTGTCCAGGGGTACTAACCATACCGACATAATTCACGGCGATCTGCGTGCGTGCTCTGTTAACGTCCGTCCTCCATCTGCACAGTATATACCGATCCGACATCACAGCCACCTGGTTGGGTATCAATACTGCAATCGCATGGCTATATTCTATACCCCGGAATTCGAACAGGTGACAACTGCAGATGATTACACAGGTCTCTTTATGAAACGCCACTTGAAAATTTTTCCTCCGTCGTCGCTCACCATAAACAACATCCTCACATACCTGATACGTTGTCCCCTGATGTCCTTCTGAAGTAGAGATGAGGTCACAATACACCTTTCCTATAAATTCGACCTGAACTTCCCTGAACTTCGATAGGGTGTACAATTCCTGATACTGTTTTTCCATTTCGTACGTGGTTGCACACGGTATCATTTGAGAGAAATACCTGAAATCAGCCTGAAATTCCTTTTCTACCTTATTTTTTAGCGCTCGCTCATACTGTTCGACGAACTGCTTCAACGATGTCTTCGAATGTATATAACCGTCGAAGAAGGCGTTCATACTTTCACTTCTTTGCGTTGTTGACATACCAGTTCAGAAAGATTTTTTCAAAAAACATGGCACCTAACGACCTCTGTTTTCGTACAATCCGAATAACCAATTGTCATTGCGTAAGTCATACGTATCAATCATCACTCTCCAACCTTCTTCAAATTCTTCAACAAATTGTGAATCATAAACCAATACATATATATTCGAAAATATCAAAGCCTTATCCACATGATATCCAAACTTTTCAGGCAACTTTTTCAATATGTGCCAAAAACACCATATATGTTTAGTATTTGGACAAACTATCTCAATTGCATTTTGCATCGCTCTGTCTTGATTTGAGCTTCACCATACATGCACTTCAACCATGTCTTGAACAACCACACAAATGTATCTGTGTTCTCATTCGATAGCAAACCACAACCAAGTAACGTTGATTGTCCGTGATGATTTACGCCAATAAAAGGAGCGAAGGGCATATCATACTAATTAGTAAGGTAGGTTGTATCAAATGTCACAACATCCTCGAATTCTTTATATGCTTGCCAGCACCGATTGTCAGCCCAGAAGACATTACAATGAGAGATCATGCAGAGCTTCTTAGTTCTATAAGAGATGACATTACAAGGTAAGATTTAAAAGAATTTTATTTCAAACAAACTGTTGCCAATGTCTCTAATAGCTATAACCTGTATTTATGCAGGCATCTGGGAGTATTCTTTTAATAATGAAGTTACTATGGGAGAGAACTGCTGTAAATGGAAGCATAGCTCATGTTAGACTTGATGCTGTGTCAAAATTGAGAATTCAAATACAATGTGTAGAATTCTACAAGGTACAACCTAATGCACTCAATACCTTCACCTGAAATGCAATATACATAGTGCTCATGATCTTAGTATTGTTATTTTAGTGACCTTTGCAAGATCTTAAAATTCGTCTATGGACTTCTACGGATCCTGAGAGATGTAATATCATTTTATATATTTTTCCTTGTACAGTATCCGGCGAGACTTGTTCAGATGGACGGCTAAATCCTAGTACCCCCTCTAATAGATCCATTTAAAAGACATTTCAAAAACCTGTTTTGATGACAAAGTGACAACATTACAAAATTCTCAATTTGACCTTGGACATATCTTTGAAATACATCATACATGACAAAAAAAAAAGCCTCATAAAACCATATTAAATGGCTCCTATGAACAACTCCAATCTCGGACGGAGGTAGAGTTCACCCTAAAACCACACATTCTTACCGTCATTTGCAAAGACTCGATTCCGAAGATGGAGGACATGGTTGGAGTGGAAGAAACAAGCAACTTGCCGTCCAATTTCAATCTCTGTATATGTATCTGTGTGCTGCATAATCCGCGCAAAATGGGTTATGATTTTGTGTAATTTCAATTGCTGTGAAGTTTGCAGTTTTGGAGAATAGATTTGGGGGAAATGGTAGAGAGAAAATGTTTGTGGGAGAGGGACAAAAATTTTGGCTTGTGAATTTTTTCCCAGCCCTCACCTCCATTTTGGTGCCCATTTTTCAGGTGACAATCACGACCGTCCAAACTCATTTCATCTCCACCTTACACCTCACATTGTCAGCCAACTTTGTCGAAGCATTTTGTACAAACAGCGTTTTTGATACATCTAGCATAATCCTTGAAATAATCCTCTCTCCTTCATTTTCTTTCTTCTTTCAATTTCCCTTGCTTCCCCTCACTCCATCACCCCAATCGCACATTTTTTACAAAAATGGAGCCCGGCGGCAGCATCCTAGATTCGATCGGCCAAGAAATCATAGGCGTAATGTCCCCAGTTTCCATCTGCATGTTCCTTGTAGTCCTGCTTGTCTACTCCCTCTACAATCCCGCCACCACCACCACCATCAGGACCGCCACCAATTTGGTCTACATGGACTCCCCCACCGATTCCACCGCACAAAAACTTGAGGGTTCTCTCTTAAACGCCGCCGTTTTCATTATTCTAATAGCTTTTGTGACATTCCTTCTTGTTCTCCTTTACTACTATAACTTTACTAGATTTCTCGTGCAGTACACGCGCTTTTCTGCCTTTGCTGTGTTTTCGGCTATGGGAGGGTCTGTTCTGCTTTCACTGATTCAGCATTTTAGTTTTCCCGTCGATGTTGTTACGTTCTGTGTTTTGCATTTTAATTTTACGATTGTGGGTACTCTTTGTGTTCTGTGGAGTGGTGGACCGATTGCGTTGAAACAGAGTTATATGGTGGCTTTGGGGATTATCATGGCGGCGTGGTTTACCAAGTTGCCTGAATGGACTGCTTGGGTTTTATTGGTGGCGCTGGCTGTTTATGATTCGGTGGCGGTTTTGGCGCCTGGTGGGCCATTAAAATTGTTGGTGGAGTTGGCAGCAAGTCGGGATGAAGAGTTGCCAGCTTTGATGTACGAGGTGAGACCAACTGTGGATATGGGTAGGTCAGGCATTAGGGGCTCGAGTTTGGGACTTTTGGTTGGTGGGGTTACGGGAGATAATAGTGGTAGTAATGGTGGTGCAGTTGAGTTGCAAGTGGTGTTGAGGAATGATAATGATAATAATGAAAACTATAATTGGGAATTTGGGATGGGGAGTCCATAATCAATTTGCTGGAAAATGAAAGTAATGAGATTGAAGTGGTAAGAGAGGATGTAGGAGAGAGCTCTCCTTTGATTGGTGGTATTAGTTTAATTGAAAGACTATCAACCCCAAGTGAGAGGACAAACAAAGATAATGTTGGCTTGTTCGAGTTTAATAGAAGTAATAGCGGATCCAGAGAGAATGAGTGTCAGGGGGAGGATATGGGTAGAACAGGATTAAGGGGGTTGAAGCTTGGCCTTGGGGATTTTGTTTTCTATAGTGTGTTGGTGGGTAGGGCGGCAATGTATGATTTGATGACTGTTTATGCTCGTTATCTCACGATTATATCAGGACTTGGATGTACTCTCATATTGTTGGAAGTCTCTCATCATGCGTTGCCAGCGCTTCCCATATCGATTACTTTGGGAATCATGTTTTACTTTTTGACAAGACTACTAATGGAACCGTTTGTTGTTGGGACTTCTACTAGCTTGGTGATGTTCTAATCCTTGCTACTTAATTCTGTGGAACAAATGGATTTTGCTGATTGCAACATTGCTCACGACCTTAAAGAGAAGGATTGTCCTTTTTGACAAGATAGTAATTTCCCCAGGACAACTTCAGCAGATTTTTGTATGCGAACAACTAGTGAATAATTGTGTATTTTCAGGATTTGTTCATTGTTGATTGAAACTAATTGTTGTTGATGGCTTTGATCCTGAAGAGATATGTTAAGAACATTTAACTCAATGATTAGTGTAAATAAAATAGAACTCTGTTTCTCCTACTCGATTATTAGATTTGACTACTGTGGCATTTTCTTTCTGATTATGCTGTTAAAGATAACTTATGTATTAGAATTTAGAAAGAGATGACTTGAGGAGACATCTCTCCTTGGGTGGTGACTCTGGGGTTTATGCCGAGAAAACTAACTCTTCCATACGAAGGAAGCTTTTCTACGTCTTACATGGATATAAGTTCTGAAATTAGCATTTATTTATAGAAAGCAAAATCTCATTAAGATAGTAATTTCGGCTTGAAGAACTGAAATTGTGAGGCCTTAAATAGAGAAAACTTCCTTATAACTACTGTTCTCCTTTTGACCCCATAGAGAACTTCGGATGTAAGCTATGCATGACTGAATCTGACTCATGATATTGTATAGTTTGATATGACTATTCTTTTCTTCTTCCTTGCCACAATTTTCGTGTTCCAACCCTTTCTTTTAATTTTATGGTAACTCAAATTTCTTGTTTCTGTACAAACCAAACTAATATATGTAAATGTATTAGAGTTATTGAAAATTAGCTATATTTTTGCAATCTAATTACTTTTCATATCAACAGAATCTGACATATATATGTATCTTCTTTATAATTGTTTTTCATGCACGTCTATGAGGTTTGAAATCACAGTGGAAGCACAACAGTTGTGAAATATTTTACAGCACTCACCTAAGTCAAGTGTTTGAAAATGTTGCATTAACTCTGAACCCTAGGTTTATGATCATGTTGCCGGGAAGACTCTACAATGATTTCCAGTAGGCACTGAGTTAAGAAATTTATGAGCATGTTGTTTGGGAATCACTGTAACCGTTAACGTGTTTTCATTCACTTTTTGGTCAAATGTTGCTAGGTTTATTTGGGTGTATACTAAGATTTCAGAGATTAGGAAATGCACTTAGAGCATGTCAGTTTAGCTAAGCTTCAAAAATTAAAGGTAGAAATTACCTTTTAACTTTAAAGCTACTTTTTTTCTGGTTATTTTACATTTTTTCTTAATTCTAATTGCTTGCTTAGTACTTGTAAGAACTTTTTAATCTTAGCCAAACATGCTCTTAGTGATACAGGATTTATGTGCTCAGTTTTGAGCTTTAGACGCATACTGTTAAAATGATATCAATGATGATCCTGGTTGATGTGTTGGGACTCGGAAGTGCTACAGTTGTTAGTATCTGAATGTAGTTACTTTCGTAATGTTAGTATCTGATTGATGTTAGAAAATCAACCCTTTGGATTAATGTTTGTGCCTTTGTGGAAATGGAAGATACCATCCAGTATAATGTTGGATGAAACCAGTTAATTGCGCAGGTGTGTGAATATATCCTTCTGCATTATTTGGTGCACAAACATTTGACAAGTTTTTATGCAGTACTATTCGTGTTGTTGGAGCCAGGCTGTTGGACAGCAACAAGATTTGCCGAGAGTGAAAATTGTAGGTATGTTACACCCCGTGCTCTTGTGCTGTCTTGAAAATTCTTTTAACTAGAAAGTACTGTTTGTTCTTCTTTAGTTAATCTATTCTTCTTGATTCTCCATTCCTTGTGGCATTCTGCTGCTGCATTTGGATTTCATGCTAAACATACTTCGAATGTAAATATTTGTTTTCTTGCAAATCTCCCCTGGCCATGAAAAATTTCATTTGTATTTTTTTCACGTCCTTGCACAAGATGAAAATCAGCAGTGAGTTTCATTTTTCTCTCTTGATTCTCTTGCCTCTCCGTTCCCAACAAGCTTTTTAATATTATCATACTAACAATGATACATATGTTTCTGTGTGAGATCATAGGTTTACTGATGTTTCATTACTATCCCCGAGATCAAAACTGTGATCGTTGAGGCATGTCTGGTAGGGCCCACCGTGGTTGCATAGTGGAATTCGCATGCTTGTCCTAGTGGAAGATTTCTTCAAAAAAAATCACTTCCAAACAAGAACAAGAACTATGTCGTGGGGGGAATTAATCGGCGCGACGAGTATATCATGAAGCTACTGGGGTAAAAATTGAAATTTGCACAACAAATGAAAGCGATACCACTTGAAATGAACCGTCGCACACAGGCCTACTATGCGTATGCTGCGTAATTTCTTAGTCCGATCTTAAATTCGGCCTGGAATTTTTTATACGCATAAAAATTAGTTTCTCTCTACAAAAAAGAATACTCTCAGGCGCTCAACCTTATAGATCATGGGGCTGTGGTCTCAAATCCCAGCTGTCTGATTTTTTATTGTTATTTTTTCCAAGCAACATATTAACGATGTCATCCCTCTAATACAATCATAATGATCAATCTGACGGATCAGATTCATCATTAGCATGCAGATTACCATATCTATCATTTAAGTGAAATAGATTAATGTTTTTATTTCATATTGGTCACTCAACTAAATTTATTTAAATTTCATCACCTAACTTAATATTTTTAATTTTGATGCGACTAATTCCCAACGAACCTTATCAAAATTGAAGAATTTGTGACAAATTGTGATCTAACAAGTAAAATTTGTGACATGACTAGTCGAGTTATTGTTTTATTTTTAATTTTTTTACATGTCGTTTGCTACAAGGAAATTGCAAGGCCAATCCTTTTTAAAATGCAGAATTTGTGCTTTTTAGAACATAAATTGTGTTGTCAAAAGTATAAGCCAAAATACGAATTTTGTTGGTCGAGTCAACAATTCCATTACTTTCAATATAGACGTATCATTAAATTGAAATAAAAAATATAACTAAGATGACCAAATTGAATTAAATTAAAGTTAAATGACTAGTGTGAAACAAACATGTACATTAGATGACCTCGAATGAAATTTTCTCGTTAAACACTATTATTAAAATATTATCACCTTTGAATTAAAGAACACGAAGTTGAGATTGAAAAAGAAAGATCCTTTTTTATTTTCACATTCTTTTTCTCTTCATTTGGGTAACCCATTTTGCTTTATGCAATTCAATACTCAATATTAAAAACTCGTACTGAACACTGGATTTATAGCTGTAGTTGAGGTGAAAAAGGAAAGAAAAAGTGGAAAGCAGAGAATTGTATTTACGTGAAGTAAAGTATTCTTTTATTTTATACTTCAATTTTGGGATATTGATCTCTATTTTTAAGTCGATGGAGTTGAATTCTTTCCAATTATTATAAAATTCTCACTTTTTTTCTACCATGATTTTTCTACCTTCTGAGAAGTCTCATCTTCCTCTGTTTTTGGCTTTTCAGGTACTGATTGAATCATAATCTGATATTTAGTTTCTCGATTGATTTATATAAGGTAAATTCTTGATTAGTGTGACTTTTTAATTGTTTATTGTTTTTGGGAATTGATATGACTGATCTGGTGGAAAAAATTATTATGTGGCAGGTTTGAAACTGAGGTTTACTTATTGAGAGTAAGAATTGGGGGGGAAAAATGGGTGTTGGATTGTTGGAAATTGGAGTTAAAATGAGAAAATTTGTGATCTGTACAATCAGAGGATGTTTTAGATTAGTTTGCAGTCATCCTCTCCTTGTGGGTCTTTTGTGTTTCTTGATATTTCTGCAACGATCATTTCCTTTTCTGTTTTCGTTGTTCGCGTCTGCGTCTCCAATTCTTATTTGTACTGCTGTTTTACTTGGAACCCTTTTAAGTTTTGGGCAACCGAACCTACCCGAGATTGAAAAGGAAGAGAAAACAAACGATGGGATCGTATCTTTGAAAACTGGGTTGTCCGGGAATTCTACTGTAGTTGAGAGAAGTGAGAGCTACTCAGTTGAGAGATATGATGAGAAAAGAAGCAATTCAGCAGAGAAGTTGACAGCAGAATTGAGTTCAGAAGCTGTTAAAACTAATGAGGTTGATGGACGTGATAGTTTGGATGATACTGTGCCATTGATTGAGGAAAGATCCCGCGAAATTAAATGGGAGAATAAGATAACCGAGGAAGCACAAAGAGAGTCGGGTGATTCGAGACATGAGCAGGAGAGAGAATTAAAAGAAGAGAAACTTGATAATGAGATACTTTCGGAGAATCAGTGTTCTCCTATTCCTAATGATGAACATCTTGAATCAGATGACGATAAGTCAAAAGCTGATTCTTTTGATTCTGAGAGGGTAAATGTAGATTCTCTAGATTCTCCTCCTCGGTCACCATGGAAACGAATAGAAGTGGAGGAGGAAGAGAAAGCAGAGTGTGGGATTTTAGATTCTGAGTCTGATATGGCTGAGAGTTCCTCTCCAGATGCTTCAATGACTGACATAATTCCGATGCTTGCTGAACTTCACCCACTTTTGGACGAAGATGTTCCTCAACCTGTTCATTTGTCCCATTATGGATCTGATGCGGCGTCAGAACATTTTCCAAAAGCCAGTACTGGCAGTCATGAGTCGGCTGATGAGACCGAAAATCGCGTGGACCTAGAAGTTGCAGATGATGATAATGAAGATGCTGAATATGAAGAAGATACACTAGGAGACAAAGAGGAGCAGAAGAAACCTGCTATTACGTGGACGGAAGAGGACCAAAAGAATCTGATGGATCTGGGAAGTTCTGAGCTCGAAAGGAATCAACGGTTAGAAAATTTAATTGCAAGGAGGAGAGCAAGGAAAAATATAAGCATGTTGGTGGAAAGGAACTTGATAGACTTAGAAAGTGTTGATCTTCCATTCAACATTGCACCAATTTCAACAAGAAGGCATAACCCATTTGACCTTCCTCATGATAATTCTGGGCTACCTCCGATTCCTGGTTCTGCTCCATCTATTTTATTACCAAGGCGAAATCCTTTTGATATTCCTTATGACTCAAGTGAAGAGAAGCCAGATCTTATAGGCGATGATTTTAGAGAGGAGTTTATGACATTTCAACCAAAGGAACCGGTTTTCCGTAGACATGAGAGTTTTAATGTGGGACCCTCAATTTTTGCTCCAAATATGCAAGAGAAGAGGGATATCAAATTAAGGCCATATTTTGTGCCGGAAGGGATGATTTCAGAAGAAACCAGCTTTTCACAATTTCAGCGACAATTAAGTGAACTTAGTGACTCTAAGGTGAGTTCTGTTCCCGAAACAGAATCTATTGGTTCGGTTGGGGATCTGGAAGATACAAAGCTGGCAGAAGAAGATATTTCTGAGGAACCAGAGGTGATTTCCAAGACACAAGTCATTGAAGAGGTCATATATCGGGAGATTGAGCTGATTTCTGAGATGAAAGACAATGTTGAAGAAGATATACCTCGGGAACCAGAGCCGATCTCCAAGATTGAGGATGTTTCAGAGTATGTTGGACATGGAAGCCAATCTTCTGAAGACGTAGAATCCTTGGAGTTAGGCCAAGTTGAGAAGAGAGATGCTGATGTTGATGAGCTTGATATTCAATTGGGAGACATGGAAAATCCTTATGAAGAAGGAAATGTAGCCAAATCAGAGGAAGTCCTAGCAACTGAATTTCATTCATCTGTAGAAGCTGGTGAACAGAGATACAATAGTAGTTCAAGCTCTTCATCATTGTCAGAAGTGAGTGAAATGATCGTCATTGGGAAAGAAGGTGACGGTTTGTCAACATTGGAGGAAAGGAGAGATGCTTTTCCTGAAGGGCGAGACATTTCAACTCACCCTTCACTGGAAAGTGCTAATCTTAATATCATTAGTGCATCGGTTGACGATAATCCATTCAAGGATCCTGTTTATGATTCAAGCCCCCAAGCATTTAGGAAGAACCTTACTTTGTACGCTACGTCCTCTGATGTGCATGAAGAGTCTGAACTTGGTTTGCTGCCTGAGTTGGTTAAGCAGACTGTTTCTGTTATTGAGAGAGAATCTGAAGGGAGTAGTCGGGAAACGGAGGACAGTTCTAATACCATCGAGATGTTGACTGAATTCTCAAAGCCACATCTAGTAGATAAAAATGAATCAGGGACAAAGAATCTTGTGGATATAAGAGAGAATGATATTATGGACTCTGAAATCTCAGGATTTGACCAAATTCATGTGGAATCGCCTGCTGAAGCTTCAACTGAAGAAACTATTTCGTATCAACATAGCAGTTATCAGCATGCAAAAGGTGAAGTTTCAAGTTCAAGTTTCAATGAAGATATTCATGTCATGGTTGACCCTGTCTCAGAGCAGACTTTCAAGTCATCTGCAGAAAAAAACTTGGTTCAATCAGAGGAGGAAAAGCATTCTTTGATTTCTGAGGAAGCTCCAGTTATTCAACTCAATACACCTCCTTTCACGATTCAATTGCCTGACGAAAATTCAATTGACAAGGAAGAAGCTGTTCGGTTTGTTCAGTTCCAGGTTCAATTGTCTGATTCTGATGTGAACTTTGATGTGGGTTTTCACCATGAAGCAGAAGAGAGGCTGATTTCTTCACATTATGCTGATCAAAAATCAATTTCTCGCTCTGATGACGAACTGGCTTTCACGGATAAACCAATGAATGAACCACCTTTCGACCACTGTAATGAAGTGCAGGTAAGTCAAGCTCTACGGATTCTACTGGATCTCACTTGCATTTTTAATTAGACAATAATTTAACAGTGCAGTCAACCACTACGTAAATAGATTGTGAAATATAAAAAAGTAATTTATAAAGATAAACATGATATAGTCGTGTTGTGCAAATATGTCTTTGACATTTCGTCATCCAAGGATTGGGATCAAGTATTCATATACTGTACATATTCTGCATCCCTGAATGCATGAATGTTAGCATGTCAGCTTTTTTTCCTAGACTTTTTATCCAACTATCTTTTCTTATGTTCATGATTTTCCCAAGACTAGTTTCATACAATGAATAGGGTCTCTGCAATCTGCATGTTAGGATACACTTTCCTACATTAGTTGAATGTATTCAATTGGATTTCAGCACATGTTGACATTGAGTTCTGAGAAACAGGACATGCAAATCATACAAACACCGCGGCCATGCAGTGGAAAGTCCACCCTCAAACTTCAAGCGACAATCATCCTGGGGGATGCTTAATAGACTTAGGAAAATGGAATAAAGCTCCCACCCTGCCTCCATAAACCAACCCAACCCAGAAAAGGGGGAAAATAAATTGACAGTTGACTCTTTGATTTTGAAGATACCTTGTATAAAGGCACTGATGCTGGAAAATATCATTGATTGGATTTAGTGGTCAAGAGAATTAAAAATGTCCAGATTCTATTACTAACTACTAACTAGTCTTGCCAATTGGCTTTCAGTTGCAGAAAAAAAGGCATTGGCATGTACTATAACCATCTGCAATGACTTCATTTCTTTAAGGTGGTTTTTATTGAAATTTGGGTTTCTTGAACTAAGCTTGAGCTATATACAGGAGTAGTTTTTGGGTCTTCATTCTGGAATGGCATTGGCATCCTTAAAATAACTTTAGTATGAACAATTCTGACCTCCTTTACTTTAGCTTCCTTGAGATTAGTGCCACATTATCACATTCCTGTAATCTGTGTGGGTACGTAATTTTTCATGGCAGTGCTTAAAATTTGATCTTTAGATCCCATGTTCTTCTGGAAAAACGTTTAGGTGGATGCATTCACAGAATGGATTGTGATGGAGCATTGATGAAGTCAAAGAAGAATATTTAGATTGTTGGGAGAGAATATGAGTTATTGGCCCTGTATTGTGATATAGGTAGTTATTGGGTATCTTTTTCAATCTTCATGTTGGGCTATGCCTTGGGATATATGTAGTCCACTGGTAGTTGAAAAGCAAAAAAATTATTAAACTTCAGTTGTAGCTCATTCTGCTTCAGTTTTGCTAATAGAAGAAAAATAAAAATGTGCGGGGCTCTATTAGAGCTTAGTTACCTCCCTTTATGGCAAACCATTTAATGGCAGTTCCAATTCATTTTTATATAAATTGAACGAGAAGATGCCCAGACCTAGCATGCAGAGGGATTTGGAATATTTGAAGTTCTGTCACAGGGACGAAACGAGGAATGAGGAAATGAGGCATTGTCATTGCCGCTAGGGTGATGCGATAAGCCACATAATAGAATTTAGGATTTAGTAATGCAACAAGCTCAACAGCATAAATTCACCAATTAGTTGTCCATTTGAGACTTCAAGATCTTTCACTACTAGATTACTGCAGATTTCAAGGAAAATAAAAATACAACAGTATGAGAATATAAAGTCCCAGTCCCTTGTAGAATAATTGTTAATAATTTTATAGCATCAATCATAGTGAGTTTCATATGGATAATGTTGTGACATCAATTATCATGATTGAGCTTTGACCTTGTAAAGACAACTGTATGAGCCTGTTATGCACATTTGGATTTGTGCTTTCTAGTTCATATGTTTTATATTCCTTGGACAACGGTACAGAGTACTTTATGTACAAGGATATTCTACTAGCAGGAAACTTCTGAGAAATGGATATTCTTTTAAGAATTAACAATATTTACTAGATGTAGTCGCAAAATCTTTAATTAATAATTTTTTTTCCACTTTTTATCAGATAATCAGTCTGCAGGTTTAACTTAAGAAAATGATATTTTGATTTATCTATGGTAGAAAGAGGGAGACATGAGTAGTTTATTTTCATAATCGTACTTCAAGAAATTGATCAATGTTTCAGTTTCTCTGCTCTGGTACATTTTTACTGTTTCCAGTGCCATTTTACTCTATTTATGTATTATGGCTGTACTATGATGGTGAAGTGTGTGTCTAAATACATATACGTACACACGTGTGCATGACATTTCTTCCGTTTCCAAGTGCCATTTTACTCTATTTACATTTTATTTCTGTATTGTGATGGTACATTGCATGTGTCTATATGCTGACTCATCCACACATGCATGCATGGACATACTAGGCTGCAGGGAATAACTAATGATCTCGTCTGATATGATATAGGAAGCACCTAATACCATGTTCGAGTCAATTGAGGGAGCAAGAACTAGAGACAGCTTGAACATCCCAGATGTCAAAAAACTTGATGCTGAAGTCCTGTCAAATGTCAACTCTCCATCGAGTCCAGAATCTATTTCGATTCCATCAGAGGGCTATGAAAATAAAACCCCTGCAAGTTTATCGAATTCGAACACGATCACCAGGGGTGAAGTTGGAAATGGTGATCCAAGTTCAAAATTAGATAATTCCAACTTTCCAGCGGAAGCAATTAGTTCTAATGTTGACGAATATATTATGGTTGAAGCTACGGGTGAGATCAAGGAAATTGATGGACTATTGTCAGAGTTGGATACGGTTGGTGATTTTGATGTCAACCAATGTCAATCAAGCCTCGACAAGTTTGAAAAACCCGTGGATTCTTCTGAAGAAAGCCTTTCTTCACCACATGAGGCTACCGATGCAATTGAACATGTTGGTTCATCAAATGGAGGATTTGCTGGAAAAGATGCCCAGGACTCTACTGACCAAAAGGAAATCGAGCACAATTTGAATTCCGAAGAAAATAATTCTAGTATGCATATAGTTGAAGCGCGATCCATAGAAGATATTGAATCTATTTTTAAGGAATACAAATTAAAATCCATGGAATCTGATGTCGTGGATGTAGAGCCTGCGATAATGCATCGAGATCTAGTTGATGTAGATGCCGATGCTGTAATGCCGGAACTCGAAGCACAAACACTTCAAGATAGTGACTTGGTGTTTAAGAAAATCGGCAAGAGAGAAATCGAGAAGCCTATTGATGTTGAGCCAACCCATGCTGAGCTGGTAGGGGAGGAAACTGAAGTTGGAGCACCAATTCTTGAAGTTCTATCGACTGAAGATTCCATTTTGGTTCCGTCACAAGGCCATGATAGTATTGTTCAGACACATACCCTGCCTGATTCAGTTGATGATGCTCTACATGCGCTGGAGTCCATGGACATACAAGGACCCCCTTCAGAATTTCTTGCTGTGGAACCAATACCTTCTGAAGATATTAAATTGGTCCCAAAGAAAGTCGAAGAAGGTAATCTAGGTAAAATTCTGAAGCCAAATTCGGAGGATGGATCAGCTGAAGTCAGAGCGCATGCAGTAAGTTCGTCCAACCAGGATGCGGAATCAAGTATTAAAGAAGATGGTGTAAAAGAAGTAGACACAGTTTCTGCTGAAGAGCCTGACTGTGAAGTTGAAATACCTAAAGACACGAGTTCAACTACATCTTTAAAAGACTAGAAGAAAAATTCCCAAAAGTTGAGCTCAAGTTCCAACTCAAGTTCTAGTGATTCTGAAAGAGAATAAGAAAGCAAAGAAG
The DNA here is from genome assembly GCA_035079005.1 of Fraxinus americana. NCBI lineage: Eukaryota > Viridiplantae > Streptophyta > Magnoliopsida > Lamiales > Oleaceae > Fraxinus > Fraxinus americana. The sequence goes on along the minus strand of CM068717.1, from coordinate 1,518,142 downwards.
ATCGGGAAGAGAATGGTGTCCCTGCCCTCTTTTGTGCTTTCCATTGGGAAAAGGGGCATGCAGTCACATCTAATTTTGTTGCTCATTGTGTTTTTCTTTAACGGTGTTGGGTTTTTGTTCATGTTGCTTCAAGTGATTAGCGAGATGGTGACTTCCTTCAAGAATGCGTGTCTATTTATTTCTTGGAGTTCTTCAGCGTGGTGAGATTTTCCTTCTTCGGGTTGTGTCTACTTTTCTTCTGTGGGCGGTTTTGAGGCTTGTTTCGACCTTTCACATTGTTATGTACTGCACTTTTGAACATAAACTTACGATTCGAGCATGTGTTCTTAAAATATGAGGAGATCCTTGTTTTAGTTCGTAAATGTCTCCTAATATACTGTATTTATGATGTAAAAGTTACAATTGGAATGAGTTTCTTGTTGATTATGTGCAGATATTACTTCTGTGAATGCCATTCATTTGTAAAAAATTGCGCACTCTTTTTCTTTCTGGGCAAGGAAAATTTACTGGGAATCTCTCTCTTCCCTCCTGTAGATGCCTAGATGTTTTGAATGTTAATGAAAAAACGTGCACTTCATTTTTATCATCCCAAAGAAATTGTTGTGGATTTCAAGAACGTATCTTTGTGCCTGCTACAAAGGTGGGGACCTCTTCAATTGTACTTTAGCAAAACGATCCTGTATGCACACCTGATGGATCCACTTGAATCACGTCGTCTCAAACTTTAAACAATTCTAGTCACAATACCTCGAATGCTAAATAGTGTTTATCTCATCGCCACTCAACATTTGAGGTGTCATGGCTTGAGGGGTTCAATATAATCATACTATATTTTCATATAGGATTGTCGCACTAAAGTTTTTGTCTGGTTGATTGTTTAATAAATTACAAAGTAACTCGAGATGTTGTATGAGGGCCTATTCGAATTTGAACTGTCGTGAACAAGTAATATCTTTTAGTCATTCTGTTCATGGAATTTGTCAACGGCAACCGTATCATTTCCACTTTATGGAGGAGGGTAAAAAAAAGAGGATAATGCTAGAAGTACATCACCATCTACATAATGGTGTACATAATGCTAATGTGGCAATCATCCGACCTTTAATTCAAATTTGACACTGACACATCAATGACTCGATGATTGACACATTAGCATTATGTACACCATTATGTAGATGGTGATATACTTCTAGCATTATCCAAAAAAAGAGCACTTGGAAAAAGAAAATTACAGTATCTGATGGAGGCAGCATGAAAAGTTTTCCATAAATAATCGAAATTAACAGTTATAACAACCTACAGTGACAATTATTCATACAATATGCGTCTTAAGGTACAACACGCGACTTAATATTTAAGAAGAAACACACTATTTAGAACAACATGAAATAGTTGCAAATTTCTGCATCTATTCACAGTTTTCTTATGAGCAGTTTGTATCATAACCGGCAAGTCCTTGCAATTCAGGTCCCTCCAGACGAGGATTGTTCTCAAAGCTGCACATAAAGAAAACAATTATGACTCGGTATAAAACCATGGAAGTGTTCATTAAAAAACACGTTAGAGAAGATTAATGGAGGAAGACAGAGAAAGTGCAAAAGCCATGGAAGTGTTCATTAAAAAACACGTGTTAGAGAAGATTAATGGAGGAAGACAGAGAAAGTGCAAAAGAAGCAACTTCAAGACACAAGCCCTTGTACCGATTCTAAGAACAGAAGCTCATGCACAGAGGTTAGTGCGGTAAACGAGTAAAGATAACACTGACATATGAACATAACCGGACAACCAGAAAAAAAAATGAATGAAATAATTAGTAAATATGAATCAACCGGGCTGTGTACAGAAAAACAGCCTACAGAACACGGGTTCAATATTTTACTCACATGGGGACCACCCCCATGTGAGTGTTCTGGCCATTTTCTGTGATGAATAGTTCTGTACACAGAATTATTCAATATGAAAATAATCAAAACAAAATTTAAAAGATGACAGAATATCTTACTTCTCCAATTGGATGTGCTCAAATGGACCGGTTGTAGGGATTGGACCACACAAATTGTTATTTGAGACATCCCTGTAAATGAAAATTTAAACATTAGCATTAAGCCATAAACAAAGTATGAATAGTTGAAACTCGAATCATAAGCACTTACACAACTTTCAAGCTTGAAATACCAGCAAGTGTCCTTGGGATTGGCCCGGTAAGCTTATTGTCATTAAGACGCCTGCCAAAGTAGACAAGGGTTATTGACTTTGAATCAAATGCTTAGTTTTCACGTGCGGATGACCTAATATAATGACAGTGAGAGATTTAAGCTCTTAATTCTTGAAGCGGTTCAATAAAGAGAAAAGTTCTGATCTCCTAGATCGTGGCATACTAATATAGTATATAGATGATAATAATGCGTGCAATCCCTAGGCTACCACCCTCCACGTGTGGAAATAATGACACATGGATCAGATAAATGTTCGAACGCGATGAGCTCAAACTTACAAGAAGACGAGAGATTTCAAATTTCCCAATGAAGGAGGGATTATCCCCGAGATATTGTTGTTGTACAGATCCAAACTTATTAAGTTCTTCAAGTTACCAAGCTCAGCTGGAATTTTCCCTTGAATGTTATTTTTATAAAGTTCCCTGAAAGATGACAGCTTATTTCAGCATGCTTAAGTTCGTGTATACAACAGCTAACTGAAATTAAAGAAAAATGAAAAACGAAAACAAATATAAAAGTAATAATTACGTTGCAAACGATTTTGCATAAAAAAGTACTTACAGATACTGCAGATGTTCGAGTTTTCCAAGTTCGGGTACCAGATGACCAGACAAATTTGAGTTGCCAAGGTCCCTGCAGAAAATCACAACAAAACATATTTGAGGATGTATAATCATAAAAAAATAAAAGACAAGTAAGGTTCAGATACAAGGTGAAACTGCGAAAACGTAAAGCATTAAAATGAATACTGAATTAAAATGTTAATTGTTAGAAAGAGAAAAAATGATTCATTAGTTTCATTAAGCCCCAGAACATCATTTAAGAAGAGTCAGGCATAATATTTCAGAAAATGTTGTCAATATTGAACAGTGACAGGATAAGACATCTCACATCAAATATTGATTCGATCTCTTGCGAACTATATGAAAAGTTATGTTGGTCATATATGAGATATTACATATATCATTTTCCTTTTATCCCCATTTAAAACACTAAGTGCTAAAATATAGATATATTAGTTCTTGAAACCAAATGAGCACGTCAAAGATTAAAACCAACAGTAGATCATGATAAAAACTGCAAAAGTATCTTGGTAATCCTACAGTGAATATCAAGCACAACGAAACTTAAAACTAAAATTATGACAAAATATGCAAAACTATCACGCGAATCCGACAGTGGCAACCCATTCTTATTTGAGTACGTGGAGATTAGAAATTAAAAAAATGACATCAAATTCTCCCCTTGTTATTTCAAATTTTATTTTTCTTTCTCTCAGCTTTAACCGTGAATCCCTCTTATATAGAGTGCATCCCAAATCAAAATTATGCAGCTAGCCGAACTTTTGATTTGATTTCGCTTAAAACTAACAGGAATAGAGGATTAAAGATTCACCAGTATTTGAAGTTGCAGTCCAAGTGGGAAAAGATTAACACCAAATTTCTCAAAAAGACCATTCATAAGCATAGAAATGTCAATTGAACTAAAAAAGATTTAAAATCTAACAAAAAAATATTATAGCTTTGATTTGAATTCCAAGAAAGCAATTAATTCAATAACAAACCATACTTAATCACATACAAATTTTAACTAATAATTCTACTCCAAAACAAACACATACATACCCCAAATATATACACATACACATAGATAAACAAATATATATAAACGTACAGGCGAGTGACTTGGTTGTCTTGGTTGCAGGTAACGTGAAACCAGGTGCAAGGGTTAACGAGGTTCGGATCCCAGCTCTGAAGCACGTTATCCGGGTCGGACAGGGTCCGGCGTAGCACGTAAAGCGCGTCGCCTTCGGAATTCCCACGCGCCGTCAGAGCCATTAGTGATGTAGAAATTACAGTTACTGCCACAAACAAAAGCATACCCCTCACAGCCATGGCTCCGATTGAACTAACGCTTTTCTTGCAAATTCCGATGGAGAAGGGGAATTTGGGTTTGATTTATACGGTCAAGTATTTTACAGTGAGATAGAGAGAGATGAATTATTATTGGAGAATCGATTTTGGGAATGGGAGAGATGAAAAAATGGAAATATGGAATCTTTAGTCAAAAAACAGCGAGAGACAGAAGTGGGACTCACTAGAAGGGTAGTTTGGGAATTTTATATGTAGAAGAGACGACTCGTTAGTCAACCCAGAAACTCAGTGAAACCGCGTACAGGGTGTACCCGATGGTTTACGCCTTTGTTTACATCCTGCAATGTGTCGTTATCTCATTTGACAGTTAAAAAATTTAATTTTTTATCCACTTAATACTTGACAACATCAAATGTTACACTAAGAGCCTGTTTGGTAGGGATTTTTGGAAGAAGAATTGATTTTGAATAGTGATATGATGGGAAATGTGTGGTTGAAAAAGAAGAAAAAAGTATTGATGTGATGGAAAATATTATTTTATTAAAGAATGTGTGGTTGAAAATGAGAATTGATTTGAGAATCAGAAACAAACAGGGCCTAAGTGACATAATCCAAGCGCTTTTAACTAATGGAAGGGAGAAAATGATAGAAGTGGGACCCACCCAAAATCTAATTCCCATTATCAAGCCATGAATTTAGGTTTAATTACTTTGAATTACATCTCATTATTGATCCATCACTAATAATAAATATACAACATCATTGAAAAAAAAAAAAGAGCAATATTATAACTTTAATTTTTTTTTTCTATTGATTATATTAGTTTTCGGTATTCTTTTTCTCTCTCTTATTGTTTATTTCATTTTCTATAAAAAAAAAAAAATTAAATTGTATTTTTATAACTTTTTTTTTCTTTTTTTCATTCATTTTTCTGAAAAATATTTAGTTTTAAGTAAATTACAAAATTTTATATACTGTTTTATAATTAAATTTAAATATTTTTTTTAATTCTTTAAAGGTATATTATATTAATAATACTAAACATTAAATTTATTTTTTATATGTATAATTATTATTTATTTAATTAAGGTGTTAAATTTTTATTCTTTTTAAAATATTTTTTTTATTATATTGGGGGAAAATGAAGGAGAAGGGAAATTGAAAGAACCGCCGTCTCGTATGTGATAATTGTATTGGATCCACATAAATTCTATCTCAAACAAAAATTTTCAAAAGTTTTTTGAATTTTAAAAAATCCATGAAATCCACAGAAATCATCACTTAAAAAAAGTCTCAATTGAATACATCCCCTTATGATTTTCAATACTTGGTTGAAGTTATTATGATTATGCCCCAATTATTTATAAAATTGAACAAATAACACCCTTTCGATTAATCAACAAGTAACTAAAGGATCCTATCGAATTTCATATCAAGCATTATTCTTAGTGATGGCAACATGGCAGTCATTCTCGTTCTAAACTCTTATCTAAAATTTTCGGGAGGCAAGGCATGGTTTATATTATATGTTTTTGTTCTATTTACTATTCGGAAGGAGGGGATATGATAGTCATTTCCGTTCTTGCTCCTTTGAGAATTTTTATGAAGCAAGACATGACTCTGTTCTCTCTACATCCCGTTTACTATTTGGGATTCGGGATTAAAGAATTTTACCATAAGAGGCCAAAATTAAAAGAAAAGTGAATAACCATGAAAATAAGGAAAAGGGAAAGGGAAAAGCACAAAATTCAGAAATATTCCATTCAATTCAAATAGGACAAATAATAGAATCCACGTCACATCCATGGCGGCCATTCATTCCTACAATACTCTTACATTATGAGTAATGCTATTCATCCTCAATCTATGTTACATCCCCAATCTATGTGACGTTAATGTGACATTAAATGATAGGTGAAATTAAATAATTCGTTTAATTTCACATATTATTTAACCAATCATTTACATCCACATAGATTGAGAATGCATCTCCACTGGGGATGAATAGTATTTTTCTTACATTATTGGCCATTTCATGCGAAGGGATGTCGTGGGAATAATGTCATTTAACATCAGTGATATTAGAGCATCAATTTAGATGAGATACATCGAACTAAATAAATTATTATATTTTATATTTAAATGAATTTATTATTGAATGTCACATAATTAACACGTGGGATGAATAGTTTGTACCTTTTATTCTGCTTTTGTATTAAGCTAACTTGGTTTTTCCAAAATCCAGCCAGCCAATCAGGTAGCCAATTTAAAGAAAAATCTCTCTTTTCTCTCTACTTTCTTCGGCAATCAACAGAGTAAAGAATCGAGAAGAAGAAATGGCTGAGCAGTTGACGGAGGATCAGATCTCTGAATTCAAGGAGGCATTCAGCCTATTTGACAAGGATGGCGATGGTTTGATCTTTCTTCAAATTTTTCTCCATTTTTTATCATTTCACCCCTACGTTTTTTTTTTTTTTTTATGATTTTGTTTGGTTTTTGAATATGGTTTACTCTTATCTCTATATGGGACTTGTTCGTTTCGTTGATTGTTTATGAAAAAATTGCTGCGGGTTTGAAGTAGCTACTCTTGTTGTGTAATGTGAAGTTTTACTTTTGAGGTCAAGGATACGAATTTTCGAAGGAGTTGTTTGATTTTAGTTCGTTTCAACAACTAAGTATTGGGTTGTGTGCAAATATAGTATATTTTTCTACGATAAAATAATAATTTATAATCAATAAATTTTCCCAATGGTCACCGGTTCAAATCCCCTCAAAACCATTGAGATGAGTGCCCGGCCGTAAACTTCAAGCCCCGTAAGATTAGTTGAGGTGCACGTAAGCTAGCCCGAATATCCACGGTTATAAAAAAAAAAATTTATAATCAATAAATTGTAGTTTTATTTATTTATTGCATTTATTTATTATTGAGCATGCGATAAAGTGCCTTATAATAACCTGTGATAATAAGTTAGGTACTTACGCTGTGAAGTACAGTATGACACATCTTATATTTTGATCATAAATAATTTGTTAAAAGCCAATGTACAAGGGTCATCTTGTACTGAAAGGTTGTAGTGTACACCGATTCTCTATACTGGTTTGTGATTTGTCTTTATCACAAAAATAATTAAAAATGACACTATTACACTTGGAATGTATTGAACGGACCACGTGTCGAGTTTAATTCTATAGCATGACTGTGGAGAATTAAATTCTATTTGATCGCTGTATATTTCATCTAAATCCCTTGACATGGTTATATATATTTTTTTCGTGATTTTAGTGATTCTTTGATTAACCAATGGGTGACATTAATTCGATTAATCAAATATTTCAGTGAGTTGTGAACTTGAGAATGAGCGAAGTAGAGAACATGAATTCATGTCGAGAACCGAAGCCCTGAAAAATAGGTAGAGCAACTATTTAAATATTTTCTATTAAACGGTTAAATCTGAACTCGGTATTTAGCGACGACTAAACTTCGACTTCTGTGATTAGTTCACAGGATCGTTGAAGAAAAATGGTGCTTAAGTTAATGAGAAATTAGAGGGGCAAAAGAGTTATTTATGCTCGTACATAATTATCGAATTTCGGATAGGGATAAAATATATTAACGGTAGGTCAGAGGAAATTAAGTAATACAAATTTATTTGAATCTGTGATCTTATATATTACGAAAGTTCAGTCTTTTACCTTTAATGGAAAAGACAAAGACTAATAATTAAATTGGATGGTTCAGGATTGACTAGACATGATCTAATTATTCGAATTTAGATAATATATGACCGATCGGGTCCATGTAGTAGCTCTATAAAGTATTAAAATTTAATTATAATTATAATAAAAGTTTTATGCTTAATTGTAATTATACTAAAGTCTTAATTGTAATTGATATGAAAGTTGTAAACTTAATTATAATTGTAATTGAAGTTCTAATATAAGATTACACATGTAATTTTAGAGGTAAACTAATTGGATTTGGACTTTATTTAAAAGGAAAATTTCATATCTAAGACATTAACTATGTTCCATTTCAAAACTAAGAAAAAATGTTTAAAAATTCAAAAATCAGATATTAATTAATTAAAACTCCTATTTGGATTTTAATTAAGACTTCTATTTGAAATTTGAAATTTGAATTATTATTGTACATGGATTGAAATATTTTCATCTCTATAATTAGAGACTAAATGGACAGAGAAATTCTAGAACAATCATAATAATAATTCAATGGTGTTCAAATTGGAGAGAGAGAAAAAGTGAGAAATTATTTTTCTTATTGTCCAGTCCAATAATTAGTTTCTTGATTTAATTAAAAGAATGTGTCTATCCACCGGTGTAATCTTGACTTTGGAGAATATCATAGAAGACTTAGAGATTTGGAGCTTCAAATTCTTATCTTAGAATTAAAAAGCTTGAAGCTCGTGATCCAAAAGGCTGGAAGTTCGTGATTCAAAATCTATTCAAGAATTAATCATCGAATTTAGGTAAAAATTTGAATCATTCATTCTTGATATATCGTACATGTGAACATCTAGACGATCTTGTTTATTGAATTAATTTTTTTTTAAATTTTTTGAGTAATTCTCCTTCCGCAATCCAACACTAAGCATGATCAATTCGCATTACCTCACCCGAAATTGGCACCTAAGCACTCGAAACCGCCTCTATTTTTGTCCTGAAACCTTAGACGAGCGACTACACTTAAATCGGTATGCTACTTTTCCATGGGGTTGATTTCAGTTGCTCTTTTGAATAGTGAGATGTACACGGGCCATGTTTGGCTGTGCTTAAATGTAATTACTTATTTTATGAAATGTGATTTCCACAGTTACTTTTTTTACTAACGAAATTTTACTTTTTCTTGAAATGAAAGTAAGTCTTGACTTTTGCATTAGAAAATGAAGGGGGCTATAGGATTGTTGATCTTTGATTCGGAACAATGGTTCTTATTCTGATCTTCAGTTTCGTTGGAAAATGAAAATGATGATGATAACTGTGATGGGATAATGCTTGAGCCCAGAATTTGTTTGAACAACATGGGAATTTCGAAAATGAAGTAAACGCTGTAGCTGGATCTATGGATGTGTGAAAAGGAGAAATTGTTGCCAGATAATAATAGTTTCAATAGGTTTACACGTGTTTGAGCCCCATTTTTGTCAATCAAAAGCATTTTTGAATAGTGTATTGATAAGAAATGTGTGGTTAAAAAATAAAGAAAAGTTTTAGATTGTAATATTATTTTATTGAAGAATGTGCGATTGAAATGAGATCAAAACACTATTCAAAATGCATTTTTTTTTCGAAAAAATGGTGCTGCTGATTCGAGTAGCATGGGACATGTGAAATCCCTTATTGACATTGGGGTTAGCACACGCTCTTCGTCTCTACTCAAAAAAAGAATAGATTATCCAGTTGTGTCAAAGTGAGAAATAAATGACAGCCTCTTGCTTGCTGTCCTGGACCGGTTATTTGTTATCCCTGTTAGAAGTTTATGAATCCTCGAAATTCTATCTTTATGCTGTGAGTTGAAGATAATATTGGACTATTGTTGATCTCCTAGTTCTTAACAAATCACAGAGTAATTTCATTGGTGAAAGGATGTAATTTGCTAATGAACATTAATTGAAAAGTTGATTTTTGTGTTTGTGTAAGATTGTTACAAATGAGGTTTATAAATGTTTTTGATCAGTTTATTGCATCGGTTGCTTGAATCATATCATGGATAAATGGAGACTTGGTCGTATGCCTGATTAAGAGATCTCCATTTTATGTAATTAGTTTTATAACAAAAATTTTGCGCAGGTTGCATTACGACCAAGGAGTTAGGAACCGTAATGAGATCTCTGGGGCAGAATCCAACAGAGGCCGAGCTCCAGGATATGATTAACGAGGTGGACGCTGACGGCAATGGAACCATTGATTTCCCAGAATTTTTAAACCTTATGGCCAGGAAGATGAGGGACACCGACTCTGAAGAGGAACTGAAGGAAGCATTCCGTGTTTTTGACAAGGACCAGAACGGGTTCATCTCCGCTGCCGAGCTGCGCCACGTCATGACGAACCTTGGCGAGAAACTGACAGATGAGGAAGTTGATGAGATGATTAGAGAGGCCGATGTTGATGGTGACGGACAAATCAATTATGAAGAGTTTGTCAAGATTATGATGGCCAAGTGATATCCTACCTTAACTACATATTAATCCTGTGAGTCCATAAATAATGGGTAGGGTAAACTAGTATATTGGGTTTCTAGTTTCCTTTTTCGACATTCTATTAATAATGTAATGCTTTGATGTAATGGAGGTGAATCTTTATATACTTTGGGTCGTGTTTTTGTTAAATTTACGTCCGTCCTTTAAAGTTCTTGAGAAGATTTGCATAACCATTTCACATTCTTGTATCAAACGGCTAGCATTCCCTCGCGCTTGGGCCGATGAGTGGATGTGAAGTGGCTGGCGTCTTAAATGTTTGTCGTGTGTGGAGACTGATCATTGTGTGATTCTACATTTCTGCATTGCTTGTCGAATTCTATTTATTTGGCTATATCCAAATGCATTGAACATAAGATGTCACTCGACCTTACTAAGCTGACAACAATCTCTCTCTGCCCGTGAAGAATTACCCATCCTACCTTCTTTTTGTCTTTGATAGTCAGTTTTTGTATTCGTGTGTATTAATCTAGAAGCTATGCTCTGCTAACTCGGATTGGAATCTATGAGTATTTCTGTTTAGGACTGTAAGCAAAAACCGCTAAACCGAAACTGCATTTTAGAAAGCGTCCGTTTGGTGCCACGTGGACCCGTCAACGAAATGGTTTTGAACCAAAGCCGGTTTGGTTTGGGTTTGAGAATTTTAATTGCGGTTTAAAAACAAATCGGACCGGCTAAAAAATATATAAAAATAAAAAAAATAAAAAAATGAATTTTCTTGAAAATTCATTCAAATATGTAAAATTCAATAGTTTTGTCATTTGTGTGTATTTTTGTCAATTTATAATTTTCTATTATATATTATTATTACTAAATAATCCTAATTTATATCTAATAATCTCTAGAGTAACTTAATCTATCAAAAACCATTTTCCTTTCCAGAATTCAAATTTCTACAGTTGCTTCTGAATCTGCATTCTCAATTGGAGGTCGGATACTTGATTCATTTAGGAGTTTATTAGGTGCAAGGATGGTTGAGGCTTGTATATGCGGAAAGAATTGGTTGCAAATTAAGAATGAACATATAGTGCTGCGCCAATATTTAGATGAAGTGGAAGCATTTGATGATTCAATGAAAGTTGTGGCAGGTGGTTTATATTTTCTATTACCATATTTTTAAAGATTCTCTTATCGATCTAGTATCCAATACTATGATGATGAAACGAATGCATTTGTTTGACAATGGAGACTATGAATCATGGTGACAACAATTGATGTTTGAGTATATGTGAGAAACTGAATTCGTAACAATATACAACGGTAAGCTTGTGTAATTGTTATGTTTAGATATTATAAACAATCGATTTATTATTATGGCTGGTTATTCTCTCTGTCTAATCAGTAGTTTTATTTTTCAGATATGATGATCACAAGGTCTTGTTGAACATAATTATGTTTTTTGGGCTTTATATTTAGTTTAATAGACTTGTATTGTAATGTTATCGTAACGTTTTAGTCTAAAATGGCAAACAAAAAACTATATTTTAGTTTATTGTGATTTCACTTTAATTTAGTTGGTATTTAAATTTGTAGTAAATATAGTTAGTTTGTTTTAGATTTATTGCTAGTAAGATATAAATATATATTGAATTCAATGAATTAATGTCATAAAAATAGATAGACAAAACAATATACGTCGAAACCAGCGGTTTAAAACCGGACCAAACCGTTAGGTTTAGATTTGAGTTTTTTTCAAACCGTTCAAAATGGTTTGGTTTTGGTTTTGTTTTCCTCAAATCGGTTTAAACGGTTTGGTTTGAAAATTTGTCAAAAACCGTTAAAACTGCTTATACCAAGAAATAATGTCAGAACCAAACCTTAAAAAAACCAAAAACGAAATACTAAAATGGAGCAGTTGAATTGAAAACTTCGAATTTAATATATCAATGAAAGATTATCCGAAAATTATGTTCAATTGGATAAACAGGAACCATCAGCCACAAAATCCATGGAACTTTTACAATCTCTTCAAGCTTTTCTTTCTTGCATCCATCTTCTTTTGTCTGTGGGAGCTTTTGACAGCCGAACTTCTTTCTTCTGTGTCAATGGAGCTGTCATTGATCTGCCAACTCCCGTCTCAGTTGTTGAAGTTATGACAGCTGGCTGATCTCGACTGTTTTCGAGTTTTGAGGCTAATGAAGATGTGGGACCTGGTACTGCATTCTTCTGGTCAGCACTCTTTACAGAGGAGTTCGTCTGATCAACATTTCGGGTAATGGTAGACTCGGAAATAACTCCTGTTTTGAACTTTAGCTTCTGCTTGAGAGCGTGTAATCTAGTGTAAAAGCCTGTCATTTTAAACCCCGGGGAAAATGTTCAGCTTAAAAAGCAAGTTTCACGATTCATAATAGAGTCATAAAAAATCCACACATCACGACAAACTATATGATCAGTAAAGATCATAATTTATGGCCCAATACTGCAGTGCATCTCATAAGAAAGATAAGTCCATTTAGCACCATATGAATAAGAGTAATCATCTTCCTACTTGTGAGACGTCATAAAGAAGAGAACGAAATAAAACTAGGATGACATGTCCTTGCATGTCTAGCATACTCGTAATTTTCAAGCAGCATCTTGCCAGCCTTCTCATTTAAAGCTGATTCCGGAAATGGCTCAATCAACAAGCACCTGTCATTCGAAAGAAGACGAAAAGGATCATATTCACTTCAGAAGTCGTGGCTTTATCAATCTCTATGGAAAGAACATAAGTAGTAGTAAACCACTGAGTTTGAAAGAACTTACAATTAAAACATGCCGCAGTCCGACACTTGGGTTCCAACCTTTCTTCAATGCATTAACCCAAATCTCACCATTGGTGGCAATGTTTGGATGAAAAATCTTGGTCAGAAAATAGCCTAAAAAAAGCACCAATTGGGTCCTCAAATGGTTACATGTCCATCACATATGATTGTGGGAAATCATTGGACAATATTAACAGAAGCTTCAGCTAACCAGCAGCTTCAGCTCCAGCTCTGCTCAGCTCATTGCACAACTGTATTATAAAGTTAGTAAGTTGTGTTACTTGTAAAGTTAGTTAGTTAGTTGATTAGTTAGTTAATCATTCATTTTCCAGTCCTATTTATAGAACGACTGTAATGATCATTAAGAGATTTATTCATTCAATCCAATTTTGATATTCTCTATCTCAATAAATATTAACCTCATACGGAAAACACCATTCTCATTTGGAGTCCCAGCTGCAAGGTCATAGATATGATCAATCAGGGAAAAATGTTCGATGGCACAAATGGAAAAGACTAAATGCGGAAAATTCATACCCGGGCCATCGATATCAGCGTATATAATTGAAATGTTATCATCATTTACGCCTACTATAATGCCCTCAGAAGGTGTCTCATCAATATTTCTTCAATTCTTTTGCCAGCTGTTTTATTACATTTGGGGGAAGATCTTCTTTGGTTGCCTACAATAGTCAGCACAATGAAATAAATGAGAATGTGAAACCATGTGTACACATAGCATAATCTATGCCCTTGTTTGTTCTCCATTATTTTCAAAATACATTTTACTCTCTCATTTTCAACCACACATTCTCCATCAAAATACTATTTCAAAATGCATTTTTGGAAAAAAATGAAGCTCAAACAGGCTCTATATAGAAAAAGCAAAGACCTAGGATCATAGTTGTTGTTGACTACGTTCAATAGAAAAAAAATAAAAAATGAAGCAAAACTTGACACGTTTCACTGTTAAGTTTTTAACTTAACTACCATATTCCGCAAAGCGAAACATGATAAATTATTGAGGTTCGCTATCCAGTACTTCCTATGATTCTTAGATTATTACAGCCAATGCTTTAAAGATTCTTTACCCCACTGGGGGCAAGAGAAAAAGTTAACTACCAAGATATGAACTTTTCGTTGGAGAATAACAATACCATAGCAGATTCTGCAAAGCGACAAGATTCCAAACGGCCTGTAACTTTGCTAACAAAAGTCAGTACTTTGGCAAAGTTTTCCCCTGAATTTTTGTTATATGGATTCTGAGGACTCGATAATCAAGACACAAAAAATCCTGCAAAACAACGGAGCAAGCAATTAAATTCAGGATCCATCGAAAGGCAGAAACACTAATCCCGAGACTCTTAAAAATAGTAACTTTTTTTTTCCCAACTATGTGAGGAAAAATCAGGGAAAATGTATATTAAGCATAACTAAACACCATAAATGGTCTATGAGAAATGAACCACGACAAGTTCGTGAACTATATCCACCATTAGGCCTATTTGGCACCAATCTGATATTATTGAACATCTGTTTTTCAATAGTCAACATAAACCCAAGAACCTACTCCCCATCGTGCCTGGCAAGCAAAAGGGGACAATAGAGAAGGAAAAACCAAGATTAGTTCCTCATTACAAGAAAAACGAGATGGCCCCAAAAACTGTGAATTCTACATTATAGTAAGCGCTGAAAACAATGTCACCAACTTGCAAATGCAGAAGTTAAGAACACTGAACCTAGGACGGAAGAAGTAACCAATGCAAGTCACTCTGCTGTAAACATGCAATTGAGAACATAAACCCATTCTATACCAATTCATGGTGATCTGGCACGCTTGATGAAATGAAGACTAACTACCAAAGAGTTACTAAAAACAAATTATAAGCCAAATTGATCATTAAATTTAAACTAATTGACTCTCAAGATCTGAGATTTCTATGTCAAACAAAGGAAAGAATAAGAAAACATCCAAACCATCTCATTCTTATTCTAGGTTCAAACTCATAATGTTTGCAGCTTAATCTCTGCCTTCTCTTGTTGATTAATAGTTTTAGCTCTACAGAACAGAAATACCTCCTGGACTCTTCTCAGAAGATTTATACTGTAGGATAGTTGTTTCAATTTTTGTATACTGGATTTATAATTTATAACTTGATGCAAAATATCTTAAAAACACGGTTTTTACAATAGTTACTGTATTTGCACATTAGAACAGATTAAATTATATAACAAGTAATTGCAGTAAACAATTAAAAGAAAATTGCAGAACAGTAATATGCAAAACGATCAACAATAAGTTATCAAAACAAACTGTTAAAGAAAAACTTTTAACCCGAGGCCTGTGTTACACACAGTTTCCTTAAAACAGATTCGCCCTCTCACCGTACGTGCTTGAGGTATGATACGAGCGTCCATCTCCCAGGATACAACGGAGGAACCAGTAAAATCCGAGCACAACAGATTCTACTCCGGCGAAATAAACAAGTGTCTGAAAAATATCACCACAGACTTGAACAGAAATAGAAAATGCAGGAAAACAGAAAATGGATGCAGATGAATATTAGTGTACCGAACTGTGGAAAAAGAGACACATATAAAGACTGGCTGCACATTCATTTCATAGCAATTAAAACAGGAGTTTCAACAGTTTTGGAAAATCAAAAGTCTGTTGAAAATTAACAAAACGTGGACACTCCTAAGGGGCCAATTTTGCTCCTTTCGGTCCGACATTCGTGTACGCAGGTCACGCCCGCACACAAGTTCAAGGTCCGAAGCCTATTTCGGTCCAAGATTTGCACCCCCCCTCTGCGCGCGCACGTGGAGAGAGCTTCTATGCTACACATGATTAGACCATTCTAAAGTGTAATATTTTATAAAGTGCTTTTAGTTTTCATCCACTTCCTATGTGGGACAAATCTTATTTTTAGTTTTCCTACCAAAATAAACTCCTATCACATGGCATACTTTGAGCTTCAATTTCTCATTCACTCGAACATCATTTTTGATAAGTAAGTATATGATTTCAATGTACTCACGGAGGAGAATACAAATCAACTTTCATCTTCCAAAATAGCCAAGCAGGTCCCGCTCAAAATTAGTGCCAAAGTCAGCCCACTAAAGATATTAGAAATAATGGCTTGCTTTTCATTGAATAAAGGTGAGTATATATACACGTACAAGATGAAGATTGGGTTGTTGACCAAATCTTATTTAATGGCAATCAAATATTCTAAATCTAGCTAGTTACCTAATCACAACACCTACAGGAATACACAATTAAATAATTAATAAATTAATTCCTCTAATATGCCCCCTCAAGATGGAGCTCGGATAGAGAGTCCAATCTTGGTCTTCAAAAGGTGAAAGCGAGTGCGGGGAAGAGGCTTGGTCAAGGCATCGGCCAATTGATCTTCTGAGGACACATGGGTGACACGTAAAGCTCCACTTTGTACTTGATCTCGAATAAAATGATAATCAATTGCAACATGTTTCATTCGTGAATGGAAGACAGGATTAGAACAAAGATAAGTTGCTCCAACATTGTCACAACGTATAACCGGAGCAGCAGGAAGACAAGTGCCAAGTTCAGTTAGAAGAGAACAAATCCAACGTAACTCAGCAGCTGCAGAAGCGACAGCACGATATTCAGCTTCAGTCGAGGAGCGTGTAACCGTGTGTTGTTTCTTGGAGGACCAGGATATTGGATTGCGACCAAGGTAAACAATATAAGCACTGGTGGAGGTGTAGTCATCTTTATTACCGGCCCAGTCAGCATCGGAGAAGGCATGAAGAGATAGAGATGTGTGACGGTGCAAGGCAAGACCATGATCAGCTGTACCAGACAGATAGCGAAGCAAGCGCTTGACAGCATTCCAATGATCAGTAGTAGGTCGATGCATGAATTGAGACAACTTATTAACAGCATATGCAATATCAGGGCGAGTGAGACACAAGTATTGGAGACTTCCAACAACTGTCCTGTATTCAGAAGGATCCGTCAAAGCAGTGCCGGAAAGAACTGTAAGTGTTGGTTCAGTGGCAAGTGGAGTGGAGACTGATTTGGCCCCTGTCATATTTGTGCGAGTGAGAAGATCTGTGATATATTTCCGCTGAGAGAGAAGTAAGCCAGTGGAAGTAGTGGCAACTTCAACACCAAGAAAATACGTCAAATCACCGAGATCTTTGATGGAGAATCTTTTGCTAAGAAGATTAATAAACTGCTGAACGGTGGTGGCATTGCATCCAGTAATAATTATGTCATCAACATATACAAGGAGATAGACTAGATTACCGTTGGTGTTGAAGACAAAGAGGGATGTATCTGCATAAGAGTTTGTAAACCCAGAGGCTACAAGAAATTGTCGTAGCTCATGGTACCAGGCCCGTGGTTCCTGTTTGAGACCATATATAGCCTTGCGTAATTTGCAGACATGTGTGGGATTATCACGATCCAGAAAACCTGGTGGCTGTGCCATAAAAACATCCTCAGAGAGATGACCTTGTAGAAAGGCATTGTTAACATCAAGTTGACGAAGAGACCATCCTCGACTAACAGCAAGACTAAGAACCAAGCGAATAGTAGTAGGTTTGACAACCGGACTGAATGTGTCATGATAATCGACTCCAGGACGCTGATGGAACCCTTTGGCAACTAATCGAGCTTTGTACTTGTCAATAGAGCCATCGGGTAAGCGTTTAATTCTAAAAATCCATTTACAACTGACAAGATTGTGCTTTGAATCAGGGGGAACAAGTTCCCATGTTCCATTCCGCACAAGAGCATCGTACTCTGCAGACATAGCCTGACGCCATTTAGGATCTTTAAGGGCGTGGGTCAATGTGTTCGGCTCAAGTTGATGGGTCGAGGTGATGGTAGCGGTAAGATTAAGTTTTTGAATGGGTTTATGGATGTTGTGTTTAGCACGAGTGGTCATGGTATGGGTGTTGGTGGGTGGGTTTGGAGGGGGAGAGAGTACAGATGGATTGTGTGGGTTATTGTTGGTGTTGGTGGAATGTTCTAGGCGATCGGATGGCGGGACTTGGTCTATCGAAGTGTGGCTGAGAGGAAGTGGGGTTTCGGTTATGGAATGTGGAGTGTCGGAGGATGTACAGGGGATGGAGGAGGTGGAGTGGACGACCAAAGAATGACTGGGAGATGGATCCAAGCTTAGGGGCGAGGCTGTGGAGGGTGCGTTGAGTGGCGCAACCATAGTTGGAAGAAACGACACCGAGGGAAACCAGTTTGGGAGTGTTTCTGGACTTGGACGACTAAGATTACTTTGAATGGATTTGAATGGAAAGATAGATTCCACAAATTTGACATGACGGGATGTGTAGATTTTGGAAGTGGAAGGATCAAGACAGAGATAGGCACTTTGGGTAAGGGAGTACCCAACAAACACACAAGGGACGGATCGAGACTCAAGTTTATGACTGGAATAGGGACGAAGCCATGGATAGCATAAACAACCAAAGATTCGGAGTTTTGTGTAGTTTGGTGGGGAGCGAAAAAGGGACTCATAAGGAGAGGAAAGGGAAAGCGTGGGTGTGGGCATGCGATTAATGAGGTACACAGCGGTTGCAAATGCATAGTTCCAGTATATGAGAGGAAGTGAGGCGTGAGTGAGTAGAGAAAGACCGGTTTCAACAATATGTCGATGTCGGCGTTCGGAAAGACCATTGTGTTCAGGTGTATGTGGGGGAGAAGTGAGATGAGAAATTCCATGTAGGGATAGAAATTGATCCAATGCTTGATATTCCCCACCATTATCAGAGTAAAGAGTGACAATGGAGTGTTTGAAGTGATTTTCTACTAGTGCTTTGAAACGAGAGAAGACATCGCAGACATGAGATTTCTTCTTTAAGGGGTAATACAATACATAACGGGTAAAGTGATCAACAAAGATAACATAATACTTAAAATCATCAACAGAATAAATGGGAGAGGTCCAAACATCCGAAAATATGATTTGTAATGGGTGAGATGAAACAATTGTTGATGTAGAAAAAGGAAGCTTGTGACTTTTATTGCTTAAACACGCATTACAATGAGAGTTTTGTGAAATAGAATAAGGTAAAGAGAATGTCGACACAATATGCTGAAGAATAGGTGATGATGGATGACCTAATCTGGAGTGCCACTCGGACGAAGTGGTCTTGATGCTGGAAAAGACAACGAGCGGAGATAACAATATTGGAGATGAGGTTGGCCACTCATAGACGCCATCTTTAGTGTTTCCCGTCAAAAGGATTGCCCCCGTGCCCAAATCCTTTACATGAAAGACAGTGGGTAAGAATTCTATAGAAACATTATTAGTATTGCAAAATTGATAGATAGAAATAAGGTTCTTTTTCATGTTAGGCACACAAAGGATATTATGCAAATTAAAAGTGCGAGTAGAGGTAGGAAGGGTGGTAGAACCGGTATGGGTAATGTGAAGACCCGAGCCATCGCCAATCATAACGTCATCAGACCCTGCATAAGGAGTGTGAAGTGAAAGATTATTCAAATCCGTGGTAACATGATGCGACGCCCCACTATCAAGTAGCCATGTGGGGGTGTCGGTGGTTTCAAGAGATGCAAAGTGTGCCCGCGGTTGCCATAGAGAAGCAGGTCGTGGAGCTTGTGGATGTGGTGCCGAAGGAGCAGATGAGGATTGGGCGTTGACAAGTCGATAAATGGAGCATCGTTTGATAGTGTGTCCTTGAGCACCACATCCTTGGCAATACCCAAGGTATGGACGTGGTGGAGGACGATCACTACGAGGAGTATTGGAACGTTGTCCTTGATTGTGAAAGGAGATTGTGGAAGGATGCCAAGATTTGTTGCGTTGATGGACGGGATTGGCGGTGGCCGGAAAGAGAGATGGTGATGTGTGTGATTGTTGGAGAGACGCTTCCTTGTTTATGAGTTTTTCATGAATTTCATCAAAGGAGATAGGCATTTCACGAGCATTAACCGCGTCCACAATTCCTTTGTATTCCTTTCCAAGGCCATCAAGAATTTTATCAATGAGATCTTCTTCATCAACAGGTTTTCCCAGAAGAGCAAGTTCATCAGCCCTATTCTTGATAAATTGTATATATTCAGAGATCGTCTTGGAGCCCTTGACACAGTTTTTCAATTGGTCCTTGATCTGTTTGATGTGACCACGGGATGGTTTGGCATAGGTATTGGCCAAGGTGGTCCAGGCTTCTTGAGAGGTGGTGTTGCGGACAAGAAGAGGTTGGATGGGTAGAGACACTGCACCAAGGAGTGCACTGAAGAGAAGACGATCTTGGCGCTTCCATGTTGTGTAGGCTGGATTTGGAGCCGAGTTACCATTAGCGGTAATGATTGACGGGGGACTCGGATGAGAACCATCGAGAAAGCCATAGAGATCATATCCTTCTAATAGACTTCTGATTTGGAGGCTCCACGTGATGTAGTTAGTGGTGGTCAGTTTTGTGATGTTTGTAGTGCTGATGGTAATAAGAGTATTATTTGGGTCTTGGGTATTTTGAATGATTGTGTGAGCAGTGGAAGATGCAAAGGTGTCTTCGGAAGCCATTGTGGTTGAAGAAGCACGTGGAGAATTGTGAGGAAAAGAAACAGAAGAGAGAAGTGGAAGAAAGACAGGTCAGAAAACGTGAAGCTCTGATACCATAAAGATATTAGAAATAATGGCTTGCTTTTCATTGAATAAAGGTGAGTATATATACACGTACAAGATGAAGATTGGGTTGTTGACCAAATCTTATTTAATGGCAATCAAATATTCTAAATCTAGCTAGTTACCTAATCACAACACCTACAGGAATACACAATTAAATAATTAATAAATTAATTCCTCTAATACCCACAACTCAATTTAATTACAGTTTTTTCCAACATATACAAGTACATTTGTTTATTATAGGAAAGAAGCAATATAGGGGACATTCAGCGTAGTTCCCCATAAAAATTACAAATTGGAAAACATAAAACATGAGAAAATGAGAAATGAAATCGGCACACAAGCAATAAAAATCACAACAGTATTTCAACAACCTATACATCGAAAAGATGATTTTAAATAAATTCCCCAACTCAAAAAATCAAAATGAGTTACTCTGTTGACCAAAACACGCATTAGCTCTCAAGAAAAATATAAACAAATTGTCACACAGAGTGTCAGTAGAATCTTGAACAAAGAAAATTTAGTCTTTCAAGTAATAATCCTACAAAGAAAAATCAAACCCACAAGTCTAAGCATCAAAGAAAAGAACTTTACACATATAAAAGAGAACCCTTTCAGATCAGAATCAGATGAAGCAAGGAATTAACAGTGTACATTCCACCTTTAGTTCGACCACTGAAAAAAAAAACACAACTAAAAATCCAAATATTTGAAAACCTGGTCAATATATAACTCCAATTCTCAAACAAAAGTCGAGATTAGATGCAGCTTCATGAAAGTAAACAAGGTGATTAAAATACCTTTTGAAATGGAATCTTTAGTGAGATTTTGATGCAAGAAGGGGTCCTACAAAATACCACAAAACTGAAAATCAGAAAGCGAAATCTCCCTTCATAAATGATTGAGAGAGAAAAAAGTATGATTTATATTGACACTCCTAACTTAAAATGTGGGGGCACTCGGTTTATCTAACGTTACGTTTAATTTAAGCGAAAATTGCTCCCTTTGTCACCAACCTTTAGCATCAAAGTCTCTCGAGTCTTTTATCGTCCTCCAAAAACGGTGTCTGTCCATTTCGAGCCTTGAATTTCACCAGAACTTTACCTGAAATCTCACATGTGAGTGGGTGGGTCCCACTGTGAATAAAATATTGCAAAAATTTGTGGGCCCACCCCTATTGTGTCTTCTCTGTGTACATTATTCTGTACACACAGCATAGTTGATTGAAAGATTTGTGATTTGCCACCGGTAATTAGTAGGTGCAACATATTATCCTAACAATTTTTTCTCCTCTTTTATAAATCAAATAAACAAAATATTATTAAGCGATATAGTTGAATCATGCAAAGCAAGTTGGATTCCCTAAAAGTAATAATAGAAAAAGGGTAATTTAGGCCCTGTTCTCTTTGTCGTTTTCAAACTGTTTTCGATTTTCTATTTTCCAAAATATCGAAAACGCGTTCTCCTCCTCATTTTTGAAAATGAATTTTGGAAAACAAAAAAAAAATTTGTGCTGAAAACTCAAAACAGCCAAAACCACGTTTTGACCATTTTCAGTACAAAACACGGTGAATTCACAAAACACGCGAAACACCATTTTCACCTATCCTCTCCCCCTCTCTCTCTCTCTCCCCCTCTCCCGACTTCCTCTGGTTTTCAATTTCTTCTACATTAAATCCACATCTCCCACGGCCTCCATACGGAGCTTTCCAACGCCGTTCCACCTCCGATTTCCCAACGCCTTTCCACATCCAGCGCCTCTCCTCCGCCGCCTGTCAAAACCGTGGCTCAACCTGTTGATCCTACCCCCTACCCGTAGCCTCAAAATCAGGTAAGCCCAACTTGTTTTTTCTGTGAGTTGTCTTCAATATTTGATCAATATTATGGAGTAGATTGCTTATGTTGTCGAATAGAGAGGTTTTGTAATTTCACTCTGCTTCCCTACTTCCACTCAATCCTCCCCAATATTCCTCCCATTCCCGGGTAGAAAAGAAACCCATAAACCAGAACACAATAATATCGAAGAAATCAATGACCCCATTCTCAAATTCTTCAAGACCCGAACGTCGGAGCAGGGTTCGGAGCCGGACCCGCTTCAAGAAGGTAGGATTTCCCTCCAAAAGAACCGAAAAAACCTAAGGGCACTTAGCTTCCACTTTTGACGAACCTAATTCTGGTGATGAAATGAAAAGTTACCATCTTGGCCTTCCTGAGAATGTGAATTCCGGTTTACAAACTACGTCAGAATGGGAAGGAATTGTGGGGGAAATACTGGAAATTGCGAGGGGTTTACCAGAAAACGTGAAGTTAGGGGAGGCCTTGGAGAATTATGATTTTCGAGGGAGAATAGGAGAGGTAGAGTGTGTGAAAGTGTTGAGAATAATGGGCGAGGAGTGTATGGTGATGAATTGTTTGTACTTTTTCAAGTGGATGGGATTGAACGAGCCTTCTCTTGTTTCTCCTCGTACGTGCTCGATTTTGTTCCCCATTTTAGGGAGGGCAAGGAAGGGGAATGAGTTGTTGGTTGTATTCCGGAACTTGCCCTTTGATCAGAAGAAGCAATTCCGGGATGTTGGTGTTTACAATGCTACAATATCAGGGCTTTTGTCCCGTGGAAGGTTTTGGATTTTGACTTGATTTTACAATACTTGGATCATATTCTTTAATATAGTTGAGTTGTTTTTCTTCTTAATTTCGTTGGTGTACAGTCACATTTTTTGTATCAGAGGCGGTGCATGTGTGCATTGCCATGTTTACTTAAGGAATACTTAAGGAATACTCCAAATTTAAGTAGTGCCAAAGATTCATGGGACTTCTTTGAAAAGATGAACAAGAAAGGAAACATGTGGAGTTTGGAAGTTTTGGGTGCTCTAATCAAGATATTTTGTGATGAGGGGCTGAAAAATGAAGCTCTTGTTATTCAATCGGAAATGGAGAAAAGGGGAATATCCTCTAACGTCGTTTTTTATAACACCATAATGGATGCTTATGGTAAATCAAACCAAATTGAAGAACTGGAAGGTCTTTTCTCCGAGATGATGACAAAAGTAATAAAACCGACAGCTGCTACTTATAACATTTTGATGGATGCCTACAGTAGAAGAATGCAACCTGAAATTGTTGAGAAACTGCTTCTAGAGATGGAAGCTACTGGGCTGGAGCCAAATGTTAGATCCTATACATGTCTAATAAGTGCCTATGGGAGACAGAAGAAAATGAGTGACATGGCTGCAAATGCATTCTTGAGGATGAAGAAAGTCGGTATAAAACCTTCTTCACATTCTTGTACAGCCCTTATTCACGCCTATTCAATGGATGGTGACACTGAAACGCTAATGAAAATCTGGAAGATGATGATCAGGGATAAAATTGAAGGCACGCGTGTTACTTTCAACATTCTTCTTGATGGATTTGCCAAACAAGGCCATTGTGTTGAAGCAAGAGATAATTTATGACCAATTAACTATACATTTTACGACCAATGAGGCAATGTAAATCATCTGTTTTTGATTACATTAATTTATGCTCGATCAATCTCGTGTAGAATCTGGTTTTTGTTTGTCGTTGATGTTGTGTTAACGATGATCAGGGATAATATACTTGTGACCATTTTTATGTTAAATCTCTTGGATTTCTTTTCTGTTATGTTCATTCTAACTTACTGAAATGATAAAAATATATAATAAAATCGGAGAAAATTAAAAAAAAAAAAAAAAAGAAGGAAAATATGAGAAGCTAATTTCATGTCATTCTGCTAATAGATTCATGAATGTATTTGAGAGAGAGATGCTTTCATTTTTTAAGTATATTGTATTATTTGCAAGCCTTCACCTCTGATAAATGTTGGAAGAAAATTAAAGGGAACAATTTTTCTATTAATGAGACGATATTGTTTAACCGTGCTAGTAAAATCAAAAGATTGGAATGAGAAAAGATTCATATTTTAATTATAAAATTGTTGAGGTTAAAGCTAAGATTATCTCCGATGCGATTAATCTATCTGACATTTAAATAATCTAATTTTTTTGTCGATGTGGTATATATGTCTTATAAATAGATCGTTGAGTCTAAAATTGACCCCCAATAGGTTTATCTATACTTCAATATTTT
The DNA here is from genome assembly GCA_035079005.1 of Fraxinus americana. Classification (NCBI taxonomy): domain Eukaryota; kingdom Viridiplantae; phylum Streptophyta; class Magnoliopsida; order Lamiales; family Oleaceae; genus Fraxinus; species Fraxinus americana. Next base: position 1,493,325 of record CM068717.1, on the reverse strand, counting down.
TGTGTCTTTTATTAATATTAAAATAGAGTTGAATATTTTAATCAAAATTTATATGTTATTTAATACTATATTAACATTAAACCATTAAAATTTATTGAATAATCAGATTTTTTAAATAAAATATTATTTTAAAAAATTCTCAAAATTTCAAAGTGAACGCATTTTCCATTTTTATGTTTTGAGAAACGATTTTTCAGAATGATAAAAAGAACGCATTTTCAGAAATTTCAAAACACACAACCAAAACACAAAACACAAAACGAATTCAAAACTCAAAACTCAAAACTGAAACACAAAGAGAACGGCCCCTTAATATTTTTATTGGCTTTCAGTTATAGAATTTTTTAAAGTAAAGATTATAAATTTATTTATTGCAAAATTTTAGGTGGCTTTAAAGTCAAAAAAATGTTATGGGCCGTGGGCCCATACATACTTAAAGGAACGTAAATTTATTAAGAGGAAATTACACTAAACCAGCTGTTTAGTTTTGACTTTTAAAAAATCAGGTTTTTACTTTATTTAATCAAAAATCAAGTATTAATTTCACAATTAATATTAATAATAATATTTTTAAATTAAATTAAATATATACCCACCCTACTACCTACCCCACCAACTTTATTTAAATATAAAACCCAACCAAAACCTAATTCATTCCATTTCATCTCTCCCATCTCTACCGCCGCCTCCGCTGCCACCGTCCGCTCCGACCACCGCCCGCCGCCCCTCCCCCTCCCCCTCCCCTTCCCCTCCTCTGCTGCTGAACGGCAGTAACGTCGCTGCCGTTCAAGAAGATCGCAGATTGCACGAGCGAGAGCGGCCGTCGCGCTGGCTTTCGCACGGCGGTCGTCGACCGTTGTCGGCCGGATCTTCTTTTTTTTTTTTTTTCCTACTACCAGATCTTGGGTTTTTGATTTATGGTGATATTGGGTTTTTATTCATTCTCAAATCTTGTTAGTGATTTGCACATTGTGATTTTTTTGAAAATGAAAATGGTGAGGTGGTGGTCGGGCTCGTGGCGGTGATTTTGCAGTGGTTTCTTGATTTTGGCATGGCAAATCTGTGTGTGTGGCTGTGGCGGGCAGATCTGTGTGTGGTTGGTTGTCGACGGTGTTATCGATGGTCGATGTGATGGAGGTGGCGACGACGTCGGGCGGATGGGACGAAGTGTTTCTGTGATCAACTATTTGGTGTGTCTGTGACTTAGCTATTTGACTGTGACTTACAAATTTTAAAATACGTGACTTGTGACATATAATTTTTTTGATCTGTGACCCATCTATATGGTAACTGTGACCTTAAAATTCATTACTCTGTGACCTTAAAATATAACATGTGATCTATAATTTTTTTATCATTTTTGATCTGTGACTTCGAAATAATATGTGACCAAATTGCATATAACTGTGACCTTAACAATTGTCGGAATCGGAGCAGTCGCCGAAATTAAGCGGCGACAGAATGGTCACCGGAGTAGTCGCCGGAGCAATGATGGTTGTGGTGGTGGTGGTGGTGAGGGTGAGGTGGGGTGGGGTGGGGTGGGGTGGGGTTAATTATATTATATTACAGTTAAATATTTAATTTAATATAATAATTGTGAATATAATTAATTAATTCAAAAAAAATCTGATTTTTGCAATTTTAAACTTTGGAACCTGATTTTTTATTTTGGTAAAGTAAATGTCTGATTCATAAATTTTTCCCATTTATTAATAGATACGTGGGAAAATTTCATCTCTCTTGAATAAGGAGTGAATTATTTAAAAAATTATTAAACTTATACTATCGTCACGGACTGCTTACCGAATTTCATTCTGCTTCACAGTTGATAGTACTCACTCAACTTTGCCATTTACCTCTCCATCTACCACTGTCAAAAAATTCGTTTGTTGGGCGCTGACGTGGCGGACAGAATTTTTAGGTGACGTCTGACGGCCGTTAAAAAATTACAAATCAACAAAATCATTGTTTCATCACTCATCCAACTTACACTATGTCACAGTTTACTCTTCGAACTTCAAAATGCTTCTCAATGGTCAATCATCTTTAAGAATTGTACTCTATCCATTATTCGTCATATTTTATTCACTTCGTTGCTAATTTATTGTCCGAAAATTTCATGGGTAATTAAAATCATCAAAAAAATTATAACTCAACCAAACCATCAACACATGAAAATCACCATATGATCAATTGAATATAATTAGAAGTAAAATTGGTGAAATATAGACAAAATATTTTCACAAAACAAGTTGAGTTTCTGATTTTCGGATTTAGATTGAAACCTATTTTTCATATAATAAACGTTCGAATTATAAAAGTGAGATTTCTAAAGAATAATTTAGGACGCTTTATTGGATTTTAAAAAAGTTTATGAGACCGTGGAAGTCATGTTTCACACATGGTGATTTTAGTAAATTGATAGTTTCATTAAGTTGTGATTTTTCTAACATTTGTAACTTATTATGTGGATTTTCTATGCTAACATTAGCAATGAAGTGAACAAAATATGACGGATAATGGATGGAGTGCAATAGCTCAAAGATAAGTGACCATTGGGAAACATTTTGAAGTTCGATGAGTAAACTGTGACCTATAGTAAGTTGGATGAGTGATGAAACTATGTTTTTGCCTATTTGTAATTTTTTAACGGCCGTCAGACGCCACCTAGGAATTCCGTCCGCCACTTCAACGTCCAACAAACGGATTTTTTGACAGTGGTGAATGGAGAGGTAAATGACAAAGTTGAGTGAGTACCGTGAAGCAGAATGAAGTTCGGTGAGCAGTCCGTGATCATAGTACAAGTTCAGTGATTTTTGAAACAACTCATTCATTGAAGAAGTGTGATTCATTTCAAAATTAAAAAATAATGTTTAAAATTTCAAAAATTAGATATTAATTAAATTTTATTTATTAAATACTTAATTAAAAATATATTTTATTAATTAAATATATTAATGTCATAACTCTATACTATTTGGTCACAAATTATTGAATTAATGGGTCATAAATTATTTATTGATCATGAATTATAAATTTTATAGGTTACAAATTATTTCACGTTACAAATCAAAAATTTTATATGTCACAATTTATTCATTGGCCACAAATAAAAAAAAAAATTATAGGTCGCAATTAATTTATCGGTAACAAATAAAAAATTTAATAAGTTACGAATCAAATTTTTAGGTTACACATTATTTATTGGTTACAAATTATCGATTATATATTATTTATTAGTCACAAATATTCAATTCACAATCTTGAATAATTGGTCACATATTGTTTATTGATCACAAATCCTCTTTATATAATCCCAACCCAACTCAACCCAACCCAACACAATCCCACAACCACTACCCACTAGCACTGTCACCACCAGTACCACAACAATCGCCATTGCCACCACCATCTTCCCATCATCACGGCTAGCACCACCACTACCATCATCGAACCAAGAATCACAACTACTATCTTATCTATCTCCATCTTCATCTCCACCACATCATACCACACCACCACCATCGCCAAAGAAATTCCCATACTCGACTTCATCGCCACCGTCGCCACGACCACCTCAAATCCACCATCTCATTTACCTCTATCACATACAACCATCCGCAGCAACTCAAAAGATGCAAACTAAAATAGAGAAAATAGAAACAAATTAATGCACACGATTATCACGATCAATCCATTGGTTGTTCATCATACGATGAAAACAGATGAATAGTAGCCTCAAACCATTGGTACAAAATGGTGGTTCTGCACACGATTGTCGCGATGCCGTAGCGGTGCTGCTGCTGCTGCGAGGTGCTGATCGTGTGCAACTACCGTGTTCCCAAACTAGCAGCGATCGTCGGAGCCGCATTTCTTCTATTGTTGACTTCGGAGTCGCCAGAGAGAGAGAGAGAAGGAAGATGTGGGTCATGTGATTTGAGATTTTGAGGGTATGAGTAATTACGATTTAAAAAATAGATGAAAGAAAGATGATATTGAATATCATTAATATTAAATATTTGAATTAATATTGATTTTATATAAATAAACTTTAGATCAAATTTTAAAATTGAAATTTTAAAATTTTGGTTGGATGTAATTCCCACTAGATACACTCACCTCAAAAAATCGTTAGTTCACGATCATATCAAGTAAAGCTAATAACTATATTAGAGTAAACAAGTATTCAATCCTTTATAGAATGTAATAATAATTTGTTATTATTATTCATACCCAAATTAAATGTGATCTTATTAGTGAAAATTTATAAAAACAAGTTATTTATTTGAGTAATGCTACATGTACACACACTTTTACACAATCTTTTACACCTCTCTCACATGGAGGGGAGTCCACGATTATTTTATTATATGTGGGCTCCCCTCCACGTGAGAGAGGTGTAAAAGATTGTGTAGACTTAGCATTATTCTATTTATTTTTGTAATAAAGTAAAAATTATTTACTCAATAAAAAAAGTTATTGAAAAGTAATATTATATTTTTGACGGCAGATGGCTGGAATAAGGTACACCCGATGGACAGCAAGGTACAAATCGAATTAAATACGCAGATGGCCAGAAATCCAGAATAAGGTACATCTGATGCACCACAAGGTACAAATCAAATTGACTACTTCACGCAGGAAACGTTGTACGTTACTTGTATTTTTCTCTTTATAAAAAGCACTGGAACATAACAGACACAATAATTATAATTATTAGTTATTTTTAAAAAAGCCAAAAATAAGACGAATAAAATAATAAACGCTTCTGTCAAACCCGAGGCATTTTTTAGCACTCATATATAGAGAGCGAAAGTGCGTGTGGTGTAGAGAGAGAGAGAGAGAGAGAGAGAGGGAGATTGGGATCGTTAAAGACTTGCTGTTTGCTGATGTCTACTCTGAGGCCGAGGATCTAGAAGCAGTATTCATTTGGATTCATTTTTTTCTCTCTCAGTCTCTGCTATGGAAGGTAAACCCTAAATTTCAGATTATTTATTGTTTTTGTTTATATTACTGAATTATGGGTTGGTCTTAAGTTGTTATTTAGTGTTCTGCTAATTGTTGTTTAATTTTGTGTTTATTTTGAATTTTGGAGATTACTGTAGTTAGATGAATATCTATGATTAAATTATTGGTTTTTTTGGACAATTGTGTGTTCGAATTTTTTGATCTGTGCAATGGGAATAGTAAAATGGATATGCAGAAATTGTTTTATTAAACAATTTGTCTATCCAGGCAAAGGGTTGGTTTCTTTTCAGGCCGCTTGTTCTTACATATGTTTTTGATTAATCAAATGACCCTTTCTATTTTAAGTATTTGTGGCTGCTTTAGGAGATGAAGAACTTTGGAATGGATCTCCCTTAGTGTTCGAAAAATAGAAGTGCGTCTTGTGGTTGAAGAAGCTTTTGATTATAAACTGGTAATTCTGTTGGCATTGATTATAAAGACTTGTGTGTGTGTGGGTGGGCTTACGGGTGCAAATGTAGCGATGACATACGCCAGAAAAGGAAATAGAAAAGTGAAAAGGGTGAATGGCTATTTGATTAAAAGGAGAACGGGTGCTCAGGGTAATTTTAACAATTGCAGGGCTTGTCCTTGTTGTTTTCAAAGTCACGTGATGGTTACGCCTTGAGGAGCACCTCAAACCAAAAGCTTCATTCAGAGCCTCGAAGCTTATGCTTTAAGTGCCATTTGTCTAGGTGCACCCTGATTCCTGAGGTGCATGGCTCTGGGCATGAGCCACTGAGCAGCTGAAGTGTGCTCCATAACCTTGTCCTTTTAGGCATTAATATTGGGCTCGTTTTCATAATTGACTTTTCTCAGGTTTTCTAGGGATAGCGCATTGTGGCTCATTAATGATGAAATTGGCCTTCTCTAAAACACTGTCCCTTATAATTGTTGTCTGGTGAGAAATTCAGTTTAATCTACTTATTTTTGTTTTGTGGTTCTTTTTTGGTGATATGCTGCTTGGATTGCCAACTTTTGTTGGATTGTTATTTTGCGACAGCTTTCTGAATTGTTATTTTGCACTTGCTTGTTGTAGTTGTCAAATGTTCACATGTTTCTTCTGCGTCTATCGGGTTCCGGTTCTACTTCCATTCAGTTAGTGTCATTTTGAGGTTGTTTTCAGTTAGTTGCTGGCTCTATTTTATCTCAAACATAAAACTCATTCATTTTGAATTCCCTAAAACAACTGACAGAGGTGTAAAATTCAATATATCACAGGTAAATCCCCAGACCGGGATTCGCTGGAGTCTGGTACAAAAAAATCCAGTATTTCATCGGGTGGTCGGGCACAGGATAGAAAAGAGTTTTATCGTAGATTTTTGGATAGTGATCTGCTGACGGAAAAGCTTACAGATTGGATTGAGAATAATGCCGAAGATAATACAATGCCCGCTTTTGATGTTCCTTTCGAATTGGTAGATCTTCAGAAGTTTGATTATGCACTCGAATGTGTTCCCTTTCAGCAGCTGATTCGGATGCCAAGTGCTATTTATGCATCAACTTCCGGCACTGTTGAAGCAAATGCTTATCTTGCTCTCGAGGATTTCATGCATGCGAGTGCAAAAAGCTTGTGGGAGTCTTTCTGGGGTCAGCAGAATGAGCCGATGCCTTTCTTTGTTTCCTCTTTGTACAATGCAAACTTGAGATTTTACCAAGCTGAGAAAGCAATTGCTAAAGGTAAACTTGGAGGACTTTGTGCCACAGCTATAATGCTAAAGAACCCTAGACATCCACAAGGAAGGTGGGATGATATTCTTGAATTAGCACTTCTGAGGCCTGACATTGGAACCCTTGCATCAGTAGAAAATGACTGTAAGCCATCAGTTCCAATTATAGGTGAAGCTTTGTTTTTTGCTCTTCGAGTATTGCTCGCAAGAAGTCTTAGCAGATCAAGTATTCCTCTTAGTTTGAATTCTGTGTTTGTTTTAGTAGTCGGTTGTCAATATGGTGGTGTTATAAAAGTCGAAGGTGATTTGAATAAGTTGGAGTTCGATGTAAATAATGTGTATGAATGTTCTGCTGCATGGATAAGAAATCATTCTCGAATTGCAATTTCCCCCATTGATATGATCTGGAACAAGCTTGGAAATGCTAACTGGGCGGATATCGGTGCTCTACAGGTACTTTTTGCTACATTTCATTCCATCACACAATATGCTGGAATGCCTAAGAACTCGGTTGAAGATCTAGCTGCCGACCACAGTTCCCGTCTTCAAGCTAGAAGGATTGAGAGGCAGTTAGGGGATACAAGGGTGAATGGAAATGGCTTTTTTCGGTTCCAGCAGAGAAGTGCTTCACCTGAAATTGTTGAAGTACAGGAGGAATATGCTAGAGTTGAATCAGATAAGTTAATGAAGCTAGGAGCAGGATCTGTTTTGTGGATAGAAGATTCAGATTGGCAGAATGGTTATCAGATTAATGAAGTGCTGAATGATGGTGAGATCCCATATTATATGGCATCATCTGTTGAAGACCCTAGAAAGAATCTGTTTCTGTATGTTGGTTCACATCCTTCTCAGCTAGAGCCAGCGTGGGAAGATATGAAGTTGTGGTATCAAGTTCAGAGGCAAACTAAAGTATTGAGTGTTATGAAACAGAGAGGTTTGTCCAGCAAATATATTCCCCATTTGAGTGCATCGGGCAAGATAATTCACCCCGGTCAGTGTCGGAAACCAAGCTCTGGCGGTAACTGTGACCACCCATGGTGTGGTACTCCTGTACTGGTAACCAGCCCAGTTGGCACTACTGTTGCTGACATGGTTAGAATGGGCAAATTTGGATTAGATGAAGCTATCAGATGTTGCCATGATTGTTTATCTGCTCTTTCTACTGCCACATTGGGGGGAATTCGGCATGGAGATGTCAGGCCGGAGAATGTTATTTGTGTGACATTTGGTGTAAGGCAGCCTTACTACGTCCTTATCGGTTGGGGACATGCTATTTTAGAAGACAGGGACCGTCCAGCAATGAATCTTCATTTCTCTTCTACTTCTGCCCTTCAGGAGGGGAAGCTATGCTCTGCTTCTGATGCAGAGAGCCTGGTATATATGCTCTACTTTTCTTCCGGTGGGGATTTGCCTGTTCTGGACTCAGTCGAAGGGGCACTTCAGTGGAGAGAAACCGCTTGGTCAAGGAGGCTGATACAACAAAAGCTTGGAGACATCTCAGCCGTATTGAAAGCATTTGCAGATTATGTTGACAGCCTATGTGGAACACCTTATCCTATGGATTATGACATTTGGTTGAGAAGGTTGAAAAGACATATTCCTGAGGAGGATAATGGAAAGGAAGTCGACACATCTAGTTAACGGTAAGGTTTCATTATTAGTCCATTTGAGACATCCTTACAGGATTTATAGCTCCTTCGTCGAAGAGGATAATAGGTAAAGTTAAAAAGCGACTGAAGATCATCCCGTGCCCGTTTACGAAGTCAAGGAGGTATCGATATTCATTGTTTTTGCTTTTTGTAAAGATTTGGCATAGAGATGTATCGACTATCATTAGTTGGTGTAAAGATACCATCGGCTGGGATTGTTTGAATTGTTTGATAGATGTTTTGACGATAATCAACTTATTTGTATCGAGGTAATTATTGTACATTATTTGGAATGATGACAGAGCTTTCAGTGGACACTATGATTTTATGTGAATATTATTATTGAGCATGCTCTTTTTGTCATTGCATTATGTGACCTTAAATATTTCGAGTCGATTAATGAATGTTTTTGGGCCACTTTTTACAATTTAGTGCAATTAGTCGGAATATTTAAAACAACTAGATCGAGTGAAAATATAATAAATTACCATAAAACGATTCTCCAAAATATTCATCATACCCTTAATTGGCTTTCAAGAAGTAAAGGCAGGGATTACGTGATAATTATTTAGCCCCTGTTTGACACCCATTTTTCAGAAAAAATAAATTCTGGAATATGATTGATGGAAGAATGTGTGGTTGAAAAGTAATGAAAATTTTTGGATTTATGTGTAGTATTATTTTATTGATAGAATATGTGGTTGAAATGAAGAAAGAAAAAAAATGAAAATGAGAATGAGAAAAAAATAGGTTTCAAACGAGGGCTTAAGTTTCTATAATAGGAATAATTTCATTGATTATAACATTCAAAATTATGGAAATATTTTTGCTGTTTTGTTATAAAATTAAAGAAACAAGAATTAAAAATATATCAATAATTATTTACAACATATTTAAAGCTGGAAAAATTGTACCTAAAATACAAGGCACACGCCAATTCGCATACATCAACATGACTCCAGGTTCACGTTTTCTTGGTGGCGCAAATCCGCCTCAGCTGCTAGTAAATATCGGCATCCGATTAGCGATGTTCGTCACCGGATTCGTCTGTACGTTTGTCCTACTCAGACTCTCGGATAGAAACGACGCTGCACCGGCCAACAATGGCCTGAAGAAGAATGACCTGAAGAACCTTCCGAAGCTGACCTACGCCGCAGCCAACAACGACAGCCTCTCCGACTGCGCAATTTTCCTGGAGGAGTTCGTCGACGGAGATGAACTTGCGAGTGCTTCCCCAGTGCGATCATGGATTCCACGTTGAATGCATTGATAAGTGGCTTGGACTTCAATCCTCCTGCCCCTCTTGCCGCCAGAATGTGGTGGTCACCAGTTGTCAGAAGCGCAGCGGTGGTGAATAGAATGTTTAGGAATTATTCTACAAGTACAGGAAATTTCTACATATTGTTGACAGGAATTTGAAATGTTTTAATCCTATTCATCACTGTGTTGTTTTCCCTCACCCAATTTTAAATGTAAACCCTCCATTTCAAATTCCTGTATGAATTCTGTATAATTTTTCTGTACCTATAGCTTAATTCAATGTTTAGGGAGTAACCTGTTTTCTAGGTCACGTTAGTGATGATTTACTTAATCCAATATTTAGATTTTGGCTCCATTTGTTATTTTAGTTGTTATTGGATTATGAGAATATAATTGACTGTTTCATTCTTATTTTCGAGTGTTAGGTGTTCTGTGTTCCTATTAGCAAATTCTATCTAAAAATTTTGTTAAGGCTAATATAAAGACTTATTTGCCTCACGTAGTTAGTTTCTCTATTCATCCCGCGGTGCTAATTGCTATTTTGTTTAGACGGTTCTTTTCTATCTATATTCCTTTCTTCTCTAAACAAAAATCAAATAATCAAACTTGAACTTTGGGTGGCTGAATCACCTCAATAGGTGTGGGGACGACTCCGCTAAAGAATGCTTCGCCAAATCGAAAAGCTACATCACCACAACAGGATGCACATTCTCTATGTAACGAGAAATGAAATGTCACCGTTTAGCCTATTGGGATATTCTCTCTAGAGTATTTCTAAATAGTTAAAAAAAAAAAATTATATATATATATACACATACATACATATATATATACACACAAAATTTAGATATTTGTATCTCATTTAAATAACACTGAATACTTTTGAATGAAAATCGTGAATAAGGGCAATAGTCAATTAGTTATGGAGCAATGCTACGCCAGGGAAAACTGAATCCATATAGAACAATTGCCAGATTATCGCTGGGAGATGGCAAAAATAAAAAAGGCAGCACCAGTATGGATTCCGTGAATTTTTGAAAAACTCATAGTTATGGGCACAGCATGGCCCCCATTTTATCTGCCGGGTCCAGCCACCCGACTCTCCAGAGGCTGGCTGTGCCGTGGCAAACACCGGCCGGTTTCTTGTTCATGGTCCAGATTTACACCTATAGGTTAGTCCAATGTGGCAGAGATATGGAAGGAAGGGGAGCCTTTAAGAATTATGTAATAAAAGAGTTGCATTGAACAAAAAATTGTGTTGGAAACATAAATATAGCAATAGTACAAGTATCTAAATCCAATTACTGACGTAACTGTAGAGGAGTTCGACTGACACAGGAGAGAAAACACACCCAAGTTTCAAATGAAAATTGCATATTTTAGAGACTAATCCGCATCCATTTCTTCTAGTGCGGCCTTAGCAGCTGCCTTGGCTTCCTCCAATATATCATCTGGAACCTGAGACAATCACCGAAAATTGAAGTATATTCACAAATACATACACCAAATATTGAAGTGGTATGAGAACTGAAATTTCGGTATACAATACAACTAAATATAATATTATTGTCACGTGTTGAAGAATAGATTTAAATGATTTAAATTTGGATCTATCTAACAGTTAAGTTTTTAGATCAACTAATTCAACATGGTATCAGAGTAGGTCCAAATTTCATCGCCACACATTTAAATAAAATTGTCCACCTCAGGCTTTGATGAAGAAAATCCGTCTACGAGTGTGGACGTGTTGAAGATAATAGTTAAATATTATACATGTAGTCTAATCAAACGCGTTAAGCTTTTAGATTTAAGCTTCAATTTTTCGAAAGACAAGATTAAGCGGAGAAATAAATATTTGTTTGCGATGAACATATTACACCAATGAAAATTCTCTATATATTTACTAGTCTATTTAATGGCTAAACATATTAAAGTCTATTATAAAAAATCAAATACATATTTAACAATCTTTATATTTTATAGAAAATATTTATTAGATTTTATGATCAAGATCTCATAGGTTGGCTAAAGGAAAATTTAGAATGATCAAACATAATACCAAATGGGTGGTTTTTCACATGAGAATGTTCTTTTAGATTAATAGCAGTGGTATGCCTAAAAGTGGCAAAACAGCAACGCATCACAAGGAGAAAAAGGCGTACTAAGATTTAGCATGTACCTTTTGATGCTGGCGGTTAGACTCATCGCAGACCCAACTCATTTCCAATTCGAAGGCCTTGTCCTTTGCCTCGTCATGAACTCCATAAATTCTGCTTATTAGAAAGTATATCAAAAGCTAAAAGATTATGCAAGTTAAAACCACACATAAAACAAAATGAGAAAACAAGATGATTTATGAGAAACTATTGGTTCCTAGAATTGTTGAGGTCATTATAGTTTCAAAAACAAGACAAACTTGATGTGCATATATCATATATGTTGATAACTCATTCTAAAACTAGGAAAATTAGGCGCGTTTGGTTTGGATAAAAAGTAAATTTTAAAAGTTGATGAAATGTGTGGTTAAAAAGTTCATAAAAGTTGTTGATCCCATTAAATATGTGTTTGAAAATGAGTTTGGAAAAAAAAACGAGTTTTAAGAAATGGGGGCCAAACAGGGGCTAAATTTAGTTGAAAAGGTCTAGTTATTGTAGAAATGCTTAAAATTTATAAGAAGCAAGATAATCATGTTTGGGAAGTGATTATAAATGGTTTAAATTATAAATAGAAAAAAAATGGTAGATAAATGGATAGGACTTATGGATCACACAAAATGTGTGAATAAAAAGTAGGTTTGACCAATTATAAATTAAATGAGTGATAAACAAGAGAGCATGTTTGGCTAAGCCAAAAAAAGAAGCAAATTTACTTTTTCATGAAGGTTGAGATGCCCCTAAAATAGTGATGTTTTGAACTAAAACTCAAAAGAATGTAACTTTTAAGGAAAAGCCTAGCTTAGTAAACACGCTTTCAATAAAAAAATATGAAGCTATCCATATGCATGTGATTCTATATTAGGTTTAATTCACAAACAAAAGTTCCAGATGACTAATCTGGCATAAAAAATTCTAGAATATGATCTACTTGCAGCCCATAAATCCTTGTAAATTCGAAAATTAATCGAACTATTTCATTGAGTCTCAAAAACTTTTTGAGGCACTCTTGACATCACATGAAGGTGCCACTCTAGATTTATTCCCTAGTTATCATTTTACCCTTCTCTCGTTCTCCACTTCCCAAACAATTATAACCAGCTCCCCCAGGACCCTTATCATCCTATATCATCAAGCCAATCTACATTCCCCCCAAAACAACTAAATTCCAGAGTTCTTATATAATGTGTTATCAGGACCCTTATCATCCTATATTCTCAATTTTGCTTCCTAGTATTTAAAATCTCATTTATCGCCTATATCAATGGACTCATTGCCAAGTATTATTATCCAGTTCTCAGCCATAAAACTAAATTAAGTAAACCCTTACAGAATTGAATTTGCAGAAAAACTAAAGGCAGGGACCCTCAAATTTGTCCTTCTATTTGTGGACAGTTTTCAAAAGAAGGATAAAACTTAAAAGCTTGATTCCTTAACATAATTACATATGAATCAATCTTCCACATGACTGCATTTTTGCAAAATCGAGAGGGCAACATAACCAAGCAGGCTAGCATCATATTTTGAATATAAATAGTAGACTGGTAGTGTCATATGTTAAAACATGGAAAGCAACAAAAGCCTCATCAGCAGAATGCAGTGAAAGTTGATAGTGCACCTAGTATACAGGCATTTTTGGCAAATTTAAATCTGTTTTAAACCAGAAACTATGGCAAAGGAAACACTTGTAGCCAAAAAGAGTTTAGATGTATGTGTCAATTCAATTGCATGAAAATACTCACATCTTGGCCACCTCAATAACCCCTTGTCGGCAGGTCATTTCAGACAGCTTCAATTTTTCAATCTCACTGTACACATCGTTTTGACTCCATGTCAGTATTCAAACAAAACTTGTCAAACAAATAGCACATACAAAAGAAAAAAAAAAATCTGTAATGAGCGAGTAAATGTTATATTACCTGAAAATTTAAATTATATAACTTAGAATCAAATAAAAAAAATGTATAATCATTTAAGGGGAAGAATTGCTGCTTCAGTTGTATAAATAAAACCTTATATAGTAAAATAGTCCTAATCTGCTTCGGATAATTGAAAAAATAAAGCAACAAAATATAGCAAGGAGAAAAGGGGAATTGCACCACACCATCAGCATGAGAGGCAAAAATTCATATGTTATCTTTTTCAGTTTTGGTTCCTCTAGATGTTAAAAATAGTAGGTTGGATCATATGGAAGCACAACATGGGGTATGAACATGCACAAAGAAATTTCTTACGTTTTAGCAGCCTGCCTGCCCTTCCCAATTGCAGCACCAAAGTATCTCTACAACAAATGGTATACCAAATAAACATCACGAGAAAATTCTCAACAAACAAGACCAACTATATGAAATAATTCATAGTTCTAGAGCTTAATAACCATTAAATGCTATACTTATCATTTGCAAATAACGGAAATAAATCAACTCACATAGGAAACCCCAGAAGGTTCAACCATGTACAGCTGCGGTCCATCCCTGTCATAACCTCCCAGAATTACTCCACTTCCAAAAGGCCTGCAAAATTTATACTAGGATCACATGTAGAAAGAAGTTAAACAGAAATAAGAGTTCAAAATTTGATCAGATGCAGTAATAAACCTCAGCCACCAATATAGTGTGCATAGATGGACGTAACTGGCAACACGTTCTGCAAGTTCTTTTACTGGTATTGGTTCACCATACACACTGCGAAGCCAGATAATGGCAAAATATAAGAAAGAGATGTGGCAATAGGTAATTGTTTGACAGCAGTACGTGATCATTTTGACTGAAAATGAGTCCAAGTAAAAATCACTGTTGTTTGCTGGGTTGAAAGCTTCTGGGAATCCAAAGATTTTATCCAACAGCAGAGAAAAAGGTGGTTGCATCAGGTCTTTGGTACATGGCTGCAAAAAAATATCTAATATCCCTTTCTTCTATTTTTAAGCGTGCACAATTCATAATTCTAATTTTACTCTTGTTAATCAGGGTTTTGGTCAAAGGAAAAGTGTAACTGGTGATTTAGTCTTTGTGCGGTATCTTCTAAGCTATTTGGTGACATTTTAATTTTCTTTCATTCGGTTTCACAAGTTGAAGGTCCTCTCACAATTTGAATGTTTATGTACAAGAGGATAAACCACTTTTACATTTGTGCAGTCATATACACTACTATACTTAATAAAATCTCTTTAATAACAAAAAATATTTCTCAGCATCTTCCATCTGTCAACTATCTTGAGCACTATAAAACCTTAAACCGATGTTTCACATATTCCAGTCCCTGGTGAAGCCCAAATAGACCTTAATTTCCTATTCGTCCCCTCCATATGATCAGATTTATGTCCTCTACTGTAGGAAATCACTGACCACACTAGTCCTGCAGCAACATAGAGGCTTAAACAAGGAAAATCTAAATTTTTGTCTTGGTTATGGAAATACAAAGGTCATATTACTCCTTTAAGATGAGATAAACGTCTGGTAGCGTATGATAACCGTTATCCAGAATTGGTCCAAGATAGATGAGTGGGTGCTTTATGGGAGTTTGGGAAGGACTGAAAGAGATATTACGCAGTGCTTTCAGTCTCTTGACTCAGTAAGTTATGGCATGTTAAATATACTAGAGAAAGGCAGAATACAGAAACAGAGCAGTATGCAAGATAGCTGTAAAATAAACCTCTCATAGTTAGTTGCTTCAGATTTTGCCCGTGCTACAATTTGCCTGCCATCGGCAGCTAATCCTGCAACAGCCTGCAAATAGAAGTACATCAGCAAGGACACAAACTTCAATTAGACTGTAATAGAATAAAATAGATGAATTCCATCTAGCTGCGACAGCTTATCATCTAAGTACATCTAATTCTTCATACTTATATCCTCTACTACTGGTTTATTTATCCAGGATTTTGTAATTCCTATTTTGTCCTTTTTCTTTTGCTATGTTAGTTCATTCTCTAATATTAGACATTCAACTTGAGCATAACAACTAACGAAAAAAAACACATAAATTATCAAAATTTTTACATAACCGAAAATAAGAAATTAATAAATTAATATATATATATATATAGAAAAATGTTACCATGCCGGAATGGCGATGGACGGCATGGATTCTTCTGTTGGAACCAGGCAACATCATCTTCGAAGTAATCAGCTTCTCCACTCCCTATTTCCGTTTTATACACATCGTAATCAACAAAGCAAAAAATCAGAAACCCTGAGAACTAAAATTAATTAATGTCACATAATAATACAGTCATATATGCATACCAAAACGATTCCATCTTTGCATTTGATACCAACAACGGTGCCACTGTTGTCGACGGCTTTCGCAGCATACTCGATCTGGAAAACGCGACCGTCCGGCGAAAATGTCGTCACTGACAGATCGTAACCCGTGCCTATGCTGCTCATCTTTCTCTATATACTGCTTCTCTCTCTCTCTCTCTCTCTCTCGCTCTCTGTAATACGTATGTATATTCGATTGAGCTCCGAATCAGAGTGGGTTTTCTTTGGGGTCAAGACAGACTTGTGGGGGCTGGGTAGAGAATAATAAGGCGTTTCTCTAAATTGTCAAAAACATAAGGGAAGGTTTATGTAATTTTTCCGATTCTTCTCTTCGTGTTTTTTTCTTTTTTTTTTTCTCATTATTTTTAAAATATATATTTTTTATTTTATTTTCAATCACATATTTTTCAATAAAATGCAAATTCAAAATTCTTCCTTATTTTTAATCATACATTCTTCATCAAAATACTGTTTTAAAATGCATTTTAGGGGAAAAAATTGGCACAAACATCACTATATATTAAAATTGGCTAAGCAAATCTTACACGTGTCACAATTTCCCGTCTTCGTTAAAAATTCCCCATTTAAAAAAAATAAAAAATTCCCGCACCGCTATTCCTCTTTCTCCATTATCTCAAGCAACTACCCACTCTTCCTCTATTTTCCCACGCAACCTCTCATTGCTTCTTCTTCCTTTCCATTAGCTCAAACAATAGATTTTTTGCTCCAACTTGCAGATGCTCCGACTTTCAGATGACAGTACCTGAGGCTTTAAATTCGGCACTTGATGAAGAAATGTCTGTTGACCCTAAAGTCTTTTTAATGGGTGAAGAGGTAAACTGGAAGTTTTAGTTCAGTATGGGAAGAAAATGCACTTACTCACATTGTTTCAGTAATCAGCGTGTGTTTGGAACCCTTTTTCGGCCGACATCCAATTTCCACAACAGTGCCTTCTGACACAAATGTCTAGATCAGTAGCTACAATCTATTCCAACATAGGTGGGACCCCTATTGCTTTCCATTAGAATTTTGTTCACACGTTGCCTTCCTTGACTTTTCAATGTAATGCTTTTGAGGTTTTTTACAATATTGCCCTCCTACTCACTTGAATTTGTTTCTATACTTTAATCAATCTCATGACATAGAGGTTGGACGTGAAATCCATAGCGAGTTACGATTGGAATTTCGTTAACGTCTCCAAATCACGTTCCATCGATATATTGATTAAATCCGCCATTGAAATTAAGGGAAAACAAATCGAAAATGACAAATTCGATTTACTTATAAACGATATCGCATACATCGACATTCTGATGGAAAATAACTAATACGATGCCCCCCGAAAACTAATAATACGCGACCTACAACGTCTAACGTAATGCCTGCGCCATGTAATCGCGTAGCTGCATCCACGGCATGTCCTCCTCCACTATTGCATCTTGCTCGGCGGCAATTTCATCTTCTTCATCAGGTAGATCTATCTCGACTTCGTCGTCATCAACTTCTTCGGCTCGTTGAAAACCTCGTCCAGTGAGCCGTTTCTCAGAAGGAAGTTATGTATACCCGTGCGCCACGACAAGTCATTGTTGCGCTCGCATATTATACGCAGGCATTCTATCAATTATCTTCCATCTCTGTTTCGAACACGAAGCACGCTCGATAATGTTGCGGCATGATGAGTGATGAAAATTGAGCAACCGCTCCAGTGCATTTCGGGCCGACGGCGTTGTCCTCCCCTTGGGTTCTTTGAATTCTTGAAAATGATATCGCATATGTCAGGCCCTTATATGGAGCCATGTACCCGGGCCGATGTGCGAATCCAGTCCACCATGTAATATCTCGCGTTTGCGGGTTGGGGAAAATTAATGTCATCACTATGCAGCACGGGTACGAAGTCGGCTATCGTGTGTGTTGCGTGTAGTTCCGGGCAACACAAACGTAAAACACAGATTGAAATCACGGCGGCCGATACATTACGGGTGGAATCCCCTTTACGCGATGTAATTCTCTCTTACATTGCGTGGCAGTACGGCTTGCACATGTGTGCCGTCTATCGCACCAATGCAATCCTGTAACCAAAATACGTACAATTGTAGAGATAAGATTGAAATCGTAAAAACAACTACGAGCTGTTCACGATGTACGTCGCAGAGCGGTATTCACCTGGAATAGAGGATATCTTTCCACGTTTGGATGATGGTGACGACCTTCGTTATCTGCGGATCTGGTTTAATCATGGTTTGCTGCGAACGCCACGCACGCCCTCGATGCCTTCCTAAAGTAATGGGTGATCGTGCACGCGAATGGCCGAACAAGGTTTGGACTTGCCGATACCGCTTTCCCGTGTGCTAGAATACGAGAACATTCCCACTGTTCGTAAATGTCGATGTTCGCCTTCTTTGCAAAGTCCGTACTAGCGCGTAGGATGTGCGTGAAGTACATAAACATTGGCGGGTACATCCTGAACTCCTGGAAACAGGTTTGTGGATACACATGCAAATTTTGTAGCATGAAAACGTGGCCGCATCGTGTTGTCGGGAATAAAAACCTGCGTGTTGTATTCGGTGCCAAGTACTCGCGGACTATTCGGTGTGCGATTCTACAAAACTGAAGCCAAGTGTTAATGTCATCCTCCAACTGCTCCGAAATATCTTCATCTGAACCACTACCCGCATCAGACATCGACCGAACGTCGCAGTCTGTTTCCGAAGATGTGTACGCATCTGAAGTAGCAGACATCGTTTTGATTTACGCATGATATTGCTTGTCTCGTGCAAACGCAATTTATACAACTTCAACAACGGGGAGTACTAATAATTTCAAAGTTAAATGCGTGGAATTGATGATATGTCCTATATGTATCGAGCCTATGGTAGTGATGACAGAACCTCCACTACAATTGATTGAAAAATATTCCTTTCAGCACATGGCCCCTTGTCTTGTTTAACAGGTCATGCAAATTAGTGTGAGCAATAATGTGCTTATTTATCCCTTCTCAATTGATTATTCCACTGTGACCTATGCCCTATTATTCGGCTGCACTAATGAATCACGAGGGTGGGAGGAATAATGTCCATTTTGGAAAAAAAACCTGACATGATTTATGCCAAGAAATAGTGTGCACCATTATTTACGGTCTGCAGATCCTTTGCAATTTTTGTTTTGTAAAAGTTGATCAAAATGGTTGAAGTAATTGCCTACACTGGGAAAATTGGAAACGAACCCACCAGAGGGAGCCCTCGGTATTCATCGACATTTGTTTCCATACCTGGTTAAAATTAAAAACATTTACAAATCGAAAAAACCAATGTGAGGTGTCAAAAAAAAAAAAAAACATAGGGGTGGGAGCAATAATGTGAATTTGTGAATCTACAAAAATGGAATCTTCGCAGTGACGGATCAATAATGTGCACACTTGTGTCGGAGTTGCACTGCACGACCTATTGTAATAGATGTGTAATAACGTCAATCAACTGGGTGGAAGCCACAGTGTGCGTTGCGGTGAAAAAATTTGAACGTGCAGCATGCCAGAAATTCTACAAAGCTGTGCTTGTTCCCTGCATACTTTTGACTCATGTGATCTTTTTAATAAAGTGCATGCCTGAGGTGGCTCTAATACTTTACCCATGCTATAAAGTCTTTACCCTAACAATTTTTATTCCCTGCATTCACTTTAATCATGGATGTGTAATTTGTTTTGTTGAAAACAGTAATAGTTTTTATAGGTGTGCGTAATAATGTGGTGTTGGATAATCGATGGCATTGTACCACGCAAGAAAGTTTAAATCGTGATTGTTAACAATATTTAAGTAGCAGTCCATGAAAGATTAACTGTCACAACAGTTCAGCAACAATGGGAAAAAGTGCGAACGTAGTGGAATCGACATGGTAATTCATATTACAACGCAAAGGCGGAGGTTCTACGAGACACGAACTAATAACTACAAACAAAAAGTAACAAACGTGACGTACACATAAAATCGTCCAAACACAACGGTAGAAAAACAGTACTAACTCATCACAGACGTCTAGAGGGAGCGCTCAATCCTTACGATTAATGGACATATTGTCTCGCTCGTAACAGTACTCGATGAATTTAAATCTCATGTGAGGTGTCTTCGCAGCACAGTAAGAGTTCCGATTGTCTTTGTCCCGGAGGAACCATAGAGCGACAGTGGAGCCGATCACCTTCCCGAACATGGCAGACGACGGTTCGTCAATGCACGACTCGATTGTCATTCCTCCCTTACGATAGGAGGCAATTGGCGCAAGATCCGTTCCAACACTAACCATCCGTTCAAGAGAAGCCGAAACTTCTCGTGCGCCCAAACATTTTCTTCTTTGCTTTCCCCTTCCTTTGCTGTTTTCTTTTATCGCTTTGTGGTGTCTTTGATATATTCATGGAGGAGTGTGTTCGACCTTAAGCCGCCACTCGAATCGGTGGCTTAGCGTTTATGGGCAACTTGTCACCTCCATACTCTGCACGCTATCTCGAGCCCAAATCAAAACCACGGTGCGACAACTTAGGGGGGACAACGCATACTTGTCGAGTCTCCGAGTGTCCCCGAACAATCTACCGTACGATGTCATAAATCTACATTGATCGAAGTTCCTGTACTTCGCATACTTTGGGTTCTCCTGCAAGCAATTTTGTAGAAGACAAATGACGTGGGAGTCCGAAATAAATTCAAAAATCGTGCGTAGGAGACATGGAACCATTGCTTCACATACATACCGGAACGAATAATAATATGTTCACTCAATAGCAACCAGACCAACATGATCTTCAATCATTACGAACACAACAAACAATGGGTTCTACCAATACCAACACGACCTACAGAAGAATATATCAAATCCAACACAACCAACATCAAGTTTCTTCAATAGTAGGACAACCAACATCATGTTCAAGATATTACGAAGACAACAAACATTAAGGATATGAACTGCACAAGGCATTTGGAAAATAATAACCCCCTATGTGTGAAATGATATATCGAGCCAGAACACTCTTGTTGTGGCAGTTTCCTGAATTCTTAAAAACACCAATTATGTTCCGAATTTGCAAGTGCATTAACCGAAATATTATACCTTCATTTTTGCGTCCCACCAATGGTCAGCGGCGTGAATTCTTCCCGTACCCGAGCGGTACTCAATTCCAGTGCATCGCAACAACTCAAACAGAAGTTTGTGATCCGTGCTTGGTTTATTCAGTAGTTCTTCATCGAGTTGTCGTCCGGTCCTTCCCCAGTCGACGAGTTGAACAGTCGATATTCGTTGCCATCCTTTCGAGAAGCATTTTGCCTCGTCGGTGACCCTCGGCTATGACAATTTCGCAAGTGTCAATCGAAGGCTTTGTGCTCGGTGGTTCCATCTTTAAGAGTCTTAGCACCGTATGCCTGCGGCTTGGAAGAAGGAGGGTGGAAATCAGGTGGGCAGGGACTTGTGAACTGCTGCCATGGGAACAACCACAGGAGGCAGGAATTGAGAAAGTAAACATGAAGTAATTTACAAGCACCAAATCCGAATCGAGATAACAATAAAACTAGTAAATATTATCTAACGCCTAGTTGGCACCCTCAAAATTTGATTTCTGCAAAAAAATAACACTAAAACGAATTGAAGTCCTGGGTATTCGAAAAAATTAAACTTTGCATACAACCCACAAAAATAAGCATACACGAGTGTTTTCGAGCGGCATCCCTGCATAATCAGGCTACGATTTTAAACATAAAAAATCTCCGCATGTTAATTCGAAAAAATCTCCGATTGGAGAGAATAAGAATTGAGGGTAGAACAATCCAATAAAACTCGGCAGGAAAACAAATATACTGAAAAGCACGCGTTTTTTTTGAATTCTTACCCTCTGTAGAACATTTCTTGCGTTTTCTAATGGAGGGCTATGTCGATTCTTGCCAAATCTTGTGGACGGCGGAAAAATATGAACAAATGACGAAAACGGTATAAACGAATACATCATGGACAGAGGTTAGTGCTAGCGGGAAAATTTGAGGAATGGCCTACCGTTTGGTTCGGTGAAGCTTGCCACGGCGAGAATTCGTGGTCCATGGAATCCGGAGAGATCTGCGTGGTGGAAGCCGGTTGCGGTGCCGGAGATCCCCTTTCTGGGTCGAAGCCCTGCAAGCGTTGTGGGAGAAGGCAGTGAGAAAACAGGGAAAAGGTCGATTCGCACAGTTACAGGAGGGCAGGTGCGTACCTGGATGCAAATCGAAGTGACGGATCTGGTTTTTCTCAGGCAGAGGATCCGGTCGCGACGTCGCAGCTCGCCGATTGCTACGGTTTGACGAGGGTAATTGCAGAGGAGTCGTTGGAATGGGTTGGGAATCGAAATTGATTGCAGAAGCTGAAGAAGGGGGCGAAATTGGAAATGTTTTGCAACGGGAGGTAAGGTTTGCACATGGGTTCCTGACACAAGGCTTGACTTTGGGGACGCATGTCTCATTCTACTGTAGGAGAAATCCGTTTTTGGGCCAAAAAAGGGGTTCCAAACATACGCTCAGTTTTTGATTTACACGTACTTTTCATAATCTTATTTTTATTCTTTCAGTAATCAGTTTTTGATTTGCTCTATGTTACTTTAGATTTCCAAAGGGTTTTTGGAGAAGTATGGTCCCAACAGAGTTGTGGATACTCCTATTACTGAGGTTTCTCTTCGCATTTTACTTATGAATTGTTTTAATTGTGTTTATAATATTTTTTATACTCAACCAGTTTATATATTGCAGGCCGAATTTACTGGAATTGGAGTTGGTGCAGCTTACTATGGTCTCGGGCCTATGATTAAGTTCATGATTTTTAACTTCTCTATGCAGGTGAGAATTCTTTCTTTATGCTATGTTTGACTATATAGAAATGGGACTTTGTTTATTCTATTTAGAAAATATTTATGTTCAATTTTGAATATATTATTCACACATCCAATTTTGATTCCCCAATTGTTTGCCACTAAATGCACCTGAGTATTTGTTGCTTTATATTTTGAAGTGCATTTGATTCCATAATGATGCTCTACAGATGTTGTGATTTAGCTAGAGTTTGTATGAAATAGTCGATGACAGACTCAGCTTAAAGCTATCGCAGTCTAAGCCAAGAAGATACATACTTTACTGTGTTAGTTTTTGGTTCAATGCTTAATGAAAAAAGTCATGGCTACAATTCCTATGGCTGACTTCAATGCATTATGAAAATAATTACTTGTATTCTTCATAAATGATCCTTGACTATAAGACATGAACTCCGTCCAGTGGATGGAGACATGGAGTGGACGGAGTTATGGAAATAATTACTTGTATTCTCCTGAAATGATCCTTCACTATAAGATATAGAACTTCGTCCGCTGGATGGAGACATTTTTTCATGTCTCCGTCCACTGGATGGAAACATGGAGAAATGGCTCCATCCAGTGGACGGAGACATGGAACTCCATCCACTGGACAAAGACATGTATTGCAGTACATTTAATTTCAGCATTTGCTATTTACTCTGGGCTCTTTTAGACTGCTCTTTCTGTTGTTATGCTTGAGCCTCTTGCTGAATCCGTAGCCTGGGTTCAAGGGGTAGCTAAAGTTAAGTGTATGGCCCTTCCAGTAAGATCAGTTGTTAGATAATTTTTAATCCATCTTTTATGCATTATTATGTTATATGGCTTCAATCAGCTTTAATTACATCTTTAGTTTTTAGTTTTCATTTTATAAACTTGGGTTAAAATTTGGATTAGTGCATGTTTCTCGTGACAAGTGTCCAGAATTCCAGCATCACAAGAAAGCCGGTGCTATGAATGCACTTGTAAGTGGTGAAGTGGTGATTTTGATATGCACTTATGCTAACATTGCATTTATCAGTTATAACCACCAATCCATGTCTACCTTCCCCTGGCGTCAAGCCCAAATCCCATCAAATGGCAAAAAAAAAAAAAAAATTTAAAAGGAAAAGAAAAAAATGCATTGTTCCTAAATAATATGTCATTGTTTTTCGTTTGAGTTGCATTTTATTGATAGGTCTTAAACGATATTGGCAGCAATATAAAAAAAAATGACTTAAAAAAATCATTGTTATTGGTATTTAAAAAAAAATCGTGCACGGGGGCACACGGTGTCTCCGTGTGCGCGCACGAAGGCACATGGAAGTGTCTCCGTGCACGATTTTTTTTTCCTACCAATGAAGATTTAATGGTGGGCATTTATTGCATAATCAAATTAAATGAGTCCATTAAATGGATTTATAAAATCTTCGCAATGTTGCCTATTCCTACTTAGAATCTGTAGACATGGATGGATTTTTATGTTCTTTTGTATCTTAGTTACTTTGTTTTGAATATTATTTTGCAGTTTCAATTTGTATCATTTTCCTTTTAACAGTTTTAAGGTGAAATAAATATATATAGATTAATGGTGATCGTGGTGTGAAAGTTTAGATGCTGGTCTTTTCATTTACTCGGGCATGTGGGATTGTGATTATGTACAGTATTTCTTCATGTTTTTTGCCCACTTAAGGTCTTGTTAGCCTTTCATTGTTTATTGTTGGCCAGGAATTTGAAAAAATCCCCCTGAGTTGGGTAACCCTAGCTTTCAATTTTTGTTGTTTTCCTTTTCAAAAGTTTTAAGATAAAATAAACTATAGATAAATGATGGGTGACGAAGGTGTAAAAGTTTAAATGCTGATCTTTCCATTTACTTGGGCATGTGGGGATTGTGATTTTGTACAGTATTTGTTCAAGTATTTTTATCAGTTTAAAGTTTCCTTTGCATTTTGTTGTTTACTGTCTTACATGAAATTGAAAAAAAAAATCATGCATTGTGTAATTGTGGGGAACAAGGGAGATGAAAATTTTAGGGATGATACATCCATCCAACCCTTCTCTTCTTTTCTTAGTTACTTGTAATATTGGTTGCCCAACTGAAATAAGTATGAAACAAGACTTTATTGGATTCAGCTTTGTTCACGTGATAATTGGGGAAGGCGGGGAAGGTTCGTTACCAAATGTTTATTGATGACCATAAGATTGTAGGGGTTGAAAATTGTTGAAATGTAAACTCTTTCATATGCATGCAAAGATATCTATTCTTTTCGTTTTGATAGATCTTAGATATTCAAAGTTTCACAAGGTTTGATCAAAGACTTTAGAAGTCTTTTCTTTTTGGGAGGTTTTTCACTATGATACCAGCTTTGAAGTTTGGCTTGGTGATAAAGTATTGGAATTTAATTTTGATATTTTTCTTAGCTACCATATCTATTGCTTGAGATTTCATTGTTGCAGTCATAAATCCTGGACAGTGTACGTTAAGGTTTCACTTTTATATGCTGAATAGTGGATATCTTTAGAACTTTCTGCAAATTTTTGGAATTTGTCAGAATATTGACTTTTTCCTTAAACTTTTTCATAGGAAAATACTATACTGCTACAATTTAATCTACATATTTTCATGTGCACAGTTTTAGAGTTAGGATCTGTAATTCCTTCAGTATGTAGTTTCTCTTAGGAACATCATGCTCATTTCTGATTTCCCATTCTTCTAACTGATGGGCTTGGTTAATGGAAAGATCATTCTTTTTCTTTTTTCTATAACTTCCATATCCTTATTGTCAGGGGTGGTTCATTTTGGCGTCCATAGAAGTAAGCAATAAACCTTGGGTCATTTTCTGCTGTAGTATGCATTTATAATATCACAAAACGGCCATTGTATTTCTTTCTCGTTGTTTTGTTGGTTAAACTCCCAAGTCGTTTTGCATCGCCCTGAATATATAGACAGCATGACAACTATATTTAGGCTTGAAACTTCACAAACACGTTTCTATAATGTAATTTTCCAAGTAATATTTTTCAAATTCATGCATTATTTCTCTGGAGGAGATAATGTGTATAGATGATAACAATCATTGTTCTTACTACTTAGATTTATTGGACTTGTGTGTTATTTAACTGTGCTCTCGATGAAATTGCTTTAAGAAGTGGATAAAAATGTACTATCTAATGTAATCTGACTACATGCTTTGTGAAATTAATTGGCTTTTTCATTATGTTGAATGTTATTATGCCAACTATCATTTAACCTACGATTAAGATAGTAGTGAGTTATATTAGATTACTCTTTTGGTATGGTTAGATAAGTTGGTTGTGTTGTGGCATGTAATTTAGTTAAGGATTATCGTCGAAAGAGATTATGCATCTATAATGTTGTATCAAATGGGAGAAAAAAATAACTCCTTCGTACTTCATCAGATGAAGGAAACCATCAACCATCATCAACTAACGTGCAACGCACGTTCTCTTCACTAGTGCTCTATATCGTTTGTCTCATTTCATCAACGACCTTTTTCGCAATCATCTAGCTCTTTCACTCTATGGCCCTTTATCGCCACTAGAATCATCATACTCATTCATCTGCTCGTAACTATAACTAGTCAGATTGAATTACGTCGCCATCAAAATCGTTTGGCCCATTCAATTGCTTGTATCACATAATCGTAACAAGATAGACTAACAAGTCCAATAAAGTGAAAAAAAAAAAAAAAAATTAATCCCGGCTCTTATTTTTCAAGAAAATGAGGAATGAAAATTGAATTTGAACAAGAAACAAATATTCAAAAAAAATTGTAATTAAAATGAAAATCATTAGGTAAAAATGATAAAAACAAATAAACTTTTTGAAACTAAAGAAAAATATTTTTTCTTGATTAAAATAAATATAATTTTATATATAGTATGAAAGTGGGAAATTTATGTTAAATTCTTATGTTTTTGCCTAGGAGAAGTGTCTCTGAAATTGTCATAACCTCACGCGAGGTTTATGTGGCTGGCTCATCTCGTGCACTCGATGGCCTTTCATCGCCACCAAAATCGTGTAGCTCATTGTGTCTCATAATCGTAACTCTAGCCAATTAGACGAACTTTCTTCACCACCATCATCACGCTGACTTCTTTCACTAAAATCATCTGGTCTATTCAGCTGCTTCTATGATATTATAATAACCAGTCAGACTAACAAATCAAGCGAAGTGGGAAAAAAATCATTCATCCTGACCCTGAATTTACCTTGCAACTAATGGAGCATAACCTAGAATCTCCCTCGGTGAGTTCATTTTCACATGTTCGACATCAAACGTATCCACAACAGGTGTAGTACTATACGTCTGTATGGAAGAAATGTCGAAGTGACCGTAGATTCCTATATATTAGAAAATATGAAAGTGGAGAATGATACAACACACAATATGAAGAATAATAGTTTTCAATATGTCCTCAAATGATATTTACTCCCTCTATAATTTTTAGATTGCTTAAAGAGATTCGTCAATAAATAGTTTGTAGGATTAAACAAGGCTTTTAAGGAAGAAATACAGCACACAAGTGATTCTTCCAAGAACTTGGTGAAAAATTCAAAGAACTTGATTTCGTATGTAAGAATTGGAATGATTTCACTCATAGGGAGAAGGATGATGATTTCTTGTATATAGAGTTGAATGACCATCATAAATTTATAGATTATCAACCACAAGCTATGAATTGGTTGTTCATTTCATTAAAAGTTATGAACATTTCATGAAAAATCACTAAGGCCCCATTTGATTAGCGGAATTTTCCATGGAATTAGGAAAATATTTTCCACTTTTTTTTATTGTTTAATAGACGAAATTTTCCACGAAAAATATTTTCCCTCCCCACCCCCACGCGCCTATTTTTCGGGTTTTTGTTGTGGCTGCTGAAACTTTTTTTTTTTTTGGCAGTTGAAACAAATGTCATAACCAATTGTAAAAAAAATTCACTTTAATGGACAATTTCCATGTAAAAGAAAGTCAAACGAACACTAAACTTTGATAAGAAAATGATTTTTTACGAAACAAATTTTTTTTTTTTTTTTAACTTTTTGGCAATGAAAACAAATTTTATAATCAATTGTTAGAAAAATTATTATTTTAATGGACAATTTCTATGTAAAACAAAGTCAAACGAATTGAAAATTTTAAAATTTTTCGGGAGAAAAATTATATCAATCAAACACACTTAATTAATAATTCTCTACAAAATAATTTCTAAACAATTACTTTCCCTGAAAATCATTTTCTTTACACCAATTTTTCACCCTTGCAATCAAATAGACCCTAAAAATTCAAAATTAACGACTTATTTCTCAAGTGAATTAGCCTCAGGTTTTCAAATTAAATGCCATGCAAACGCATGGTACATTCACCAATTTCATTTTGAGGCCCAATGCCCTTTGCCAAATTCATCCATTTGAAAGTCCAATTCCATATGTTTGTATAATATATGAACTATCCCCCACTTATTCAAAGTTATATAAATTCACAATTTCAAACTAATAATATTTAGATACATTTCGATTTGAATCTAATGATAGTGTAATTTCACAAGGTATCATCGAAATTTCAAGTAACATAATAGCTTTGAACTAATTATTCCTTGTGATTATATATATACCAGTAAAACCCACACAAAAGTGGTTATGGGAAACAACGCATGTCATCGGGTTGTTGAAATTAGTACAGTCAGATTGAAACTTTTGGATGGAACAATTAGAACACTTGACCAGGTTCAACATGTTCCAGATTTGAAGGAGAATCTCACATCTTTTTCTATCATTGATTCAAAAGGTTATGAGTTCTTTGGTGGATGTGGAGTTTTGAAGGTTTTTAAGGCTACCTAGGTTATATTGGAGGGACAGAAAATGTTTCAGTTATACATCTTGTAGAGTTGTGCAGAATTTGAAAGAGTCAATCAGCACAGGTTCAGTACCGTGGTGGACATTCAGTTTGATATTATACCTTTAGGAGCTCATAAAGGGTCAAATTTGAAAAATACAGTTCAGTGGAGTTTTGAAGACATGGATAATACCGTTTTGCCACTTTCACCTACGGTGCCTTTGCATTCAGTTGCTAGAGTTAGACCTAGTGGAAAAAGTTATGTAGATGTTGATTTTGTTGAGCATGTTTTAAGTGAAGAAAAAAGTGTTTAATCTAGCAATGAACCTTCATTAGAAGCATTTGGTAATGATTCTACTTTGAGGTGTGTTATATATCATTTTGGTTAATTCAAAATCATTGTGATTTTTTGGAATTTGATGTAATTCTATAGAGTAGTGCTTGGATTCATTGGAATATGTGAAGTATTTTGTGTTTGGTTGGAGAATTTTTTTTTTTATTGTTGAAAAAACCAGTTCATTTTTTGGTGGAATTCGTGTCAAGTTGGAGATTGTTAGAATTTAGGTTTGACCCGAATTCCTTGTTTGAAGTATTAGAAAATTCTAATTGTAGTGAATATCAAGAAGAATTCAATTTTTAAAATGCTATTGGAGTCCTATATCAAGTTAAAGTTTAATTTTGGAAGCCCATTGAGAGTTGAAAACTGATATTAGACTTGAAGAAGGGTTCGGAATGGAGAAAAACACTTTGAAAACATGTTTTGGAATATTAACCTGAAACCTAGCGCCTGAGCGCTGCTACAGTAACCTGATCGTGATTTTTTCTCCCCTACTTCGTTTTGGACTCGATTTTTTGGCATTCTACTTCATCAACAACTCTACCAAGAGAGTTTGGACGTCCCCTACATATTTCCTATAAATACTATGCTCTTCTATACAATTTTTTGTAACAATTATATGTGAGAAAATAGATTACTAGAATTATAGGATCTATTGTAATTTTTTCTATTCTTAATTAATCTTGAATCAATAAATTTCTTAATTCTTCTGTCATATTCTTGTCTTCTTTATTCTTTTACTTGATTAAATATTTCATTATTATTTAACATATAAGTTCAACATCTTAATCTGGTAGTTTGTTTCATAACAATTGGTATCAGAGCTACTCTGGTATCTCGATTGTTTTTTCCGACAAGTGGTATCAGAGCGCAGGGTTTGATTTGTTTTAGTTTTTTTTTAAATTCGTGATGGCTTCCATGAAGTATGACATTCCGCTTTTGGATCGAAGTACTAGATTTTCGCTATGGCAGGTTAAGATGCGTGCAGTACTCGTACAGCTGGATTTGGATGATGTGTTGTTGGATATTGATAGGATGTCAGCAACTTTGACCGCAGAAGAGAAATTACGAAAGGATAAAAAGGTAATTTCTCACATTCATCTTCATTTATCAAATTTCATTCTTCAGGACGTTTTGAAGGAGAGGTCAACAGCTGCTTTGTGGTTGAAGTTTGAGTAATTATACATGACCAAGAGTCTTACAAGCAAATTGCATCTCAAGTAGTGGCTATACTTTCATCGCATGACAGAAGGAGGATCATTAGAAGATCACCTAGCTGTATTTAAGGAGATCATAGCTGATTTAGAAAATTGGAAGTTAAGTATGATGAAGAAGATTTGGCTTTGATCCTATTGTGTTCGTTGCCCGTTTCACTTTCTTCATTTAGAGACACGATCTTATATAGTCGTGATACTCTCACCATTGAGGAGGTTTATGATACTTTGTTTTCA
Source organism: Fraxinus americana (assembly GCA_035079005.1). Classification (NCBI taxonomy): domain Eukaryota; kingdom Viridiplantae; phylum Streptophyta; class Magnoliopsida; order Lamiales; family Oleaceae; genus Fraxinus; species Fraxinus americana. The sequence goes on along the minus strand of CM068717.1, from coordinate 1,462,858 downwards.
AAAGAGAAGATGAAGCATTTGGTTTATGATACCAGAGACGGAGAAGACCTGGTTACTCATGGTGTTTCTGGACGGGGCAGATCGAAGTCTAAATTCAGTAATCAAATTTGTAACTACTGCAAGAAAAAGGGGTACTTGAAAAAGGATTGCTACAAGTTGCAGAATAAAGAAAAGATGGCTGCAAGTAGACATTTAGATATTTCAGGCGAAGAAGACCTTGTGGAGAATATTGGAAGTGATGGAGAGCTCTTAGCTATTTTTGACATTAAGTTTAAGCCGGAAGATGATTGGATTCTTGATTCAACATGTGTGTTTCATATGTGTCATAATAAGGACTTGTTTGCTACATATGAAACTGTTTCAAAAGGTGTCGTGGTTATGGGAAACAACGCATCTTGTCGGGTTGCTGGAATTGGTACAGTCAGATTGATGCTTTTGGATGGAACAATTAGAACACTTGGTCAGGTTCGACATGTTCCATATTTGAAGAAGAATCTCATATCTTTGTCCATTCTTAATTTAAATGGTTATGAGTTCTTTGGTGGAGGTGGAGTTTTGAAGGTTTGTAAGGGTGCCAGGTTATATTGGAAGGATAGAAAAGATCTCAATTATACATCTTGCAGCGTCGTGCATAATTTAAAAGAGTCAATCAGCACAGGTTCAGTACTGTGGTGGACATTCAGTTTGATACAATACATTTAGGAGCTCATAAAGGGTCAGATTTGAAGAATACAGCTCAGTGAAGTTTTGAAGACGTGGATAATACCGCTTTGCCACCATCACCTGCGGTGCCTTTGCATTCAATTGCTAGAGTTAGATCCAGTGGAACAAGGTATGTGGATATTGATTTTGTTGAGCATGCTTTAAGTGAAGAAAAATGTGTTCAATCAAGCAATGAGCCTTCATTGGAAGCATTTGGTAATGATTCTACTTTGGGGTGTGTTATAGCCCATTTTGGTTAATTCAAAATCATTATGATTTTTTGAAATTTGAGGTAATTTTGCAGAGTAGTGCTGGATTCATTGGAAGAGGTTGAGTATTTTGTGTTAGGTTGAAGAATTTATTTATTTTATTGTTGAAGAAGCCAGTTCATTCATTGGTGGAATTCATGTCAATGTGGAGATTGTTAGAATTTGAGTTTGACTTGAATTCCTTATTTGAAGTATTGAAGAATTCTAATTGTAGTGAACATCAAGAAGAATTCAATTTTGGAATGCTATTGGAGTCCTATATCAAGTTGAAGTTCTATTTTAGAAGCACATTGGAAGTTGAAAATTGATATTAGACTTGAAGAAGAGTTCGAAATAGAGAAAAACACTTTGAAAGCATGCTTTGGAATATTAACCTGAAACCTAGTGCTTGAGCGCTGCTACAGTAACCTGATCGTGATTTTTTCTCTCCTACTTCGTTTTAGACTCGATTTTTTGGCATCCTATTTAATCAACAACTCTACCAGAGAGTTTGGACGTCCCCACATATTTCCTATAAATATTAGACTCTTCTATACAATTTTTTTTATAACAATTACATGTGAGAAAATAGATTACTAGAATTATAGGATCCACTGTAATTTTCTCTCTTCTCCATTATTTTTGAATTAATAAAATCTCTTAATTCTTCTGCCATATTCTTGTCTTAGTCATGATTTTTGTTTGTTTTTTCAGTGAAAAAAATGGATTCTCCATTCGTAGCTTTATGCACTAAAAAGTTGCAAGTAAATTGCACGCCATTTAATTAACTTATTAGCATAATGGTAACTAATAGTTTTCAAGAGAGTAATGGATTCTTTTACTTGATCAAATGCTTCATTATTATTTGCCATATAATTTCAACATCTCAATACGGTGGTTTGTTTCACAACAATTGGTATTATATCTATTCTGATATCTCGAATGTTTTTTCCAACAGTAACTTAAAGTATGATCTTTAAAATATTGTTTATATCATATAATTTTGTCTCAAGACGTGAAAAGTACAAAACATGCACGTAATGATCATAATGACTCCATTCTTGTTTCAGTATTATGATTATTGTGCTTGTGCTGTTACTACTCAAAATGCTTTTTCAAGTGTTTATTTGACCAATATACATACATTAAACTATTGTAAAGAGACTCAATGAGTTAGAAAAGTGAGTTCACAATTGTTTGAATGGTAATGGATAAGCAAATTTTATAGATTCACTTAAGGTAACTGATGTCAACTTTTCTATCATATAAAATTCAAGTATGAATGTATGATCATTAAAAATGTTATTTATAGCAAATAATGTCATCTTGAGATCTAAAAAGTGCAAAACATGCAGCTAATGGTCGTCTTGAATAACAGTAAACTATCATTTAGTAGTAGATTAATGACACTTAATTGCCGATAACAACGATTAACCGTTCATTAACGATAACAACAATTAACCGTTCATTAACGATAACAACGATTAACCGTTCATTAACGATAGTTAACTGTCCATTAACGATCTTTTCTACCCATCAATTGACAGTTTACTTTTATTAACGACACTAAACATAATTTTCTCAGTTTGATCGCGCATTTAAAATTCGATAGAAGCCTATGTGATGCTTTTTGTATGGCATTCAAGTTTCGGAGAAGTTGATTTGTGACACTGGTGTCCAAAACTCAAGGTTACTTCAGTCTTTAATGAAGTTTCTAACGATGCTAAAAGGCTCCTTCGTGTCATTATTTTTCTATTTTGCGTTTGTAATTCATTCAGTTCTGTCTCTTTAATTGATGAATAGAAGCTACTTATAAGTTGATGAGTGTTATGAAGCTCATTATTAGTAGATGGTAACCTATTGCTCACCGGTGTAACACACAGCTGTTTCAACCCCATTTGGTTAGGTTTCGGGTTGGACTTGGATCTAACCAGATATTTCGATTCAGTAGTTGGAATGAACTCGAGCAGATCCATTTCTGAAATTTACATTTATATATGGCGCATGCTTGGTGTGTATTAAAATCAGGTATTTAGTCGATTCTGATAAAAATTAATGAATTGCTTGGTTGAAAATTAAGTTGTGGATTCCATAAAAAATATGATTAAAATTAATTTTTTACTTTGATTTGAAAATTTAATTAACTTTTAATCCATACCAAACAAGGACATAGTAAGAGAGAAGGGAAACAAGATGACAATGTTACAATTCAGGTAACCAAATTGATGCAGCATTTCATGAACTTCTGTATTCATTAATGAATTATTTGTTACACTACATAATACATTATTCAAAGTACCAAGAAATGAAAATAATTTATATACTTTTTTGTAGTATCATGTAACGTGACGATCTTCACTGCATTAATCATCTGGCTCTTCTCCTACACCCGATGGACCCTTCATCGCCACCAATATTAACTGACTTGTTCATCCGCTCATGTCTCATAATCGTAACTCTAACCAATCAAACTTCACCTGCTTATATCATATAATCGCAATCAATTAGACTGACAAGTCAAACGAAGTGGAAAAAAGGATCCATCCCAACTCCTAATTTAGGAATTGTGTGACGTTGATAAAAGCTGGTAGATCTCAAGAAATGTGTGGTGAAAAGGTCGATAAAAAATTAAAATTGAAGTTTAACTATCCTTTTAGCAAACAAAAGCTTTACAAAACAAGCCCTTATAAGGAATGAGGAATACTTTTCTCGTTTGCTTGATGTTCGAGGCTGGAATTCGAAACTGTATTTACCTTGCAACTGATAGAGCAAAACCTTGAATCTTGGTTGGAGAGGTATCGGTTGCACATTTGACAATTAACTCTTCCATGCCTTCTAGTCTCCTCTTGCTTATTCAGAAAAACAATAGGTTGGTCATTTATTTTGTATACCTGTATCGAAGAAATGTCGAAGTGCTTCTCAATGTCATCGACCCTTACGACCTCTTGATGCAAACATTTCCTTATCTGCAGTTAAAAACAAAAAAAACAAAATCTAAATTGAGCCCATTATCCACTCAAAGACAGAATTTCTTCTGTAATGAAGATAGAAGTTTCACCTGAAGAACCTGATCTCGATGGTCATTGTGTGGTTCTCTACAGTGAATACAAAATGGATCTCCCATGCAGCTAATGCAATACAGATTGCATTCGCCTGGTACTCCAAAATCTCCATGAAGTGGACACGGTTCGAAAAATACAGTTTCCAGCAATTTATTCAACCATGGAAGTGCCATTTTTGTTGTTGGAATGAATTTAAAATAAAACCCACCTCAGAAACTTGATCGAGACGATGTAGCTAAGAAAGAATACGCATCTGTAAATCTTCAAATATTGACAGGAAATGGCTGGTTCAAACGGTAAAGAGGAAACCCTGGAAGGTGGTCAATATGCATATACACACATATACATATTAATGAGTGAATGATTAAGAATGCATTAATGTTATATTTATAGTTATGTTTATGAATTTGGAAAATAATAAATGATTCTAATAATTAACATTTAATGATTAGTGGATTTCTATCATTTTTCTACAGAAAATGACACTCATAAAAAATATTATTTATTATGTTTGTGGTACTTGAAATTTGATGAGAAATTTATCATCAACATGTCCACCATCAAACCCCAGCAACGTTATTGCTGTCGCCGCACCATCTTCGGCACTGTGCACCTCCCTCACTGCCGTGACAGATTAAAGAGGCCATTTTCATTTCCACCGCCACCTCCATAGAGACCAAAATCAAACCCTAACACCAAAGGTCATGAGTTCGAATCATCTGCCAACACTTTCTTGGTCGAGTTTGTTGCACCGGGCCAGTGCGGTTTACCTCTCCCATGTGATTTGCGGGTTACTGCACATGAAACGGGATTTACCTAGTGCGCACTCACATTGGTAAGGCCTCTGCCCCTAGGGGTGGTCGGGGTTCCGCAGCGGGTGGCGGGTAGCGGCTGCGGATTCTTACGTCAACATAAAAAGAAATCAAACCCTAACTCCTCTGCCACCACCTCTACCATCACCTTTGGATCTGGATTTGAAATTTAACCCATCTTTTCTCATGCGTTCGAAATATATATCTAGATTGAAAATTTGTGGAATAATGGTCAAGTGATGGTTTTTGTTTGACTTCACCTAATGTTGAAAATATTGCTGATCTTTATTTTGCTCTATACTTGGTGGTACAGTGATCGAATGATGGTGAATATTGTGATGACAACGTTGATGATAAATTTTCTGAAGTGTGAAGCTAATAGGCAACATAATATTCTATTCATGTTTTCTAGTGATGGTGGCAGATACATGTGTAGTAAGTTTAAGTGCTTGTCTGTTTGCAATTAAAATCCAATTTTAACTGGAATTCCAACCGTCGGAAGGGGCCCCACCGACAGCAAAATTTGACTTCTACTCACATGATTTTTGAAACCTTGTGCTCAACAGTCAATAAATCAATTCCCAACTCGTTGAAAAGCAACACCAGACAAGCCCTAAACGAATAACATAATGTATTACCCCGTGTTTTATGCCGGTGGTTGTTATGATAGACACTGATGTGGAGTGGTTTTAGATGAGTAACATAATGTGATACTCATATTTTGCAGAAATGATATGGCAAGCAATGGTAGCGTGGAGTTATTTCATACGTAATGTGTTACCCGTGTTGGTAACAACAGCCGCGTGGAGTTGTTTCATATGATTAACATAATGTGTTACACGTGTTGGTAATTAAATGATAACAAATTATGTTCATTATGTTGCTGACTTAAACAACCATGGTGGTGGTTGTTGCCAGAGGGTGGTGGTGGTGGTTTGTAAATAATATTGGCTGAATAAGAACAAAGAGCAATATAGGTAATATATGGTAACAAAATATGTTATTCGTGCAGCAATGATTTTTTAATAAAAAAGTAACATGTGATAATACAATATATTCCCTATATAAAATGTTGATTTTTTAAATAAAAATATCAACATAATATCGACGGATTAATATAGAAAATCTCGTCGTACATTTTACAACTCGTGTTTTCAATACTAGTTGTTCGATCTAACCAAGCCTTCGCATTTTCTAAATCTTCATCAGGTAATGAATTCGTAACATCGTGATTGGAACAGAATATGTTCATCTATTCACTTTTTGAATTTTTTCATGCATTTTGGAAAATAAAACCTGTCAAATGCACTTCAATTTTTTTCCCAGCCTATTCTTACTACACTGTAAAAATAAACAAAAATATAAGCGAGAGATGTGCAGTAACTAATGACAAATTAACATAGTAAATTTGCAGACAAAACAGGAAAACAATATCTCAAAAAGCTTTGGAATTTATGGAAATGGACAAATGGGAAGTCTGCAAAATCTGTTACAACTTATTTATCCAGACAAAGTGAACTCATGTCTGACTCAAAAGCCAAGTGAAAGAAATGCAAATCATCAAACCAATTATGGCGTCTCAATAATGAATAAAAATTGTAGAATATCTATTCTTCCGCTTGTCCAACAAGTCGTAGAATGACTTTACTCGTCTCTGCTCATTCCAGTGATGCCTCTTCCATACGATACCTGCAGCCAAGCCGAGCATGATTCCAATAACGATTTCCTTCACTACACTTGGTCCTTTCAAAGTAGCATGAGCAATCCTAGGGCCAGCCATTTAACTGTTTGCTAGAAGCCTAAAAATACAGCAAATAACACAATAATAGATATAGCAACCATATCCAAAAATGATGCAAGTACCACAAGATGAAAAGCTAAAATACTGGCCAAATATAACCAACTATTACAGCATTTGGTTGAGGTGTTTTGACCTATAGATATTCAAGTCAATATCTCACAACTATATAAAATGTAAAGCACAGTTAGCTGCATCTCGCTTCACCCCCAGTTGAAGGAAAAAGAAGAGTTACATTGATAAATGAGTGAACTAAAACACCATCCTTTTAACAAATCTTACCAAAGGAGAGAAATTTAATAGGTTGATTGACTGCATAAAATTCTCAAATGCTCCAACTCCACTATTGTGAAGCCCCCAGTATTGATGTCGCCAAAACCGATTTAACTTCCAAATTGTTGTAATTCAATCTTCACTTATCAATTCCAATTGTATTCGTTGAAAATCCTTATATGCATTATATCTTTAAAACAATTAACTTTCCAAATCACACATGGATCAACATTAAGGCAAAAAGTATATAAATAATAAATCATATCCCCCCACCCCACAAAGGGTAAATTTTCGCTTAGACTGAAGTGCATTAAGAGAGATTATGTATTATACCAATTTCAAGTATCTTAACCATAGCATAGATGAAGATGAACATATGAGCACATAAACTTTTGATCATCTTTGCGATCAAAGTGTTGTTAGAAAATATCAATATACCACGTACACTTACAATAAGTTTATCAACATTGACGCCTCAATTAACTGCCATCCAATAGCAGGTCCACAAATTACTAATGGAATGATTCAACATATCAAGTTTCGTGAAAAATCATTTTGTACTTAAAACTGAACTTCAGCTAAGGAAAAAAAGGGCAAAGAAGGTACTATACAACCTCCTTCTTGACCTCACTATGGATGTGCACTACAACCAATGTTAAGTAGTCCTACTAAAATTATAAACCACATAACAGCCCTAAAGACAACATCAGTCATAAGTAATTTACAGATTACTCATAAAACACATAACCAACATTCTTTGTACAGAGAAAATGCTCTTTATTCAGTTTAAGGACAGAGACAAGAAGCAATTTTGAGGGGGAAAAATGATATTAATTTATGATGAACCACCACAACCCACATGAATGCAATTCAAGATTTCAGTTTAAAACCTGAAATAGGCAGCATAAAGGCTCCATATTTTCTCATCAATATTAGCAGATGTCCCACTCCAATACGATGTGCTGTCAATTCATGCTCCATAGTTTCGTGATAAAGTACAAATGTTTGGCTCAAGAGGAACTATTAGTTTTTTAAATATCATACAAGTATTAAATTCATATGCCGGTTCGTTCACGAATCAGTGGTTTCTAGTAACCTTAACTAAGTTGGTAGCAAAATACTATCACTTTGCTCCACTTAGAAATTATTTTTCCCATGTTTACGTATTACACTTCGCCAAACTTTTCGTCCAATTATAAATACAATCTTGGTATTAGCTCTTCCTGGTAGATGATAAACTCCTGTAAATTTCGTAGAGGAAAAATAAATCTGAACTGAAATATTGATTAGTGTTGACTACAAATTTAAATAACTAGATCTCATCTCTCATAGCTTAATCTTGATGAGGTCTCACCATAAAAATAAAAATGAATCCCATCAACATATCAATGGGTACGTTGAAGATAAAATATAAATCTATAAAAGCGTCCCTCTAACACTGGTTAACTTTCTCAATGAAATTGTTGATTCATAACGAATTAAAACAGACGGAAATTAACCCCAAAATTTGAAGACGCGTATGCATTCTGAAAACATTACTTTCTGAGCCATCAAAAAAAACAATGCATTTCCATGGTGATAAAAAAAAAAATCAAATTTACATGCATTTGAGAGGCAAAAAAAAAAAAAAGTCCAAAAGCACTACCTTGAATCAGCGCTCGAAATCGATCAAACCAATACCTTCAATCATTAAAACCTACAATCGAGATGCAAAATCAGAAATGATCCGAGAAACTGTACTCGAGACCAGATATTTGTGTGTGTGTGAGAGAGATTCCCTTATAGAGACGGAAAGGAGTTAAAGATGACGAATACTGCGTCGTTCTGTTATTTCGTTCATCTATCTACTGCTGGGCATATTTGTACTTTTGAAAACATGTTAGTAATTTAATTATAATAAATTTCCTATTTCAATTAAAAAAATAAAAATGAAAATCTGTTGAAAATTAACTTTCGACCTTTCCTGGGAGAAGTCTCTCAAGGTCTCCTTCAAGCCTTCCTGGCCTCTTCTGAAACATTCTTCTCCATTCCTCTTTTTTTGAACTTCTCCCAATCTCCTCCAAGAGTCATATCACTTATCAGGCCTCTCCTTCAATTCGAGGCGATGCACCTCATTAATCAATCCAAGGTGATTAGAGGGGACTCAAATTCTAAGCCACACCAGATGGGTCTCGTCAACCCCAAGGAGGTTGAGGCTAGATCCATGATGCCTTGAATAAGTTGTACTTTTACAGCAGCAAATAGGAGTCAAATACTACATTTTTGCCAAGACATGAGTATGCAAGGTTGCAGAACTATTGATGTCTAAGATGTTACATTGTCACACTATAGTACTTGACTAGTGAGTCATGCATGAGGCCACATGTCAATTATCCAAGTACCAAGGATCTTTCGCTCATTTCTCTTATTCATAATTAGTGTCATTAAAAAATAATTGCAGCATTGATAATAAACTCAATATTATAAATTAATCTCTGATATTTCTTCTCGCACTCAATATACTTTCTATTGTAGTTCTTGACTAGCTTCAGTATCAGAGCATGTACGATTGTGACCTCTCCCACCCTTTGTGTTTGGAGTCTCCAATCTTGTCTAACCCGTGCGTTCCCCGTGCACACGTAATATACACTTGGAGAGGAGAGGAGAGGAGGTGGGATCTATTCCCAACTAAATTCAGAGGTCGAGAAATAAAATTTAATTTCAAGTATTTCCTATTAATTCATAATCAGTTATACTTAAAATAACTATTCTTGAATCTTTTAAACAACTTTAGTTGAATAGGTAAATTTACTTATTTTGAAAATAGCCTCTCCGTTACTGTCAAAATACATTACTATTTTGACTCGTAAGAGTAACTTGTAAACTTAAGCCACTGTTTCCTGGTTTTACAAGACTATTGTTTAGGGGACAATAAACAGACTCTATGAAACTAAGAATGAAGTTGGGATTGTGTCAAAATAATCAGTAAACAAGTTGTGGTTCAAATTCTGCAAGAACAACAGAACCAGATTCTATAGGTTTCACCAGATATGCAGCCAATAATTCGGAAGCCAAAGCTGCAATAAGTAGGATCCTCTTGAAGTTCTTCACAAATGGGATATCTTCACTCTGCCCAACTGCAAACAGTTGCTCGTTAATCTCCACCATCCTGTCTAACTTCCTCTTGAATTCCGGGTTCGCGATGTCCAGTACAGCCCGGAAGATTCTAGCAGTTGTTCGGTTCGTCTGCACAAAATATAAAGGCTCTGTTTGGGAGTCATTCTTCTTCAAAGAATACATTTTATCTTTCACATCAAGTGGGGTTCATGGAGAATGTGTGGTTGAAAAAGAAGGAAAAGTTATTGATGTGATGGAAAATATTATTTTATTGAAGAACGTGTGGTTAAAAATGAGTAGAAGAATGAGAATGAAAATTTTAATGGTTACCAAACGGAGGCAAAGTAACTTTTAGCAAAAACTTGCTGTTTTTGGTTCAGTAAACAAATTGTTTTCTATCTGTCTACTTGCTAATGTTTTTCATAACATTGATTGAAATATGCTTAGAGGAACCGCAGATCTCATATCCCCTCCACTAGGCTTTCATACAAGTACTAGGTTGCCCTAATTTTTCTACCATTATGAAGGATTTATTATAGGATTTCAGTGCTCAAGAGACGGGTAAACCTGCGTCACAACTCTTTTATTGAAATTGAACCATTATAAATCTGCGTATTTGTTCACGTGCTTCTGATTTTGTTTGCTTAGCTCTACTCTCGTAATTTGGATTAGGTCTTAATCCATAACAATTAAAAAAGGGGCGTAAATTTGCGATCAAACACTCACCTCGATGATAACATGCATGTCAAATTCTTTGGTGTCGAGGCCATTGCCCTCGTAGAAAGTTGTTCTCTGGCAATCGTTGAGGTACATTGTCACATACACCTGCATTATACGTTTATCAAGATAGAAATGAATACAAGTTTTGGATAAATGAAATAGCACTTTATATCCATAAGTATAGGTGATTTTTTCACAGTTCTTACCGAGAGAAAGAAGAAACGCGACCACAATTTTGCCTGCCAGTCGTTAAGGAATTGAGGCTGTGCCTTCATCAGTGCAGAGAAGAAATCACCATGACGGTTCTCGTCTTGGCACCAGTTCTCAAAGTACTTGAAAATTGGATAGCGTTGATACTCGGAGTTTTCCTTGAGATGCCTGTATATCGTTATGTATCTCCAGTATCTAATCTTCTCGGACAAATAAGTTGCGTAAAAAAATGAACTTAGGCTTGAAAAACGTGTATTTTCTGGCCTTCGTTAGGAATCCCAAGTCGAGTGCCAAATTGAAGTCGGATAACCCTGTTCAAGAACCTGCAGAACTCCACAAAAGACACTATGCCAGATTAGTCTTTCTGTGATGAACAGATGACAAAACACATAAAACTCCATCGAATGATGATCAGTATGCGTTTATTCAGTAAACTATATTTGACGGTCAACGCTAACATATGGTGAAGAATGTCAGCCTACCCGGCATGGCGAGCTTCATCCCTCGACATAAGAGAGAAAATCTCAGCAACCACAGGGTTCGTTTTCTGCGTAAGTAATCGCCATTTAGTCGAGTAAATGAATGAAATGGGAAAACGAAGCATTAACCATCGACTAACTAAATGAACAGTAGAAAACTAAAGAAGACGTATTTTGGAAGAAATTTAACAAAAAGGAATGGCGCGGTAGTCAGAATACTCATAAGCTAAGAAAGAGGATTTCCACCAGTGACGAGGGGTCAATATGTAATCCGAAACAGAACAAATCTTGAAAATAAGCACAAAAATGGTAGAAATTAAGACATTTGCTCATAGGGAAAGAACAATATCAAAACACTTAAAAGAGTACCAATCAAAGTGAGTATATACCCATTGTTAATTATCTAATTAACCTGTTTCTTTGAATTGATCGTGTTAATTTAAGGTACAAACTCATTCAAGAAATCCAGAAAAAAACCGAATAAATTCAATGATAGATTCAAGATTAGCCCTGCATTCAGTGAAATGACTTGCCAAAATAACCATAACTCTGCAAACAAGAAGATTATTTCCAGAATTTAGAAAATGAATCCATTTTTCTGTTAAATTGACTGTTAATTCAAAGTTCAAAATCTTTCAAGATATCCAAGAAAAATGAAAAATAATCAGACCAAATTCATAATTTAAAGTCCTTAAAATTATTAAATTAGCCCAACATCGGCAAGATGATATAAGCACAAACAAGCAGATTATTGAAAATGTTTGGCTGTACTTTAAACCGTTTCTCAGCAGATTTTCTCGACAGCGCGTTGCTAAAAAAACAGCTTCTAAGCACGTCCAAACATGATATCGAGAACTCAGAAAATAAACCAAAAGAAAAAAATCGTACCTTGAGCCTCCTTCCAAGCTCCTTATAAAGAAGAAATCCAGAAAATTCAGCAGTGCAAGACCTCTCCAAGAACTCAACAAATATTTACCTAAGAGGTCCATGCATTTTGTCAGCGGCCTATTTAAATTCCTTGTTCCTTACAAAATGTGTCTGATTAAAATCAGTCTTGAATGCTTGCAGCGGGGCTTCAAATTCAGCCATGTTCAAATTCTTGTTTATCTCAGTATTAAAAAGTTGCTCCATTTCATCGAAGTCTGTAGTGTAAAATCTTGGGGTCAATACTCAATAGAGTCTCCTGTATTTCCTTTTTCCCAGCATTTTTCTTCCTTGCAGATTTTGTGGGGTGGTGGTGGATGCATTCTTCTGGTGAAAAATCTTGAACATGGGATTCTCGAATTGCTTATTTGTGGGATTTTGGTGTTAAATTTGGAAATGGGTTTCAATAAAGCCATTTCTGCTGCCATTTTTGGTTGAGTCTGTTTAAGCGGAAATTATGATTATTCAAAGAGGGAAATACAAGCAAATGACCCAAATTCAAAGTCAAAATTCCAAACTAACCCCAAACTAACCCATTTCACTATTCAAATATATAAACTACCTAAAATACCCTTAATATAAAAAGTTTCAAAATAGGTTATTTTAGTCCTCATAACTTTAATTCTAATTTTGGATTCGACAAAATTGTTTGCCCCTTGCAATAAAAATTAACTTTTCTTCACCATCAACTCTTTCCACCTATCTTGAGCCGAAAAAATTTGATATTGATTAATAATTTTATTTTTGAATTTTTGCATTTTAGGTCCCAATAAAAATGGTATCAGAGCAATAATGAAAAGCCCCGATCCTCTCACTCGGGACTCATGCCCGAACCGAGGCTCTCCGTAGATGTCGTTAAACCATAAACAATTGCAAGTCGATAGGTACCAATAGAGTGGTTGCTCCTTCTTATGGAGTTGGCTCGACATAAAAATGGTATCGTAGCCCTATATCTTGAGGATCTAAAGACATTAGAGAATGGAAGATAATAACGAAATTTGCATAGGATGGTACGTTAACAATTCTATCGAATATTTAGACATCGATAGTTTATATTCAACATCTTGTTAATAAATCAAGAAATTTGATTAATAAAATAAAAGACTCCGATAGTCTTAAAATAAAGAAAAAATTTGAAAAGAAAATTACTTTTCTTTAATAGATTTTGATGAAGTTTTAGACTAAGACATAGGATATCTTGTTAAAATGCCTATTCTTATAGAAATGAAAATTTTAAAAAGAATACAAAGGGTTCTTAATAATGAAATTGTGAGAATTGAAGAATTAGATACCTAAGGATAATGGAAATAGAAAATTCCGTAAAATATAGAAACCGAAGTATACGAAGGAGTAGAGGGATATGCCTTAAAAGGAAAATTTGATTGGGAAAAATTTAGAAAAATTAATAGAGCAATTAAGTCTAAAACCACCAGGAGAAAATAAATTATTCAATATTTTAGGATCAGCCTTTAGAAGAAGAAAGTTAGTCATTAATGAATATCATGAAATAGAAAAAGCCATAGATATTAAACATACACAAGGAAAAATAAAATTAAATCTTATAACAAAAAGAAATATTAATGAGTTCCTAGGAAAATTAAAACAAGAAAAACGAGATAAAATATCTTATGTTTACCTTGCTGGAATACAAATAATAATAAAATCATGTTTTAAAGAAGGAATTAATAGTCCTATAATACTTAATCTACAAGATGAAAGATGTATAACTGCAGAAAATGAAAATTTAGGAATAGTAAAAGGAAATTTAGCCTATAAAAAATTAAAATTTACTTGTTATCCAAGATATTGCGTACATATAAATGATAAAAATTTAGATGATTGTCTTAGTCTACATTTTAAGATGACTAATAAAATATTAAAAGATGATAATAAAGTTTTTACTATATTATATCAAGGATTATATTGTTATACAAATAGTAATTATGGAAATATATATAAAGAAAAACCTTTTATAGAAATTGACGAAAAATTTAGGGATATAGGTGAAGCAATCTTACCAAGAGAACAAGACATAGAAGAAATAGAAAATTTTGAGATAGGACATGATGATGCTATAAGTATTGATCAACCTATAATACCAAAACAAATAACATATAAAGAAAATAAAATAATTATTGGAAATAATACGAGTAAGACATAGTATTTCAAAAATAATACAAAGTAAAAATAATAGTGTTTATGGAATCAAAGGAAAGTTTTTAATGGAAATAAATGGATAAATGAAATTAAAATACTTATTGATACTTGGACCAAGTCGAATCATATTTGCTCTCTTATTGATGAAGGAATTAAAAGAAAAAAGTTGAACCTTATAGTTATAGAGATTTTGAAGGAAAAATAAACTCTTGTGATATCATAGGACAAATTCAAATTAAATTAGGAAATTTATTATTAAGCATAGAATGCTATATTGATAATAATATGAATTTTGATGAACACCCAATATTATTAGGAAATTCATTTTTAAATAGTCTTGATAATTATAAAATAGACAAGGAAGGAATTCTTATTACACATCAAGGAATAACTACATATTGCCCTAAAGAAAAATGAGTAGAGAAATAAAATTCCCAATAAGTGTATATATACAAATAACTGTATTTGAATCAAAAATAACTACTTGTGCTCTAATTGATACAGGAGCTGAGATAACTGTTTTTAAAGAATTTTTATTACCAAAGTGGATAGAAAATAAACAACAATTAACTTTACAAGGAATAACTGGAGTAAGAGAATCTTTAAAATATAAAAATGAAAATATAGAAGTTATAATAGGATCTAAAATAGTAACCATAAGAAATGTTTACCAATATAATATTAATGATTGTGATATTATTCTTGGCAATGACTTTCTACAACAGTTTAGTCAATATAGTCAAAATATTTATACTATTCAATTAAAAACACCATGTGGACATTTACTAAAATTGCTAGAGAATTTAAACCATTCGAGAGTTCAACAAATTTCACGTGGTGAAAAAATAGAATTTATACCAAAATTACTCAATTATTCAATCAAAACAATTACTCTTGATCAAATAAAAGATCTTTTAGCTAAAAATTATAATGAAAACCCACTTGAAAAATGGGAAAAATCAAAAACAACAAACTAAAATAGAACTATTAGAACCAACAATCATTATTAGAGTCAAACCTATGCTCTATAATCAAGAAGATAAGGAAGAATTTCAAATACAAATTCAAGAACTTCTTAATCAAAAACTTATAAGGAGAAGTAATAGCCCTCATAGTAGCCCAGCTTTTATGGTTAGAAATCATTCGGAGATAAAAAGAGGAAAACCTAGGATAGTAGTAAATTACAAAGAACTTAATAAAAACACTAAGTTTGATGAATATTATTTACCAAATAAAGAAGTATTAATAAATATAGCTAAGAATAAAAAATATTATTCAAAATTTGATTGTAATCGATTTTGGCAAATTAAACTAGAAGATAATAGTATACCATTAACAGCATTTAGTACTCCTCAAGGACATTATGAATGGTTAATTATGCCATTTGGATTAAAAAATGCACCACAAATTTATCAAAGAAGAATGGATGAAGTCTTTAAAACTTATAATTTTCTTATTGTTTATGTTGATGATATACTTGTTTGTTCGTAAACATATGAAGATCATCTTAAACATCTTAGAATTTTTGCTACACTTTGCTCAAAAGAAGGTATTATACTTAGTCGAAAAAAAGTGTAAGTAGCAAAACATGAAATTGAATTCTTAGGAATGATAATAAATAGTGATGGAATAAAATTGCAACCTCATATTTCGAAAAAAATAATTTTATTTCCCCGATAAATTAGAAAATAAGCAACAAATTCAAAAGTTTTTGAGTTGTCTTAATTATGTCAAGGATTTATAGAAAACTTGCTTAGAAAAAAGAAATAAACTTCGTAAAACTATTAAGAAAATCAAATAAATTAGGTTGGAATGAAGAACATACTTTTTGTGTTAAAAATTTAAAAGAAAATTGTAGAAATTTACCTAAACTTAGACTTCCGATGAAAAAGATAAATTAATAGTTCAAACCGATGCTTGATTTATATTGGAGTGCTTTATTAAAAACTCGATTTAAATGAAATTTGCGGTGTATACTAGTGGAACATTTAATAATGTCAAGTAAATTATTCCACCAATGAGAAAGAATTATTGGCGTAGTTAAAGGAATAAACAAATTTAAAATGTTTTTGTTACCCAAGGAATTTATTGTTCAAACCGATAATACACAACTAAACGGACTAGTAAATAATAAATTACCAAATTCACCCCAACATAGAAGGTTACATAGATGGCAAGTGTTACTATCTTTTTATAATTTTAAATTTGAATATATTAAAGGAAAAGATAATTTATTTGCCGATTTCTTGAGCAGTGAATTATGAATATGGAAAAGATTGAAGCATTTACAAAGGAATTACAAGATCTTCTAACGAGATTTTAATGCAGATTATCTTGTCCCAAGAAGATCATCTTGATATTCGACAAACTTTGTGTGATTTATCAAGCAAAGTTGTTGAAAGTGGGAAAAGATTGAAAAATTGAATGATAACAAAGAAAAAATAGTTGAAAAATTATCGAATGTTTAGACTTTTTTGCAAATTGTAGCCAGGAGTATCCTCCTTTAAAAGGTGAATACAGTGAAAGGCTAGTCACATCCCATTTCGGGAGATTAATACATCCACATCGAGTGGAGAATCAAAATTTAAGAGAAATGACTCTCTTACCTCGCAAGAGGAAAAGTCATAAAAAGGGTCCACAACAACTACCTCACAAGGTATGGACAAATTGTTGGAAAAATTTACAAGTGGAAAAGGAACGTAGTCTAGTACTCAAACATCCTTATCAAAAGGCCCATTGGAACAAATTCCTACCGTTATCGGTGAATTCCAAGAAGATAAAAAATCACCAATTGGTGACCTTAAATCACCAAAGGGAATAATTGCTACTCATCATATCGTAGCTAATCTACATCCAATGGAAAAGGAGTATTATGAATTCTAATGGGTATATAATTTCGAGAGAAGGAAGTTCTCTATATTTGACGACCCTTCCAACGGCGATTTATCCAAGGATCAAGTGCAGCTTCAAGGAGCATCCTAATATTGTTCGAAAATTGGCGGCATTTGGATTTTTAGATCGACTCTTCCCAGGGGATAGATCTAAAAGAAATTGAACACTTGACAAAGAATTTGTTAATTGTGTTAAAAAATTCACGATAAACAACCGATTGAATCGAGATTTTACACGATTAGTCCCGAATATAAAGAACCAGAGTGGTATGGAGAACATCATCTCATCACAATTCGGAAAAATAATGGAAATCCACTTAAGGAGATTCAGATTTTTAAAGAATTGCCCACTATTAATAGAAAATGGATGATTCTGACGAGCTCTCAATAAAATCGATCGCTCAACAATGCGCTTTATGGAGAAAGATACATGGTCTATGGTATGAGTAATAATTGGATCCTTATCTTAGAGGAGATAAAGAATCAAAATTCTTGAAGAAAAAATCGTGGAATTATGAACGATCAATTTTCCTCCGGAAGTGAAGAATGCATTAAAGAAGCCTCGCCGACTAATGGGACACGTCCACAAGTAAAGGACGATTAAGAAAAACGCGATCGACAAAGACCATGTGAACTTTGAAGATAAGAAGACAATCCATGTCGAATCAAAAGAAATTGCCGACACGGAATAAGACAACCAACAACCACTTTTAATATTTTCAACCACATTTGAAATTATTGTACTTTTTACTTTTGTGTTGTAAAAATACGATCGTAAGCTTCTCGGTGAAGTGCGAGCCTTTCTATAAATTGAGACTTTTCTCATTAGGAAGGATCATCGAAAATTAGCCATCCGAAATCTCATCCGAATTACCATCTAAAAACCTTCAACAATGATCTTTGTAATCATTCTCTTTAGAGAGTAGAAACCACTCTTCGGAGTATCAATCTCTCGTAAAAATCTTTGTATAATAGCTTTCAAGCTATCTTCGATCAATAAAATCTTTGAGTTTGAAATAAATCTTTTATTACGCTTTGAGTGTTGTTCTACACAGGAGTCTGTTTGAGAGTTTTGAGTGCCTTTGTGTCCATTTTGCCGTGATGTCTTTGACTTTTGGCCAACTCTTACGAAGGTGACCAGGAACATATAACATTCTTGCTATTTGGCGAAGCGTGGTAAGGCCCTTATTTTAAGCTACAAGAAAATTTATTGTCTGAAAATTTGCATGAAAATTATTATATAAGAATTTTTATAAGATTGTTTACTTTGAAGAACTTTTATCATGGAAAGTTACGAGTTTTATTATAGATCTCAGACCTTTTTAGATACACTAATAGTATTGATTATAGTCACATGATAGAAATTCCAGAAACTTATGATAGTTATACTAGAGGAATAAATTTCATAAAAAGAGATAGTAGATATTATGAAAAATGTCTTACAATTGTATCATTAGGATTAAAAGAAAAATTGCCTAAAGAAATAATAAAAATGATTATATTTTTCTGGTTAAATAGTGAAAATAGTGAAAGAACTTTTGAAACTACAGAGCATGTAAGTTATAATGAAGTTTCTGAATTATATGATTTTGATCTTAGTTTTGACGACATAGAATAAGAATATGCCTGGAATAACTAGAAAATTTTGTGATAATAAAATAAAAATTTTAGAAGAACAGATAATAACTGACAACAATCGTAGAGAAATAGAAAGGGAATTTTCTAATTGGAATAAAATTAAAAGAGAATTATTAAGGAATGAAATTACAAGAGAATTAAGAAGAGAAGAACAATTTAGAAGAGAAATAAGACAAATGATAAATAATATAATAATTAATTCCTTAAATATACCAGACTAATATGAGTTTACCAACAAAAATAAGATTTGATAAACAAGAAATAGAAAATATTAGATTACCAATAGGAAGCTATCAAACTAAAAAATGGAATACAACTCCTGTTTCAACCTTTAAGCTCATGGGGAAATACGGATGAATGGTTAAATATGACTACAAATTGGACTAATGCATTTTTATGGCAACAATTAGGACAATTAAAATCTAAAGACGTAGAAGCTATAGACGAAATAAATAATATAGATCCAAAAGATGAAATAGCTAAAGAAAGGTTAGAAGTTTTAAGCAAAAATATGTCTAAACAATTTAATAAAATAAAAGACCAAATTAATAATTTAGAAATACTTGATGAAGCTAAACTTGAAGAAATTCAAAATCGAATATCAAAAATTGCAATTTAAAAAATAGTATTAATAAAATAGCAACTTTAGAAGAAAAAGTAGACATTATTAATTATAAACTTGATATTCTATTGAAAAAATTAGGATTTGAAATTGAAAAACCATCTTATAAAAAACCTAAAATATGAAAGTATGAATGATAAAATTAATTTAATTGAGAAAAATATAAAAACAATTGATGAAAAAATAACTAGAATTGAAATAGGCTACTAAGAATAGAAAGAAAGATTACAAAATAATTTTTTAAGAATAGAAAATCTTTTAAATAGAATAATAGAAAACTTAAATAAAGAAAAACCATTTAAACCAGATTATACTAAAGAACTTAAAGAAGTTAGAAAGAAAATTGAAAAATATGAAGAATTAATACAACTTAATGGAGGATTAAAAGAAGATATAGAAAAATTATTGATTGATCTTAGAAAGCAAGAAGAAAATCTTATAGAAAAAGAAGAAGGAAAATTAATTATATAATAACAATTAAATAAGAAATTTAAAATTTAATATTTTACTTATAAGACCTAAAAATTTGTTAAGAAATAACTTAAAATCATATTTTTGGAAAAAACAGGAGGACCACGAAGCAGCTAAACAAGAAGAATATGGAGAAACTAGCAATGCTAGATATGAAGCAGAATAGACCCTAGAAGATATGTTAATACAAAAGTAGATTTTAGAACTACCAAAGAAAGAATGTATAGAGATCAATTTAAACCAATTTTAAGAGAATCAAACCCAATGAAAATTGCAGGATCATATTTAAATTTAGATTGTGAAATTAGATGTTAGAAGAGCTATAAGTGAATGGAGTACCAATATGATAGCACACTTTAATTATAATCGCAGTAAGAATACGATAATAAAAATAGAACTGAATATTTATTAGCAACATTTAAAGGAAATGTGTTTAATTGGTATAGAGGATTAGAAGAAACAACAAAAGGTATTTGGAAAGATAGTATTGAAGCAGGATTTGGAATTAGTATAATAGAAGGAATAAATAGAGTTGCTACAAGAATTTATAGAGAATTTGCTGGAGAAGATTGGGTAAATGAAAGTACTAAATCTAGATTAGAAGAAATAGAAGATGCTAAAAACAGAATGAAACATTTACAAATTTGTAATATGTGTTACCTCAATGAATATTGTTGTGAATATAGTAAATATTATTATATGATGTTTGGAAGTGGAGCTGATAATAATTATTATAAGGAAGTTTTTATTAGAAAATTACCACCACCATGGAATAATTATTTTCAAAATAAGATTAAAGAAAAACAATTAGGAAGAAATGAAGAAGGATATACATTAGGATTTATTATAAGAACTATAAAAGACGAAATAAGTACTATGTGTAGTAATCAAATGATTTATAAACAATCGTGATTTATACAAGATAGGATTTGTTGTAGATATCGAAGCATCAGAAATTGGGGATGTTATGATTATAAAAGAAAAAGAAAAATAAAACCCAAGAAATATAAAAAATATAATAAGTTTAAAAAGAAATATTTTAAACCAAAAAGAAAATATTTTAGAAGAAAATATAAACCTTATAATAAAAAACCATTAGATAAAAAACGATGTAAATGTTGGAATTGCAATGAAAAATGTCATATTAGCACTGAATGCCCAAAAAAGAAAGTTAGAATATTAATAACGGACTTTGAACAAATTAGAGATGAATGTGAAGAAGTTGATATTGAAGAAATAGAAGTAAATGAAGAAATATTTGAAGAAAAATCAGATTTAGAAGAAACGTCTAGTGATGATGAATAAAAACAAGAATAAAACTAATTTCGAAAAAATTATAAAGATTGAGGACTTGATCTGCAATAAATGACCCATTTCATTAAGGGTAAAACTGACTTTTTAACAAAAATCTTAAAAAGCCACTATTCATAGGTCATTTTGCAAAATCTCCCATTCAAAGATGAGATTTTGGCAATATATAGTTTGGATGAAAATGATTGAATCTAATCTCATCCAATGAAATGTATGATATTAGACACGTGGCGTTTTATTATGGGCCTGCTTGATTACATGGGTGGTTTTCTGAGTTTTCTATGTAGTGCTTGCTCAAACCAGTTCTTGTGCTCTAGCTTGTTTTAGTGTAGATAGTTTACAACTTTGTAGATATTTTTAACTTCTTGAAATTTTATTTTTTCACCTGAAATGAAAACCACATAAATCACCACCAATTTGATTTTTAGATTAAAAGCATTGCCAAGGATTTTGGTTTTGAGTCGATAGTATAGGTATAAAGGTGGTTCGGGACTCAAAATGTCTCACCTTGATCCTATCGTTAAGTCACTCATTGAGGCATTTTTTTTTTTTAAAGAAAATCAATTCCAAAAAAGGGAAAAAGGGAAAAACGTAGGCCGTGTGACCTTGTCGAGCAATCTATGATCAGACACTCGAGCTCATCGACAACCCATACCAACACCATAAAGGTGGGTCAGCCCGTTCTAGCCCTCTTTAAGCTTCCAAGTTAGAAATGTGTACAATCTTAAATAGATTTAAACCAAAACCACAATGGATAATATTGATTTTTAAAATCACAGTAGATAAAGAAACCGCTTGAGATTTTGCAACCTTAACATTTGAGGGAAATATTTGATGGAAAATGCTTGTTCTATTCCACTATTTACAATACTTTCTAGAGATTCATTAGATGGCAAAAAGAGAGTAGGAGAATTTTTTATTTTTTTTTAAATTTGGTTGGTGAAATTTTGACTCATCAAATCTCACAATATCAGTAAACAAATCTTCATGTTGTGATATACACGTAGTACAAACGAAATTTGATACAATACTGACATGCCATGAGTGTTTGCCTATTTTGCCCCTGCACTTTCTTCATGTCTTTAGTGTAATCCTGCATAAAGTTCTAGTCTCATTCAAGGAGAGAGAAAAAAACAATTGTCCGATTCTCTGTTCTCAAAATTTGGAGTGCTACTATGACGAGAAGTTGTCATTATATATTGGAAGACGTTTGCCAACAAACCATAAGCGCCAGTGCACGACAATTTCATCTTCACTCTTGCCTCAACCAAACCTAGTTTTTCATTTTCTAAATTTCAGTAAGTTGTAATTTGCACTCATTTTCCTACAGTTCGTTTGATAATCTGTTTGTGAAACCGACATTTTACCGTTAGCCAAACATGCTCTTAGTCTTAAACTCTCTGAAGGTTTTATCTGAACTATGCTACCTAGTTTGTGTCAGCTGCAGTGAGTCATTAGTGAACAATAGTGGGAGTGTAATTTGTTGCATGCATTGTCGTCTTAAACAAGACATTCTGATGCATGAAGTTGTCGGGGGGTGAAAAGGAGAGGTAAAAGTGTGATAAATTACGAATGCAGTTAGTATCAGATAGACGAATATGCAAAAGATAAAGGAAGCGAATAACATTAACGAACTCTATCTAATCGAGTTTCCAGCTGTGCTACACAACTCACAAAAGTAACGTTGAGTTCAAATGCTTCTGACATGAAGAACACCAGTTCATTGGCACGCCTACAAAGTCAGATATTTCGATTTGAGACGAGTACTTTCCTACCATCGACTTCTGATGAACTAAAAGGGAAAAAGACGTTCAGCATGGCAGACGCAAAAAGACATTCAACTTTATGTTGACAGTGTACCTACAAAGTTCGCAAAAGCAAATTCAGTCTGCAAGAAAATTTTATCGTAGAATAACTTCGGATGACAAATTTTCAGTCATGCTGACAATGTAAAGTAGCGATAAAGGGTGCACCTATTTGCAAATTCAATGATTCTTTCTACATCAACATACCTCTGTTTAGAGTTCTCGAATTCAACTTCCAGTACAGATAGAGATATGAGGAAAATAAAAGGAAAGGTGAATGATAATATTCATAAATCGAGAAGGAAAGGGAATGAAAATAAACACGAGCTTTGCTCCTCTCCCCCACTGACACTTGGTGACCCCATACAGTAGCACCCAACTCTTGATTCTTTCTTGCCCAAAGCTAGTTAGGTCATTTTTGAGACTTCAGGGACCAACTTGAGATGAGGCCGAAATGAGTAAAATCACACTCGCCTAGTAAAATCACACTCGCCTTACAATAAAGATAATTCTACTTTATTCTTACATGTAACCTGGATATCAAGTGAAAATCTGTCTCCCAAAATCCTCGGCAGACTAGTAAGTTTGTTTTTGAAGCCCAGAAGTCATGCACTAAGAGACTGAAGTGCCTTTAGAACAATGAGAGAGCCAGATATGAGGGAAGCGGAATCCTCAAAGCAGCCCCACCACCCTACCCCACCCAAAAAAATAAATAAATAAAAATGAAAAACATCGTTAAAGAATTTAATATACGAACATAAGGAAACTCAATCAAGTTGGTAGTATGTTAGAGAACAAAATATTGTAAGTTGACCAGTTATCAAGCAGGGGCTGGCCCAAATCCAAGATTTCTAATAATTCCAAAAAACCCAAACCCAACAACCTTCAAACCCCCGAGTCGCCCCCAAAGAAAGAAAGGGAGAGTCCGGGGGCGACCTAAATAGAAGTAAAAATAATTGGGTCGGACAAAGACTAACAGCCAGAATGAAGCCACAACACCACACGCAAAAATAACACCCCAATGACAACTCATGTACACACTTCACATCTACACAGAATGGACAGGGAATGTTTAAAAGAACCAAGGTCACAGCCAATTTATTAACTCAAGCCATTCCAATTTCCCCAATATCTTAATCCAAGGTTTCTAGCTTTCTTTAAAAATCGAAATACAAGCAAGCTTATATGTTCACCAGGTCCAAACTATCCAACACTTGAGTTTCCGTCCAAGTTCCTGATCTGTTCATTACGAAGGCACTAAGCTCTCAAGGATTTGGAAATCTAAGCAGTTTGGCTCACAAGAATTTGAATTCGTTCAGTCTTCAATCCATTGATATTATGTATGTTTAAAACTCTTAACATTTAAGATAATCCTCCATACAGTTAAGAGTTAAATTTGTTAGACATGATCAGTGATTAGATCTACAAATCCAACGAAATACAATATTGAAATCGCACGTTTCAGAATTCACGGAATCTAATTCTTGACAAAATTACCCTGAAGTGAACAGACTATTATCAATTCTGGAATAAAAATACAAATGAAAGCATCTAAAGTAAGAGAACGAGAATCAATTTAGATAGTTCGAGGATGCAAGAAAGAATAAATAACCAACCCTTTCCAAAAGGCATCAAGTATCATGATCCAACC
This sequence comes from Fraxinus americana, assembly GCA_035079005.1. NCBI lineage: Eukaryota > Viridiplantae > Streptophyta > Magnoliopsida > Lamiales > Oleaceae > Fraxinus > Fraxinus americana. The sequence goes on along the minus strand of CM068717.1, from coordinate 1,437,988 downwards.
ATCATTGTACTTGGCATTGAATCAATAGAAGTAGCCTCTGCATTTCACTGACCCACAGGAGCACTTTTTTCTTCCATGGATTCCTTTCTCAGATGGAATCATCCCATAATCATATGTTAGCTCTTGCATTGGAGGAATATGTCGGATGGCGAAAAAAGCAATATGGATGTACGCCTCGCTATTACTTTCACGTAAAACTGGTTGCCAGAACACATTTGGCAAACAACTATGGTTCATGAAACGAGCTACATTGCCATTATTTTTTGCATTTACAATGAGGGGAAATCGGACTTTTACAGAACCATTAGAATCATCACACACAGCTCCCAATGGTTCATAGTTGCGAGTCGAATCAAAAATATAATTATCTTCGTTTTCATTCCTGAATTCACCTACCCTAGATGCATCAACGACATCCCCTGCATACTCACAAATAAAACCACCTGCCCGGATCGAATCCCAGGACCTAAGTCCCCATCCTCTGTTCTTTGTTTTAAAAACTTCCAGACGTATTTTCAGACCTGCCTGAGATATTCGATTCCTGCAGTTAGGAGGACATGCACAGGTAAAACCACACTCATGTATCAAGGAGTTGTAAGACACAAGGACCCCAGGTGATATATAGGGGAGATATCCTCCGTTTCTCTGGCTGCAAGGGCAGTTACTACTGCCTGGTTGACATCCATTTAGGCAATGACAGCCTGAAAAAGGCTTAGGAGCAGAAAAAGGCTGCGAATACTTGAGCATAGGACTGTAAGTGAAGTAAGCAGGTCCCTTTTCATCATCGACTTCATTCACAAGAGTGACAGGCAGACTCTCTGCACCTGAAGTTATATCGGGAAGGATGAGCTCACTCCTTGAGGCATTTCCATTCTTCCATTGCTGAATTGATTTCCACAAAGTAAATGCTTCAGGTTGTCCAGGTTTCCTAATCAATTTGTACTTGAAAACATTGCATCCCGACTTACTTTTTTCTATCCATGACTCCTCAATTTTGTAAAGGCCATCATAAACATATATCTTCCCATTTGAACCGCTAACATCCTTTACACCCCGTATGACTCTTACCTCACTGGCCCTATGCAGACTCTTTTCCAAAGCAAGATTCCCCCTTTCAAGTTTCTGATCAAATACTTGCCCATCTTTCCTCTGCACTCCACCTTGGCCAGTGTAAATCAATACATTTCCGTCACCACCCTGATCATCATATCCTCCAGACGAGACAATGCTGACGGCTAAAGGTTCTTCATTCATGGTAAGTTTGACGCTCATGTAATCTATCCCAGCCATAATTGGAGCATGTAACCCCACTATACACAGCTCCATTCTAAAGAAAAAAATATCGCCCACTTCAACTCCAGGTACGTGCCCAATCCTCTTTGTGCTATTTGTCCGAACACCTTTTGCCATCAAAACTGTACCAGCCGTAAGGTTCGGATGTTTAGAAATGCCTGGAGATGATTCTTCAATTTGGGTAAGCCTTCTCCTGAGCAAATCAAATACCAAGAGTATGGTACCAGCTACCTCCTTATCACCACTGGTTCTTCTAAAATCATCAAAACTGTTAAGCTTAAATGAAGTAATGAGGTTATTAACTACCGTTTCAATAACATCATTGTCATTGCTGTCTCTTTTCTTCCTTGGCTGACCTCTTCGTTTCCCTGAATTACTGGCATTCTCCACATCACTCTGATTCCAAGAGTCAGCATACCCGTCTCCTATAGATACAGCTCCTGATGCATAAGTTTTAGTTGTCCTATTAGATCGCTCCATGCCCCCATTCACCGGCTTAGTTGGAGTTCTAAAGGAATTCAATGGAATAGGAGACTGTATAGAGGCCCCAAAACCAAAATTCGCTGCTTCGTTGGGGACACTAGATGGGTTGTTTTGAGAAGCATTTGGAACCACAAACGGGTAAAATGGTTGGATTCCAGGTGGGAAAGGACCAGTTGGTGGAATGCATACAAAGGGTGCTGGTTGGGGACTTGACACAGATGACATACCAGGTGCATTTGGGAGAACCGGGACAAGACATCTCAATGGCTTCACATCCAAAACCCTAGACTTATCAATTGACCCAGAAGGAAGATTTGACTCTGAACCCAAATCTTGGTCCATTTAACCACTTTCTATAAGTTTCCAGACAATCAATTAACTTGTCAAATTATGCAAAAAAGTCCCTAATAAGTAATAACGACCTACTCAAAACTCTTCTTTTCCACCATAGAAGAAAAACCTTTTCCCCTCTATTATGATACTACTAAGAACAGTAAATGTAGTTAAAGAGAGCAACATAATCAAATTATTAAGCCATAAAATTAACAAACCAAAGGTGCAAACTTTAACTCATACTCCGGTACAAATTCTCTTCCTGCAAATGAAACAAACATTATTAGTAAATTGACTCATAATCTGAAGTAAAAATCTAATCATTGATGAAATGAACATAAAAGATCCTAAATATCAGCTAAAACCCTAAAGACCCATTTGCAAATTTTGCAAGAAATGAGGATAAACCATAAATACACATCCAAAATTGCAGAATAATAGAATACATTACGGAATTCTTGACGAAGATGCATCTTTTACATTGAGATCTCAAAAGGGTACTTAAATCAAGAAGGTAAAAATAAACACACTTACAAGTTTAGCATAAAATTAAGATGAAAAAGTTTACAGCTTTTCTACTAAAGCATAGATAAGAGGTATGATTAGCTAAAAAACAGATAGAAAGAGTAGAATTGGGTAAAACCTTGGGTTTAGAGAGGAAGAGGACACGGACAGATCGAGACCCTAATTCTTTGAGTAAAAAGTGCCTTTAGCGTGCTATATACCGTTCTTTTTGAGTGTATGCAGTGATTTCTCCACTACTCTCTTAAGACTGTAACTTCATTGTTACTGCGGAATTACGAGGTTGAGCTTGATGGGAAGGCACCATTTCATTGGATGAAAGAAGTGATAGTCATCAAAATTTATGATGTTTTTTACTGAAACCTGGAACAATAATTGAAGATAAGAAGCATCCAATTAAAAAGACTGAACAGTAAATTAAAAAAAAATTATCTTCTTTAAAACTTTAAAAAAAAAAAAATTTGATCTTATTTATACAGCATATAAAATGTGTCTTTAAATCAAGATGACATTTTTGTTTTCAAATGTTTTTAATTTGACAGTGTAAAGTAAGTTACTTCTAATAAATTTGATCAACAAATGATTCCTATTAGAGTCTTGATATGGCAACAAAATTAATTCTAGTACATTTCAACAAGTAAGTTTCTTTTAGCCCATGTTTGAGCCCATTATTATAAAAATTCGTTTTTTCAACACTCATTTTCAACCATACATTCTCCTATAAAATAATTTTACACGTAAATACAAAAAATTTCCATATTTTTCAATCACACATTATTCAACTTGTTACCATTTTAAAACACAGTTTATGTGACTTTAAATAATACGATAAATGAAATGTGAAATTATAGTCATTTAATTTCACCTATCATTTAATGTCACATTGACGCCACGTAAACTGTGTTTTCATCCCCATTGTGATGAATATCATTACTCTTTTAAAATACATTTTCTTGATAAAATGAAGCCCAAACAGGTCCTTAATAAATTTTACTGACAAATTATTCTTATTATATATTATGACCTTGATATGGTAACAAAATTAATTATAGTACTTTTCATAAAGTGTGTGTGTTCGGTATAAATTAAAATCGGATTAAAATTGAAAAATTAGTCGTTATTATTGACTTTTATTAGACGAGTGAGACCCAATAACGGCTATATTTTCAATTTCAATCTGATTTTAAGCTTAACCAAACATGCTCTAAATTGTTTTACATCTTTGTTTGCTTGAAATTGAAAAGTGTTGTTGAAGGCTTTAAGATGCCAAATCATGTTTGACTAAACTTAAAATTCAATTAAAATTGAAAATATAATAATTATTGGTCTCACTCGTCTAATAAAAATCAATAATAACGACTAAATTTTCAATTTTATTCTGATTTTAATCTCTATTGAATACGTCCTAATGGTCAATTTTGGCTTATCTCGAGGTTTCATACATTATTGGCCCTGTTTGTTTCTGATTCTCAAATCAATTCTCAAATCAATTCTCATTTTCAACCACACATTCTTCAATAAAATAATATTTTCCATCACATCAATACTTTTTTCTTCTTTTTCAACTACACATTTCTCATCATATCACTATTCAAAATCAATTTTTCCCCCAAAAATCTCTACCAAACAGGCTCATTAATAAAAATATTTTTAGATAATCACTTACGATAAAAATATTTAGGCCCTGTTCGGGAGGGATTAAAAGCCAATTAAAATTGAAAATATGGCCGTTATTGGACCCCACTCGTCTAATAAAAGTCAACAATAACGACTATATTTTCAATTTTAATCTGATTTTAATCTCTCCCACACAAGCCCTTAAGATGTTTCATTGTCAACAATAAAATATTTTAAAGAAATTAACTTAAATATAATGCCTTTAAAGGAATGAAATTTTTTCCTTCGGGCAAAACGATTTGTTTCTCAATTCGTACTTCACAGCAATCCCTCCACCAGTCTCCGCCCAAAAACCACTTCCTCAAATCCTATGGACCCTCAAATCCCTTGTACAAAACAAGCACGAAACAGCTGATTTCTCTCTCGCAGACCCATAATGGATCCACAACAGAGGCAGAATTTTCTTGGTTATGGAGTCATGGGACCCAACAGTAACTCCATAGCCACCTTGGACCACCACCACCACAGGATTTTCATAGATGATGAACCTGAAAATAATGCTCCACTCAGCACTACAGATTGTGGCTACTCAAGACCCTTCTTGTTTCTTGATATAATATGGAACTTGGCATTTGTTTTGGTGTCTTTCTCTGTGCTTCTGACCACCATTCAAGAACGACCCTCGACTCCCTTAAGGGTTTGGGTTTTTGGGTATGCTTTGCAGAGCCTTCTGCACGTGGGGATTGTGTGGGCTGACTATCAAAGGAGTAGTCTTGATGATGTTGGGGTTCGAGAGTTTAATTGTCGTGGTGTCTTTTCGTTTTCTTCACTGTGTCATAACAGGTAAATTCAATTTGATTTTTGTTTATTGAACTCTTGGGGATGTAGAATTGATATGAATATTTTTATTATGTTTGAATGGCTTTTTGAATAGTTCTAATTTTAGATTATGTGGTTCATGTTGCTATCAAAGATTGAAGATAGAAACTGATATCGTGGAAGACCCTTTAAATGCAGGCTTGTTAATTTGTTTATTATTGCAAGAAATGGGTTTAAGGTTCCTAAATATTGCTCTTCGTGGATCTGGTCTGCTTTTGTCTTCCTTATTTTGAAGTGTTATTTTGTGTAACAGAGCTCAGTTTTGAGTATGAATATCCAGATTTAATGGTTTTCTGAACATATCACTGCTTGATATATTTAAACAGGATTGATTTTGTTTTTCTCGACTTCATTGTGTGGAAAGTGAGAATGCCCCTCAATGTCTTTGCCTCTCTCCTTTGCATTTGGGTTCTCAGCTAACTTGGAATTGTGGTTCAGCTAGCGAGTTAGTTTATGCAGAGGAGATGTAAAGACATCCATGTGCATGTCACTATTCGACATGGCGAGTCAAGATGAAACTGATCTTGCTTACTACAAGTCAAAATATCAAATAGTGCACCTATTCACAAAATTGTTGAAGCTGTATGTGTTTGACAAGTTGAAGAACATGATAGAAGTCGGAATTTTCTAATGAGGATAGTCATTCAGATTTATCCTTATTCATTAGGATGTGTTTATCATTGTTTTGATAGAATTTTATATTTAGCTATCATGGAGAACATAGGATTAGGATATATTTGATCTCCGTATCGTCGTTATTGTTGTACCGTAAGTATGAGTTCATTGTTGGCAATTTTCATATTTACATTGTGTTTAACAAAGATATCTTGCCCACAATACTGTGGAGAATATGAACTAAACCTCAACTCCACCAACCCAAAATAGGCCTTAAATTAAAAGAACCAACTAAAATTTGAAAAAGGGTGTAGTTATGATCCAATAGGGTGGAGAAGAAAGGAAGAACTGTTTGTTCTTCTGGTAAGCAGCAGCAAAGTAACTGTGGGAGAAGGAGAAAGAAATAGAAAAAGGAGATAGGAAAAAGGGAAAGAACAGAGAGAGGAGAGCGAGTGTGAGGGAGAAATTGAGCTAAATAATCTGATTTAATTTGATATTGAAAGGTTATTTTGGCCCAAGGATTAACCGAAGGTGAAGGATATTTCATTTCGGTGGAAGATTTAAAAGAATAATTTTTAGTTCATGTTTTGATTTAAAGAACTTCATTAGCCTCATTTATGATTCATTGTTTGTTATTGTACATGTTTAACTGTGAAAAATTACTTCTTGTTTTTTCGGTGAGACCAGAATATGAGAAATTGAAAACACTGTCACATTAGTGAGGTAAATATATAGCAGAATATGGAAGACACCGTGTAAGACAGAACTGAGTTACGAGAAAGATCCCAAAAGAAATGGACAATCAAAAGCATATTTCATGTGCAAGATTGAGTTAGTCATGTTCTTTTTGTTCCCTGCATACCATACCCCCACCAATTCCCATTTGTAGTTCAAGGAGGTCAAAAATGTGAAGTAAAAGAGGTAGCCCACTAGTAGTTACTGATTTTCTATTTGAATTTATAATACCTCTCTCTCATTTTTAAAGTGTAAAAAGTTTTTCTGCAGTTCATATTCTACTTATTTTTACTTGTACTCATTATTACAAGATCTCATAGTGTAAATGATTTAAATGGTCAACAATTTAAACTTATGGTTCTCTTTTTCGATAATTTCCAGCATTATCAAGAAGTTGGAATCCTTTAATACTGTGATTTCATCAATTTGGTGGGTATTTGGATTTTATTGGATTGTGATGGGTGGCCAAGCGCTTCCACAAGACTCTCCGCGCCTATACTGGTATTTTGTATGTTTAACATTTGATAATGATCACCCCATTCTAAAATGAGATCTTTGAATGATCTCAGAAATCTAAAACGGTCCTAACAGTTTTGCAATTCATCATAAACATATTGCGCCATTTCAAGGCAACATGTTTGATCGCAAAAAATGGCTGTTGTGATGCATACTATCAATTTTGTTTTTAAGATTCATATGATGATTTCTTCCCCAATTCAGAAATTCACTAGGAATATTAAGAATGGAAATTCTTTTTTTGCAGCAAAAACACTCTTAAAACTATGACATTTGTCAATTTGCTTTTAAAGTACATGATACACTAAAATGTCCCTCAAAATTAATTCTCTAATTTGCAGGTTATCGGTGGTTTTTCTAGCCTTTGATGTGTTCTTTATGATCTTCCGTTTAGCAATGGCATGTATCATTTTCTTTGCACTGTTCTGTTGCTTTCCTATCATATCTACAGTTGCCTATGCTATGACTATTGGAGAAGGAGCATCTGAAAATGATATTAGGGTTCTTCCCAAGTATAGATATCGCCTGCCCAATACTTCGGGATATAATAAGAGGCAAGAAGAAGTTAGTATAACTTCAGAGTCTGACAGCAGTAAACCAACAGCTGAACTTGCTCTTAATCCAGAGGATTCTGTAAGCATTTATTCCTTCATCTCTCTGTTTTCTTCTTTCGTTTAAATTCAGTATAATTTTTCTTTTTTTATTCATCCTAGGCCATGCAATTTCCCTCGCTATTTTTCTTTTTTCTTTTTGGTGGGGTCCATGCTTTTCAGTCTACTTATCTCGGACTTCGAGGGAGAGAAGAAATGAGGAAAATATCGTGGGTTTCTAGTTCAGACATCAATCAATTTCATGATTTCCAGTAATGCTAATTCTCTGATTTTGCTGAAATATGCAAGATCTTTAAAATTCTTCAACTACTAAATGCATTAATGCAACATCCCACACTATTTTGAGAAAATCGTGTTTTAAATTTAACTGTCCATTTGGCATTTGGGTACTAATAGTGCATGTATTGTGCATTAGAATTTCTCCGTTTGTGTACTGATTGTCGTGTGTATTGCCTATTAGAATTTATCCGAGTTGGTTCCGACAATTTTTTCTCAATTTCTCCATGTTGCCATCTTGATTTGACAAATAAATTAATGCTCATGGTCGCCTTTTTCCATAGTTCTTTTCTTTTCAGCTATGAATGTTAGTCTAACTGAAACTCACACGATAACTTATCTTTCCTTGTAGGAGTGCTGCATATGCCTTTATAAGTACATGGATGGGGTTGAGTTGTGTACCCTTCCCTGCAACCACCATTTCCACCATAAATGCATTAGCAAGTGGCTGCAGATTAGTGCAACCTGCCCTCTCTGCAAACTTAACATTCTCAAGGGTAAAACGTTGGTCTGAACATAGTTGAATTATTTTCACAGTAGATATAGAGAAATACCAAGCTGGTTTTCTTGAATTCTGCCTGCTAAATGTATAGTTAGTAGGAATGCAATTTCTGTGCACAGTTGCATCTGGCAATCTTCTTGAATCAATTTTCGCTTTCCTACATGTAAGGTACCATGAACGATGTATTAAACTTCACTGTTAAATATGATATTTGCAGATAATTTTGTTTTAATACATTCGGCTTGTAAGCCTGTCCCCGTTTTGCCACCCCTATACCCACTGCCTTCCCTCGCCCCACACCTTGGGACGGTCCACTAAGAAATGTGGCAGGTTGAGCCTCTCTTCAGCACGCCGATGCAATCGAGATTGACACAACTATTTGCAGCTGCTTTCATCTGTGATTTCAACGCTCGTGAATATTTGCTTAGGTAGATCTTGTATATAGTGGCAAAGTCAGTACCCAACGAGGCATAATGGCCGTCTGTGTTGTCTCTATTGGGATTTTTTTTTCCATATATTGGGCGACTGCTTGAGTAGCTGTCAAACATCCGTCCTAACTAGGGCTGTCCGTGGGTCGGGTCGGTTCGGTTCTGAAGAGACCCGAACCGATCCAAAACTTTCGGGTATTTAATAAATGGATCCGTCGGATCCAAATATAATTATGGAACAATTTGGGTTCGGTTCCGTTCGGTTCTGTACCATAATTAAATTTTTTTAATATTTACAATAACACTACATAAATACAACTAATGACATTTCATTCGTAACTTTTACAAATTAACGTAACCCAATTCAAAAACATATAAATAACTAACCGTCCAATAAAATTAATTCAATGCATACAAATAACAAAAAGTAGATATTAATCTTACCGCAACACTACATAAAGTATATTCATTTGCTTCAAATTAAAATGGAATAATGGGTTTTAAAAATGATTTGGACTTTAAAATTAAAATTATGAAATAATTTGATTTATTTAATTAATTTGCTAATTTGTTTAAAAAAAATAATTTAATTTAATTAATTCAATATAAAAAATAAAAAAATTATTTAGTTTCGGTTCTTGGTCTAGACCCGATCCAAATCTATCGGTTCTCGATTCGGGTACCCGTTCGGGTATTTAATTTATGAAGAACCACTCGGTTCAGTTCGGGTTCGGGACTTTTGGATACTCCTAATCCTAAGTCAGATGAATTCCTGATCCGCCGCTACTTGTATGTGAAACCATTCTGATGCTTGTAATATGAGGTTATGATCATCAGCTGTATCTCTGCATTAACTGCTCGTTTGAGGTTATGATCAACCGTATCTCTAATTGGCCTACACACTTAGCGTGCCGCTTGGCTTCCACACACAACATTCCAGCCCAATTGATTTAATAGAATGGATTAAACACGAGCCTCGTCCATAAATTTTGAAACCTTAAAATTGAAAAACAATATCTACTGATATTTTAAACGTAATTACATTAAACAAAAAAAATGAATTTGAAGTCACAAAAGATGAATTGCAATGACATGGCAAGGAAACAAGTCACTATAAACACCTGCAAGATGTATTGAGGTAAAGTTTACACATTCTTGTTCTTCTTCAACTTTGAAGGAGGCCATCGTCCCTTCTTCCTCAGGTGACGCTTCCTAACAAGCCTCTTTCTCCTTAGCCTAATCTTCTTTGCTGCCACCATTCTCATCTTCTGCTCGAGCTTCAGCTGTAACTTGGATTCCAGAGGAATGTTCTCAATGGGCACATTTTCCTCATTACTTTCTGATGGAGGGGCAGGAGACTCCCGATCAGTGGAGCCTACCCCATCAACATCAGAAGATACTTTAACAATCAATGAACCTCTCCTTTTGAGAATAAATGGAGTTAGAGTTCTGTACCCGACATCTAATTTTGGCTTTAGGCAAACCAAATGGTTGCACGACCTGGAAACTAACAAAAGAACCCATTTACAAAATTCAACAATACTATCAACTTCACAAACAAGGCTGGAAGTATCCTACAAATATAAAAAGAGTGAGGAGCCTTTGTACTGTAGAAACTAAAGGATAACGAAACGACGCCGTTTTGGGAATTTGTGAGGAGCCCTTTTACTGTACGAACTAAAGGATAACGAAACGACGCCGTTTTGGGAGTTTCGGTTTTTCATCTCTCCAATAATACGACCTTGTTGGCTTAGGGTTTCTCTTGTGTGTCATTTCTCTCATATTTCCGTCTCTCTCTTCGACTTCAGCTCATCTCGTCCCCTTTGTCATCGATCTGGTCCCTCCGAAAATCCGACTTCGGGTCCCGGATCGTCTACTCATCCTCGTTGGTCTACTCGTCCTCGTTGATCTACATGTGTTTTTTTTTTTTTTTTCATTCTTTTGCTATTTTTTCCTTCGATCCTTGTGTTTTTCACCTTCTTTCAATTTCCGGGTTTTCATCGCTTCTTCGGGGTCGATCTACCTTTGTTTAATTGTCGTTCTCTACCTTCTCGTTGCCTTTTTTCGGGTTATTAGTGTTCTACTTTTCAAAAAATTTTCCCGGGTTGATTCTCTGCACAAAGGCACGGATCTTGGGCTGTTCGAAAAATGTAAGGTTACGTTTTTTATTTCCTTGCATTTCGTTCATTTTTGTAGGAGAAGATTGTTCGTTTTGTGTAATTTATTTATGTTCTTGCGGTTTAACTTAAGATTTATGTTGTTTTTCTCATGATTCTTAAGGTTCTTTTTTAGTTTTATTTGTATTTTTTGGTATTGGTGTATGTTTGAAATGCATTTCTATGGTTCAAGAGATTAATAAACACAAAGGTCATTCTGAGAATTTGGTAGTGGTCCAATTTGTTCCTTGGAGGAGCACTGATACGTGGGTACTTGGGGTTTCTGTCCTTCTTCAATGTCTTTGGCCCTGGAACGAACTTTTGTGATGATCTTTTTTATTTCTTCTTGATTGCCAAAGAACACTGCTTTTCACGGCCTGGTCTTCAAAGCCTCGAGCACTTGGGATGCGCTTAATTATTTGTGACGTGATTTTGTTGGAAATAAATAGTTCTGAGAATATATCATTTGTGCTGGATCAGCTGCTTCCATTCTTAATAGTCTCAATCCTGATTTTCAACAAATTGCTCATATGTGAAGATTGATAAATACCTGTTAGAAATCTAAAAGCATTTTTCAGTTATTCATTTAGATGCATTATTCCAATACTTTCGATGAATTTTAGTTCCAAAGAAATTTTAGGCTACTAATCTTCTTTCTTTTCTTAAAGAAGATTACTTTTTGCTCTTATTACTGGTTTGTGTAACTTATTGTACTTTGATGTCCCGAAACAATTGAAGTGTTATCACCGAGTTGAAGCTATAGGATATGTTTGTCTTCTAATGCTTGGTCTTGTCAGGTATATATTTGGATCATTCTTTCGTATACCCTACAACAGGTTAGGTTTTATTGGAAGCCAACAATTTACTTTATCATTTCTCTTATGATTAATGTTTGACTATGCCTTCAAATTGTAAGGAACTCTTAATTTATTTCCTCTGATCCTGCTTCCCTTCTTAATAGTCTCGATCCTGATTTTCAACAAATTGCTCATATGTTAAGTGAATAAAATTCCATGATTGTGTCAGTATTTACTTCATCACTCAATTTACCCATTTTTGTTGGTTTAAACGGGTTCGAGTGACCCGCCAGACTATGAGCATAGGCGAAGGAAACCTCCACCGCACTTGCCCTCATTGTCTCTCCACAGGAGAATAGTTTACATTGGCATGCCTAAAAATGTTGGCCTTTCACCGGGGTCCCCTGCTCCCTTTAATTTTCTTCCCAACCATCTTTCTTACTTCCTTCCTTCAAAGCATATCTTTATCCCGACTACCTCCTTGACCACCGCACCAACTAGGACGATTCCCAGCAGAAAATCATTACTTGAACCTAGACTCGTGTTGACCTTCCTTGTTCCAACTATCGGATTCACCCCCGATCAAAAGATCTCCCTCTACCGTATTAACCTCTTCCTCCTCGACCCCCTCCTCTTCCTCCTCTTCCACCTCGAACCACCCCCATCGAATGATTTATCATTTCCCCAACCGCCATCTTGATTCGCATCTCTATTTCCCATCCCACCGTTCTTCCAACCACCAAATCCTCCTTTGGAGTTCTCCCAACTATCCTTTTGATCCGTCCTACCTTCAATTGATCTTCCACATTACCATCGTGCTTCGACCCCAACTAAACTCTCAAACTTGTTTACTCCAGGAGGATTCACCATCCTTTTTGTTCCAAGAAGACCCACCATCCTCGCTTACTCCAAGCACCACCACCTCTCGTTGCCCCAAGAAGATTGACCATCCTTTTTGTGCAAAGAATCTCCATCATCCCGCTATTCCCATTAGATCCTCCATCCTCGCTTGCTCCATGAGGATCCCCCATCTTTCTTACTCCACTAAGAAGTGTCCTGCTTTGGCCCAAGGTTTACTATCCTGATTACTCTACTTTGCTATCATATTTATTTGACAATTTATCATTATTTTGTTTACTCCATTAACTCTTTTGTTGGTCATAGATAGTATAACAATAAATACTATACTACTGTAATTCTCAATCTTAGCATTTTTCCTCTTGGTTATTTAATGTTCCAATAGGTTCAGTTGAAGAAGGAAAATGGCCAAACATCAATGGTCCCACTTTTAATTTGTGAGAATTATTAAATAATTAAATTTCGTTGGATTCATAAGTCACCTATCTTAATGTTGAATAATACTTTATGTATCAGCATATCATATATCCTATTAAATAGGTTATAAATCTTTGTATTTAATTAAACTTATAATTTAATGAACAAATGTTGCCATATAGACAAATTTTGAACACCGCTGATGCTAAATGAAATTGCTCTTTTCATAATGGTTTCTATTTTCCGGAATAGGGCTTTGCATATCAAATTGAGGTAAATTTGTAATTACCGATGCATTTATCTTCTCTTTGTCCAAATTTATCTTTCCTGCTATTCTTTCTTGGACATCAATAATACATTTACTACTGCTAAAGTTTACTTTTGGTATATCTTTTTACAGAAAAGATTCGTCACCAATTGTTGAGGGTTGCAATTGTTACACATGCCAGAATCATACGAAGGCATATCTAAATTACTTGCTTAACGTTCATGAAATGTTGGCTCCTGATTCTATTAGAAATGTAAGGATCCTTTGCAGCTTGTATTATTGTCAACTATCAAGAAGTTATATATGTCTAACATGAAATTGTGCATCCTTCTTACATACAACACTCACCACTATCTCGGGATTCTTTTCGGTTAATAAGAGAAGCAATTAAAGAAGGAAGATCTCAGAGCAATTTCGGAAAAGTTCATCGAAGTAGACGCCACCATATCTTCGATGTTGCTTCACGTTGTTGTAAGTGTACATGAGTTATATGACCTCTTTTCCTATTTAGTTGTTGACTACATGGCATCAAGAGAATTTGCTACTTCGATATGGTGTTAAAATTAAATTATGATAGATTCCATCTTGTAGCTTTAAAATACTATCGTGTCCTTTTCTTGTAATTTGGATACATTTTGACATATCTATCTTCAATATTTTTCTTTTTCATCATCTATCTTCAATATTTTTCTTTTGTTTCGTCTTGACAATAATCGAAAACTTTATTGTGGGATAGGAAAGTATTGACGTGTAAATTTCACTCATCACTTTCTCTTCCCGCCACATGTATTTATTTGAGCATGCGCTTGTATATTCCATGATGGCATATAAGATCCATAAAAATAACAGCCTACGTAACAATTTTAATAGCTAATAGAGGATGGCCAAGTATATGCTTCAATCCGAACTTCGCGAAAGAACTCATGATGCAAAAGAACCAATACTTAAAAATGTTATAGAATCTTTGATGACAATTAACAAGTCATTATTCAGATTTAACTTTAAAATTTCACATCGCCACTCTACTGTGATATATTATTTTTCTCTCACTATGTCCTCTCGTTATTTCTTAATTGATGCTGTAATAGCCTGAAATCTATCTTCATCTGTATTTGAGAGAGAACATATATAACATAAAAAATTATATCGCCTGAGTCAGTCATCCTCTCCTTGGTTTATAGATTTGATGAATACTTTTCTTCCTTGTACCGAAATGGGTCAATCCATCGCTTATACTAACACTTCTCGTGATAGATTAGTCGCAGCAGCTTTGGAATGTTTGCAGAGCAGAGCTAAATAGATGTGTTCTTTCTTAGTTCCTTTTTTTTTCCATTTGCAAATTTTATTTCTTTAATAAATAAATGCATTGAAGCCCTCACAATCTTGTTGTTGTTGCCTATTTATATGTGTAATGTGTGTATGATGCATGCACACCATACTTTCAAGATACATCAGGAGTATGGGCTCTTCACCTAGGAATGAACAGAGGTATGTTGCTCTCAATTTGCCTAATTTTGGCCTATCTTAAAGCGGAGGTATGTTACTCTCTCTCGTCTTTAATTCCGATGATGTTAAAGCCCACAGTATCTTTGCTACACCCACATTTGTGCTAGCACAATCCACTTGTAAATTTATATGTCCTTCAAATATGTAATTAGATAAGACAGACTAACTAGGCAAATTTAACCTTTTCAATCTGTAGTTCCAATTATTAGTTACCTAGAAGCTACATATCTTAGAAATTAATTTGACTTTAATTTTCGATCTTGATATTCCGAGATTATGAATATTTAGTGATTATCTTGTAGATTATTGATATATGCATGCTAATATTCATTTCAATTAAATTTTTTGTGCTCATATCCGTAAAAATATGTAATAATCCCGAAATGAGTTTTAGTGCTTGAACAACACCGTAAAATAGAAATGAAAGTTGGAAGGAAAAAGATTGAACTTTTATGTTAGTGGTTTTGAAAGCATCGATTTTCATTTGGAGAAACAACATATCATGTTTACAATAAATTTGGGGTTGCTATATGAATAATTTAATGATACATGTTACACTGTCTCGTTCGGCATTTTGACTTGGTTTAATCTTTAGTGAAAATTTTCGCACTTTTTTTCCCCATATTTGCAGTGTTATTTAGCATTTTACTCTCAAAGTTGAGAATAAGTAGTTTCAAATGGATCCTAAAGAGAGGCTAACTGCAGATTCATCATTTCTTGATTATCGAATGATGATTCAGCAAAAAATCCCTGATTTTAATCCACCAGCTGAAACTCAATCTTCCTTTGTCTGTAATTTCAATAACCAAGTTGGAATGAACAATCATGCAACTTTTAGTTCATCTCTTATTGACATGCTTCTCCAATAATTTGCAAATTTGAATTGATAGAGAATCACTATAATAGCATTTTAAGCACCATACTTAGATAACACACTACATTAATAGGTAATTTGTTTGCCACCTGAGCATGTCATAAACTAAGCCACGTACTTGGGGGATGAAATTCATATTTTAATACATAGATTAGTAATATTTATTTTTATATTTCTTTATGTTATATGTACTACCTCTTGCCTTTCAGACTAATAGTTTTTTGGTTTTCGTTAGAGCTTCAGCAGCAAATATCAATTTACTCATTTCGAAAGCAATAATATGATACTAAAATAACGTGGTCAAGGGGGAAAATTATTTAGATAAGCATGCTTTGATAAGTTTTTTTTCCTCCATACTATTATAAGCTTCAATTTGCCTCCTTTTATCCTGTAGTTGAGTTTCTCTCTAACATATTTAAATTTACACAACTTCATATTTTTAAGAAATAGTAGTATCAATTTACATAACATCATTAGTAGTATCAATGTGGTGCAATTATTGTTTTGTTTATGTATTCCTAATTTATCCATTAGGCCGATTGATATGAATCTTTTTGTTCGTATTTTGGAGGTTTGGGATGATGATGGTTTTGGTTTTAGGGATTTTGGGAAGATGATGGTTTTGGTATCGTACTTACGATTTTTAGCTAAAAAATCTTTGGCATTTTACTTGCAACATTACCTTTGTCAAGACAGCCTCTCAACTTTACCAACTCCCCGTCGTATTTGAAAGACATAAAGTAAGTATGTGTGCTTCACCTTACCACGCCCCTATTCTTATATGTCATCATTACAAATCTTATTTCTTGATTAAGAAAGAGTATGTTGCACTTATATGTAAGGAAAAAAAACCACACAAGCACAAACCCTATGATGCACGCACCTTACCACCGTTCATTTTATCTCGACTCAAACAGTGTTGTGCACTATCTAATTATTTTATTAATAAAATAATAAAACAAAGGCACATATCCGTTCTCATCTTCCTCGCTTATATATATCTAGCACTAGCATCTTCTAAACTTACAAAAAAAAATACGAAGACCATCGCAGACTTCATCTTCTCGCCAATTTCTTCAAAGATCTTCTCGCTTGTTTTTATTTCCAGGTTACCTTTCAGGCCATTTATTGCCATTTATTTCGTGTTCCTCTAAGTTTATCAAAATGCTTAATAACATTAAAGAATTGTATTTATATTTATTATCTCTCGTTCTTCTTTTTTATTAGTTGTCATTACACAAGCAATGGCAAAAGAATACAAAATTTCATACCGTATATATCTCTCGGTCAAAGAAATTGGACAAGAAAGGTAGTTGTTCTTTGAAAAGGGACCAAGAAGGACGGCTCAACATACCTCAAAATACCGTAACTTCATACTTATGGATGAAAAGGTATAACTTAGTTAATATAAACTTCATTTGTTTTCTGTCAAGATCATTTTAGTGTGCAGAGATTTTTTTGCCATGTATTCACATAATGCTTTCCTCGTGGTAATCTTTAATACACTTTAGATAGTCGACTAACTCACCACAATTGTATTTCAAATTTCAACAGGGAAATAGAGTCCATGCCACAATTTGGGACAATAATATTTCAGCTTTTGAAAATGAACTAACCCTTGGAAAAACATACTTGATCTCAAATGCATATGTAAGACATCCAAAAAATGATTACAGACTGTGTACTGGAGATGTACAATGGACTATTTCTGGAACAACTAGAGTTGAGGAAATACAGGAAAACAATGATTCACTATTGTTTTCAACATTCCACATCACTCCATTTGAAGACTTTGAAAAATATATGGACATGGATACCGACATAGGTATCGTCATTGTTTTTGTCACATGTTTCTCTTCCATTTTCTTATTTTTTTCAAAGCTGTTTCATACTAACATGTTACTCTATTGTAGCTGTACTTGCAATTGCTATTGACATACGACCTAAGAGGCTTATACATACACGAGCTGGAGGGCAAGTATATGTTCAAGATGTTGTTCTTATGGACAAAAGGTTGATGTTTATTTTGTTATACTTTAAATCTAGCCTATTTAGACTGTGATATGATTCATTTTTTAAAATGTATGTCAAATGAGTTTGAAACAATAGTTCTAACAATGTGGGAGGCTTTCAGGAGCGAGAATGCATTCTTATTGCAAACAATATAGCTAAAAACCAAATTCCTCGTTGGAAATCATTTGAAAGTTTCATCTTTCAACTGCTTGTTTGCTAAACCTTTTCCTAAACATATATTTGGATATAACAGCTTATTTGGTTATTACAGTAAAAACTTCTTCTTTGTAGATAGTTGCATGTATATATAAAATAACCTGAAAAATCATTTATACTTTCATTCATCTATGTAGGTCTGTCTTTATCTACAAAGACCAATAGTTGCTTCTTCATTGACTATCCATTTAATGAAGTTGTAGTTCAAATCATGGTAATACCTATCTTCTATTACAATTTACCACTTGAAATCACTTCAAGACATCAATTAAACTCTCCGAACTATCCCTTTCTTTGATCTCAAAGATTGCACTTTAATATAGATTTTATTAACTGTTAGTATGATTTTCTCAGACCTGTTGTAGCATTCAAGTTTACTTTGATCCATTAGAAAAATAAGCTGCCTCCTGCTAAACTTGTAACTTTTTTACTACTGTTAACTGTGCAACAGATGCTCACCTAATTATGACTATATTTTTAAATGCATGTAGATTGCTGATCATGAGTTCTTTAGGTTTTCAAATGAAGCGTTCCATAATTAGCCCACTTTTCGCTCCATAATTCGTGGGCATGATGAATTTTTTTACTCATTTCTTTCAGAATTAAACTGTATTCAGTGGATGTTTTTGTGTATTGATATTCCAGTTTCTTATATGTTTAGATTTAGCCTTCCATTCGAATAGAATTTAGCTTCTTACATAATTTTTTTTTCCGGATAACTAACTTTGTATTTAAACCAATGATATAATCTGCAAGGATCGCTGAAAACTTGGACGAATTGAATGAAATCACATTGATGAAACCATATCTTGCACTTACACCGTCAAGGTTATCACTTCCGTCTGCCGATAAATACACTGATATTAGAGATATCCAAACTTCTTTAATTCTGGTAAATCATTTCTGTCTTCATTTCAATTAATTTTTCTATAAATTTACAATCAATTTATTTAGTTTATATTATATATCTAGAACACTTGTACATTATTTTATCTGAACTGCTTCATTTACAGCAAAAATATTTCTGGATAAAAGCAACAGCAGATATTGAAATGAAAAAACCCACTTTTTGGTACCTATCCTGTAATAACTCACGCAGTTTCAAATGCTACTAAAGTATGGTGAGACATACTACGCAGTGTTCCGTAAGTGTCAATGTTCGATAGCAGTTACAAGGTAAAAAAAAGGTCAATGTAAAATTCACACACCTAGCACATTTGTTTCATATAGTGATAGAATCTTTAGTTCTCCAACCAACACTATTTACAACTTCTTCATTACACTAATATTGCTATCTCATAATTCTTCTAGGGCACGAGTAGACGTTCGACTCCATGATTCTACTGGATCTCTTAATGCATCAGCTATGGGCGAAACAGCTGAAAATATTTTGCAATATCGTGCTGAAGTTTTAATGGATAAAACAGCATCTCGTAAAGTGAAATGACCTTTTTTAATCACACGAAAACTTTACTTTAATCACTAACACATCTCTAACATCTCTAGGAAAGTGCACCAAATCTTAGTGAGATTGTTCGTGCAAAAAATTGGATACGTACCATGCATTCTATGTGAAGGCAATACCATTGCCACCAAATCCTATCGAATTTAGCGCTCGCAAGACAGAATACAAGCTCAACAGATCATAAATATGAAGTCATCTTCAGCGCTTGACACAACCGCAAAAGAATCAACTATTGAAGACTGGACAACACAAAAAATACAAGTTCGGTGATTGAAATTGAGAATCCAAGTTTGGCATCACTTGTTGCAACCTCATCTCCTCGTGTCAAGAGGTCACTTTTCCATAAATCGATGACCCAAGTCCCGCAAGAAGAAAGTCGACAAATGCACGCAATGAAGACAAGGGCATCTATCAAAAAATCCAAGAGGGCGTTTCATTGTTCTTTTGTCTCAAAATTATCTTTTGTCCAATGAAGTGGTTAATTACGTGGGATAATTTTGCACCAAAGAACCACAATTAATGCCATTAGTAGTTTTTGAAGGTACTACATATGAATTTGTAGCCTTTTTTTTGCTCTTGCACATGGACCAATGGACTGCAATATTCTCAAAGTGCCATATGTTCATCCATCACAAACTTAAATGTGCAGGTTTTACTTAATGGAAATATTACTACTGTTGTATCACTTTTCTGTATCCATAGCATCTGTTCATTTTCTTTTGGTTTTAATCAATTGTTGCTTACACATATTACTCTTCCTATATTATCTAAGCAACCATGTTTTGCAGCCATGTAATTTACACTTTATTCTCATTGGTATCTCTCCAACACGAATTAATGTAGAGTCTCATGCAAGTGTAAATAATATTAGAGATGCACATGATGTCCTTATCCTATTGAAATGAAATCTAATCCAAGAAATTTTAACCATACCATTACAGTATGTCAAATTCCGTAACCATAGATTACTTCTCACTATTTTATAAATATGTGATGCTTTTTTATTTATTTTGTATGTATCATAAGACCAATTACATGGTAACAAATTTATCAATACGATCGCTCATACTAATCTAAACTCGAATAAAAAAAGTGTATGTCCGACACTAATCTACACTCAAATAAAAACGCTGCACGTGCAACGC
Source organism: Fraxinus americana (assembly GCA_035079005.1). Lineage (NCBI taxonomy): Eukaryota > Viridiplantae > Streptophyta > Magnoliopsida > Lamiales > Oleaceae > Fraxinus > Fraxinus americana. The sequence continues at coordinate 1,417,463 of CM068717.1, read as the reverse complement.
ACGTGCAGCCACTAGTATATCAAAAAGAACTACAAAGCAAAATTGCCGTTATTAATCTTTATCCCTTGATGAGCAATCTAAACTACTAACTTCATATGCTTAGTTTTAGTTTATCAAAAAGTAAGTATCCAAATCAAATCCTTGGTAAAAAACTACAAAAGTTGGGTTCGGACGATCTCCAAGAAGCTGATGTTCAAATAACAATATGCAAAACAACAATCAGTGACATACATACTCAGGATATAATGGAGACTACGTCTTCGATATAAATAGTCAAAGAAACTGCCTGGCAAAAGGGGCTAGAAAAAAAATTTGCAAAAGACAATGAAAAGATCTACATTATATTTAACTAAAATTATCTCTCTGTATGTCGACAAATGGATAAGTACGAAGCCAAAGACGATTGTTTTGCTCGATGCGAGTGTGGAAGAGGTAAATTAGTGTACCAAGAAAAAGCCCCCCACCCCCCACCCCCCCCCCCCCCCAAAGAAAACAAAAACCCAGAATTCATAAACAAAAATTACAATTAAAATCACCATATATATCAAAATAAGAACAGCCCAGATAATGGGTGACATACAATGACATATTCGCGCACACAAAGATATTCATACATACAACAGCTAAAGAATTGTAGAATGCTGCAATAGTTAAGGAAGCATTATCGTACCGAAGTACTAAACAAAGATGAATTGCTTGTACTTACATGGGTGGGCAGTAATTGCAGAATGAATCGATGAAGACGAAAGTGAGAAGAAGGGAGTGGTGGGATTGCCGGCAAAGAGAAGGAGAGCCATATCTCTTACTGGCATTCGGCTTTTTGGATAAGCCTACCAGCCCAATTATTTTGTGCTGTATTTTCTTCGAAAGTTTTCAGTACGAGTCCCCATTTATGATATTTGTTGTAACTTGGTCCCTCACCTATTTCTTTTTTTATGAGCCGTTTTGCTATTGTTTTGACATTTTTCAAGCATTGTAAACAAGTATTAAAAAATAAATAAAAAAACACAAACTAACTTCAACTCCAAACTTGCCAGTAACAATCAACTGATGTAACAGAGCTCCCCCGCTATTCCCATTTGTTCTTCATTCCGTTTGCTTCTCCATTATGAGAATCATAGAAAGATTCACCACCTCTCTTCAACGAGGCCCATTCAACTCCACAATCCAGACCCGTTTCAAGAAACCCGCCAACACGGCTCAGACCCGTTTAGAGACTCGTACCCGGGACCCGAAACTCGACCTCCTTACATTCCACCACCGCCGGCTCGAACTCATTCTGAGCCTCCACAGGCTCATCTCCGCCAAGAAACGTGGGCCATTTGTCTCAGTACAGCTCCTCTCCAGATGGGCTCCACACGCCGGAATCGATACCCTAACTGCCGGCGCTTTTATACGGAAATACCCCCATGTGTTCGAGGTATTTACGCACCCGATCCAGCGAAATGTTTGCTGTAAATTTACGCCGAAATTTATCGAATTGTTAAAGCGAGAAGATGAAATTCTATGTGAAATGGAAGATATTAATGTGGTTAAGATAAGAAAGATATTAATGATGTCTGTGAATGGGAAAATTCATTTACATGCAATTAGATTGATTAGGAGAGAACTGGGTTTGCCTGAAGATTTTAGGGAGTCCATTATTCAAAAATATGATAACATTTTTAGATTTGTTGATTTGGAGATAATGGAATTGGTTGATAGGAATGAAAATAATGAGAGTTCAAGTTATGTGGCGAATGTTGAGATGTGGAGAGAAAAGGAGTATAGAGAGAAATGGTTGAGTGAATTCGAGACAAAATATGCATTTCCAATTAATTTCCCAACAGGGTTTATGATAGTTCCAGGACTTAGGGAGAAATTAAGGAATTGGCAAAGGCTTGCGTATGTGAAGCCATATGAAAGAATGGAAAATGTAAGCATCCGTAGTTGTGGAGGAGTTGAAAAGTACGAAAAGCGAGCAGTAGGTATTTTTCACGAGTTCTTGTGCTTGACGGTTGAGAAAAAGGTGGAGTTTGAGAGATTGGCTCACTTTCGGAAGGATCTTGGTGTTGAGGTTAACATTCGTGAGCTTCTTTTGAAACATCCAGGGATTTTTTATATTTCGACTAGAGGGAACACACAAATGGTTTATCTTAGGGAAGCATATGATAAAGGGTGTGTGGTAGAACCAAATCCGGTTTATGATGTGAGGAGGAAAATGTTGGAGATTATCTTATTGGGGTGTCGTAATACTAAAGAATTGAGAGAGTGGTCAGAAGTTGAGGATAGAAGAGAGGTGTGTAATGAAAATGAACTTGGCACGAGAGATGGTGATTTTGTTATTCCAATTTTAGAGAGCTTTTCCAACGGCAAGATATGACTATCATCTCAGCAAGAGTGGTGATTCATCTGAAGTGGTGCTTGATGGGCTTTATGAGAAGGAAATCAATGATAAGACAGGACTTTAAGAATGAGATGGATTCTAACTGGAATGGTGACTTATGCTCACAACCGGGTTTCTTTCTGCCATTGGGTGCCTGAGACAAATGGACTGGAATCTAATAGGTTCTTGACTGCTATATTCACGCAGCATGCATCCTCTCTTTATGCACCTGTACTCACTTCTCAGCTCTCACAGATAATAAGGTTCTTGCCTTGTCCTTTCCCGCTCTATAGATTTTGTCGAACAGTTTATCAGTATGAGGTGTGATGACATGAAATAAGCTTGGGAACCCTCTTTTGTAATTCGAATACTATAATGTTGACCTTTGGCTGCAGAGACCAGAGAATTCGGCATTCCAACGTTGATGGGTGTTGCTTATTGCAGGTAAAGAATGTCACTCGTTGCCTTTATGTGATTGCCTTTTGTCCTAAGGCTTCTGGAGATGATGAACTGACCTGGATTCACGGGATTTAAGTGATCTAGGTGAGTATGACCACATTTTTCTTGTCCAAATTATCAATTATGGCTCACTTTTTTCAATATTAATATACTAGGCGCTCTTCGCAATGCTTATTTTTTGCAGCATTCTTTCCCAAAATTTTGTTTTGTGCAAAATCAATGCTACCCTTCTCATAAACAATGATAATATAGGATCAGTGATGGTGATGAACAATGTATTAGAATATTAAATTTCAACCTTGGTAAAGAAAATACTTTGAGAGAGAGAGAGAGCGCGCTAATATAATATAAAAATTCTGATGATGTTGGGCAGGCTATGATTCTTGGACTTGTTTATCTTGTCTAGTATAACCAAAACTTGTTTACCCATGAAATCGAATGAACCCTTTAATCTCAGGCTGCTGTTTTCTGCCAGTTCAATTTTCATTGCTTGAACTGGTAGCGTCTTTTTTTGTGATGGCATCACGTTGACCCATGTGGCAGTAGTGCAATGTTCTTTATGCACAAGCGAGGCTATTTACAATTTTTCTTTGTATTCCAAGCCTTGTTCTTATTTGGGGTGAGAGGAAGTAAGAGACTTCAATAGCTTGAGATGACTTTGTGACTTTCTTCCAGTTCCATGGTTAATAGCAAATGACATTTGTTTTTAGTGATGCTTTACTTGTGCCCTTAGATTCTATTGTAGCATACTAATGCTGTTGTGTGGATTTCTGAGCTAAGAAAAACAAGGTTTCTTTCAGAAGCGCGACAGAACCCGAATTGCTCCCATCCCGTGGAGATTGAACCTAACAAGCTAAGTGTATGCACAAAGTCATGTGCTAAACAAGCGGCAACAAGTTCCAGCACAGGTTTCAGGGAGCCATCTCTTGTTGTTTGAGCTCCATTAATCTTTTGTGACATAAAATCTCCGAAAGAATTACTGTTGCATTGAGAAGGAGCTTGCTGGGGCATCTCCTTTAACAATTGACATTTAGGCCTTGTTTGATTGGCCAATCTTTTCTATGGAAAATGGAATTCAAATTCCATTTCCAACTTTTAGCTTGTTTGATGCATTTTTTTCCATGGAATTCATTGTCTTGCTCTCGTCTCCCTTGGCTTTGTGGAAAATCAATTTCCACCATTGGTGTAAATTGGTTTTCCAGGTTACGCCTTTTTTTTTTTTTTCAATTGAAAAAAATTCTAGACAGAAGATAAAAATTTTTTTATCACTTTTATTGACAATTTTCATGCGAAACAAAGTCAAACGAAAGGTATTAGGTAATCGGTGTGGTAATTTTTATTTTTTTTTAAATTTTTTTTGCAATTGAAACAAATTCTAGACTAAATTGTAAAAAAAATTATCATTTTAATGGACAATTTCTATAAAAAACGAAATCAAACGGACATCAAACTTTCAACATTTTTCAGGTGAAAAATTATATCAATCAAACACAATTAATTACAATTCTCAGTAAAACAAATTGTAGGCAATTTAATTTTCTGTAATTCATTTTCTTTTCATCCAAATTGTACATTTGCAATCAACCCTTAGTGCAAAGTTTGTAAAATGAATCTTGGCTGCAAATATGTTGGAGGAATAGCATAAAGAAAATGTATTGCATTGTCGGTCTTAACGTGGCTCGTGGTTGCTGGCAAAGAAATAGCTTATGCTTATTTTTTTAGATAACGCCACCCTTAAAAGATCATATATATTCATCGTGTAATGATATTTAATTTTCTTTTAAAAATTCAGAACGAAATATTTAATTCTAAATTTCTTTATAAAAAAATCATTTTTTAGTTTCATTATCTATCCCGCTACTCTATACAATAATATCGGCAAATTCTAATAGTGACTTAATTGGAACAATTTTAAAGTTTGGTGACTAAAGTGACACGATTTTTTAGTTTCAGGCACTGTATATAAGCTAGCCCTAATTTTGGTCTCGGCACTTCCACAAAAAGGGTTTCTTCTCTATCTCTATGCACTGGTAAAATGGGTATTGAACAAGATGGAAGAGAAGTGATATTTAGAGATATTAGGAGATATTATTGTGAATACTGTGGGATTTGTCGCTCTAAAAAATCCCTCATCTCTTCTCATATCCTCCTTCAACATAAGGTGTGTAAGTGTGCGAGTGTATATTAATTTTTCTTTTCATATAATTGTTGTATATTTACTTTGGAATGGATGATTTACAAGCAACGAATCACTTGGTACAAACAACATATTCCACCGTGTCCCAAATGTTTTGCAGCGGATAATATATACACACGCGGGGATTTTAATTGGTTATTGGTTCGTTGAAATTTCTATTGGAAATTCAGATTTTTTGTGAATATAAGAAGAAATGAATCTCATAGTGTAACTTTTTTTTTTTTTTTCAAGTTACATGGACTTGGAATTTAAGTGGTGGTTGGTTTGGGGAATTGATATCAGAATTCAATCTTTAAGCGAATTTTAGGATAATCACAGAGAGTACACACCTGACTGGTCCTCCTGTACACTTATAGTTGTGCTTACAATATTGCCTACATTTGGATTGCAATTGGTTGTGTTGATTGTTAGAGGAGAGAAAGTTTTTCAGTGATTACTCTGTTTTTTATCATTTAAATTTGCTAGGTGTGGATTTTGTTGTTCTGGTGAATTGTTGTTAAAAGTTGGAGCTGTATGAATTATAGGAGGAAATAAAGGAAAAAGAGCAAAAGGTAGAAATAAAGGAAGGGAAAAAATTGAATACTTGTGAAGAGTGTGGTGTGGGTTTCAAGAAGCCGGCTCATCTAAAGCAGCATACGCAAAGCCATTCCCTCGAGGTAAGTTGTCCTCTTTTGGGTCATTTGATTGTAACATCGATTGTTTTGCAATGTTGTGTGTTTTCATTTGCCTAGTGATTTGTTAGTATGCGGCAAAGCTTTTGTTTAAACTGCTTTTATTGTAATTGTCAAGTGTTAAAAAAACATTTTATAGGATAAAATGCGATACTCAAATGTATGATGCACAGACATGATTCTTTTGTGTCTTAATGAATCATAATTAGGGATGTCTTTTTCATGCACTCGGTGCTATTTTTTGAAATTAAATGTGAGGGGCAATTTAGAAAGTCAAAAGTAATCTAAATTTGCATCTGGTTGCTATATTGCAAAATCCTCCTGGATTTTAATGACTAGCTTCTGGTTGAACGATATGCTTTTATTTATCATGCGTTAATACTTGAAATAGTAGACTAGACTTGTTACTGTGCTTCAACACTGTAATAACACACTTCTTATTTCTGGTATCTTTGCAAATGAAAAAATATGATGTTGCAGATTGAAGTGTTCTGGAAAAAAATTGTTATTGATGGGCGTGAAGCATTGGATCCCACAGAAAAGAACTCCAAAATGCAAGAGGCAGCAGCATTACCTTGAATGGATCAGTACCAGGTGGGTGACCACCTGTGAAGCTCCATCGAGTGAGCCTCAATCACGCTTGTACTGATTTGATTTGTGGAAAAAAAAATGTTTAATGGATGAGCGTGAAGCATTGGATCCCACAGAAAAGAACTCCAAAATGCAAGAGGTGGCAACATACCTTGAATGGATTAGTATCAGGTGGGGGACCACCTGTGAAGCTCCATCAAGTGAGCCTCGATCACGCTTGTACTGCTTTGAGGTTTGAGGATCGTGTTGGTTTTATATTGGAATAGAACTCAAGTCTTTTCCGTAAGGGAGGTTATACCACAATTCTGTTCTTATTTTAATTTGTTCTGTTACAGAGGCCTTTTACATGTCCAGTGGATGACTGCCACTCCTGCTATAGGAGGAAGGACCACTTGGCACGACATCTGCTTCAGCATCAAGGGAAATTATTTGAATGCCCCGTGGAGGACTGTAAACGCCGATTTGCTTTTCAGGGTAATATGAAGCGTCATGTGAAAGAGAACCATTGCGAATCTTCTTCTCTTAATGCAGAGCGTTCCAAAAAATATATCTGTCCAGAAAGTGGATGTGGAAAAGTGTTCAAGTATCCATCCAAATTGCGTAAACACGAAGACTCCCACAGTAAGCTGTTTTCCTTTTGGAATTTCTCTTTAAGAAAGTTAAATTCGGGTTAGATAGTTTTGTTGGATAACAATATGTGTGTGTGTGTGTGTGTGTGTGTGTGTGAGCCACACTAACTACTTTTTCTGAACCTTTTGCACACACTGTTGGGTACAGTTAAGTTGGATACAGTGGAGGCATTATGTTCAGAACCAGGCTGTATGAAATATTTCACGAATAAGCACTGCCTTATGGAGCATCTTTTGTCTTGTCATCGGTACATTGCCTGTGAGATATGTGGGAACAAGCAGCTGAAGAAAAATATTAAGCGTCATCTTCGAACACATGAAGTGGGGGTTTCCTCGGATAGAATTAAGTGTAGCTTCGATGGTTGCGTGCATACATTTTCAAATGTAAGCAGCTACAACATTTTACCAACCAAACATTCACTCATTCGTCCATTTGCATTATATTTTTAATTGGTGCATGCATGTCGTATACACATTTGTCAATTAACGTTGAGTAGTTTTGGAACATGTTTGTCAACAGAATTTGCTAAAATATATTGCGTGATGGTTTCCCTCTTTGCTTCAAACCATTTTTAACCTGCACTTTTCTTGTACAGAGATCAAATCTCAAACAACATATCAAAGCTGTGCACTTGGATCTTAAACCATTTACCTGTGGTATTCCTGGTTGTGGCATGAAATTTGCATTTAAACATGTGAGAGAGAACCACGAAAAATCTGGGTGCCATATCTATACTCAGGTAACGTATTCCATTTACTTTGTCTGTAAGTTATATGCTTCATTTGACCTTTGCTTTACAGGAAATGGATCTGATATTGAATTTTGTGTCCACTTGTGTTCAGGGAAATTTCGAAGAGTCCGATGAACAATTTCGATTAAGATCAAGAGGTGGCAGGAAAAGGAAGTACCCAGTTATTGAAACTCTGTTGCGGAAAAGGATTATACCACCTAGTGAATCAGATCCCGTTATGCGCGAGGGTCCTGAATATTTATCATGGTTACTTAATGCAGAGTCCGAGGATTAACTGTGAGATGCACTCTTCACGAGTCTGTATTACGTTGTAGCCTTGCCTTGAAAAGAAAAGTATTTACAATTTCTTAGGTGTATATATCAATATTCATTTCTCCTGTTGTGTATAAGTTAGATGTTTAGGCAATATCAGTGAATATGTCAATGGTTTTTATTGTGTACTTGGTATCTCGGACAATGTTAACTGGATTTTGTTGTGCTGTCTTTGCTTTTTGAGAGGTTCCCTTTTGAAATTGGATTCTACAAGAAAATATCGTTAAATTCATTTTTGGGCCATTAGGCCCAACTAGTAGATTAAATTGGGCTTTTGCTAGCTACTATGGCCTGATTTTGAGGTGGGCTGTATTGGGTCTGGTTTAATCCAGCAAATGTTTTCTAAGGTTGGGCTTCCTTGAGGATGTGGACCTGAATCTGTAGTGAGATTTTGGGCTATTATCGATGTCAGGACTCTATAGATTTTTGGGGGAAAAAATCATGTAAAATGTAGGCCGAATCAAAATTCAGACAATAAGTTTAAATTTACAAAACTCGAGTGATAACTAAATAATTAAATATATTAAAGTAACAATTATATACTTTTATGTCACAATTTATTTATTGATCACATATTATCAAATTAATTAATTATAAATTATTTTTCGATTACAAATCAAAAATATTATAGATCACAAATTTTATTTGTAATTACAAATTTTATAGCTCGACTTATTTAACGGTCATTGATTTTCAAATTAATTGGTTACAAATTATTTTTCAATTACAAATCATCGAGTCTTTAAGTCACAATTAAATGGTCGATCACAAATAACCAAATCAATCATATAGTTGGTCAAACACACTTTATCCGGCCTTGTCCCACCCCTCTCGTCCCGCCATCGCCACTGCCAACAAAAATCAACAACTCCAAATGACTTTCAAACGGACCCGAATCACAAAGTCGATCCTGTAACCAACTCGAGCTCAGACCCGATGAACCGATCACCGACATTTACGCTTCTTATCTTCTTGAACGATTCTCCGTTTGATTTGTCCGCCGCCAACATCGCCGTCTCCTTCTTGCCTGAGCTCCGTTGTTGCTAGTTGGTCTCCACTTCCAAATGCCAAGCTTCCTATAGCAACTTCACCGAACAACGACTCAAGTCATGCGATGTCAGGTCAGATTAGAGCTCCTTGGCTCATCTGTTTGTTGATGATGATGAAAAGAATGGACCCGGTGGATGCTCCAAAGTTGAATAGAAGAATGCAACGCGAGGGCCATAGAAGAGATTGTGGCGCATCTCTACTATGTTATTGGTTGGAGAATAGATTGGGTGTGGCGGCGATTCGCAATGGTCACGGCCGGTGGGTAGAGAGAGAGAAATGAATTAAGGTTTGAGAGTTTAATTGGATTGGGAGATGTAGTTATATATAATAATTTATAGTATAATTATTCATATTAAAATATTAAATTGTCACATGATTTTTTATTTAATATACTTCATATCTGATTTTTGAAGTGCGATCTTTAAATTCGTTCTAGTATAATTTTTACTAGAGTTATATATGTAAACTACTTTTTGTGGCCTTTCTTGAAAAACAAATTTTATGGCAGGTAAAATTTTAATTTAAAAACAAAACGTGCACATTGTAGTTAAGAGTGTGTTTGGTATAGTTTCTGTTTTTGCTTTCTATAAAAGATTGTTCGAGAAAGTTATCTTGAATTAACTTTCTATAAAAAAATTATAATTATACAAAGTATTTTTAGAAAATTATCTAAATATATTCAAAAAATATCAAACGGGCCCTTGAACTCCCGGTATGACTTGAATATGGATAAGTCTGGCCTATGTTTTTGTTTGGGATGTGCTAATCTCGATTGTTATGGTCCGTTTGAGTTCCATTTTTGGTATAGAATGTATTTTGAAATAATAGATTGATAGAGAAAAATAAGGAAAATGTTTGAGTTTGTGTGTAATATTATTTTATTGAAAATTGGGTAGTTGAAAAAAAGAGAGTGTATTTTTTAAAAAAATGAAAATTAAACAAGGGCCTAATGTCCAAATAGGAAAATACTACTAAATATGGAGTGAAAAGTGAATGCCATGATTGTGACTCCATAAATCAAACATGGATACCAATTACCAACCTTGAGAAATTCATTAGAAATGCATGTATCAAATTGGTGCCAATGTAGGAAAAGATGTGTAATCAAGTTTGGATTACTAGCAACGTTTATTCAACCATTTTTGTCAATACCAGTACGTAATAATGTGTGAGATGTGCACGACTACGGCATGATCTATCGTAGAAATTAACTACGGAAGATATGTTCATATCTAATTGTGATAGTTATGTAAGATGGGTGGGCCCATCGACACAAAATGGATCTTTACAACTACAAATCTTCCACATATTTGGATCGTAGTAGTTACATGCATTGCTTGAGATTATATTGAGTGTTCATTGAACTAAATTGTTGTTTAATGTCAATATTTGAGTCAATGAATATTTTCCATAGTGCTTTAATGTTCGATTCACTAACACTTCAAGTAAGAGTAAATAGATCATCGTAATGGATAGAATTTAATGTCGATGTGACTTGAATCACTATAATGGCCTGTAACGCATCCTATCCCCAGGGGTCATTTCGTATCAAGTTCAAGTAGCTCGATCTAGCAAATTATACAACTAGCAACTAATAATTTAACTGCTCAATATTTCGTTAAACAAAAAAGTTTAGGTTTCGTTTGGGAAGAATTTATATTCAATTTAATTTAGAATACCAAATGTACATCTAGATTTACATAATGAATTACATAATACCACATGAAACTCTATTATTTGTCAATTTAAAACACAATCAACTTTTTCATATAATATTTTTCCTCCACATCATATTATGTAAAGGGTTATTGGCGCAAAACGTCCCTACCTTTGAAGGGTTGTGTGGAAAACATCCCTACGTTTGATTTTTTGGTGCGAAACGTCCCTACCTATCAAGTTTATTGTAGAAAACATCCCTACCTTTCATTTTTTGGCACAAAACGTCCCTACCTTCTGCATTTCTTTGCACTGAACATCCTTTGCACATTTTTTTTAATTCAAAATGACCAATATACCCTCCTATGTAAATTGAACAAGAAAAGAAAAATAAAAAAAGAAAGGGTAATTGGCGCAAAACGTCCTTACCTTTGAAGGTGTTTGTGGAAAACACCATACCTTTCATTTTTTGGTGTAGAACATCCCTACCTTTCACATTCTTTGCGCTGAAGGTCCTTTTCACCAATTTTTAATATAAAATGACCCTTATACCCTCCTATATAAATAAACAAAAAATAGAAAAATAAAGAACTAATTACAATCAAAGTCCTAAACGTTTTTAAAAAATACAAGTGAGTCCAAAATTTATGAAAATATTAAAAATAAAAAAAATAAAAGGGATTATTGACCCAGTAATATAAAAGGGACCCCACTCGAAGAGAGGCAGAGGAGAAGATAGGGGGTTTTATTTTTTATTTTTATTTTTAATATTTTCATAAATTTTGGACTCACTTGTATTTTTTAAAAATGTTTAGGACTTTGATTGTAATTAGTTCTTTATTTTTCTATTTTTTGTTTTATTTATATAGGAGGGTATAAGGGTCATTTTATATTAAAAATTGGTGAAAAGGACCTTCAGCGCAAAGAATGTGAAAGGTAGGGATGTTCTACACCAAAAAATGAAAGGTAGGGTGTTTTCCACAAACACCTTCAAAGGTAAGGACGTTTTGCGCCAATTATCCTTTCTTTTTTTATTTTTCTTTTCTTGTTCAATTTACATAGGAGGGTATATTGGTCATTTTGAATTAAAAAAAATGTGCAAAGGACGTTCAGTGCAAAGAAATGCAGAAGGTAGGGACGTTTTGTGCCAAAAAATGAAAGGTAGGGATGTTTTCTACAATAAACTTGATAGGTAGGGACGTTGCGCACCAAAAAATCAAACGTAGGGATGTTTTCCACACAACCCTTCAAAGGTAGGGACGTTTTGAGCCAATAACCCTTATGTAAACCATCATAGACATTTTTTATGTACAAAATAGTAAAATCCTTTAATTTATAAGTCGTGATAAATAAATAGATGATGCGAGTGAATAAATAAATTTATAAATAATTTGTAAATTTTGCCCTTCAAAAGCTTGACTAATCGTCTTGGATTACATCATGAGATAATAAGGATGAAGACAAGTTTTGTTATGATTGACAATGGCTTTGTCCAAGTCAACTCATACGTCAGCGCTTACGATATGACTCCAAAAGTAGGGCAAAGACCTCTGAGTAATGAGTCAACAACCACCCCCACTATTGACTCTACTCACTTTTTCCCACAAAATATTCCATTCTCTTTCAATTATACCCTTCGCTGCTCTCTTTCCCATACTGTATTTTTAAAAGATTTAAATTTTCACGTCATTTAATAAAATAATATAATTGGCAAGAAATTTTGATCGAGTTTCTCCATTATATTCATTTTTTGCAAAATTTCTATATGAAAGACGTGAGTTCTTTCTACTTCAGATTATACTTTAATTTGTTTATGGAATAGAAAATTGTAAGCGAATAATCGCACGTAAACAAATAATCCCATAACCTTCATAAGCCTGAAAAATAAACCTTTTTACCATTAAAAATGTAACGTCTCAATGAAAATATCTTTTTGGGCCGGTTTTCGGTTCATTTCTAACTCGATATATTTTACCAAAGGTTTGGACCGTCATTTCAACTGTGCGGGTCCCAAAATTAAACCATCATTCTATGTTAAGGGAAATCAACATTATACAGATAATCACGGTGTTCCGTGTTAGACGGTGTATGATTTGTCTGGGCAATTATCATGTGTGACATCTCTAATTATGGCTAAATTGTAATAGAAAGTCAAGTCAAAATTGAAAATAACCAAGATAATTTTGTGGAAAATATTTTTCATATCACCATCAATAAACAGTGTAAGCATAACAAAACAGAAGCAGGAATTTCCATTTGTACATGAGAAAAACATTACAGAAGCCTTACACTCTCTTACATGAGAGTGGGTCTCGCGCAATAAAAAAGTAAAAAAAAAAAAATTTATCCACCCACCCCGTCCTGCCCTGCCCTTGTGAGTATCTGTAATGCTTCTGTATATGTACATGTAGTTCTCCTCGAACAGAAGAATCGACAATTACAATTTCAAGAAAATCGGAATAAATCAAGGATATCATTATTTTAATCTTTCTAATCTGGGTGTTTTATTAATCTAATCCGAGCATGATAAGCAAGATTAGGTAGAAACTTAAAAAAAATACATAACAAAATTTATCAACTTTTTAAATTCAATTATATCCATTATGGGGGGTATAAAGATTAAAAAAAAAAAAAGACAGTCAACTGGAATCTTACACTTAATTTTTTTATTAATCAAATTGAAATTTTTAAATGACCAAAAGAATTGATATTTCAAAGTTATAACTCGATAATGACTATGAAGACGTAGCACATGATGGTCAATATGAGAAAGACTAGAATAAATTAATTTTACATTCTAGAAGGAGAAAATAAACAATTTAAATCCATGTGGGGTTAAAGTTCTTGATTAAATTAAATATTTAAATCAAACCATTGCTCAAGTCCTCGTTCGGAGGGGGAGGAGTTGACAAGGGCGTTCTTCCAAGCCATACAAACGCGCAACGCCGTAAAAGACTCGTGATGGGAAAAAAAGAAAAACCATAGCATCATCGGACGAAGAAGATCATATGATCAAAGAGGTTCCATAAGATAGGAAATGAATATTATTTTATGTTAAAATAAAATGTGATAATTCAATATATACTCTTCTCTATAAATGTAAACTAAGAGGGCGTTTGGTGAGGATTAAAATTAGATTTTTAGTAAATTGTGATAGAAGTTTTTGAAATGTGTGGTTGAAAAGTGATGGAACTCATGAAAGATGTGGTTAATATTGATTGTTTGAATTTGACTTAAATTAAAATTTGATTTTAATCAGAAACAAACAATGTATAAATATCGTACGTAAATTCTCCCGATTATTCAATTATTTGACAATCAGAGTCATTTTTGATAAATTGTCCCTATTCGAGAAGAAAAGAAATGTCGTGACATTGTTCTTCCAAGCCATACAAACGCGCAACGCCGTAAAAGACTCGTGATGGGAAAAAAAGAAAAACCATAGCATCATTGGACGAAGAAGATCATATGATCAAAGAGGTTCCATAACATAGGAAATGAATATTATTTTATGTTAAAATAAAATGTGATAATTCAATATATAGGGCCTGTTTGGTAAGGATTCTCATTTTCTATAGTAAATCAATTCTCATTTTCAACAACACATTCTTCAATAAAATAATATTTTTCATCATATCAATAATTTTTTCTTCTTTTTCAACCACACATTTCCCATCATATCACTATTCAAAATCAATTATTCCCCCAAAAAATCCCTACCAAACAAGCTCATACTCTTCTCTGTAAATGTAAACTAAGAGGGTGTTTGGTGAGGATTAATATTAGATTTTTAGTAGATTGTGATAAAAAATTTGGAAATTTTGTGGTTGAAAAGTAGTGGAATTCATGAAAGATGTGGTTAATATTGATTGTTTAAATTTGACTTAAATTAAAAATTGATTTTAATAGAAATAAACATGGTATAAATATCATACGTAAAATCTCCCCATTATTCAATTATTTGACAATCAGAGTCATTTTTGATAAATTGTCCCTATTCGAGAAGAAATGAAATGTCGTGACATCGTTATTCCATTTTTTGCCCTTAAAACCACAATAATGTGATTAGCCATAAATAACGAATACCAATCAATTCACATAACCTCTGAATATGATGATGTTAAAATTGAAATAGAAATGATTGAAAGCGATACATTAAAATATCATACAATAGTGTTCCATTCAAACAAGCCATATCCCAAAATATTAACTACTTTTCCCAGTTTACCCCTGTCACAGATTCCTTTACACAAAATAAAATAAAAAAAGAAAAGAAATCGGAATTAAGTCGAACTTAATGATCCGATAACGTCACTGATTGGAGCGGTCCCGGAAAAAAGTTAACCTCATTAGTCATTTGCACCACATTACATGACTTTCCAAGATTCAAGTGTGGGGAAGTTACAAAGAGAGTTGAAGTCAAGCCCACCCGAGCCACCATCAGTAACCACCGCGGGAGGTGGCGTAGAACTAGCAACGGGTGGCTGGGACACCAAATATGAAGCTGGGTCTACTTGCTGGTGGTGAGTTTGGCCCAGAAGAAAAGATGACGTGTCAAGAGTATGCAAGCCTCCACTCGACTGCAGCCGGTTGACTAGCCTCTGAGGCTCAGGCTTCAGCACTTGAGTAACTGGCACCTGCACGTTCAAGCCACCGAACCTCATACCAGTCACCTTCTGTACCATTTGTCTGAAATTCGCAGCATCGGCTGTTATAAAAGTCGTCGTTGCACCTTTCGCACGTGACTTCCGTTTGGTAATCTTCCTGGTCAACCCAACGGTCCTTGGTTTCAAAACCGGGGCTTCACTTTCTGAACCGCCCGAGGCCGTAGGTGTTTGAAACGGAACCATTTCAGGCTTCACCAAGAGAGATGCAGCCGTGTCGGCTGCGGCGACACCACCTGTAAATGACATTTGCAAGGCTTTCGTGAGCGCTTCATTCTCTTTTTTGTAGAATTCGGAAACCAAAGAGTCGTTAAATGATCGCTGGAACGTCCATGGTTGTTCGACAGTGACAAAACTCTCAGAAGAAGCCATTAAACACAATTATCCCAACTTTTCCTTACAAAAAAAATGAATAACCCGGAATTCCCAGAAGAAATATGAAGGAGTGCGGGGGAGAGGGGGGAGTATATAGTGAGGGGGTGGGGGATAGGCCCAAGTCCTATACCTGGGCCTCGGGGGCCTATGGGCCTTTATGTGGTCCTCTTCTCATGTACAGTAACGATGATTGAACATGTTAAAAGATGGGGAAAAAAACAGATTGACTCGACAGCACCAAAATGTTTGGGTTTTTCTTTTTTTTATTCAAACTGTCCAAGTATCGACACGCGTCTTTCCATGATTGTTTTATGTAGCAGAAGATTTATCCAATATTGCAGTGTGGGTCCACTAGAATCTTTTCCAAAAGAACTAGGTCCTATATATTTCCAGCTTCTATTTGAGCCATGAAATACAATATTTTGTCAAACGAAATGTTTTTATGTGTAATACAATGTTAATATTGAGATATGAAGGGCTCGAAATGTCAACATAGACATAAAACAGTGTGACAGAATAAGTCTGACTGACACAAATAAATAAATAGAGCTCGTGTTAATCTAGGTATAACTCATATTAAATGAATCAAATGACTTGAAATGTTATGCGGACGTAAAATAGTTTTTGATCATACGAGTTATAAAAAAAAAAAAAAAAATTACTGATTCGAAACAGTGGATTGACTGTGTACATGTTGATACCGAATTACGAAACGAATAATTGATTATTTGGATAAGTATTCGTTGTCACAATATTATCAAAATAATTTTGACTAAAAGAAAGGAAAAAAATGGAAAAAGGTTTGGATGACATAAGTTGATGTGATTGAGGATTAGATCGTGAAGCCAAAGCTTTTTCTAGAAGACAAAAATTAACAATTTTCAAATTAAAAAAAGAAGTCACGACGTGAGGATGACGCATCTTCAAACATTGTTTTTCACTCTTACAGAAAGCCCAAATAAAAGATTAACTTGAGCCCAAGAAGAACCTAAAGCCCAATATAAGTAGAGACAATTTCAAGTTCAATTACATAAACTTTATGGCCCAAGCTCAAATTGATATAACGAAACATCCCTTTTAAGGAAGAATAAATATAGTTTCCCATGGAAATGGAACAGTGACCACCTTAACATTGGATAATCATTCACAAACTCAAGGCATATCTCTCATTTCAACAGTTCTCTGCCGTTTTCCAATCCTCAAGATCTTCGTCAGTCGATAGTTCGTCCTCGTTCTCATTCTCGTCCTCGCGGGAAGAGTGTAAGAAGCTGATGTCGTAGTCAGGTCGAGCTGCAGCAATTGAATCGATCACTGCATGGTATAACTCTTCCCTCAAAGCTCTATATTCTTCTGTTTCCTTGAAGTCTTCTATAGCCGCAGTAGCTTCATTCTTTGCCTTCTCAGTTTCATCCTCCCGGGCCTTAACCCTAGCCTTTAGTTTAACAATCTTGGCGTCACGCCTATTCAACCTAGTCTGCATTTTGTATTTCAAATTATTCAGAATACTCAGTTCATCCTCCAGTTCACCAACCTTTTTTAGCAGCTTCGCCTTCTCATCAACCAAACCTTCAGTTTTTCTCAAAAGCTTAGAAGACCTCTTTTTGTCTTCAATGGTATATATCATGGCCTTCACCATGTTTCTAAGGGCTCCAATCTTGACCTGACTGTCCTCAAGACCCTGCAACTTCTCGGAGTGCTTCTGAAGCCAGAATTTCTTGATGATGCTATTAACTGTGTCTGAGACCTCAAGTTCAGCATTCAACCTGTCCAAAAAGGCGGGTTGTATGCCAATGAAGGGCTGATCTTCCACCCTTTGTTTCTTCGAAGGAAGAGAGGAGCTACTGGAAGACACCCTTTTTAAACGGCGGAAACCATTTGACTTTCGTGGGGGTAGAATGCTTGAACTTGTGTCAGAACTCCTTCTAGCACAAACCTTTTTTGGGAGTTTCTGGGCCAGTGGTCGGATGTTGGGGCGACCTTTTCCTGTATTGACAAATACAAGTGAATTAACTTGGCTCAATGATAATTAATACAGCAAAGTTAAAAGGCAAAAGAGTGCATACTCTATTACCTCGATTAGCTATTTTCGAAGATAATTGAGGTCCAGGGGAAACAAATTCTGCTCGCTTATCGTGCAATAATCTCTCTCTGAGAGGGTTATTACCGGAGTACTCTAGATTTTTCTCTCCTTGCAAGGCTGAGAACCTCCTGCAACACACTTACCAACACAAACATAAGGACTGCACTAAAAGTTCAGAACAACAAAATACAGAATTATAAAGCAGAGTTAGACTCACTCAGAGAACGATAAGCTATTGAAATTCTTAGATTTGGCAACCAAAATTTCAGCACATGTTAACTCTTAGTCAGATTCCTGCATTCTGCTATTTTTAAACAATTTCATCTATTATATATATAATGTCATATTGAAAAAAAAAATCATTCAATTTCATGTTGTTTAATTTGGACATTTGTGGTCTCTTATAGTGCTAATACCTGGCCTCCTTCGACTAAGGTGATGATGTGTTAAACTTAGTGAGGAGGGCAAAACAATATGATAATGATGACATGATAAAAAAAGATAATCGCGATGATAATATAATGATGTGATATTATGACCTATCATCGTCTTAGTATCAAGACTCGTTATGTCTTAGCTTGTGCTTGTCTCCTGACTTGGAACTAGATTTTTGCTAGTGAAGGCTGAAGAAAATCGTCTAAAACATCTACTCATCTTTGGAAGTATGAGCAGCAGGAGTTGTAGACGACATTGACTTTGAGCTCAGAGACCTATGAGAGAAGACTCACGTAGGTCTCTGCTAATCTCTGGACTCCTAAATGGCGAGACCTATACAAAGTGAAATTCTGCACTTCGACTTTGAGAACTGAAAATGAATCTCAAGAGTGCCATGCTGAGGTGATAGTCTCCAAGTCAAGGGACAGCCTACTGTGATTGGTGTTGTAATTGGCTACTGTTGATGACTATGGCTGCCTGTTGGTAGTTGCTTCTAGTAGCTCCAGCTGACTGACGCTGTCTGCGCCTGGGTTGCTGCAGACTTCAGCGGCTGGCTGAGACTCGGTGTTATAGACTGCGTCTGGCTGCTGCTCGCGCTATGGTTGCTTGTCGGGACTGCATCCAAAGGAAGCTAGTCTAGCAGGCTGTGTAGCTGCTATATGCCCTGCAGGGGCTACTCCTGAAACTATAAATCCTCAAGCATCGTAATCACCAATTCTAAATTTCTTTGACAAAACGCAATAGTCTTAGATAGTGGCATCAAAGCCACATTCCTAAACCCCCATCCCATTCCCGTCAAAACACGTCCTAGAAATATGTTTGATTTTTGGGTCCTCAAAAAAGCACATGGAAGGATGATTTGAGTCATAAATTTTGCCGAACAACTTGTGTACAGTCTCTACTACTTGTATGCACTTCAGCACCTGAAGTTGCTAATATTGGCAAATGGCGGTTAAATTTTAAGTTCTTCTTCCCTGATTGAGAAGATATACATGCAAGTGCGATAAAGAAAATGGAAGAAAAAAAGGCATGATAAGTATCATAGTGAATGAAAATTACATAATACCCAGAATGAAAATTGAGGCAACAAGCTAAGACATAACGAGTCTTGATACTAAGACGATGATAGGTCATAATATCTTGGCATATTCAGCCGCAACCTCATTCAGAAACCCCGCCTCAACTGCTATGTCGAATTCAACCTATATATACACCATCAAACATCATAATTTATCCACAAATTCTGGGTAGACTGGTGGGGGTTGGGGCTGCAACTTGCTGTAGTTGCATGATTTGTTTGAGCATGCTTGGGAAGTTTTTTCATCTCTAATGGATATAATCACTGGGCTATTTCGTCGTTATCCAACAAAAAAAATTTATTTATAATCTATTTGATAACGTGACAGTGATTACTCTAGAAAAACTTAAGATTTTAGATGAAATAGTTCAATGTGAAATGTAAAACATTGAAGCCAATAAAATTGCATGTGTTGAAGGTTATGATCTATAACCTGTTGCGCTTCAGCCAATATTCGAATCCCTTCAATCTCTGCGCAGTTTGAATATTTATCCTGCTTCTGTTTAATTGCTTCTTTGATGTCTTTCAACTTCTCGTTATCTGCAACTTCACAAGAATGTTCACATGCATGTGTATTGATGTTTGGTATATATTCTCATTTCTTACTACCATTTCTTCCTGACAAATCAATGAAATTGTACCTTGTAATTTTCTACTTTGAACCGCAGAGGATGCGGCCTGCTGTATAATTGCAAGAACCAGGACTTTGTCACCAGGCTTAAGTAAAAGGACAGTTTCTCTCAAGGTTTTGAAGCCAAGGTCTTCAGAAGCATGTTGGACAATTAGCATCCTCTGAGTGTGTGTAGACATTTTTTTGGTTGGATTTAAATGAATTTCACCTTCAGCAACGTTAAAAAAAAGAGAGACAGAGAAAAGGCAGAAGATTTTTAGGAAGCTGAATTAACAACAAACGAGTCTTGTTCTTAAAAAATTTGAGGTCGCTACAAGAATTTTTTTCGTCAATCATTGACAACCACAACATGCCATGTTAGACATTTTAAACAATATAACAATCATAAATAAAGAATAACAAAATTTTTTATGGAAGATTTCACGGGGTCGAATACTGCAATGAACAAATTGTAGCCCAGAAAAGTACCTGAAGAGCCGCAATTGTGAAAGAGTAGGATCCTGTATATCGAACTTCACTCAAGTCTGTAAAACATATATTTTTTGTTAATTTTCATGTTGTACATATTTTTTTGACAACATCAATTTCTTCTTAAAAAAGTTGGAAATTTGTAACATGGGACAAGACATTTACCTTGTAAAGAGTATAACCAGGGACGGATTTCGGGGGGGGGGGGCTGTAGCCCCCCCTCCCCCCCCAAAAAAAAAATTTTTGGTTAGAAAAAAAAAAAAAAATTTGTAAAAATTTTTTTTTTGAAAAATTCATGTGTAAAATTTTTTTTTTTTTACGTATTAGCCCCCCTTACCTCGATCCTGGATCCGTCCCTGATTATAACAAAGAAAATTTCCTTGATATAAGTGAAGAGATTGGTTTCTTGCTGTGATCAGTTGAAGACAAATCCTCAAATTAATTATCACTGTTTTCTTGTGGAGGCTATATATTTTGTTTTGAGGGATGAATTCTTGGATTCTCTTGTCATTTTCAATAAAGCCTTCGTTTACTAATTAGAATTTTTATCCATCCTGCATTTCATAAATTTGGTTGAAACTTGAACCCAACGTTGCGTCGATTTTAACTTCTCATAATGAACAAAAAACGACAGAGAAAAGAAACATTTTACAAATGTAATCCTTTTTAGAAAAAAAAAAAACACACTGTTTTTGGACATTTTCTGTAAAAATGACCTTTGTTTCTTTTCATATCCGTAGTGTCTAAGCGTGTAGCTCGTGAATTTCTTATACCACGATGCTTCTACTCTTTAGTACAGGGTTCGCGTTTACAGAAATGTTTTTCATCGTGATGGTTAAGTGTGTATGAAAAAATAAATAGATTAGTAAAGCAACACGATTAAACGTTGAAGTTTCTTGTAATTCCTATTAATTTTAGTATTCCAATTTGCCTTATGCTCTTCCTGCTGGTGTGAAGTTTCTTCTAGTTTATATCTTCTGTTGAATTTTTTTCTAAAATAAATGAGTTAGAATAAGGAACTTAAATGCATTTGATGGGTTTTTTCATCGCAAAAAACTTCAAAATATCACACCCTGCTCAAAGCCAAGGCTAATAGTCTAAAGCATTAGGTTTCTGCATATCTGAAACTGTGAAAAGTTTAATTTGCTCCAGCCATGGAACCAGCACATAAAATAATAATTACATGTATTTGCTGCCTCAGAACAGCAGTTTTGAACAAAAAAAAGTCGGTACAACATAATCAGAATATTCGAACACTACTGCTTATAGCCGGCTTATATTCCACTACCTAACTGTTGCAGCCATTAGTTCAGATTCAGTAGGAGGGAAGTCTTCAGCGCCACAATGGTTAACTATGCATTCCAGGTCCTTCACCAGCTGAAGTAAATTCATCCAAGAAAATAATCAGTAAGTAAAATGCAAAAGTTTCACAAAGTGAATTCTCATTCTTCTCATGAGTTTGGTTGCAGAGGAATATCACCTTATTTATCGATGGTCGACTATTGGGATCCCAGCTAAGGCATTTATCTGTAACACGAACCATCCAGTATAGCTGGTAAAGATCAACACTATCCTGGACTAGGGGATCAATCAATTCCATGTACTTCTTCTGTCTAAGGGATGGTCTTGCCTGCCAAGAAATAAGATGATATTACTTTTATGATTTCGAGCAATTGTCTACAAAATAAGAATGTTGAAGTCATTACCCATCTCAAGAAGCTTTGGCCGTCTGTATCTTCAATCGTCTTTCGACCAGTGATTAGCTCGAGAAGGACAACCCCAAAGGAATATACATCTGCTTTGCTCAAGTCTATCCCAGTTCCTTCATATTCTGGGGGCAAGTATTCAAAAGTCTTTAGCACCCGTGTTTCTGAAGACTGATCTATATCTTCGTATCGACTTCTAGCAAGCCCAAAATACGACAGCTGGTCCATGACACAGAATAGTGGCATAAGAAACATTAATTTTGCGTAAAAGGCAATTCAATGTAATCCAGAATAGGATTAATAAATTAAATTTACCAGTGGATGGTAATCATGTGTAATGAGGATGTTACTTGGCCTCACACTTCCATAAATCTGTTTTCCATGTAAATATTCCAAACCTTTAGCTGCTCCATGAGCTATTTTTATTCTTCTTTCCCACGTGAATTCCCTTCTTTTGTCTGCATAAACAAGTGCTGAATAAACGTGTTCGTTCTTTAACAGCCTAAACTCTTAGATGAGGTGGTTCAATAATGCCTTTACCAGATAGATGTTTGCTCAGAGATCCATTGCAGACAAATTCATAGATTAGCAACCTATGCGTTCCTTTTGCAAATGATCCTAAGAGCATGGCCACGTTTTTGTGTCTGAATTTCCCAAGGATCTGAACCCCCGTCTTAAAATCCTTTTCTTTAATGGTTTTCAAAGGGTGTTCTCTTATCGTAATTAGCTGTAGATCATTTAATTGACCTCTATAGATTTGCTTCCCTTGAATAGGTAACAAATTTTTCTCGGAAAATCCATTTGTTGCCAAATGCAACTCAGCATAAGCGAAGTCTCTTGTTTCTCCACCAATCCTTGGCCTTCTGTTCATGCACACTGAACAAACAGAATTTTCAAATATCTCTTCTCGTTGTTCGCCTGCACATCCAAATGGATGAACTTTCTGTTTATGAATTCTCTAAAGTATATATGAACGGTATGGACCATATTCACTTACAAGTTTCTGTGTTGAAATGTCTGCCTGAGGACAATACACTAACTTCAGCAGCCTCGACTCCTCTCACAGTCTCAACGCTACTATCAGTTTTCATCCTATATATTGCACAAGATAGGTTGTCCATGAAATATTTCTTATTTTTCTTGAGGTCCCTGTAGAAATCAGGTTTGAACAAGCCAAGTATGAGTTGAATTTGAAACAAATTAGCTAGAAACGTACCTTATTGAAAATTATGGAGTACCTTGGAAGGATCACGTGTGTAGCTCCATAGCTTTTGGCATATTCCACGGCAACCTCTTTTAGCAACCCTGCCTCAACTTCTATGACGAACTCAACCTACATGTACATTAATAAAATTTCATAGTTTAGACAGAAGCGCAAATCTTAGACCTTTGAATGGAGATATTTGATTAATATGTAATCAATTTGCTATGTACATACTGAAAAATTATATTCATGTTTTAACACTAACCTTTTGTATTTCAGCCTGCCTCCAAATCCTTGCAATATGTGAACATGTTGAATATTCATCTATCATCTGTTGAACTTCTTGTTTGATGTCTTCTTTTTTCTTATTAATCGTTGCACTTGAATGCAACCTGCTTTTGAATCCTATAGAAAACCAAGAACCTATTAAGAAAACAGCACCAACAAACAAAATCCAAGAAGTTTATGTAGTTTTTGACAGCAACAAATGATGCGTCACAATTATACTCATATTCTGAGGACTTATTTTCAACAAATCCAAGAATTAGTACCAATCCCAAAACGTGGAGGATAAAATCTATTGACAGTCCTGAAAGCTGGTATAATTCCAAGAAGCTTGACTTTGGCACCAGGCGCAAGTGACAAGCTGAGCATGGCTTCTCTAATGGAAACGGTACGTAGTTCTTTCGATGCATCTTGTATAATTAGCACCTTCTGATTGTTTGTACACATTGGTTACTGCTAGACGTTGAATTGCACCTTCAGAAACAGAAGGTTAATTATTCAACAGGGATTTTGCACATGAAATCTAAAGAACTTCAAAAGATTTAAGAGTTCTGTCATATCCCATGCACACTTTATCCCTTTGTTTGGGATTTTCAAGTTTATTTAGCAATGAACTGAACATAGTGGCTAAAAGAATTCACGTAGCTGACTCCATACATAACAGAAAAACGCCTAAAAGACTTCATATTGTTGATTATTAATAATTTCAATTCAGTTAGTAGCAAAAGAAAAGATATTTGGCTGCATAAAAACATTGTTTCTATCATACAGCAAAATTCCATTTACTTTTTCGGCCAAAAGAGCTACAGATATATGATCTTAGCAAGCAGAAAAGCTAATAATCAAAGAACTAGGCAGTCTAAACATCTCTATAAAAATTTACCTTATATTCATAACCAACAGATAACAGAATACCCAAAATTCAAATGAAAAGATTTTAAAGGGACAAACTGCAATCAAAAGAATATGAAATTGAGCCAGAAAGTACCTATCAATTTTGAAAGAGTTGGGTTTTGATTATTGAGGTTCTCTCAAGCTTATTTGGACATATATTTTGAGCGTTCCATCAAGTTTTTTGTTAATTTCTATGTTATCCATCTTCTTGTCTAAAATTGTTCTAAAATTTTGGTAGTTTGTAATATGGACAAGTCCATAACTTTGGGCAGTGATTAACAAAGAAAAAATTCCGTCATAAGCGAGGCATTCTATGACTTAGTGTTGTTTGGTCCTATTTCTTTATGCTTAGCTTCAAGTTGAATTTTCTCTAATATTTCCTTGTAGAGGCAAACATATTCTGTTGCTACCTAGTAAATGTCTCGAGGGATGGTTTCTTGTATTCTTTTTGTCCTTTCCAATAGTTCCCTCATTTAGTAATGGATGCAGAAAAACGTATACAACTATTAAGGCCAAGGAGCTATGAACGAATAAGACATTATTCTTATTCGACAGAGTTCTAGGTTGCATCATGCTGATTGTAGGCAACAACTTAGGGATAATGCCAACATATATGAACACCTGCCTTGACAACTATACTATATTATTAGGTTGCATCATGCTGATCGTAGGTAACAACTTAGGGATAATGCCAACATATATGAACACCTGCCCTAACTAGACAACTATACTATATCATTAACTTCTGACTACTAGACAACTAAACTAAATATGACCGTTATCCATCACATTAAAATTTAAATTTAAATTTTTTATTCCTTATGTGAACCTCAATAACGGCTATATTTTTCATTCTCATTCTACAATAATTTGACTCAAACAAAGCCTAAATAAGAGAAACGTGTGACAATTTAACTTATGTTCTGTTGAATCCATCATACGAACATGCCATTAATTTTTGCAGTTGAGTCAAGAAAGTAAATGAACAAATTCCTGTATTAGTTATATCTGGACGAGTTTAATGCATAGCACTAAACCCCACTACATAATGACAACCAACATTTTAACTTGCAGTAAGTCCAAATTCCTGTATTAGTTATATCTGGACAAGTTTAATGCATAGCACTAAACCCCACTACATAATGACAACCAACATTTTAACATTTTCATCTTTGCATTGCTACTGCACAATGCTTTCAAACCCAACAATAGCATTGCCATGAGAAACATTGTGAGCTTTCTGTAGGCTAAGCTTATCTACTAGCACTCTACCACTACAGTAATAAACAATTCGAGACAGATAAAACTACCATAGTGCATTGAAATAACTAAAAGGATTAGGTGTTTGCATACATAGCAATGGGAAATATGCCACGTCTAGTGACAATGGGATTACAAAATTAATTAGCTCAACCACCTGCCACTCAAAGCTTAAATCCACTATATTCCAATGGAGGTAGATACTTCGGTATCAACGTTCACCAGCCGCTGCCACCGGCCCATCCATCATTACCAGATTGTGATTGCCCGGAACTCTTTTTGCTGCCACCCCATCCAGA
This sequence comes from Fraxinus americana, assembly GCA_035079005.1. NCBI lineage: Eukaryota > Viridiplantae > Streptophyta > Magnoliopsida > Lamiales > Oleaceae > Fraxinus > Fraxinus americana. The sequence goes on along the minus strand of CM068717.1, from coordinate 1,391,402 downwards.
TTTACCACCTTCTGCATCAGCATCATCTGAACCACCGCCACCACTTCCCTGCCCCCAGCCACCACCAGAGTTGCCCCAATCACTGCCCCCGCTTCCACCGCCACTTCCGCCACCCCAGCTACCAGGGAAAGCTTCCCGGCCTGGTGAATTCTGAACTTTTGCTCCAGGAAAACTACTCCAACCACCACCATCATCACCATCCTTCGAACCCCACCTTTGCGATCCATGGTCCGAATCCTGCCTGTCATTGCCTCTGCCACCTCGGCCACGCCCACGGCTGCGGCCACGGCCGCGGCCACCATCACGCTCACCATATGGTCTAGGTGCTCCACTTGGATGCCCGTCCTGATTGCCACCATTTCTGTAGTCACCTCTACCTATAACCAAACAAAACTAGACAGATTAAAACATGGAAGGATAAAATTAGAGAAAACTCGGTCATCAACAAAACGAAGAAGATTAGATACTTGGAAAAACTGAAACTAGAAATAAACCCAAGAATCTTTCAACAACTGCAGGCAATTTCACGCTTTATGAACCCCAATTCTAGCAATCTCTGTCAACCTCTCCACCAGTCACCAGATGACCTCCAACCCCATCCCTTAAACAGTCCTGCCTGTCCTGCCTTCTCAGCCTCTCCACTCCACAAAACACAGGCTGCCTTCAGCCTCTCTAGCAATTAAAACCCACCCCAAGCCAGTCACCCAGACATATCTCACCCCTCAAACAAATAGGCTCCTGTAAATTGTTAGTTCCTTAGGCACAGGCTATCAATCTAGCTAGAGAAGAAAAAGAAATATATAATTTAAAAGTTAAAAAGAATATATAAAAAAATCAATCAAATTCTAACATTCGATTTTCAGAGAAACTAATATACAAGGTTGGTCCCATATGGCAAGTAGTTAAGACATTATCCATAAGAAATCTTTGCAGCCGTGAAGTTGTTAGTGGGTTCTTCCTTTCCATATAACTTATCACAAAAACCACATCCCACTCTTGTGGGTGGAGGATTGGGGATGGGGTTTACTTGTGGGACTCAATTAACCTTTCAATAGATTGTACAGAAGGTCGAGAGGAGCAGAAGGGAATAATATGAAAACCCATCAAATTTACCATTCTTGTCCACATCAAGAGTCAACTAAAAATTAAGCTACAAGGCAAAGTATCAAAGAGTTCTTGCACCAGCAACTTAAGAGTTAGCATAGTAAAAGTAAAGTTAGCAAAGCAAAACATCTCAAGGCAGAATCACACAACCAATCACTCAAAAGGAAGCGTGAAAAGGAACAAACTTACAATAGTTGCATTGAATATCATGTATGCATAGTGCTGCAAGCATGAATAAGTTCTTCTAGCATACCTGTTCTAGAACCCGGAGTTCTATCTCTGTCTGAAGACTGGCCTCCTCTCCATCCACCATCATTCCCTGAACCACCCCATCCACCACCTGATGAGCCCCCAGTTGCAGGACTTCTAATTGGCACCATAGCAGCAACTGATCGAATTGATGGCGAATCATGCGGATCATCAATGTGTTTCTGAAAATATGCTACAAGGCGATCAATGTCCTCAAACATTCTTTTTCGGAACTTAAATCCCTTTGGATAAAGACCTATGTACTCATGATGTGGATTTGAACTCCGTATATAAGTCAGTATGAATGTGCCAGGATGTTCATGGGATATCCCAAAGCAATACACAATCCTCATTGGGTACTCCGATTTCTCGATCCTCAGGAACTCATCAACTTCTGCTTTATTGCCCCTCTTGAACTTGCGGTAGTTTAGCATTGCCTTCAAATGGGATACCAACGGATCCACGTAACGATCCATTACCTGAATCAAGAACAAAAAACCATGATCCTTCAGATTTGTAAAGAAGATGTAGAAAACGAAGTTAATCAAACAGGAAGTATAAATGATAATTTAGAACCTGTGGGGAAGATTCTAGATCATACCTCGGATTTAATAATGTTGACAATAGTAGATTTCTAACATTTGGATTAAGTTGAGAAAATGAACCCGTTCTAGAAGAAGTAATTAATTATGAAGACGAGAGATATTATTGAACAAGTGGAAAAAGAAAGTCTACACCAAGCAATACCCAGAACCTTTATTCCAGCCTAGGTATTTCACCAAACAAACTTGAAAAAGGCCATAGAGAGAAGTGTTTGCTTTCTTTCATGCTTCAGAAATACAGCAAAAATGATTAAATTTATGTTCACAGAGGTACATTTCTAACGAGTACACTGAGAAAACAAAATCTGTCTGTAGGAAGTATTCAATTTACAAGTGACCGCATGTAAAGAGCGGCAAGATATTTTATCAAAAATAAAAGTAAAAATGTCTTAAACCAAGCATTACCAGTTCATTCTATTTTCCTAGTTATTTTCACCAAACAACTTGAAATATGTATCAAACAACGAGAGAAGGAAAAGTTTGCTTTCTTTCCAGACTTCTGCAATATGGAATAATCAGCTATAACGATAGAAAAATATGCTAACACTCATACATAAACATGGCAGAACTATATTGAGAAACATTTCTAAAGCATGGCAATATATCTTGCAGTTGGCAGCATTCTGGCATATCTTCTAATCAATACTGGCTAGATTGCATTACCCCAAAGACATCAGCAATTCTCTGTAATACAACACTTAATATACTTACCTCATCTAAATCTTCAAATGTATCTTCTCCGATTTTTAGTGTCTTCCCTATTCGAAGCAAGCTTGTGATATCCTTGTGTTCCTTTCCACCTTCAACAATGTCCTTGTGAGCAAAAACATCATCATAAACTTTAAGAGTTAAAGTCAAAAATGAAGGTCCCCGAGAACTTGGACGGATAACACTTTCACCAGGCTCCTTGTCAGACAGTAACTGTACCCAGAAAGGGTCAAAAAAAGAAAAAGAAAAAGAGAAGAGAACATAAACTTGATTAGGACATAATTACATAAAACAAAAACCAAGAGGTGCTAATTATATAACAATTCACGAATATATTAACTCAAATAGCCAAATTTCACACTGCATCCTACCTAAAATCACAGGTTATAGCTTATAAGTCACAGAAATGTTATAGATTTTTATGTTAAAGACGTTTCTGCATTAAGTGGAGCGCATACTTCTATGAACTTTTATGAGGGGATCACTTAAATGTGAGCAATCACCTTCCACTGAAAAAGAGTACCTAAATAAGTCAAATCTTACAAATGAAACATGCAATCAAGAAACATAAATAGGCAACTTCAGACATTCCCTATCTGATTCATACATGTTACCTAGCGTTATGCGTACGTTACTTGTACATCACGTTATCATATACTGCTGCAAATACAACTCCACAACATAATATGCCAAGATGTGTATTTATGCATATGTAGCACAAACACAAAAGGTAATTTCGTGAAAGAATGTAACAGTAGTAACAACCTTCATTGCTTCATCGGCAGTAATATTCTGAAAACGTGGATGAACTATCATCCTGGGCTTGAAATGCTTCTTAGCAAGCTCCTTCTCTTTACGAGCTTTTTCCTGCTGACTCTGTAAGCCGCTGCGCTCTTCATGATAATAGGGATCCATGTTTCGATGATTCTGGAAGCGGTTGCTTCTCATTTCACTCTCTTTACAAGTTAAAAACACCTGATATCGATTTTTCTGAATTGATTTGATTCTGCAACTTAAAATATCCCCTTCGCGCAGCTTGTCAGTTAGCTCATTAATGTCCTTCCAATCATCCGTGTAGTCTTCCTTATTAAGCAAACCTGTCAATCCAGATTCAAGGACACAAGTTGCTTTCTGTGCTTGAACTCTGCGAACTGTTGCTTGCACAATTCTTCCTTCAGACAACGTTTCTTCTTTCTCTCCAGAAATCATGCAAAACTCATCATCTTGAGTTGGTTCTACATATGGTATGCGCCAATCTTGAAAGCCTTCCATCAACTCCAATCTTATATCATTAAGGGTTTCTTTTTTATTCAGACGGTTCTTATGTTCAGCATATTCGTGGATATCAACTGACCTCAATAGATTTGGCTTTTCTCTAACATGTTCAATTGCCATTTCTAGCACATCTTCATCATCATTTGCATCATCATTGCCATCCTCCCTATAAATATCTTTGGCCAACTCTTGTGCGAGGCCATAGGACTCCGGATGTATCCTCGTGTCATCCAACAAATCAATAAATTGACTACTACTAGAAGTCAATCCACTGCGTCGGACTCGCAGGAATCCAACTGCATTGACAAACACCTTTTTACCAAGACCATGAGCTGTCAGTAGGTCTTTTCGAGTAAAAATTGCTCCTGCTCTTACTAAAGACCTCTGCAGAGATGCTGCTTTTCTAGGTCCAAGCCCAGCAATAAACTGCAGAGGAGCAAACAGCCATTCATGACTAGCAGCCAAATTGATATCAAGACCCACTCGATTGGTTACATCCACCATAACTTCTTCCACCATCCCATATTTCTCATCAGGAGTAAGAAAGCTCTCCAAAGGATTAAGTTTCCAGGATAATATCTCCTTTCCTGGTCCACATAATGTTGCAACCATTGCTAATGGGTTTTGAAGATTGCGCCCAAGAGCCACAGCTCGCCTGACAATACCTAAACATGGAGGAGGAGATAAGTGTTATCAACAGTATTACATAAATAATTCAAAGCTTCAGTATAGAAAGTACCTGCTTGTCCAGGAAGCTGATCTGTTGAGATGCGGGAATTTTCGTACAGATGTGGAAGAGACTCGTCGCCATATACAATGTTCAGATTATCCATCTCGTGACCAACATCTCTAGGATTATCCTCCACCATCTTGAAGATGATCTGATAATTGAGAAGGGGTGAAACCATCAAAAATCATCTAAAATTTCAATTAAAAAAAAAAACCTAGCAAAGATGGAATTTTTTCTTGACAAACAGCAACATCACATGAATCCGTGGCATTAAGATTTTTCAAAATAATAGTTTCACCATCCAAGGTGGCATCTAACAATGACAAGAAATAGTTCAATTATGTATACCTCATAAATATCCTCCTTCAGGCGCGTACAAGACAAATTCACAGCTCCGAGGACAACAACATGCGGTTGGTGGTCCATCATAAACTTCTGAACCCGCTGCTGATCATTTTTCTTACGTTGCTGATCATTAACATTTTGACCACGAAGGCTCAGCGATCCGGCATACAGAACATCCAAAACTTCTCCAGATGAATCCAACATCACAAAAGTTGTTGCTGGCTTTCCAGGGCCCCAACAACAAGCCATAACCCTGGGTGCAGCTTCCTCATCAGAATTAGCATCATTTTCTTTTCGTTGATACGGTGACAAAGAAACTTTGTCCCACAAAAGCTTTCCATAATCCCAGAGCAACCAGTTTTTTGCTCTACTAGTCAACAGGGATCTTGCTTCCTTCTCCATTGAAGGTAGAAGAAAATTAGAAAATGCGTCTTTAAGGATCAGTTTCCTCTGTTCATTCCACAATTGAGCAGATTTACTCACGCCATCACTCAGATAATAATCATTAGAGTCACTTATTAACTTATCAAGTATTGGTTCCGGTAGCTTGATGGTAACTTTCAGGAGCTTCTCCTCTTCAGCCTTTTGAATTAGAAGCCACTGTGCATCCTCAAATCGTGAAAGCGGCTTGTCCCGCAACCACTTAACTTCTGCAAACTGGTGGAAAGAATCAATTGCCACATTTCCATCAGGTGTAGGGCTTGTTGACACCACAGCATTATCCATAAAGATACTACGAACATGTTTACGTACACATGGTTCACAGCTAATCTCAACAGCAGCCTGGTAAGTTAAGTAAAAAATAATAAGTATACTGAAGAATGAAGATCTTAGAATTATGCAAATTATGGAAAATATCAGAGGTCTATCAGCATACCATGTGCCTAGCACCTCTGAGCACAGTCTGGGGAGTCTCAAACATCGCACAGGTGAAACTGGAAGCCATTTCTTCTGGCGTTTCCTTTGCATCCTCCAATTCATCCATTCTCTGCAATGAAATTTAAAATCCCTCTCAATCTCCCAGTTTAAAACAAGCACGGTCAGAAGGAAAAACAAACCTACCATTTTTTCCAGAGATATCTGCAAACCAAACTGCTCAGAGCTATAGCCAAACTTGCTCGCAACCTCCCATAAGCCAGCCTTACTGCAAATGCTATACTGTGATTTCCTCTTTGGCCTCTTGAATTGTCCTTCATCGGCACCAGCCTCACCCGCAGGGAAGTGCAAATTAAATTTTGAATCAACATCGTCAACCTCTCTTTCTGAATCAGCTGCCTTTAGCGACTTTGTAATTGAATCAAAAAGCTGCCTGTTCAAATTAAGTCGTGTCTCATCATAAACTCTTCGTGACTCTTCATCAAAGCGCTTGTTGTAGTATGTCTCAAGGGCACTCTTCCTTTTCTGAAGAAGAAGCCACTTTTTATCCAAGTCCAGGATTGTCCAAAGAACCTGAAGCACACCATTCCGTAACATATCAGGTACAAAAGATCACCATTAAAAATCTACTATGCATGATGAATCTCTATTATCTACCTTATGCCACCTTAGTCTAGGTTTTTGGTTAGGATCATCTAAGCTCTCAATGTCAGATGGTTGATCTGGATCCTTCAATAGGCTCAAAATCTCCTCCTTCCGGTACATAGCAATAAATGGAACCTAATGATAGAGCAGAATGAATTATTACTTAAACTTTAGAGTTCCACTGCACATAGCGAATTAAGCATCGCTTAGTAAAGAAACTTACATCTAACTTCTGTACATGCATTAATTCCAGAAATCTTGCAATGTCATCCTTGATTACTGATAGTTCATTCAGCTCCTCAGTTGTTGTGCCTCTCTTGTTAAACAGAGGCACAGCACCAGAGACGAGCTGACTATATATCCAGTCTCTCTCTTCTGCTATACTCAACTCATCTGTCGATGGAGGACCAGTACTTTCCTCAGAAACCTATAAAGAACAGGGAAAGCCGAAGCATTATAATCATGACAGCAGTATTGAAAACCAGGAAGATGAGTATTCTTCAGAAATATTGAAAACCTGCATTCTTTCAGGGATATCTATTTCCCTAATCAGGTCATCCTTTTCAGTCATGTACTTCTCAGAAAGAATAACAGGTTCAAATTCATCTTCAAGCCTCCCTCCACCAGATTCTTCTTGCCTTCCCCTCATTGCTAAACTTCTCTGGCGACGAGTCAGAATTTCATCAGCATCACCAAATATGTCATGCGCTTCCTGGAGAGCCGATGATGAGATCCCAGGGGTTTTCCTAATCTTTTTGGGCTTCTTCCTTCTGCATTACAAAATAGTTCAGAGAATCAACACATAAAGCTATGTCTCATAGACGCCCAAGATGTAAAATGTACCTGACTGGAGCTCCATGCTCATCAACTTCTTCTTCGTCAACAATGAAATCAGCCATCTCATCCTCTTCCCCAATGTCTGCATCCTCTTCTTCAAGCTGTTCATCCTCAGCAATATCCTCAAGTGGTTGTTCTAGAGAATTACAGACGTATCCAGAAAAATCGTTAGCAAACAGAAAATACTAACAATAAATGACAATTTGAATGAAATTTACCCTCATCATCACCAAACAAGCTGCGTTTAAGCTTCTCCTCTGCTGAACGCCCTCCCTTTCCACTTCCAATAAAACTCCTCTTCATCAGAAAACCCAGAGGTGTCTTCCTCTGTATCCCTCCGGGCTTTTTTCAGTCGCTTAAACTTCTTGCTCTCCTAATCATTTAACAAAAAATAATAATAATAATTAATTAATTACGGTTTGACAGAACCACCAACCCTAAATTTCACAAAAAGCACCAAAGAATGCATGCATAAAACGTACAAGTTTTGGACGAGGAACAGAGATATTGCTTTCCTGAAGAAGCTCATAGTCATCCTCATCAAGCACATATTCTGACTCCCTATTATCGGTTTGATCAATGTTTACAACGTCACGCTACAGTTATTTCACTGCAAACATAAATAAGAACAAAAAAGTGACCCCAATATATGAACAAATGACCTTTTCTTTCTTTTCTTCTTCTTCTGCTTTTCCTCGCCACTATCAGCTCTATCTTCTTCCTCCTCTTCCCCTTCTTCCTCGACATCATCCACTATAAACCCATCCTTCTCATATTCATCCTGCCCTTCTTCTGGTCAGAAACACCAAGATTGTAAATTTTCCAGAACAGATGTTAAAATAGCACAGCACAGAATAAAGAGTCATGCTACTTGTACAATCTTGTTTACAACTTCTTTTACAACCTGTGACTTGTCAAACAACATATCCGTTCATTTAGAAAACTATTTTTGAAATTGATGGCCAAGATTTTGACAACACATGGATTGTCAAACTAGTTGTCAACAAATGTTGTACAACTAGCTTTATTCCAGAATAAAACCCCACATAAATTAAATCGGCTATAATTTCAACTAAAATAAAATAAAAGATGATAATAGGCACACTTAAAATCCAGAAACCAATAGACAGGGAAAAACCTAAAAATTTGCAAATTTAATCGTGTACGGGAGAAACCCGTATAATGACTCGATCCAAATTGCAATTTCCAGCTAAGATCGAAGCCACCAAACCACACATTCAACAAAAATAAAGGGAAAAATTAATACAATGTAAACATAAATATTTCGAAAGAAAAGGGCAAAATCATGGCGTCTGTACCATCTTCTTCATCTTCCTCATCATCGTCATCACGGCCATCCAGTCGGTCTCTATTAGGTTCATTATCTCTCTCTTCTTCGTACACTTCGACCTCATCTGCGTTCACCACAAATATATCTATTACACATAAATTTCCCATTTTTCGAACATTAAAAATTTAAAAAAAAAAATCTATCATTTTGAACACCGAAATACGAGTATTTGTGCAACGATTTTACCTTCGTCGTCGGAAATCACGGTTTTCCCAGCCATTTCCGTAAACTGCTTCAAATGAACAACTTAGGCAAAACCAAAACCCTAGAAACACATATACAATTCGTAAAACAACCACTCAGCGTGTGAAAATCTTGAGATGAAACCCTAAGTTCAAAGGGGTCTCTAAAACTCCCCGACGCACAGCAAACAGAGAAGTGATATTTGTACGCAGTATTTTTCGTCCTTTTGGAGTATTTATATTATTGGAATAGAAATTGAAAAGATGTAAATATGACGAAGGGTTTGATTCTGTACAGACCAGATTGTTACTCCTGGTGATGTTTTCGCATATTATTGGCTTGGAGGGAGATGAAATTACTATACTGCTCCTAGAGTGACGAGTATGTTAGCGGCAAAATTTATAAATTATTTGTATATTGAGATGAAACTTCCTTTTTTTTTTTTTTTTTTTAATTGATATCCAGGTACCCCAACTTATATCAAACTATGAAAAAAACTTCATTTTTAATCCTACGTTACAATGAATCCACAATTATTATATATTTATTTATTATTCATTTTTATCTATTATAATTAAGTCTTCTCGAACGGAAGCTAAATTTTAAGTAAGTTGATCAAATATATTTTTTATCCACAAATTTCTTATGATCCACAATTACAGGTCTCTATTTTCTATAAGAGCTACAATTTAAAAACAACTATAAAAAAAATTGAGTTTTGCCAACCATGCACGAAATATAGCTGACATGCATAATAATGTTTTCCTTTTTGCTTGAAAGAACGAAATTGGTGTTCGCTTATAGGAATGACAAAGAACACATTCAACTCGATACCCGTGAGGTCCCCGTCCTAAATGGTGCAGAAATTACCCACCTAACCAGATAAACGGGATGAGGGTCATTGTCTCGAAGCGGTACGGAAAACATTGTCTCCACCACTTACACATCCCGTTTAAAGTTAATTTCAAAATTAAATATTTTATTAAACAAAAATAAAATATTTATCATCATTTTTAAAGTGAACATGAATTACTCTTAACAAATTGAAAATAATAATAATATTCACTAACTAAAAACATAAAAAATTAAAATAAACTAATAAATAAATAAAAGAAACGAGGCGATATATGGGACAGGAGACCTACAGCACCTCGCCCTACTTTCATTGGGTATGAAGATGGGGTAAGATAACAAAAATATCCAACGAGTTGGAGGTAAGAATGATCGATCCGTCAAATACGTGCCCCGTTGTCAATCTTATTGGCTTAGCTCGAACTTTTATTTATATTTTGAGAAACGCAAGATTTGACCCAACTACACCTAGAAGGGGTGATTAGGTGTAAATGCGGAAATTATGTAGAAGTGATTAGTCAAACAATTCAATTTAGCATATCTTTGAATACTGCACTTATGTCACAACAATAAATAAAACAGTAAACAACACTAGAATTGTTCACGGAAAAACTCAACGTGGGAAAATTTTCTAGCGCTTTGTCAGTTGAAGATCCACTATAAACTGATAATACACTTACAGACCGCCAGCAAAGTTGACAACACAAACTTTATGATCTCTTATTTGAAGTAAGAAGTAGTCATCTTGGAATGTGCACACGAACACCAAACCCGGCTTTTCTTTATAAAGCGGTCCTTCTGGAATGAGCACACGAACTCAAATCCCGACTCTTTACGCAGTTTATCTCGTGTAGATCTTCTCAAAGAACTCCTCGTTCTTATTCTCCATTTATCTTTAATGCAACACAGTTGACGACACAATCTTGCAGCAGACCGAAGCGAAGAATGCAATCCAGTGTTTGATTTGGCTATTTGATGTTTTCACAATGATTGACACATGAACAATGGAAGGATTGAACTTTGAATATGATGAAGCATGAATGCTCTCAAGAATGTAATGTGTTCAACCTCTTGTTCGTAGGAAGTGCGGTGCCTCAATATATAGGTTAGACGAAATAGGTTGTATGAGCCAATTAAAAATCTAGGAAATAGAAAGTCTGGCCAAATAATACGTCGCTCGAGTGAGAAGGCTGCTTCGCTCGAGCGACAGTGGGGCGAAGGTTGAGCGAGACAGTCTCTGTTTCAGTCGCTCGAGCATCACTCTTGCGAGCAGTTAGCAAAAAATCGGTGTGAATCCTTATTATTCCAAACATGAAACCCCAAATCCTAAGCTAACCTACCAACTATGAAACTTTACAATTTAGTCCATAAACTTGTATAATTGTTCAAGCTGATCAATTTGTTCACAGAATCGCCAATACAAAATATAAACTTAACATGTTTGGAATAAAATAAGATATTATGTTTTCACGCTTATTTTAAATTATATATTTTCAAAAAATAAAAACATTTTTCAATTTTTTTCATAACTTTTTCCTACTTTTTTATCTAGACTAGATGTTCTCTAAAAAATCACTCACACTCAAGCACTACATGAAAATATATGGAATGAACATTGCTTCAATATACATATATTTTTTTAAAAAAAAAGTAAAGGAAAGAGTTGGGGTATTTTTCGGAAAGTACGCCTTTAACAATGTTATTAAAATTGGATCCAATGTGACTCAGAAAAGAGAGTCAAACATGATCCATCAAAGTAGGACGATCCATAAAACTAAAAAGTTTTAAGATAAATCTTGATTTCATTTTAAATTTTTTTTTTTAACATATAACCAAATTCCTGTATTATTTTTAGATCGAACTAGTCGATCCAATCCAATTTTAAAAATATTGTTTTCGAATGCCCAAATTGAAAGTATGATCTTTTAAAGAAAATAATTGTTGAAAGGGCATACTTGAATATTATACGATTAAGTTTATCCATCGCAAAATGCATAAATAGAATAGTAGGATACGTTTTAAAATATTTTTCACCTTATACATTTATTTATACTTATTAATTATTTGATTGATTCTTATATCAATAAAAAAGTCAAGTTGACTTTCATGACAACACTTCTCAAGCGATTGGTAATTTTATTTCTGATGCTGTTTGTACAGAAAAATAAGAAGTGACGGGAATGATGTGGAGGGAAAATAATGAATAAAAAAGCTTATTTTATTTTAAATTGACAAATAGTAGAGTCTTGTGTGACATTATATAAGACATTAGGGCCATATTTTTATTAAAATCAGATTTTAATCTATGTCAAAGTCAAACAAGCAATATTATCATCTTTCATAGGTCCCACAATTTTTCAACCACACACTTCAAAAATTTCTATCACAATCTACTAAAAATCTAATTTTAATTCCCACCAAACACCTTTTAGGTAAGTCTGAAAGTACTTGTAGCATTGTCCATTTATTTCACCAGCATGGCAAAAGTCTCAATGTTCATGCTGGTCTAGTGCAACAATTTCTAGTAATCATGGAATACTGATAATCGGTACTCGTATCACTATCTCATTGACACTTACTATTTAGCCCCTGTTTGATTTAGTTAAAAATCAAATTTTTAATAAATTTTACTCTCTCCATATCATAAATATAGACTTGTTTTCATTTTTTATATATCCCAAATTACAAGACTCTTTCCTTGTCGAGAGCATAGTTGATTTTTCAATTTTCTAATATGCTCATATTTAATGTGTGCTATTATAAAAAATAATAATGTACTTCCATTTAAGCCCTTGTTTAATTTTCATTATTTTCAAAAAATATATATTTTTCTATCCATTATTTCCATCCACACATTTTTTAATAAAATAATATTACACACAAACCTGAAAGTTTTCCTTATTTTTTAAAAGCACATTATCCATCAATCTACTATTTCAAAATGCATTTTAACCAAAAATGGGACTCAAAGAGGCTTTAAATCATTTTTTAATATAAAGGTACTCTAGGAAATTGTATTCCTTCCTCCCAGGTAAATTGATGCTGAACAACTCGAATTATTCAAATGGTCATTCAAATTTCATTTATTTTTCATTGCAACCCTAACTTGAAGAAGGTCAACATTCACGAATTTCCCCCAACAAGAGCACGGTGGCAAGCTCTTGAAGGTAAGCCAATCTTAGTGATAAGTGTGTAAAAAAGCACTTATTCGACACTTTTTTGGATTTAATTAGAAATGATATTGAGTATATTTCTATACATAATTGTGTAATTTTCATGTTTGTAGGCTTAAAACCCTTCAAGAAGAAGAACGAGGCGAAAAAAAGAAGAAAATGACTAAAAAGTACAAAAGTGTGAAGTTTGGGACCAAGTTGCACAAATTCCGAAAGTTGGAGGACATTCGGATGCAATTTATAGATGGCAATATTGAAATGAAAATCAAAATCCGAGAGCCAAAATGTACAAGATCAAAGTTGAGGGACCATTTTGCTCACTTTCCAAAAGTTTGGGGACTTTGGTTCAATTTTTCTTAGGATATTTTAGTTTTTTTTTTTTTTTTATATGAGGATATTTTAGTTAACTTAATGGCTAAGATAGGAAAATATCTTTCCTATATATAGTGCTTGGACCTTTTTTTTTGGAGATAGATTATTTTTTAGTTTGTTTTTAGTTTTCTTAGTTTTATAACTTAGTTTTGTTTAGTTTTTTTTCTCTCTAGCTTGTTCTTCATTTTCCTTTCTTTTCTTTTCTTTTCTTTTGTTGATCTTGGCTTGTTTTGGAGGAAAATCATAGAGCAACAAGGAGAAGACATCAAGGATTTGGCAAGATTTTTTGGGAGAAATCAACTTCACGCTTCAACTAGGGTTTATTTTATAACTTTGGTTTTTCTCATTTATTTTGCCATTTTTGTAATGTATTGTATACAATATCTCCTTTGTTTTCATATCTATAAAATGAGCTAAGATTATTTTGTTGGAATTTATTGAATAACTTAACCTAGTATTTCATTAATGTCAATAATATGTTTATTTTGATTTTGTTATGCATATGTTATCAAAATAATAGTGTATTAATCATCATGTTGAAAATTGCTTCATTTATTTGACGTCGATGGATGTGGTAATTAGGTATTCACCGACTCGATCACCCCCAAACTTGTTTCATAACATGGTAAAGTGGATGAGAAATGGCTATAGGTTGATATAATTATGCAATAATACTCACAACCTAAGTTCTACCAATTCAAACATTTTCCATAAAACAATAATTTCTATTTCTAAATAACAATCAATTATGACTATGTATTCAATGAAACTCATAATCTCAAATGGACAAGCAATTTTCAAAAATTTTCGAAGCATAACAGCATAATTTGGCAAACATAGTTTATGAATCAATAACAATTCCAACTTTATGCAATTCACAGCCGGCAAGGCCATCTAACATGTTACAATATCATCGCCAATTAAAGCACATAAACAACAGCCGGCAAGGCTCAATACATCAAACAACTCAACATTAGTAGCTGGCAAGACTCAATACCCCCAAACTTAATCAACACATTGTCCTTAATGTGTAAAGAACAAGTGAAAGGAAAATAGAGACTTCCCTGATTTCAATGTGAAAAGGTACAAATATATGTATTTGGACTTGTGATGCACTTGAATAGCTTGGACCAAAGACCTTGTTGTACATCAATTTGATCAGAACCTGCGAAAAATCAAAGACATGTGGAACTGCAAACATTGCCTACAAAAATAGCGGTATTAGTTACAAATATAATAACTAAAAGCAGTAAACACACTAAAAACACGAAATTAAACAGTAAGAAAGTTGGGTTGCCTCCCAACAAGCGCTTGGTTATAGTCGTTAGCTCGATTATAGGACTTGATCACTCGGGAATGGTAAGTTTAGCGGTGGACTGGTCTTTCTCAAAGTCACCTCCCAAATATGGTTTCAATCTCTGACCATTGACTTTGAAATTCCCATTTTTGTAATAAAGCTCAATCGCTCCATGTGGAAAAATTTGTGTGATGGTATAAGGACCTGTCCATCTAGAACGGAGCTTACCAGGGAATAACCGGAGTTGAGAATTATAAAGGAGAACTTGTTGTCCAACATAGAATTCCCGCTTAACAATGTTTTGATCGTGCCATCTCTTTGTCTTTTCTTTGTAGAGACGAGCACTCTCATAAGCAATAAGGTGGATTTCGTCAAGTTCATTTAGTTGGAGCAACCTCTTCTCCCTGGCCAATTTTTCATCAAAATGTAAAGCTTTTATAGCCCAATATGCCCGGTGTTCGAGTTCGACAGGAAGATGACATGCTTTTCCAAATAAAAGGCGATATGGTGACATACCGATTGGAGTTTTAAAAGCAGTGCGGTATGCCCATAACGCGTCGTCCAATTTCTTGGACCAATCTTTCCTTGAAGCATTCACTGTCAACTCGAGAATTCTCTTTAACTCTCGATTCGAGATTTCGACTTGGCCACTCGTTTGGGGGTGATAGGGTGTAGCCACACGATGTCTTACCCCATATTTGGCCAAAAGTGAGTCGAAGAGGCGATTGCAGAAATGTTTGCCTCCGTCACTAATGATGGCTCGGGGAGTGCCATAACGAGAAAAAATATTTTTCTTCAAAAAGTTCACGACTACCCGAGAATCATTAGTAGGTAAAGCTATCGCCTCAACCCACTTAGAAACATAGTCAACGGCTACCAGAATGTACTGGTTTGAAAATGACGATGGAAAGTCAATGCCCCACACATCGAAAATCTCTACCTCCAATAGCGTAGTCAATGGCATTTCATTTCGTCTGGAGATATTACCAGTACGTTGACATCTATCGCATTTAGAGACAAGTGTGTGAATGTCTTTAAATAACGTGGGCCAATAAAAACCAGACTGAAGCACCTTTGATGCAGTTTTCACAGCACCAAAGTGACCACAGTATGGAGAATAATGACATCTATCAAGAATATTCTCCATTTCATTTTTCGGTACACATTTCCGAATGATCTGATGCGGACCCCTTTTAAACAACAAAGGATCTTCCCAAAAATAGTGCTTAATATCAACGAAGAACATTTTCTTTTGTTGAAACGAAAGCTCAGGGGGTATGATGCCACTTGCAAGAAAATTGACATGGTCCGCATACCATGGCAAAGTAGTAACTTGCAACAGATGGATAATTTGCAGTAGTTGTTCATCCGAAAATACCTTATTAATATCTCCTTCTAACACGTCTTTGGGTTGCTCGAGACGAGATAATTGATCAGCAACGACATTTTCTGTTTCATTCTTATCTCGAATCTCGAGGTCAAACTTCTGCAGAAGGAGTACCCATCTGATCAATCTCGGCTTGGCATCTTTCTTAGCTAACCGATATTTGATAGCCGAATGATCAGTGTAGACGATGACCTTTGAACTAATGAGGTAAGATCTGAATTTATCAAATGCAAACACTACTGCAAGCATCTCCTTTTCAGTAGTTGCATAGTTCAGTTGCGCATCGGTTAAGGTTCTACTGGCGTAGTAGATCACATGCAGGATTTTGTCTCGCCTCTGTCCCAAAAATGCTCCAACAGCATAATCACTAGCATCGCACATCAGCTCGAATGGAAGAGTCCAATCTGGAGCTGCAATGATAGGAGCAGTAATAAGTTTTTCTTTCAAAGCATTGAAAGTAAAGAGACACTCTTGAGAGAAATTGAAAGTAGTATTCTTCTCAAGTAAGGAGCACAGAGGTTTTGTGATTTTCGAAAAATCTTTAATAAACCTTCTGTAAAATCCAGCATGTCCAAGAAAACTCCTAATCCCTCGTACTGTGGTAGGTGGGGCAATTTTTCAATCACTTGAATTTTTGCCTTATTCACCTCAATTCCTTTCAGGGATATCCGATGGCAAAAAACTATACCTTCTTGAACCATAAAATGACATTTTTCCCAATTCAGTACTAAATTGGTATCTTCACAACGTTGAAGCACCTTCTCCAGATTATTCAGGCATCCTCAAAGGAAGGCCCAAATATTGAGAAATCATCCATGAAGATCTCAATACATTTCTCGACCATGTCCGAGAAAATTGCCATCATATAGCGTTGGAAAGTTGCGGGTGCATAACAAAGGCCAAACGGCATTCTCCTGTACGCAAAAGTACCGTACGGGCATGTAAAAGTAGTTTTCTCTTGGTCTTCTAGGGTTATTGAAATTTGATTGTAGCCCGAATAACCATCAAGAAAACAGTAATGTGAATACCCTGCCAACCGCTCAAGCATTTGATCTATGAAAGGAAGAGGAAAATGATCATTTATAGTCGCATTATTCAACTTGTGGTAATCAATGCACACTCTCCAACCAGTTACGGGTCGGGTAGGTATCAGTTCATTTTCGTCATTTTCTACCACAGTGATACCTCCCTTCTTTGGCACGACTTGAACAGGACTTACCTATGGACTATCAGAAATGAGATAGATAATGCCTGCATCAAGCCATTTAACAACTTCGGCTCTCACCACTTCCTTTATATTTGGATTTAGTCACCTTTGATGCTCGACTGATGGCTTAAAGTCATTCTCCATCAGTATCTTGTGCATACAAAAGGACGGACTAATTCCTCGAATATCTGCGATCGTCCACCCGATGGCTTCCTTATGTTCCCGAAGAACTCGAAGTAGCTTCTCTACTTCTAGCTCACTCAAGGAGTTAGAAATGATAACCGGAAGCGTAGATGATTCACCCAAATAAGCATACCTCAAATGAGGTGGAAGAGTTTTCAATTCAAGCGTGGGTGCTTTTTGAAATGATGGAAGCGGTAGTGAAGAAGTCTTGTCCAAATCCTCAACATATGGGGTTCTCTTGTATGCATGGGAAGGTATAGCATTTAAGTAATTTGCCATGCTTTCAACATCTGAATCCTCATCTTTATTATGTGACGAACTCATAAGGCATTTTTCCAGATGATCCTCAGAACGTCCATAAAAAGAGTCGGCAACCAATTGATCAATAACATCAACTCTAAAGCAAGTATTGGATGCCGATGGGTACTTGATTGATTTCAAGATATTAAATGTAACTTGCTCATCTTGTACCCGAAAGATGAGTTTCCTTTCTTGCATGTTGATCAATGCTCGACCAGTGGCAAGAAATGGCCGCCCTAAAATGATAGGGATATCATGATCCTCTTTCATGTTGAGACTAATGAAGTCAGCTGGAAAGATGAACTTGTCAACTTTCACTAACACATCCTCAACGACACCTCGAGGATACTTAATTGAACGATCGACCAATTGCAAGGATACCGTAGAAGCCTTGGCTTCTCCCAATCCCAACTTTCTAAAAATCGACAGTGGCATTAAATTAATGCTTGCTCCAAGATCACACAATGCTCTACTAATATTCAGATCCCCAATGACGCATGGAATGGTAAAGCTTCCTGGATCTTTGATTTTTAGCGGTAACTTGTTTTGAAGGATGGCGCTACACTCTTCGGTTAACATCACTGTCTCATGCTCTTCAAGTTTCCTTTTGTTAGAAATGATGTCTTTCATGAATTTAGCACAGCTCGACATTTGAGCTAGAGCATCGGCAAATGGAATATTAATGTATAGCTTTGTAAAAACCTCCAACAATTTACCAAATTGTACATCCAATTTATGCTTTTGGAGCCTCTGTGGGAAGGGAATAGGTGGTACATAAGTTTTGACTGGTGTTGGAGCCTTTGATGATGATGACCCTTGTTCACCAGTCTTACTTGGTTCAACAATTTCATTCGGTTCTTGTACCACCTCTTTTTCTACAGTGGGTGTAGTAGGTCGTACTACCGTGGGATCAGGCAATTGCAACCCACTTCTGGTAGTAATAGCTTGTACATTCTCTCGAGGGTTTGTTTCAATGTTACTCGGTAAAGCCTCTTGAGCCCTCTCAGAGAGAAGTTTAGCAATCTGGCCTACTTGCCTTTCCAGATTTTTCAAAGAGGCATCATTGCGCTCTTGGTATTGCAATTGATGATTTGCTAGTTTAGCAATGGCCTCTTCCCAACTTTCCTTCTTCTCTTGTGGTTTAGGATTCAATACATTCTGATTGTTCCCATAAGAGAAGTTGGGATGATTACGCCAACCAGGGTTATAAGTCTGCGAATATGGATTGTACCCTGGGCGTTGAAAATTCTGAGTATATGCCACTTGTTCGGTGGGTCCCGAACTGCTGGCAATCAGAGGACAATTTGAACTGGGATGGTTTGCTCCACACAAATCACAAACATGCGGTGATTGTATCATGTGAGCTGAATGAGGACTAGAGGATGTCGAAAGCCCTTCTACCTTGCTAAGGAGTCGATCTTAGATAAAACTAAGGAATATGCTTCACTATCTCGAGCTCCACTAACTCCTATTTTAGCACGTCTATCCGGCCACATAGCACTTTGTTCACTCATCACCTCAAATAACTCATACGCCTCTCGGATACTTTTGTTTTGGACAGATCCATTTGACGACGAGTCAACATTTGATCGGTGAGATGGAGTTAAACTGGCATAGAAGTATTGGACTTGCTGTGCTAAAGTAATCCCATTGTTTGGGCACTTTCTAAGCATGTTTTTAAATCTCTCCCAAGCCTCATGAAACGTCTCTGAGTCAAATTGTTGAAAAGTGGTTATGTCGTGTTTGAGTTTGGCAACACAAGCGGGTGGAAAGAATTTTGTTGTGAATTTTTGTACCAGTTCTACCCAACTCGTGATACTCCTCGACGGTAGAGTGTCAAGCCACTCTCTCGCCTTGTCTTTCAGAGTAAGCACGAATAACCTCATTCTGATAGCCTCCTCACTTACACCTTCATAAGTGAAATTGCTCACAATTTCCATAAATCGAGCCACGTGAGCGTGAGGGTTTTCATCTATTCTCCCATAAAATGATGTGGTGTTGGAGAATAGATTAATTACATCAGGCCTCAGTTGAAAGTTCGAATGCCCAAAGGACGGATAGATGATTCCTTATTGATTCTCAACTATAGGACGGTTCAAGAAATCCCTAAACAACGTGTCTTCCTCATTTACCACGGGATTCTGGATCCTACCTACTTGGTTATTGAAACCAGGCGAAATACCATCCCTGGGGACATGTTCCGGTTGAATGAGAGGGTCAACAGGAATTCCTTGTCGATCCATCACACTTTGTTATCTTCTTAACTCGTTTTGTTGACGCAACCTTTTTCGAAAAGTCTCTTCGATTTCTGGATCAAATTCGGCAAGATCGAGACTTCGTGAACGATGCATAAAAATTCAATGAGTTCAGAGTTTTGAAAATCAAGAAGAGAATCGTACTTTTGGATTTTTAGGAAATAGTTAAAAACAACAAAAATAAAGTTCGTTAAAGTGAAAGATAATTAAACTGACAAATTGATTTAAACACTCCTCGACAACGCCGCCAAAAACTTGTTCGGCCGAATCTTATGCCGCAAGCGCACGGGTCAAGAACAAGTAGTAAAAGTGGACCTTTAGAGTCCAAATCGATCCCTCAGAGAGTGTTGAATTCAATTCTAAGTTTATCCGTCTCAATCTAACGAAACACACACGCAGATTTAAAAACTGGATTTAAAAACCCTAAAAACTACAATTTTGATTTAAAATGCAGAAAATGACAAATAAAAGGTAAAAAGATTTGGTTTTGAAAAGATGTTGGAATTTACGTTTTCGCTTAACCTATACTTCATTAATGTCAATTCGATTACGCGCAGATGCAAATTACCAAAATAAGTAGTTAGACCCGATTTTCCTATTTTAAATTAATACCTTCTTTCGAGTGATATTAACCCCAATTAATTAATTCATACCACATATTTCTATATAGATACAAAGTTAAATAATCGCATTCAATATTTGTGAAAATGTTCAACGGATTACATGAGGTAAGTGTATATTTCTACATCACCTAGACGCGCCTAGAACACTAAGCAAACACATGGCATCAATCATTTCGGTCTAGCAAATGTAATTATTTTTCAACAATCACATAAATACCTAATTACCACATCTATCGACGTCAAATAAATGAAGCAATTTTCAACATGATGATTAATACACTATTATTTTGATAACATATGCATAACAAAATCAAAATAAACATATTATTGACATTAATGAAATACTAGGTTAAGTTACTCAATAAATTCCAACAAAATAATCTTAGCTCATTTTATAGATATGAAAACAAAGGAGATATTGTATACAATACATTACAAAAATAGCAAAATAAATGAGAAAAACCAAAGTTATAGAATAAACCCTAGTTGAAGCGTGAAGTTGATTTCTCCCAAAAAATCTTGCCAAATCCTTGATGTCTTCTCCTTGTTGCTCTATGATTTTCCTCCAAAACAAGCCAAGATCAACAAAAGAAAAGAAAAGAAAAGAAAAGAAAGGAAAATGAAGAACAAGCTAGAGAGAAAAAAAATTAAACAAAACTAAGTTATAAAATTAAGAAAACTAAAAACAAACTAAAAACTAATCTATCTCCCAAAAAAAAAGGTCCAAGCACTATATATAGAAAATATATTTTCCTATCTTAGCCATTAACTTAACTAAAATATCCTAGGAAAAATTGCAACCAAAGTCCCCAAACTTTTGAAAAGTGAGCAAAATGGTCCATCAACTTTGATCTTGTACATTTTGGCCCTCGGATTTTTATTTTCATTTCAATATTGTCATCCATAAATTGCATCCCAATGTCCTCCAACTTTCGGCATTTGTGCAACTTGGTCCCAAACTTCACATTTTTGTACTTTTTAGTCATTTTCTTCTCTTTTTCGCCTCGTTCTTCTTCTGACGGGTTTTAACCCTACAAACATGAAAATTACACAATTATGCATAGAAATATACTCAATATCATTTCTAATTAAATCCAGAAAAGTGCCGAATAAGTGTGTTTTTATACACTTATCACACCCCCAAACTTGAATTCTTGCTCGTCCCGAGCAAGATTTAGTTCTAACACAATCATGCAAATGCGATAAATATCAACATATTAGACAACTTGCCAAAAATATCAAAGAGTTATAAAATTGTATATTAATTCAAAACCATGCTCCAAATGATGCTACCAAAAATAAATTAAACTTATCCAATGCTCGTTCGGTATTTATATGCACAGTGACTTTCGATCATCATCTAAACTAGGAAACAATTATCAAGATGGAAAAAATCTTAAATTGGCTTCAACCCGACCCTCAGTAGTTATGTATATCCTTTCCCACTCTTGAGATTCATACTTTCAAATAGATATTTCTTTTATTTACCCCCAAAGTGTAAATCTAAAGATCGCTCTCTAATCACTCTTTTCTTTTTCCGCTAGTTATCTAAGCCAAAGATCAATCAATTGCACCAAATCAAAATTTTCAATATAAGCTCAAAATTTACCTCACTCTCTTAAACTTTCTTCTTGACCATTGTAACGAGTTTTAGGTCGGTAGCTCCCCGCTTGTTTAGACCAAAGGGTACCAGGTTTTGAAATACCCCAACAGACTTAATAACTCGAATAAAAAAGGCTACGAAGTGAGACATAAGTTTTAACACAGTGCAATGTTCTTTTTAAGCAACAATAAGGCGTAGATTCCTAACATATGGTCAATACCTAGCTTATACTTGGCAATAGACACTCAACACAAACATTTTTATTAACATACATGGAATCAACACATTTTTCAACAAAATCATTCACCGGCTCGATCACCCCCAAACTTGTTTCATAACATGGTAAAGTGGATGAGAAATGGCTATAGGTTGATATAATTTTGCAATAATACTCGCAACCTAAGTTCTACCAATTCAAACATTTTCCATAAAACAATCATTTCCATTTCTAAATAACAATCAATTATGACTATGTGCTCAATAAAACTCATAATCTCAAATGGACAAGCAATTTTCGAAAATTTTGGCAGCATAACAGCATAATTTGGCAAACATAGTTTATGAATCGGCTTCTAGTTTTAAATTTCATGACTCTCAGCCATATCTTCAGAAAATTACCTTTATTTGAGCGAATGATAAAAGAAAAAAGGAAATTTATCTTCTTTTCTAATAAAATGAAATCAATGATTTGAAGGAGGAGTAACCTGTGCCACAGCTCGAAGATCGGTATATGGTACTACACTAGTGAGAAGCTCGCTGCAATATATACAAGTATAAATGCTCAATTTGGGCCAAAGAAAAAGAGTAATGCTACAGGTACATAACCATTCACATAATGGTTCACATAATTACATGTGGCATGTGATCAAACCTTTAATTCAAATTTCACACTTACACATCAACAAGTGGATGATTACCACGTCAGTATTACGTGAAACATTATGTGAATGGTTATGTACACCTAGCATTATTCAAGGAAAAATGTTCTAACATAAATAAAACAACTACTACGTCCTTAATAAAATGTTGTCAGTCTCAGTATAACTGTTTATGCATCAGATGAAAACATTTTCATGCGTTATCAACATTGCAAATCAAAGAATTCAAGTTAGCCACGAACTGCATCAGCATTTAGGATTCAATATTAAGAGAGATTGTTATAACTATGGCAGCAAAGTATCATGTGAACTAGGCATGGAAACATCTCAGCCTCCGTTTGAAAAAAATTTATAACAGTTTAATTTTTAAATAAATAGAAATTAGAGTCATTAAGTGGGTAGTACTTATGGGTCCATTGAAAAGTGTTATTGAGGGTGTGTTTAAGCCACATTATTTTGGAAGAATGTATTCTATAATAGTAGATTGATGGAGAATATGTGGTTGAAAAAGAAGGAAATGTTATTGATGTGATGAAAAATATTATTTTATTGAAAAATGTGTGATTAAAAATGAATAGAAGAATACAAATTGTAATTTTAATGTGGCTCAAACATGGCTGAAATTAAATTTTGACTATTTATAAATTAATTTATAAAGTTCGCCAAATAGAGGATAAAATTTCAATTCCCCAAGTCTAATCCAAGTACCTTACCTTTGAAATTCGTGTGCTCATTTTTTGAATCTTAATCGGATCGAATTGCTCGTTAAAATTTAATGAATTTTGATTACTCATCTTATTAAGATTGATATTTTAAGATGGAACTCCAAATTTTAATATAGTATCAGAGCTCGTTAAACTCTAACGAGAAAAAGAGAGAAAAAGTAAGCGGGGTGTGTTGGAGCTTGTGAGCGTTCACGCTCTCAGTTCCCGACATGATCTCGCTAAGACCGGTTATGCCGCATCAAGAACAAAGCGAGAAGAGCTGACTCGTGAACATCTTTATCTGGAAAGGCATGATTGGGAGCTAGCATGAATCGGGTAGCTCATTTGGCCACCTCTTTGTGAGCTCTTCCTATTGTTTTCCTTTCTCTTTCGCTCCAAGCTGAAAGTTGAGTGTCGGGACTGGAAGCCCCAAGTAGCTTGCCTAATCTTCTATTCTCCGATCAGTCAATAGCCTGTTTGAACTCCTAAACAAGAGCAAAGGGAGCAATGTCATCAACATGGCTCCAGCCACTATCACTATAGTTCCCACCACCTTTGCTTGGCATCTAACCTTCTTAATGTCCACCTTCTCCATCCTACACAACACAACACGTACAATTAGTTGGCAAAAACCTTATGATCGTGTCCGACATGGTGAATTGTACTATACTGGACAGTATTAAGGATGAAAAAGAAATGGAGTACTAGAATATGAATGTGTATATACACCTGCATAGGACTGCCATAACAAATGTCATAGCTGGGAGCATGTTACTCATGGCACATGAAAAAGTGGGGGAGTAAATTTAAGCCCAGCATAGTAAAAGTTTTGATCAATCTAAAATCCCAATTTGAAAATATCAGAAGATTTAGCTTTTATATTCCAGATTAAGAATATTAAATGAAAATTTGCAAGACAAGAACACTCACCCCAGAAGTCCCAGCACAAAAAGCTGCATGAAAATTGGAAATGTAATATTTGGCCTCACTTTCCTGTGAAAAAGCAAATGACAAGAATTAGCATTTAAAATTTTTGGAGAAAATAAGAACATATTCATCATACTAGTGTCTGCACGTGCAATGCACGTGCAATGTGTTTTTTTGAGGGTAGATTAGCATGGATAAAGTGTAGTGACAAATTGTTATTATGTAAGAAGATGGATATACTGTAAGAAAACATTTTTGGATTTCTAATGATTGAATGAACATATTTTTCTTTGAAGAGTTTATTTGGTAAATTTCACATTATTATTAAGTTAATCAACCGAAACATCCTTCAGAATGAATTGTAAATTACATAGTGTGCATAACCTGGTTGATTAAATACCATAGGAAAAGTAATATATGTAAGCAACTGATAAAAAACAAAAGACAGTAATTAGATCAGCAGTAATATTTCCATTAGTTGAAACTCCAAACGTTTAAACTGGTGATGGATGAACACATGTGATCCCAAATTATTACTGACTTTGTTGGTCCATGTGCAGGAGCAAAAAAAGGCTACAAATTCATACATAGCCTTCAAAACATTCTACTATCACTTGCTGTGGTTCTTTGGTACAAAATTATCCCATGTAACTAACCACTTCACTGGACAAAAGATAATTTCAAACAAAAGAACAACAGAAATGCCTATTGCATTTTTTTGATGGATGCTTGTTTGTCTTCGTTGTTGGTGCTTGGGTCATCAGATTTTTGGAAAAGTGATCTCTTTACACAAGGAGATGAGGTTGCAAGAAGTGATGCTGAATTTGTATTGTCGACTTGAGTTTCTGGACTTGTATTTTTTTTGATGTTTGAGTCTTTAATAGCTGGTTCTCTTGGAGTTGAGTCAAGCATGAAGATGATTTCATACTTATGGTCTGCTGAGCTTTGTTGCTTCTGTACGGTAGGGCTGAATTCAGTTGGATTGGGTTGCAACAGTATTGCTTTCACGTAGAATGCATGGTCTTTATCAATTTTTGCACGGATAATTTCACCAAGATTTTGTGCAGTTTCCTGGAGATGTTAGAATGTGTGATTAATGAGTAAAGTAAACTTGTAAGTGATAAAAAAAAAAGGTAGTGATCCTTACAGATGTTTGGTCCATTAAAACCTCAGCGCGACATTGCAGAATATTTTCAGCTGTTTCACCCATAGCTGATGCACTAAGAGATCCAGTTGAATCATGTAAGTGAACATCCACTCGTGCTCTAGAAAATTATGAGACAGCATTGTTAGTGTAATGAATAAGTTTTAAATAGCCTGGGTTGGAGAATTAAAGATGCTATCACTATGAAACTAATGTGGTACATGTGTAGAATTTTCATTGATTTGTTTTTGTTACCTTGGCACTGCTATTGAATTTTGAGACTTACAGAACCTACAGTAGTATGTTTCACCAGCCTTAGTAGCATTTGAAACTCTGTTGCAGTTATTACAGGATAGGTACCAAAAAGAGTTTTTTTTCATTTGAACATCTGCTGTTGCTTTTACCCAGAAATATTTGTGCTGTAAAAATGAAGCAGCCTAGAGTAAGTAATGCACAAGTGTTCTATATACGTGATATAAACTAAATAAATGGATTGTAAATTTGTGGAAAAACTAATTCAAACGAAGTGTGAAGTGAGTTACCAGAATTAACAGAGGCTGGATATCTCTAATTTCAGTGTACTTATCCTCAGATGGAAGCGATAAATTAGATGGGGTAAGTGCGAGATATGGTTTCATCAATGCTATTTCATTCAATTCATCCAAGTTTTCAGCAATCCTTGCAGATTATATCATGAAAGTTTAATGTAAGAAGCTGACTGAATCAGGTAAATTTAACCAGTCAAGAAAATGGAAAAGCAGTGACTGAATCAGGTTTAATCAGAATGGAAATGTAAAATTCATCAGTTAAGAAAATGGAATAGCAGTGACTGAATCAGGTAAATTTAACCAGTCAAGAAAGGGAGAATACATGAGTGAGAGTTTAATTCATGCATTGAAATGATTTCAAGTGCAAAATGTAATACGAATTAGATATTACCATGACTTGAACTCTGTAACTTCATCAAATGGATAGTCAATGAAAAAACAACTATTGGTCTTTGTAGATAGAGACAGTCCTACAGAGAAGAAGGAAAGTGTAAATGATGTTTTAGGTTATTTTATATACACATACATACTTGCAATTATCTGATGAAACTTTTTTTTTTTTTTATTGTAACGACTATATAAGATGTTATATCCAAACATATACTTAGGAAAAGGTTAAGCGAACAAACCGTTGAAAGATGAAACTTTCAAATGATTTCCAACCAGGAATTTGGTTTTTTGTTATAGTGTTTGAAAGGAAAATGCATTCTCGCTCCACGAAAGCTTCCCACATTGTCGGGACAAGCTTGTTTCAAATACGCCAAGCATTTTAAAAAAATGAACTGCATTATAGTTTGAATAAGCTGGAATTAAATTACAGTATAACAAAATGAACACCAACCTTTTGTTCATAAGAACAATGTCTTGAACATATACTTGTCCGCCAGCCCGTGTATGTATGAGTCTCTTGGGTCGTATATCAATAGCAATTGCAAGCACAGCTACAATAGAAAAATACGTTAGTATGAAAGAATGATGGAAAAGAAAAAGAAAATGGAAGACAAGAATATGTCAAACAAATGATGATGATGATACCTATGTCGGCATCTGTGTCCATATATTTTTCGAAGTCTTGAAACGGAGTGATGTGGAATGTTGAAAATAATAGTGCATCATTGTTTTCTTGTATTTCCTCAATTCTAGTTGTTCCGGAAATAGTCCATTGTACATCTCCAACACAAAGTTTATAATCATTTTTTGGAAGTCTTACATATGCATTAGAGATCAAGTATGTTTTTCCAAGGGTTAGTTCATTTTCAAAAGCTGAAATGTTACTGTCCCAAATTGTGGCATGAACTTTATTTCCCTGTTCAATTTTGAAATATAATTGTGGCGAGTTAGTAGACTGTCAAAAGTGCACTAAAGATTACACCAAAAAACACGATGTGAATACATGATGGAAAAAATCGTTGTACATTAAAATGGCATAACAGGAAAGCAAATGAAGTATATACTAACTATGTGATACCTTTTCATCCATAAGTATGAAGTTTTGGTATTTTGAGGGGCTGTGTTGAGCTGTCCTTGCTGGTCCCTTTTCAGCAACAAACACTTTTGCTGTCCAATTTCTTTGACCAGGAGAGATATCTGTTATGAAATTTGTATTCTTTTGCCATTGCTTGTGTGTGATAGCAAGAAGTACAAAAGAAGATAGAGTTAATTAATAATAAATGAAAAAACAAGTGTTTTAAATGTTGTTAAGTGTTTTGATAAAGTTAGAGGAACCTGAAATAAGTGGCATTAAATGGCTACAAAAAGATAACCTGAAATAAATACAACTGGGAAGATCTTTGAAGAAAGCGGCTAAAGATGAAGTACGTGATGATGCCTTCGTATTTTTTTTTCATGCCTTAGGAAGATGGTAATTCTAGATATATATAAGCAGGAAGATGATGAGGTATGGGTTAATGTGTTATTATTACTAATAAAATAATGAAGTAGTGCATTATCTTTGTTTCAAGATTTCGAGATAAAAATGAACAATGGTATGGTGCGGCGAGTGTAGAATTTGTCATTTTACGTGATTTTTTTTTATTTTGGTTGTATAAGTACAACATAGTCTTTATTATTATAAAAATAAGAACACTGAAACAAACAAGCAGAAGTGAGATCTATAATGAGATTTGTGATGATGGCAGGTAAGAATGGGCGAGAGGTAAGGTGAAAGACAGACTTACTTTATGTCCTTCAAATCTGACAGGAGCTGGTAAAGGTGAGGGGATGTACTGACAAAGATAATGTTGCAAGGAAAATGCTAAAAAATTTGCAGCTAAAAAATGTGTAACCACGGTACCAATTTAACCTTACTGGTTCTCATGTAGAAAATATATAATATATAGAATAATATAAAAACTTCAGAGTAGATAAATTCTGATATAATACGAATTATTGTCTACAAAGAAGGAACATGCACACTCTTTTTCTCAAGACAAGAGACAACAAAGACACGGACATATGTATGAAATATAATTAGCAAGAAAGTTGGATAAAACTTATTTTTTTAGGTGTAATGTAGATATCGATAAAGAGGAAAGGTATTTTTTATTTTTAATAACTTAAAAAACTAACAACCATCAGGAGCTATATATCGAATTAATAGTATTGTTTCACCTAGAAAGAAGTCATTCTCTTCTTAGGTTCTTGGTCATGGTAAATAAACCAATAAATCTCATATTTTTAAAGTGAATAAACTGAGGTTTGTGGTTGGGTGTCTACAAATTTAGCAAAATTGGTACACTCGAAATCCAACATGTAACCACTTAACGCATAAAATATTCTTTGAAATAGCTAATAAGTACCTCCAAAATTTTCTAAATTATAATAAACAAATCTCCAACAAGCTCCCCCAAAAAAAAAAAGAAGAAAAGTTCGATGGGCTTCTTACCAGAAGGAGGTGCTTACTGTTGAAAACCTACCAGAAGGAGGTGCTTACTGTTGTACCCTCATGTCAACAGCTTAGTCAGAATTCATCTTGGGGTCTTGCCACGGTGATGAGAAAATGGTTGCCGACAGGATCGGTTGGTAGGCGGGAACAAGTAGAGATGATACGGGTGGAAGCAAGGAAGCTTGGAACAAAACTGGAGCTTCATTAGAGAATGAGACTGGAGGATGGGGTAATGCAGGTGGAAAGTTAGATCTACCGAAGTGCACGGAAGAAAGATACGGAGCGAACACACTGTAAGGGTCTTGGTTTAAATGAAGGTCGAGAATGGAAAGCGGGGCAACATTAAAAAGATGGCCCGGCGAGGTTGGGGAAAGGGTGGGTCTAGCTCGGACAAAGGCTGGAGTCCCAACCTGAAGGCACTATGGAAAATCAAGAGCAATCTTGGGACAAGGCTAGTTCGGCTAGTCGAGGCGATTCTGGAGTAAACCAAAGCCTGTTGGTCCTGATGGTGGAACTTCGTGGAATAATCAGGATAGTAAACCTTGGGCTAAACAGGACACTTCTTCGTGGAGTAAGAAAGATGGGGGATCCTCATGGAGCAAGCAGGATGGAGGATCTAATGGGAATAAGCAGGATGATGGGGTCAAAGTAATTGGTCTGGACGTGGAGTAATACCTCAGGCTCAACTACTGGATGGGGTCAAAGTAATTGCTCTGGACGTGGAATATGATAGTCAAAATGATACTGATACTGGCAGTAGGGGAAGAAATGGAAGTTGGAGGGGAGGTAGGGAGGGGAGAGATGACCGCGGTGGCTTCCGGGGTAGAGGGAGATCAGATCGTGGTGGCTATGGAGGTAGAGGAATGGGCAGGGGAGGCTTTGGAGGGAGAGATGGACCTGACAGGGAGGGAGGATTTCGTGGTAGGGAGAGATGAGTTAAGCCACACATATTGGCACTATCCCAAGAAAAAATGACACCTGTAATTCATACAAAGAAAAATAAAAATGATTAACTCATCAAGCTATTGTTGTTATTATATAATCAAGTAACTTAACTCATCAAAAAAATTCAAGTACTGACCTTTAAAAGGAATTGGCAGAGTATATCCAAGTCATGCATATTGGAAGTATCTGAAGAAAAATCTTACAGACTCACTTCACAAGTTTACTTCAAAAATGCGTGCACAGTTAACTTTTTTGGGTGTTCTCTTCATCAACGAAATATATAGGCATACATTACAAGAAGAATGCACAAGTATGAGATAGTTAGTATAATAGAGAAAATCAAAGTGTTCTACAAACAAAAAATAAAATAACAAACAGAAATACGTGCTAATACCTGAGGACGACTGAAGTTCAGATAACCATCCCGAAACATCAGTGAAATGGCATCTAGGTTTGAGCTGATGCATTTGCTTTCAAGCAACAAGAGGGGATAACCACGACCTTGTTTGAACAATTGCTGTCACTCTTCCTCCTATTGATAGTGAAATGACATTCCAAATCGCTTTCTATGACGCCCTCAATATATTTCAGTTTTCTCCTTCGAATCGAGTCTTTTGACAAAAAAATATACCTCAAAAAATGGATCACTACATAAACACATTAAAACGAACACAACATCATTAAGGATGACTAATAAAATAAAGTTTGAAACTAAACAAATAGAAAATACAATGGAATAATTGTTAAAAATTTTATGTCATTTTGACATTCTTCTTCATGCCTAAAATATGAAAGAGGAGTCCAATAACGTATTCAAAATCAAGGTTTATCAGTACAAAAGTGAAAGCAATTTCAATGCATAAGAAAGGGTCTTGGGTAAATTTATAGAAGTCACTTAAATTGTCAATGGGGTGAGAATAAAGATTAATGGTAAAAGAAAGAGAAGGAATTTATAAGGGCATCTAACTGATCAAAAAGGAAATAATTTCAGAATCTAGTTAAGGTACAAAGAATAAAATATTAGCTAAAATAGTACCAGAATATAGATATTTTCTGAAAGGAAGGTATAATCAAAATCTCAATCAATTGAGAACGTTTAATTGAAATAATAAAAAGGAAAAATTCAAAAGGCTACGTTATTTTGACGCCAATTAGAAGTCCTAAAGAAGCAACATTTAATGTAAAAGGAAAATCATTATTCTAGAATGTGGGAAATACCGTTTTGTTGATTTCGATATCAAAAGCAAATGAAATGAAAATACAACTACAAGGTTCAACATTTAATTTTGATCAACTAAAAAAACCAATGAAATCAAATATGCACATTTTTATGATTCTGGTTGGATGATACTACACATATAATGTTAAAAATAACAATTGGAACGATTACTATCTTGAGAATTAAAACTCAACAACAACAATAGAGAGTGAGCAAAGATTTGGCCAAAAAATAATATAATTCCTCATCTAACATCACACTAATTCACATACTTAGAAATACCTTTCGTTGCAAATGCAACAAGTCCTACTTCATCATTCTTGCTGAATATCATCTGCGTAAATGCAAAAAAGGATATTAGGAGTTTCGAATAAATACTAAAATGACAGAATTAACAAATACATTGAACAAAGAAGTTGGTGGTAAAAAGAAACATGATCACAACCTCTTCATTACCGCAGATTATACAAACAAAACACATATTCGCTTGCCCATACTGACCGCCTTCACCATAACCACCACATCTGCACAGGCTTCTCATCTTCTGAACCCAATCCCTACAGCATAAACATTCACCCATAACCATAATCCAATGCCTGAACAATAAAACACAAGAGGCTCAGAAAGTTTTCCTTTGGTAGCAAACACAAAAAATAAGTTGAAGAGAAAAATGAAACCGCAAGCATTAACATAAATAAATATCAAACAGCTATATCATAACCAAGTGATGACAATTTGATATCGTGATCTCTTTCATTGATCTTATTACAAACCTTGTTGAGCTTATTAACATTTATTGGTTCCATTGTGCAGTAATCCAGTAATTATTAAATGCATGTTTGTTTCAAATATCATTACATCCACTAAATTCTGCCGTATTAAATTATGGTCTAGAAAGACATTGATTAGATTAGGAGAGACCATATACTAAGGAGAATGGCAAGAAAAGTCACCCATATTGTTATAAAAGGGATTAAATAGGTCAAAAGGGTTTAATTGCAATTATACAACTTGAAGATCTCCTCAAATAGTTCAATTCTCCTGATTTGATATTTTCACTCATAAGTACTACATATCAGTTCATTTAGACTCAGACATGATGAGATATTATAAGAATGAATGCAAGTTGTTTGATTCCTCTACGTATATGATGAAGATAAGAAACTTGGAAGAGTACGGTGGAAACTTATTTAATGCATCCTTTCACAACTCTTTGAATTGGAAAATGAGAAGACTTTCATTAGAAATGCATCATTCTACGAAAAATAGCAGTACTTCATGTTAAAATAAAGTGGTGATATTATTTTTATACATTGTTCTGTTACCAACAATGAATTGCTCATGATGCCTTTGATTACTTTTTACATTAGAATGCTCAGTACAAATGATGTAAGGTGTATGAAACATTCAGGTAATGAATCAAAGAAATAACAGTTACAAAATATATGTACAAAAAGTAATTCAAGAAAAAGCATAAGAAAACATAACCAAAGAACTGGAAAAAAAAAGTTACACCTCTTTAGTTGTCTATACATAAACAGCCACTTCATGTTTACAGAACACACAAGCATAAATTTATTAGAAGGATTCAACTAAAAGCATAACAAGCATAGATTAAATATAAGAATTCAGCTAAAAGTAGAAAAAATTATACTTTCATTACTAAATTTGTAAATCACTGGCTTTTTTATTACAAAGGTATTAGAAGGATTAGGTGTACCTTTTAGAATCGAGATGATTTAGTAGCATTAGACTACCACAAACACCGAGATGATCCATACGAAGAGGCTGCAGGAACAAAAGAGGCAGAGGCGATTAAAAAACGGAAGAGTACAAAGAAGGCCATGCAATTATCGTATACATTGTCACCAAAATGTGAATTTAGAATACATAGATTTCAATTAGTTTCATTTATAAGCACACATAAAAAAAACACCATAAAGATCAATCTGTATTAAACAAATATTGTAGCTTCCAAGAACACACGATCTGGGAATAATAAGGTTCAATCGAAAACCTACAAATGAGTTAATAACTGAACCGAACATTTTTATGAGACATGCCTTTATTCTAGTTTATATTTCTAAAAAGCATCAAATTCGTAAAGAAGAAATTATTCATTTTCACACATTTTCCAGTTACTACACGAATAAAACTGAAACCTTTAAATTAAGATAACACATTTAAGATAACACATTTTTTACAGAAATATCTAATACTTCAAGCTATACAATGTAAACAGAAAATGAACATAAAACTTAAATAACATGTACAATAAATACAACTCTATAAATTAGAGTAAATTGACGAGAAACATGAATTAAATATTCAGCCAAAAAATTTCTCATTTCATATCCAGAACACAAAAAAAAAAAAAAATATTCAGCCAAAAATGACGACCATTGGAATGTGAATCTTTCAGCGACTGTTATACCTGCATTTTTCTTTTGTCGAAGGTGTTCCCTTGATTCTTTCAACCTTATTCTTCGGCCTGTGTCAAAGCAAGAAGGTAAATAAATTACACAAAATGAATAATCTTCTCCTAGAAAAAATGAATTACAAGCCAGGAAATAAGAAAAAAAAACCTTACCATTTCCGACTTACTTAAAAGCCGAGCTCTTTCACAGCGAGAATCAACCCAAACAGCGAAAGAATATCGGAAATTAAAACACTGATAACCCAAAAAAGAGCAAGAAAAAAATATGCGACCAAACAAAACAAGATTGATCGAAGGGAGGCGATGGAAAAAAATATTGAAAGCAGTCTGAAAAAGAAAACAAAGGAAAAAACACAAAAAGAAAAAAAAAACACAGGTGTAGGTAGATCGACGAAGATGAGCAGACGAAGACAACAGAACACAAACGACAACTAAACAAACCCAGATCGACCCAAGCGAGGCGCTTGAAACCCAAAAATCAACAGCAATCGAAGAAAAAAAAAAGGAAAAAACACCAACTGAAATAAACAACACAGCTATAGGTAGATCGAGGAGGATTAGCAGACCAAGACAACAAAAAACCAACGACAACTAAACAAACCTAGATTGACCCAACGGAGGCGCTTAAATCCAAAAATCGAGACCATTCGAAAAAAAAATAGAAACGAAAAAACACCAACAGAAAAAAAAACATGTGTCTAGGTAGATCGACGAGGATGAGCAGACCAAGAGAATCGAAGTCTGGAGGTACGAAATCGACGAGAAGGAAGGGACGGCGGAGAAGCGCTCTTGGAAACCAAGAGCGATGGAAAACGAACGAGACTGATGAAAACCCTAGCAAACAAGGTCGCTTTGCTTGGACGAGTAAATATCTAAGCATCAAACGGCGTCGTTTTTGGCCCAATCAAAACGGCGTCGTTTTAAGGATAAGATAGTTTCTACAGTAGGAAAGCCTCTCACTCTTTTTATATGTGTAGGATTTGAAAAAGTGGTCTCAATATTATTAAGCCCCCGTTTGAAACCCATTTTTTTCTTATTCTCATTTTTTTTCTTTCTTCATTTCAACCACACATTATATCAAAAAAATAATACTACACATAAATCCAAAAATTCTCATTACTTTTCAACCACACATTATTCCATCAATCATTATTCTAGAATTTATTTTTTCTTCAAAATGGGTGTCAAACAGGGGCTAAAATTATCTATTTTAATGTCTAGTACTGTATATCAAATACAAATGGTTATAGTTTTGCATGTGCACCTTACGAGGACAAGAGCAAAGGGAGAAATAACTGCAGTGGCGAAGGCATGCCTATGAACAACAAGTACATGGTGGCTCATGCCACTATTTAGTGATATTTTGGTAATGACAAATCTATATGTATATAATTATTGTACATAATGGATTATATAGGCCCATGTGGAAGAATTTCGACCGTGAATATGAAGTGTGGAAAAGTCAAAAATTGTAGACTAATGATGGATGCGCTCCACATGTCAATTATGTAATGTATCATATAAATGATTATATACTTGTAGCATGGTCCTTCGTACCAGCATAACCAAATTGCAACGAGATCATGGGTATGTAAGGCTTACCCTTTTCTAGAAAACTTCCAAGGCGTCCTTTTCCTTCCATTTTCTTACTCGTATCTAACAAGTTATGAGAATGAGAAGAAGATTCTAGAGAGGGAGACTTAGAAGAGACTTGTGTTTGTCCTAGGGATTTGTATGTCAGACAATCGGTGTATTTATAAGCACCCTGGGGGGTGTATCCAAATAGTTAACCTTAGTACATAGGAAAATTGCTTGACTGATCCCTAGCTTATTGTCTGAATAGTGTATTGGTTCTCAATCTTCAAATGGGCTGGGGAAGTTAGTCACAATCTTAAATTATGCAAACCAAGTCGTCATGTGATCCTCGAGAAAATGTCTCCTTTCAAATTTCTAGACATTAATCCATATTGAAAAACAAAACCTAATTTCGATAAAGTTCCATGTATAAGAATAAAGAATATGCTATGAGCTAGTAGAGATTTGGATATTTTGTGTCATTAAACATTGATTGGCAATTATGAATACGGTTTCACTTAACTTAATAGATCGCAAAAGACATCATAATGGGTCGAAGTTAAGAAAAGTGTTTTTTTTAGAAGCACGCCAAGAAAAACGTGCAATATAATGAAATATTATCAACTTGCTATAGTTTCAAGCGTGTGAGAGAATCCAAGTCTCGCAATCTGATATTGAATATTTTGATCATGAACAGGTGATATGAAGTCCACATGTCAAAATCAGGAATATGATTGTGTTAGGGTCCCATTTGGGTATTTTCTTTCATCGTGGCCAAGTGATTTGAGAGCTACTAAAAAAAAAAAAGGTGCCATTTAAGGGGACCCTCAATAAGGTGGTAGTGGGGTGCAGTGAAACTGTGGGACCCACACTAATGTCAGCCTGCGCCGTGGCATTCCGTCGCATTTGATTGCCGGTGCCGGAGCAGTGTTGTCGGCGCAAATATAGGGAGGAAAAAGATCGTGGTGCAAATTTGATAATTTGTGTGTTCATTGACATGGTTATAGCATTATGAATTTCAAGATACATAGGACTTGGGAGTGCCACATGCTAATTATATGTACATTTATCTTTGGATCAAATTTTTTATTATAGGAGTATATTAAATATTTATAGTTTGAATTAGACTGTCCTATTTTATATAATATGTCAAGGAGTGAGATTTTCATTATAAACTTTATTTTCTCGATTTTTGGTGAAATGAACAATTATAAGTGCTTGTTTGAAAAAGTTTAAAAGTTGATATCAAAATCTACAATTAATTTTAACGACACATTACATATGATTCACAACTACCATCAACTTTCCTCCGCTCATTTCGTGGGATCTACCCCTCCGTTTTTTTTAATCAAAATCGAATTTTTAGCTCTTAGAAGCAAGCACTAAATATGTGGTCCTTAATTTTTTTTCTGGCTTATTATTTGTTCACAGATTCAAAGGTTAATAATTCATAAGATTATCTCCAAGGAACTCTGAAAGTAAGATTCTCTTTATTTGAAGAGCCAAAGCTTAAAATTAAGTTGAATAAGACTCTTTTATTTTAACTTTTTAAAATAGAGTACCTTTTAAAATTGAGAGTTAGCCAAATTCACTCTCTAGATGTATCTTATCAAGATTGCATTTAATATAATTACAAGTTTTAATGTTCTACTACTTAAATTAATTATATTATATTGAATATTTTTGCTACGGGCATATAATAAATATATATTGACTGGAAAAATGAGAGAAAAGCAATAAATGAATGTTGAAAAAAGTAAAATAAAGAGAAAAAAAAAATAAATGGTTTTTCGGAATGTATGAAAAAATTAATTTTTAATCTAAAGATATGTTCCAAACTGCGTCAATTTTTACCTTTTTCCTGGGGTATTCTATCAATTTAGCCAACTTTTATTTGGCAATCTAGTATGTGACACTATATTACCTATTTTTCAAAGCATGTTTAAACGCTTTAAAATATTTCTAATATATAGGTTTTTTTTTTTTTTGGGCTAAATTGTAGTCACACTCATGCCCTTAGTGGTGTACGTGTTTGAACTGGTGTTCGTGTTCGTGTTCGTGTTCGTGTTCATATATTGTATTTAACAATTAATTATGTGATTTAAGTTGCTCGAATGGGTGCACACTGCATACTATTATTTGTTAGGCAAAAAACAATTTGAGAACGAAATTGAAAAACATGTCATCATTAATTAATGTACTTAGGAGTTTGCATTCATTTTTCATGCTTTAGATTGATCTTTTAGTTGCATTCTCTTATTCTTTATAGGGTAGGTTTAGGTTATACCCCATAAGGCATAGCTAAGTGGTACAAAGGACAGGAGTGAAGTAATCTCAACTTAGCTGGTAGTCGCAGTGTGAGTGTTCGATTCATGTCTCTTACAATATATGAAATTGAATTCTTTGTGGGTACAGTATGACAGTTATTGTACCCTTACCTGTTGAGGCACATCCCGCGATTTACTTTCTCCACAATGCTCTAGGGGCGGGGCGGTGGGGGCCCTCAAGGTTGGGGTTCAACCTTTAGGGCAGGTTTAGGTTATGTTTTGCATGTTTTCATGAGTTAAATGTTTAATTAATGGCACAATGGCCGTTTCAAAAAGCTAGAACTTTGCATTTTCTTACTTTAATTCATACATATTAAATGAAAAGGGTAAGAAGATTTTAGAGTATTTTGGAGCACAAACAATTGTTTTACCATAGATTTAATTAACACTAGGTGCAAGCAACGTGCAATGCACGTTTACCTAATTTATATTTAATAGTTTTGTTTAAGAATTAATTTGTTATTAATAAAGATATAATTTTTTTGGTTAATTAAATAATTAATGATGTAATGTTTATGTAATTGATAAATAATTAGATGTGTGATTTTGATGTTGTGATGTAAGTTGGTGAGATCGAAGAAAATAAGCAAAAGTTGACAAATTTGGAGAAAATGACTAAATTGTAAGGAATCCAAAGTTCGGGGACTAAAATGTAAATACTTAAAAGTTGTGCCAAATCTCACGATGAAGATTTGAGATTGCTCGGAGTCAATTGGATAAAGGAAGACGTCAATGGAATCAAATTTAGTCAAAAGATGATCACAAATCAATTTCCAACCAAAAAGTTATGTTCCGATGTTTTAGTCTCATATTGAGACCTATTTTTGGCATAGAAAGTGATCGAATTGGAGAATGATGCCTGAATCAAAATTGTAGCTAGATGAGTTAGCTTTCCAACGCATTTTGAATCGTCTCAATCGGATATCGAAATACAAAGTTATGATAAAAATATTGAAGGAAGGTGCAGCTGCCTGTTTAAAACAAGAAATTCCGTTACATAATCCGTTAAAACAACAAATTCCGTTAAATTTTTCCTTTAAAAACAAGAAATTCCGTTACATAGTCACTTTTAATATATAGAAGATGTGTACAGAATAGAGCAGAGAGACTCTCTCGCACGAACGAATTCACAAAAAGCAAATGATAGAAAACCGTCTTTTTGCCAAACTTGATACCTTATCTAGAGTTTTAGTTTCTAGCTAGAATTATAATTGGTAATATGATGTAATTATAATGCCTGATTCTTTGGAGCTATTAACACAATCGATTCGAATATATGATGAATATTTACATTTTGAGATGAAACTCAATATGGTACGAGAATCCAACAAGTTCAAACGAGCACAACACAATTGATCGTAACGTTGATATAATTTTTTACATGTCATTCTTTATAGGGCTGGGCAAAATGTCCGAACCGAACCTGAACCGAACCGAACCGAATCGAGCAGGTTTTCTTAACTTAAAAACCCGAAGAACCGTGAACCGAAGAATCGAAAAATTTTGGTTCGGTTCTCGGTTCTAGACCTAGAACCGAAGGACCGAATAAGAACCGAATTTTTTTTGATAAATCAATTTATTTTATTTTTTCTAAACAAATTAACAATTTTTTGTTTTAACTATTTGATATATATATATATATATATATATTCA
Organism: Fraxinus americana; assembly: GCA_035079005.1. NCBI lineage: Eukaryota > Viridiplantae > Streptophyta > Magnoliopsida > Lamiales > Oleaceae > Fraxinus > Fraxinus americana. The sequence goes on along the minus strand of CM068717.1, from coordinate 1,352,004 downwards.
TTAATCTAACACGGGTTTAATTTTGGGCTAGTTTGTAGTTTTGTTTTTATTTCCTATTGGACTTAGTTTAGATTGGGTTTGATTTCAGTCTTGGGCTAGGCTTTAGTTGATATTTTAGCCATTCATGGTTGGGTTTAGGGTTTAGTTGCTAAGATTGAATTTTGTATTTGTATCTACTTCTTGTTATTAAGCCCCTGTTTGGCTAGCATTCTTGTGAAGAAAAAATGAAGAATTGGACCATTTTTTTCAAATTAGTGGGCCCCTCCCTCTCACAAGTTGGTCAAATATTTCGGCTGACCCCATGTCTAACGGTAAGAAAATTTCTAGAAATGGGAAAAAAATGCCCTCCAAACAGGGGCTAATATTAGTATCTACTTTCAGGTGTATTTATGTAGTATTATTTTAAATATTAAAAAATTTAATTATAGTACGGAACCGAATAGAACCGAATCGAACCGAACCCGAACGGTTCCAAAATTATATTTGGAACCGACGGTTCCATTTACTAAAGAACCGAAAATTTCTGGAACCGAAAAAAACCGAACCGAACCGAACCGAACCGAGCCGACCCGCGCCCACCCCTAATTCTTTAGTATGATTTAATCATATACAGTTTAGTGTACCTATTTTTCGTGAATAACATACCTTTGATAGTTGTCCAGCTCTTAATTGCAAAAACAATTTAATGATCAAAATCTATAATTCTCCAATGATATAACATCTTGTATCTCACATTTTTTTGCTCGTGGCTATATTCGAACCATTCCTTCTACTCATAAATTTGACACACTTATTTGACAAATAATCGTGACATTTAATTTAAGTCAATCAAACACTCTATTTTATGGATATCAAGTGGTTATAACAAACTCTCACATGATCTTAGTGAAATACATATTGAGCATTGTGTTGACTTAAATTAAATGTTACGATTATTTATCAAATAAGTGTGTCAATTTTATGAGTAGGAGGAACAGTCCTGATATCCTAAAATGTAAATAATTAAAGGGCTTCAATTGGGAGACAGCTGTTGGATCGAGCCTACCTAAATTTGACAGGCCATGTCATCATTTTTGGCCATCAATTTGTCTGTTTCCCTAAAATTGGTAGAGGGCTTATGTGTATCAATAATGTGTCACATTTAATTAATTTACACAAAATCTCAAAAATCCTATTACTCATTGTTGAATTGCAAACTTGAGGGGTAAAATAAAGTATAGAATAAAACAGTTAGCATTACTTAAAATATAATCCCACCATACACCAATACAAGAAAAAAAGTTACTCGAACAATATACAAAGACGAGAAAAAAGAATATTGAATTTCTACTTACTTTTGCTATTGAACATCTCGTGTAAAAGTTTAAACCGTAAAAAGGTAGATATTTATTTCTTTACATTAGTATCCCGTGCCTTCCATTTATAAACCAAGTCTATGTCGAAGTGGCTTGTGCGTCTCTCTCACTCAAAAATTTATGTGAATATTTTTTTAATCATATTATATTATGTATGATATTTATTATTAGGTTAAATAAATTTTACAAAACATAATTTCATAATTTTACTAATATTCTTGAAGACACTACGTTTTAATTGCATAATTTCTTGCTCCATGAAAATAATAGTTAATTAAGAATTAAAATAGTCTGTAATTTAAAAGGTTCAATTTCCATTACAATTTCAAACCCTTAGAAAACACACGACCTTATCGAAATCAATTATTTTGTGGGTGTGAAGAAGCTCATCATGTTAGGGTTTCTTTTCTTTTAGTTTTGGGCCAAACCCATGTAAGTATTTATGTTAGATTAAAAGGAAAATCTAGCTCTTTGGTCCCTTTTATTTTCAAATTTTTATCTCTCTTATTTTCAACTACACATTTTTCAATAAAATAATATTACACGTAAATACAAAACTTTTTCTTATTTTTTAACTGCACATTCTGTATCTAAATACTATTCCAAATGTATTTTGAAGAAAAATGGGGCTCAAACGGGCACATAACATCACCAAATCATTTAGGGGGGTGTAAAGAGTTGAGTAAATGTGTTCACTTGAACAATGTACCATCTCGAACCCCAATTTAGCAAAAATATTGAGGGTTGAGTAAGCATGTCTAGGTTAAATATCTCATAAAGTCACTCAATCCTCAGTTACATTAACATGAGGCTCAACGATCGATACTTTACATAGTAATCAGATTTTTTTTGTGCCGAAGACAAAATTTAAACAAATTATATCCCATCGCTAATATATAATAACTTAAACTTTTAGATGAGATGATTAACATTGTATTAGGACTTATAAAGATCTACCTTCAAGTTTTGTCGCTACCCATTTATAAAATAACCGTACACACGTATCAAGTCTATGTTGAAAAATAAATCCAACCTACACATGAAGGGGCGTAAAAGACAATCTTTAAATAGATCTCTCTTTAATAGATTAAACTTGTGGTTCAACAATTAAACATGCAATGAGCTCCACTCATTAAGCTACAATACCAAGAAAGAAATTACCATTTTTTTCATGCATTGCACCAAATTTTATTCTCATATAAGTACGAAAATTTGGATTCTGGACTTCAAGATTTACGCAGATAAATTTTATCAGCAGTCCAAACATCTCTAATTTTTCACCAACTCTAGTTCTTTATTTCCTTTATCAGCATCTAAGAAATTTGACAATTTTCCATTTTGCTCAGCTGACTCCAAATCTTCATCACCGCTTTCAGTTTCAGTTTGCTCATTTATGGGTTTATATGTATAATTCCATGCACAAATCACATAATATATCATGTTTATTACTTGTATTGCTGTAACAAGCCAGTAATAATTCTCCAGTCTTCCCCTATTCAAATTTCTGTCTGGAAGCCAGTTTCTGTTCTTGCCAGTGTATTGGTGCACTAGAGATACCATGAGGGTGCTTATGTAATTCCCCATTGCTATTGCTATCCAGAAGAGTGCAGCTGCAGTGCTCCTCATGCTCTCGGGCGACTGATCGTAGAGGAACTCGAGGTGGCCGACCGACATGAAAACCTCGGCTAATCCGTGAAGGCAATACTGTGGAAGTAGCCAAAAGACAGTTATAGGAATGACAGCAGTTGGTTGGTCCAAAAGGTTATTTTGTGCTGCTGCTGTTTTTCGTCTGATTTCAATAAAGCCTGAAGCTATAGTTGCGATAATGTTGACGCCGAAGCCTATCCCCATTCGTTGTAGGCATGTTATGCCCACTGGATTCCCTGTGAATCGACGAGCTAAAGGGACGAAAAGGCGCTCGTATAGAGGTAGGCCGATGAGGACGGTTAGGGTACTGAATACTGACATGCTTGCTGGTGGTATCTGGAAAGAGGGGGACAGATGGCGATCCATGCTACGAGCTTGTTGGATCGTAAAACTGCCCAAATGGGAGTGTGAAGCAACGAGTAGTATTGTGGCTGCCCATATAGGTAGCATTCGGATGATGGACTTTAATTCTTCAATTCTGTGCACAGTAGCTAGCCTCCACAGATTTGGTTGATTTGATTCATTTATATCAGAATCAGTGACTATAGCAGCATGATCTAACCACCTTCAGATAACAGCATATATAAGAAGTATAAGCAAATCATTTGATGGACTAATAGTCAAAAACTGCAAGAAATATATCGAATCGCTACATAGTAAATTGAAACAGAGAGAGAATTTGACAATCTAAAAATGCAATGTGCAAAGATGCACATTAATTTTGTTACAGGTAAAGACACGTTCATACGCTGGACATGAATGAGGAAGATAATCGTGTAACAATACTCCTCAGTCGTGATCTCATTTTCAGTCTAGTCCAATTTACAAAACTTGGCGACAAATTAATCAATCAAAACAGTCAGCTAGTAAAATCTTACTTGAATTGATCGGAGTGCAGAAGCCTCCCATTAATAGAGATAGCGGCATCAAGCTCCTTGTTTTCGTACAGGAGGTGAGGGTCATTTGGCGTGACAGCATTTCGTTTCTTGACAGCTGCGACGATTACCTGTGTCACTCTAACAAAAGGGCTACCTCCCGGTTTAATTTTCTTATACAGACGGGAGCCTAAAACGAAAACCACTATCGATATACCCATCACAATAGTTGGAACTCCAAGGCCCCAACCCCAACTCACATTGTCTTGGATATAAACCACAACAGTTAAAGCAGTTAGAGAGGCCATTCCCATGCAGAAATAGTACCAATTAAAGAAATTCCAACTTCTTGAATCTGTTTGTGCTTTGGTCATATCAAACTGGTCTGCAGCAAATGTAACTACACAAGGCCTAATGCCACCAGTGCCTAAAGAGGTTAAGAGGAGAGCAATGTAAAGTACCCACAGCTGCAGGGTGGAGGCTTCTTGGCAATTCACCTGACTCGGACACGGTGGGGGACGGAGCTTAGGCAGGACCGCCGATAAAGTGATGCTAACCATCCCCTGTATAATATATATGTCATGTTACATTTGATCCACAGCTATAGAAAATTTGAACTATAATTAGTTTTGGCCCTAAATGTGCGAAGTCTAGTCCATTGGTACTGATTCAGCAGTACAAATACTAGTTTTTCGAATATCAACTAAGGTCATTTTCAAGAAATTTAGTAACTCGTTAGTCATTCAAACAAATTTCTCTTTTTCTTTAGTTTTAGAGAGAGACAGGTACAAACCAGGACATATATAATAGAAGCCACAACAATTGTCCAATATCTGCCAGCGAAGGAGTCAGCAATAAAAGCACCAATAAGAGGGGTAAAGCTAGAAGTCCACCAAAATTAGTGAGGGTGTTGGATGCCTTTACCAAAGGCAAATTCAGCACTTGAGTGAGATATGTGATCATATTTGCATAAAATCCAGCACCAGCAAATCTATCACATATTTCATTTGCTGTCAAAAAACATAACCATCAATTTGTCAATTCATAGCTCAATTTTATTAGATTCATGCAATGTATAACATTATTACTAGAATTTAGCAACTACTTTATATACATTGAAAAAAACCACTAAAAAGGCCGTATTTAATTACGACTTACGTGATACCAAGAAAAGCACGAAAAAATAGCACAAAACGTCCCTACCTTTCAATTTCATTGTGCAAAACGTCCATACCTTTCATTTTTTGGCATTTTCACCCTTACCTTCCACCTTTCATTGCGCAAAATGTCATTTTCAACCATTTTTCCAATAAAATGACAATTTTACCCTTCTATTCAAATGTAACAAAAAGAAAAGAAAAAATAAACAACTAATTGCAATCATAGTCCTAAAATTTTCAAAATATTACAGATAAGTCCTAAATTCTCCACCACCACCACTTTCACAACCCCACCAAGCCGCCACCTATAGATCCACATAGCACCTTCTCGCTACCACGCCTGTCAGACTCCACCACCACTAGCCTCGCTTCACTCTCCCCAACGTCCTCTCCCACAGTATTGGTCACAAAATCTGTGAAGTGAGATTGGTGGTGGTCGAAAGGTGGTGCTATGTGGATCTATAAGTGGCAGCTTGGTAGGTTGTGAAAGTAGTGGTGGTGTAGAATTTCTGATTTCTTTGTAATTTTTTAAAAAACTTAAGGACTATGGTTGCAGTTGGTTATTCATCTTTTTCTTTTTGTTTTATTTGAATAGGAGGGTAAAATTGTCTTTTAGTAAAAAAATGATTGAAAATGACCTTTTGCGCAATGAAAGGTGGAAGGTAGGGGTGAAAATGCCAAAAAATGAAAGGTAGGGACCTATTGCACAATGACATTGAAAGGTAGGGATGTTATATGCTATTTGCCCTACTAATATGTATACATGGTGTATAAAGATTCCTAATGCAATTTTTGTATGAACTATAGGCCAAAAAGTTCATGAACCTTAATTTAAGGTGAGAAAAATAGTATATAAATCTTTGAAATAATTAGTAAGATGATCCTTCTGTCATTTTCTGCTACAATTTGTCATAGAATTCTAGACTATGTCAATAAATCGAATATGCATAACATCGTATTCAAAACATCTAAATTTCTTTATTATTCTATCTGTCAAAGCAAATTTATTACTTATCTAATATCTTAAACTTTTAGATAAGCAGTTTAGAATAGAACTAAGCATCTTAAATTTAAGTATTGCCGTCACTAATTTAATTTGAAGCTGAAGAGCATGTTTGTATCCTTTCTAACCGCTTAACCTTCTATATAAGTTTCACAGATTATGCCTGAAGGCTAAACAAGAAGCTTAATCCAACAATTCATAGCCACAGATATTATAGTACACTAAGAGCAAATTTTGCTGAGCTTAAAAAGTTCAATTTTAAGAAAATTTACTTAAAAGTAAGAAAGAAAGTTTTAAAGTGCATGAATTGTTTAGTAAGTTACTTTTTCAATCTTAAAGTTACCTAACGAGGACAAAAAGTTACCAAGGAGAAATTTCTTCTTGCTTTTTTTTTTTTTTAAGCTTTGACGAATACAACCATTATCTGTGTAAATGTGCATAATCACTTAATGTAGAAGATGAGAATGTAGACTCACCTAGGATAAATGGCATTGTTCTAACTCCTCCAAGCTGTTTCTTTTTGTACTTGTTCCCATTTTGCTTCTTCTCTTCGCCATTTTCAGTCATTTTCTTCTGTAACTCAATCTTCGGCTCCATATCAAACGAGTAAAGGCCTCGATTCAATATAGGTTGCTAATCGTATTCGAGTATGATCTAACACGGCAGTCTATGGCCAGCTCAAGACACTCACAGCTTCGGTATTTATCAGCAATGGTTGATGTCAGTAATGAAATTTTTGTACTGTAACTTACTTAGTGGTGTGGACCAAAATATTGAATTGATTGACGTGTGATATTGTTCATTGAAATAATTGGTCTCTATGACCAATGTGAACTACTTTTCAGTTGAATGTAGAAATTACAATTATTTACATTCACTAGATAATGATCTAGCCAGGCCAAAAAAATTATATAGATACATTTATACAGATATTTATTTGATAATAATATATATAGGTTTTAAACTTGTATTTTTAATCATCTTTACATAATAGAACCTTATCAAAAAATTTAAAAAAACGAGCAATTTAAATAGTTCGACAATAATTTCATTACTTTTTCAACAACAACGGAATACAACACAACTCGTTTCTATGAAAGAAAGCTATATATGGAGTCGAAGGTAGTGTGTGTTCTTCCTTATCTTATTTTCGCACGAAAATAATAGACAAATTGATCAAGACAGACAAATATAGGAACAATAACTTCACATGCATATTCAAATCAATGGAACCAAACTTCTTGTACAAATTAAGTTGTCTTCTCGACCAAATACTTTTTTGCCGATATGTTAAACTGAATAAAATTCGGAACGATAAAAAAAATATTAATATGTTCAATATAATAGATACTTGTTATTGAGAGTTGCAAGTGGAAAAAAGTTAACAGATTACCCTTGACAACAAATTAATTAATAAATTGGTGCTCTCCCATTGTGGAAGTTTGGCAGTGAGGAAATTCTATTTTGCCACAAAAAAGTGGGTATGAAATGAATAATATAAAAGGAAATAAAATAATAAAAGAAAATATGAAACCAAGAGTTGTTCTGATTTTCTAAAACATACAACTTCCTAGGAAATGGATTACAGATGGAAAGGTATTCTACCCTATTATGCAATCTGACAACTACATTTAAGCCTCTGTTTGGTATCCATTCTTTTTTTCATTCTCATTTTTCTACTAATTTTCAACCACACATTCATCAATAAAATAATATTTTCCATCACATCAATAACTTTTCCTTCATTTTCAACCACAAAAAAGGTGTGATTTGACACAAAGAATACATTTTTTTCTAGAATAATGGTTACCAAACGGTGCCTTAGAAACTTCTAAAAATAAAAACTCATTAAATTTCGTTATCTAGAAACTTGAAATATTAAATAGTTCAATCATGTTACAAGTACATTGTTTTTTACATTAAGTTTGGTATTGTGCCACATGTTGCAGTATGATTGGCCAGTTTGAAAATACAATACATTTTCCCGCCATTCCATTTTTGAATTTGCAAAGGAGTGTCAAACTCCATGTACACAAGGAGTGTACAAGGAGCATAATTCTAAATAGTTAGCTTGTATATTTAGTGTTACGACCTCCCGCAGAGAAACCCACAGGTTGAAATAACGATTTCTTCGCTAAAAATAAACGTCGCAATACTCTCCCCCGAAGAGGTACAAAAACCAGAGGCAAAGGATAGAAAGCATAAGGTTTGCCTGAAGATTGAGAACCATACAGCATATACAGGATGGCTTCAAGCTGTCGATAAAGAGCACATGAGCAAATAGACAAAATGTGATCTTTAACCAAAATCAATTATCAAATTACCAGTAAAGGGCAGCCACCTGACACAACGCAAAAATTATCGAACTACCTAACGTTCTAGAGGGAAATCTATAAATACCCCATCCCCATTTGAGGAAGGCATGCAATTTAAATATCTTTTTTTCAAATAACTATTTCTCATTTTGTTCTAGTTTAAACTCTGGATTAATAAATTTAGGAGGTGAAGCTCATAGTTAGATGAGAAGATTTATTGATTGTAATCACGGTGATCTTTAATTCTAATCGTTTATCCATAAAATCATTCGATCCAATTTTTACTGTCGGCATTTAGATTTTGTCTTTAATTTATTCAGCACACCACCACCGAAAAAAGTATGTAAAGGAAAAATAAAAGAAAACAAAAGGATATTATGCTCCGATTAATATGCTAGAAGTAAATTTCTAGATAAAAGTTAACTTTGCTGACATATTTGCTTACACAACTTCATTAAATGATTGAAGAGGTTTATGGTGTTAGGACACAGGATAAGAACCATATCTTAGCATGAATCAAAAAGGTCACAATTCTTTCATTAAATCCACACAGTTTTATACTACAGACGGTCCCCACTCTTCACAAACCAACCTATGTACCGTTTTCTTTTGGATTTTTCCAACTTTTGAACGGATTTCTGAGGTTGGTTTAACGAACACTTGTATGCTGCATATTAGCTGCAGGTTCAAGTTTGGACCATTTTTCGATTTGCGCGTGCCATCTTTGTGCAGCAGTGCAGGGATGATGTTAATTTTCTCTCTGTGTCGTTCCAATCTGGTCACAGTTTTACAAAGGGATAGTAGCATGTCGAAATTTGTTTTCTAGGTAAACATCATGATAAAACATGTGAAGATGTGTATTTGTGATTACATCAGAATGAACGCTATTTTGTTTGGTTAAACAATCGATTTTTTAGTAAATTTTTATATAAAAAAAAAACCGTCCCACCTTTTTAGCTTTTTACCCACCCCCGCCCACTCCCACTTTATCATCCACTCTTTATATATAATTTTTTTAAAAAAAAATTGTCTCAATTTTCGAGGTCAGTGTAAAATGTCAAACGAAGTAATATTGCATTCTTAATATCATTTCGAAGTGCTCACGACCTAATTTCTCGCATTATTAATGGTGAATGAAACATCCAATTGTAGCAAAAATTACGATTCGTCAAAATAGACTGTTTCAAATTAATATTTCGAAAATTTCGATAACATACTAATTTTAAAAATTTGCTGATGATCGTATGCTAACTGGATTTATAAATCGTCTATGTCATCTTAAATTTCGATTCGAGAATATTGTAGACATATTGAATGGCACAAACGAATATTGTTTGAACATCGAAAATAATTAATTAAACGAGCATCTCATAACTCATTTTTACTTTTAAAATTTTCAATTATTTCATTTACATTCATTATTTTTGCGCGACGCATTTCTTAATATAATTTACATCATTTTATTAGAATATTTTTACATGTGGAATGACGTCAAAAAATTTTGGATTATTATACAAAATATAATAATTTAACATTGAATAAGGTTCAAATTCGAATTATGTTTTTTCCTTTTCAATCCATGTTCTGAAAAATGAAAAAAAATATTTTTTGTAACGATCCGAATTTTTTTTACGTCATACTCATGTAAAAATATCCTAATAAAATAATGTAAATTATATTAAGAAATTTGTCACGCAAAAATAATTCAAAAAATTTAAAGAAAAAAATGAGTTATGCGCTTCTTTTTAAGACACTTGTTTAATTATTTTCGATATTCAAACGATAATCATTTGGACCATTCGATATATGTATAATATAGTTCTCAAAATGAGCTTCAAGATGACATAGACAATTTATAAATTCGATTAGCATACGATTGCCAACAAATTTTTAAAGTTGGCATGTAATTGAAATTCACGAAATATTAGTTTAGAACGACCTATTTTGACGCGTTGTAACTTTTGCTACAGTTGGCCTTTTCGTATATTGTCATGTGATAAACTAGGTCGTGAGCACTTCAAAATGATATCAAGAATGCAATATTTCGATTTCGCTTGACATTCCATAACGACCCCGAAAATTGAGACAAAAATAAGAAAAAAACATTAATATATAAATGGTGGGTGATAAAGGTGGGAAGGGTGTGGGGGTGAGTAAAAATGGGGTGTTTGGGTAAAAATTTAAAGAGTGGTAAGGCCGTAAGGGAGTAGGGGGAAAACAAAAAGTCAAAAAACAATCAAAGGCTCTGCTGATGTGACACCGTCACCGAGGGCGGAACACAATCCTGCATAAAATATGAGATTAGAATGAATTCGTAAGAGATGAATTCTAAAACATTGGGATCAAACAATGACTAAATAAGATAAGACGTCAAAGATAAATTGTGCCGTGATAGACGACTTAATAGATAGAATATGTCTTGCACAAATTTTAAAATAACATTAACCTTAGCACAATAAGTTAGAAAAGAGAGGGGCGAGCTATTGTAATATATTATGATTGCATACAATTTTTTCAAAAATGTAATAATGAATTGAAATAAGTAATAAAAGAAAGAATCATGCTACTTGTACAAAGTTAGGTTACAAAATTGGTTTACAAAATACGTGATGACAACATCTTGGTTAATGATTTAGAAAACAGTTTTTGAAATCAATGACCTAAATCTTACCACATCATTTTATCAACACACTTTTGTAAACCACATTTGTACAAGTAGCATAATTGTAAAAGACATTCATAAAGTCGACCTCAATTTATACTATTGGAGAATAAATCCTCAGGTACAGAAATGAGGTTTACAGGGATTTTACACAATCTCACGGTGGGCCCCACTGTAATTAAAAAAAAAAAAAAAAACTCACGCACCCACCCCATTTGTGAGTGTATGTAAATCAAATCACGCATCCCCTCCGTACATGTAGCACTTGGATCCATGCGCCTGATATACCAAAATTGTATCTGAAAAAGGTACCTTGGAATCCAAAAATTTGTTGTAGCTTTCACAGTTTCTTAGAATTGACAACCACTGAGTTTTGTAATGAGATCAATTTCAAGCTGCCTTGAATCCGCGCACTCGAGGACCAATCGAGGAAATCTTTGCACGTCTCCATTAATACTGTAAATAATAAATATACTTCATTTTAATGGGATTTTGAAATATTAATTTTTTGAAAAATGCGTGATTAAAAGAAGAAAATGTTTTTTGGTTTAATATTATTTAATTGAGAATGTATGGTTGAAAAAAATAAAGAAAAAAATTACTAAAATTAAAATGGAGCCCAAATTGGGGCTGAATCTTTGTACTCGAGGACCAATCGAGGAAATCTTTGCATGTCTCCATTCATACTATAAATGGGACACCAAGATTTTATGCTAAGCAGCTTTGCTTTGACAGGTGCATTGCTTTAACACAATCAAAAAGGAATATAATAAATAAATATTGTGCATATTTGGCCATGGTTAAGTTTCAATTTAATCTCATCAAACATATTTTATTCACCCATTTTGTAAAACTTACTTATTATCCACAATTTTCGAAGAACTCACATCTTATAAGCAATTAAAAGCACTGCCAAACAAGCATATAGAAGATTAAATGCCTTGGCAACAAAGGAGACGAATATAACAAATACGTTGAACTTAAAACTCTTTTGTACTCCATCCATCTTATAAAGACAGTCCAATTTCTTTTTTTCAGACAGATTAAAAAAATTTAATTAATATAGTTCAAATTATAAATTTTACTATTATTTTTCCTAATATATCCTCATATTAATGTAATCAATATTCAAGTAATTAAATTATGCATGCAATATTCAAGATAATTAAACTATTATTGGTACTAATTATTGTTTACTGCAAGAATTAATGTAATTAACATTCCAAAATCATTTAATATAAATACAAATGAATAAATGTCATAGAAGTTGAATTGATTTTTATTTATTTTTTATTTATTGTTCCATCTACAATTGAATAATGGAGTGGTTTATATTTGTGATAGCAAAACACATTAAATAAGGGTATATTAGGAAACTAATATATTAATTACACTCTCAAATAAGAGATGACTATAATTTGGGGCACACGAAAATGAAAACGTGACTATTTTTATGGGATGGAAAAAGTATTACCCATTCCAATAATAAGAAAGAAAACGAATAAAGCGAACATCACCCATCAACATATATTGGCAGAACAAATACCTTAAAAACTCTGGTATTTCCTGTCATAAAAATAAGAATGAAGGTGAAGAAGGATTGCACAAATCACCTTCAAACATAGTATAAACACGATTGTGAACAAGAGATAAAGATTGGCAGAATAAATGCAGCCTCAGAACTCCTAATAGTCTACCATCCCAAGAATAAGACATAAAATGTAGAATAATGTAATTGCGCCAAGAGTATCGCTGGTCGCCTGTTGAAAATACAGAAGTAGACCATAGGAAATTGGTAAAATAAATATGCAGTGATAAAAGTCCTCGAATGATACTAATTTTTCAATTAATATCCAGCCTTAAGCAATAAACCTTTAATGAATTGAATGAAATAAAACTAGGCACATGGGTAATACCATAAATTACTACTAATTATTAACAGTTACATGTCTATCCAAAAACCACACTTCAGATACACATTCTCGAATCAAATGTGAAATGCAATCCAAGTGTCAATAACAATTACAAAATAGATAGGAATAAAAAATAAATTGCAATTCAGTAACAGAACATAAAAGCAATATTCTAATAGTATAAAAGAAAAATTAAGCAACAGAAAATCAAGAACCGCCCTAAGATAGATAGGAAGTATGTAAGTTGACAACAACCAAATTTTGTAACTGGACAAGTATAAAACACCAGTTTACTATTTTTCGATATAGAAATATTGTTTCCTTGAATACCTGTGATGGATAGTCCCTCATATATACATAATGTAGGATCTGATATAAGATATCAATGAATTTACTTTAAACTAACAAATACATCCCAAGTTCTTTTAGCATCCATGGATTTGATAGTTGTCGACATACATCCTGCACCAAGTTAGGGAAGTAACAACACTGCCAACATCAAATTATTAAGTTAGCTTTGTAAGATATGTAAATATTTACCTTGTATCCATTCTTGAGCAAGTTTAAAAAGAAAAGGATCACAATTGCGAATATTTTAATTACAAGGATCAATTTTGGGAATTATATGGAGAATTTCTATGACAGACCATAATGCTGTTAGAAATTGGAGAGCATAAATTCACCCAACGCTCAAAACTCACGAAAAAGTGGAGGAAATATATGTGATTCTATTATCACTTCAACTTGACTTGATTTTCAAATGGCTAGATTACATGAATATATATAAGATTTTCCCAACATGAACCTAGTCTAGTACATGTATCAATATTTAATTGCATACTTTCCCTCTACCTAAGTACATGAATAACTCCAATGGATATACTTGTACTCTCTTTAATTCAAGCATTAAAACATTCTAACATTAATTTAGGTATTTATGGATTATTCTAGAAATGAATCTAGTTTATTAGTTTAACACCCCCTCTTAAACTTGATTCATTACGCCAAGGAACATCCGCAACTTTTGAAAAACGTCAATCTTTAAGGGCTTGGTGAAAATATCAGCAACTTAGTCTTGAGACTTCACAAAACTCAAGCTCCAGTTCTTTCTTGGATATGCACTCTTGAATAAAATGATACCTTGTATCAATATGTTTACGCATTTCATGAAACATCGAGTTTTTTAGCCAATGCAAGGGCGGAATTATTGTCAACAAAAATCTCTGTTGGGCCTTTTTGTGGTTGGTGAAGCTCCCTCATCAAACTCCTAAGCCAAATTGCATGACAAACACAAGAAGTAGTCGCGACATACTCCGCTTCACACGTAGAAAGAGTTACGAGAGGTTGTTTCTTAGAATTTCAAGTAAATGCAATATTTCCCATAAAAAACAAAAAAACCCGGTAGTGCTTTTCTAATCATCATTATCACCAGCCCAATCACTATCACAATAGCCAACAAGCTTGAAGTCTTGAGAAGATGTATAGAAAATAACAAAGTCAAGTGTACCATTAATGTAACGAAGTATTCTTTTGGCCATCTTTAAATGAGAAGTAGGAGCTTCCATGAAGCGACTTAGAACTTCAACACCAAAAAGAATATCTGGTCTTGTACAAGTTAAATACCTCGAGCTTCCAACAAGGCTCTTGAAAAATGTCGGATTGATCTTCTTTCCATCTCTTTGCTCACACAATTTAACTCCACATTCAATGGGGGTGCTCGCTGGTTTGCAATTCGCCATTTCAAACTTTTAAGAATTTCTTTTGCATATCCTTCTCGAGAGAGAGATTCCATCATCTCTTTGTTTCACCTCAATGCAAAGATAGTAGGACATTAATCCAGCGTCCATCATCTCAAATTCTCTAGTCATAGCTCTATTGAATTTTTCGAACATCTTTGGATTATTTCCTATCAATATCAAGTCACCCACATACAAACAAACAAGGAAAATATCACAATTTTTGTTCAATTTCACATAAAGTGCATGTTCATGTGAACACTTGGAGAAGTTATTTGCTTGAAAATATTTGTCAATTCTGTTATCCCAAGCACACGGGACTTGCTTCAAGCCATAGAGAGCCTTTTTCGATTTTAGGACCTTATCTTCTTGTCCTTCAACCACATAACCCACGGAGGTTTTGGGCTGCTAAACAAATAATCAAATGAATTATTTATAACCGGCGCAAACACCTCACCATAGTCAATGCCGACTTTTTGCTTGTATCCTTTTGCAACTAATTTTTCTTTATCTCTCTCTCGCCTTTCGAATTTTTCTTTATCTTGTACACCCACTCGACTCCAATTGTGCTTTTTCCTTTAGGTAGTGATGACAATTCCCATGTATCATTCTTCTTGATTGCCTTTATTTCATCATCCATGGCATCTCTCCATTTTTTTGTCAAGAGCGGCTTCTTCAAAACCTAGAGGCTCACAGTCCGCGAAAAGAAAAAAATTGAGTTAAGTCACTTAAATTTTGTGTTGCCTCATCGGTTGACCCATACAAATCTCGAATACTTTCAGTTCTTCGAGGTCCTTCACTTGTACTTGCTTCCCCAATTTGTGAATTTAGTAAAGGTGTTGGGGATGGAGTAATAGGCTGTATAATGTCTTCTTCTTCATCAAATAAGGGATTAAAATTGTATTCTTCCTTCGCAATTTTCCATTCTCAAGCTTTCTTCATCAAACTCAACATCTCTATCATTCTGCCATTGCTTAGATTGTACAACTTGTAACCTTTAGAACTTTGATCATAGCCAATAAAAACATACCTCTCACTTTTGTCATCAAGTTTAGTCATTTTCTCATCCAATACATGTGCATAGGCTATACTTCCAAAAACCCGCAATGTGAAACATTTGGCTCGTAACCACTCCAAGCTTCTTGTAGTGTTTTGCCATGAACACTTTTGGTATGGCACCGGTTGGACAAATAGACTGCACAAGCAACTGCTTCAACCAAAAACTCCTTTGGCATATTTTTGCTCTTAAGAATACTCTTTGACATGTTGAGTAGCGTCCGATTCTTTCTCTCGGCTACAACATTCTGTTGTGATGATCTTGGAACTGTCAAATGAGGATGAATGCCATTTTTCTCACAAAAGTCTTTAAATTCATTAGAAGTGAATTCTCCATTTCTATTGGACCAAAGAGCTTTAATTTGATATCTGCTTTGTTTCTCCACCAAATTATTGAACTTTAAAAGTCGCAGACACCTCCAATTTTTCATTCAAGAAATAAACCCAAGTTTTTCAAGAAAAATCATCAATAAAAAGGAGAAAATAATTATTCTTACAGCGATGATGGCTCGATAGGTCCATAAACATCCGAATGGATCAATTTCAACGTACACTGAGCTCTTATCAAAGACTCTTTAGGAAAGCTCTTTCTTGCTTGCTTTCCAAAAAGACATCCTTCACAAAGTTGATTTGGATGATCAATGGTTGAAAGCCCCTTCAATATGCTTTCGTTGCTCATTTTTTTGAATTTAAATGTCCAAATCTCATGTGACAAAGCCAAGAAGAATCTTTAGCACAAGATTTCGAGCATCTCGGGACATCATGTTGAATGTTCAACATGAACATTATGTTCTTCATCATCAGCACCTTGGCTAACAATCTCCCATTTTCATCTTTCATAGTCAAACTTTTGTCTTTCAAATGAATATCATAATTTTTCTCCAAAAGTTGTCCCATGCTCAAAATGTTACTTTTCATATCCGGCACATAAAACACATTAGAAATGAATTGATGACTTCCATCTTTCAAGCGTATTAAAATAGTACCTTTTCCTTGGACTTGAACTTTAGAAGAATCTCCAAAAGTGATATTTCCGCCAATGGATTCATTAGGCTCTATAAATAAATTTTTCTTTTCGCAAATATGTACTTGCGCCAGAATCAAGATACCACTTATTATTCTCTTCATTTACATCGCTTTTGCAATCGATAAGCAAAGTGGGATCTCCATCTTCATTCTTGCGCTGTCCACAAAGTTTGTTTTTTCTTCCATGTTATTTTTGCACTCTCAAGAATAATGGCCATATTTGTGACAAGTATAACATTAAACATTTGCTTTTTCATACCTTCCTTGATTTTGCCTCAAACTTCCTCCTCTGCCTTGTAAACGGCCTCTTCCTCAAGTGAAGTTTTAGCTTTTCCCCTTAATATTTGAAGGTTGGTTGTTGCCTCGTTCGCCTCTTCCACGACCACGACCACGACCACGACCTCCTCCACGTCCTCAACTTCTTTGTGACGTGTCACTTCTTTCCTCCTCTTACAATAAAAGCTTTGCTTGCAAAGCTTACCGATTCTTGTTTCGATTTTTCAGTCCTTCTTCATGAGCTTGCAAAGATCCAGCACGCTCCTCAATGGTTGTGGTGTCCAAATCTTTGGACTCTTCAGTGGCAACGACATCATATTTGAATCGTGGATCTAAGGATCGTAGAAATTTTCCAACGACCCGTTCATCCTTCATGTCATCTCCATATCTCCTCATTTGGTTGACAATAGCCAAAATTCTTGAAATATAATCTGAAACAGATTTCGGATTCCTTCATTTGTAGGGAATCGAATTCTCCTCTTAATATCTGGAGACGTACCTTCTTCACTTTATCAGCTCCTTTAAAAGAATCTTGAAGAATATCCTATGCTTCCTTGGAAGTGGTTGCTCTAGCAACTTTCTCAAACATCTTTTCATCTAAACTTTGATAGATGAGAAATAGTGCCTTTTGATCTTTCTTCACGGTAGCTACATCTGCATCTTCTACTACAATACCTTGGGCCACAGGTTCCCAAACATCATAGGCTCCAAGCAAAGCCTTTATACGAATGGACCAATTATCATAATTTTCTTTGATGAGTGTTCTTCAATTATCTCCAAACACGAGCAACTTTGATACCAATTTGTCAGAAATTGGAGAGCGTAAATTCACTCAACACTCAAACTCACGAAAAAGTGGTGGAGGAAATATATGTGATTTTATTATCACTTCAACCTGACTTGATTTTCAAATGGCTAGATTACACGAGTATATATAGGATTTTCCAAACATTAACCTAGTCTAGTATATGTATCAATATTTAATTGCATACTTTCCTTCTACCTAAGTACACGAATAACACCAATGGACATGCATGTACTCTCTTTAATTCATGCATTAAAACATTCTAGCATTAATCTAGGTATTTATGGATTATTCTAGAAATGAATCTAGTTTATTAATTCAACAAATGCTTCTCATTGCTCCACATTTTTTCACAGGTTAAGTTATTGGTATTTTTGTTTTTCATTAGAATTATGGGAAATTATAGCATATAAACAAGGAAAAACACTTATTAAAGAGAACTTCAGGACATATTGAAGAGCCATATAACACGATTCTAACATCCACCAATAAGCAAAGTTAAAAGATCATCAGAATTGATCCTCAATAGCATCCATCTGAGATCCAAAGAACATCTCAAGTATGCCATGAGCTTCATGTATCTGTGTGATTCTAGGTAGTTATAAAAAAATCTTCAACCTCTGAGCTTATATTATATTCTGAATAAGTTTTGTGCATGAAAATTTTGAGATTCATAACTCCTATCAAACCTAGTAAGTTATGCTTGCCTCTTCAGCTATAGTATATGAAGACTTCATCTTCAGCGTTTTGTCTCTACATAAAGTAATGCCCAAGCTGTCATCCGAATATGACGTGTTTGGAAGAGAGGACTACATAAAATTTGGTAGAGAGGACTACATAAAATTGGATAGTAATACATAAGAATATTTAAAAAAAAGTAAAATCTTCTTCATTGTTCATTTATTGTCTAGTCTAGTCTAAGTCCAATCTAGTTCTATGTACCAAATATACACTAACTGGCACCAAAAGCAAGGAGACCTGAAAATGCCAACTATTAAAAAGAACATTAAATATTAAAAAAAGGGAAATGAGAATATTAAAAGGAGAATGACAATAATAGAAGGTGGATAAATATTGATTTTTTTTATCATAGTTGTGGAATTCGTAGAATGAAAGAGGAAAGAGAAATGTTGAAGAAAGAGAGAAATATAATAGATGAAAAGACTTTTTTTTGTGAAAGTCTTTTTATGAGATTTTGTATTTGTGCTTTCTACTTAAAAGTTAGTACGTAAAGGATTTTATAAAAGTCATTTACATTTTGAATAACCTCGACTTTTTAAGACTTCCAAAAAGTTAATTTAATATCCCAGGACTTCAACTTTTCATATGTCTATAAAAGTCTATATTGAATATCCCACGACTGAAATCTTAAAAAGTCTTTATTGAATACACCTGGACATTTTAAGTTTCTAAAAGTCTAGATTGAATACATATACCCCTCAAAGTCTGCAAACAACCTCCCTTTTATCAGTTTCAAGTTGCATTCACTGAACATTCATTTAGAGAAAAAATCTATCCTATAGCTCCTTGCACTAATATATGCACACCCCACAGATTCTGAAGCAAATTATCCTAAGATTCTCCACACAGCCAACCCATTTCAAGACATAATTAGATGAGCTTTAAATATATCAACTGTTGCAATGGATACACTCTCTTCTACTTTCTAATGAAGCGTGTTTTAGACCACAGAAAAGCAACGATTTGTTTTTCTATAAAATTTTCCAACCCTTGTTCAGCGTTGATTCTAATAAGGAGACTGTGGCATGCTAGCATATAGATGGATAAACTCAATGGAGAAAAAGCCAAAAGTTTCCAATCATATAGATGGATAACCTCAATGAAGAAAAAGCCAAAAGTATTTTAAGGTTCATATCCAACAATATTTGTAAATCACTGCATACAAACAAATCCTGTTCAATAATTGGTTTAATTTATTGGAGGACTCCAGAAGACCAAACGCATTATTTCAGGGATATTTTTTAATGACATGAACTTGAAAAAAATAAAGATGCACGAAAGAGTATAGGTTAGCCATACGAGTGTGCATCTTGAATCAGTAGTTTTGAAACATAATAGTTCGATCGGACCCTGTTACACTCTAATAATTAGATTTCAATTGTTACACCTACATAAATATAAAAAGGATAGAACAACGTCATCAATTACTATTTACAGGCATTCCATAATTATGTAAAAATCCTGATCAAAACAAGTTATCATTGTTATTTATCCAGGAGCAGATAAAATTTTCAGGAGACAACAACAGTTGCAATTTCACTCTTCTTTGTAAAACCAAAGGATGAGCAATAAAAGGAGTCAACATGTAACAATATAGAAAAATCCAATTACATAAATTCATCATAATATCTAGAAAAGCTACATAAGTTAGGACATTTGCGAAGGCACTTACCTTCTGCATCATACAGTATGCTCCAACCATGTCAAAACTGACTGATGCCTGAAAGATGGAAACTAGTTCAAGGGCAGTAAATGTGTAGGTCCTTTAAAATGAACGAAGAGAATAGATTAATGACAACTTACTTACATTTGTGATAGCTTGAATGACTGAAATATTAAAGAAAGCAAACAGAATAGGAGAAAGTAGAGAAGGTATGTGTGTATTCTAAACAAAATTCTAAACCAGTAGTTACTCAAACTAATTACAACATTCAGCGAACAAAAAATTATTGCAGTTTTTTTTATCAAAATCAACTGAGAAAACATTCTGAATCCCAGATGATTTCTTTAGATGAACAAACAGAAATACCGACATAGAGATGGCAAAGGATGATTAATAGAGAAATACAACTGTTTGAGACTCCGGAGCATCTTCTCTGTGGTCAGAGATCAGTTATCTTGCCTGCAAATTATGTCCAGTGACATTACTGAAATGTTGAAACTGTAATGCTCGCAACAACACCTAACTTGTATGTCCAGATTGATCATAATATCAGAGAGAGCAACAGAATGCCAATTTAGTAAGAGAAGGATCCAAGATAAAAATTGCAGTCCATTCCAAACTATTAATTAGGAGAAAAGACTTTCAAATAGAATAAATCAACAGTCTTAGGAAAAAAAAGAATAGAAAATTCTAGTTACTTGTATGCCATAAAAATGTCCAAGCTCTCTTAGTTGAAATCCCGCAGTCTTTTCTTTAACACGTCCATGGACTTTTTTCGGACGCTTTGCTTTGCGTTTCCTCTTGAAAGGCTTCCAAAAAGTCCATCAGGCGAATCCTTGAACTTGTCACATATAGTAGCCACCTTTTTATAATCCAAGCAATTGTAACTCTTCTCCCTTATCACGGGATTCATGAAGTTTTCAGGCTGACTGCTCAAGAGAAGGTTTACCAATTGTCTGGCTTCTATCAAGCAACCTTGGAAGCTCCCTTCACTGTATATCTCATGCAATCCAGTACTGTGAAACTTCTCATCAGCAAAAGATTCCAACATCTTTAGATCATGGTTGATACTCATGACTGCATTTGCGTTGAACCTCTTTACACTATCACTGAGAAAAGCTCCCAGAATAGAGTTTGAAATATGCTCAAAAGCTCCAATCCCAACTTTATATAAAGCATCCAAAGGCAAAATTTGTTGTGCAGTGGATATAAGACTGTCAAGATACATAACAACCTCGTTCACGTAGTCATTTGCATGCTGGGGTACATCTTCAGAAGTCCAATTTACATTTTCTATGAGTGACATAGACTCATCTAACTTGGAGTTTACAAGACTCAATAGAGCAAGATAAGCAGCATCCCTTGAAGTTTTAAGTACAATCTTGGCGGTTAAGCTACCTTGACGACTATCAACTGATCTGGCAGGAATCCCACATTGTTGGGCAGCATGCTGAAGAAAATAATCACATGCCCTTTCTAAAACAGCTATGTTGGCAGCAATTTGCATTGCTTGAGAGACACCGATGGTACCGCTATGCATATTATTAAGTATGACTTCATTTAGGATATCAATCAAGAGTTTGTCCAGGTACTTCCTCACGATATCAAAGAAGTTCATCTGCACCCCATAAGACAAGTAATTAACGGAGTCCTTAATAAATGATCGAACAATCCGACAGCATTCAGGTACCATAATAGAGAACGGGGCAATATATGGGAAAGCCGGCATTATATCTGATGTTTGAAGATGGAATATAAGAACATTTGTGTGGTAGTCTGACTCCTTTTTCATGACCATCTGCTCGTAAGTGTCACTGGCAAGGACATCAGTTATCTGTTGTTGACACTCTGCTAAAAGAAGTTCGTGATATTTGTCACGACTACTGTTCAAAGTCTCGAGAATTGAGCCCACTTCATATCCGTACTTTCTAAGCGTTGCCCCAAGAAGAGTCACATAATCCTTCACAAGGAGGAGATGGCTCGCTGTATCCATATGCGAAAATTGTTCCTCCAAGATTGAAGTTATTTTAGCTGCAGCTGTTTCCCACATTGTCTCAAGCTGATTGGGTGAGAGCAGCCCACTGGCAGTCCTTAAGACCCTATCTTCAACAATAAAATAACCTGCAATTAGAGCCAAAAAGGTCTGATGGGATTCAAGGAACGGTTGTGCAGAGGATATTTGCAAATCTGACTTCAGCTGCAGAAACCGGTTTTTGTAATAATAGTCACGAAACTGCTCTTGAATTCCAAGACAAGTGTGAATGTGATATGCCCGATAAAGAGGAGTGAGGTCAAATTTGAGAACAGAATTTTCATCAATTTCTTCAACATCTAAGGTGTAAGTGAAATCTCCTAACCCCAAACAACTTTGTTCCTCTGCTTTCCTTTGACGAGCCAACATATCCTCATCCCTCTGACGAGCTGATGCAGCATATCCTATAGCAGTTTGCCCAATATCCTTAGCACTGCTCCTTATGTGAACTAGCCATTCATTAACTTCGCTGCATACCTTCTTCTCAATGTGTGACTTTATCAACGGTATTCTCTTCTCAACAAGCATCTTGAGTGCCTTAACAGGAATATTCTGCAAATAAGTTTTCTCAATCTGATCAACAGCTTTTAAAGCTGGGTAAAACCGACCTTCTGCAATGTGGTTATTACACTTCACACAAAGATCCAAGGTGAGAACACAATTCTTTAACATCTTAATGGCTTCAGTAACATTCTTCTTAATCATATAAGATTCAAGAAGCTCTTCGAGTTTCAAAAGTAGGGCGCTCCCAACCTCTTGTAACCTAAAATTCTCACTCGCAAGCTCACTTTTTAGCTCTTCCGCATCAACTAAGACACCACGAAGTTCATCGACAGCAAGTATAAAATCCTCATAATGGAGCTTGCATAGTTCCTCAATTTCAACTTCTTTCTTTCTCGCTACAATCTTCAGTTGTTGCATAAGGGCTTCTGGCTTCCCCGTCTCAAAAGCAAGTCGGACCATAGGTCCCAAATCCTCCCCATTACTGACCATAGTACTGAGAACAGAGTCCTCGCCTGTCTCGCCATTTTCCACTGCTGGTCTCATCTTGGTTTTACTCATTTTTTCTAATCAAAACCCTGTATTGATCAAAGATAAGATACTTTACCAACTTAATACTCCTCAGCTTAACCAAAAATCTCAAAAACCAATAAACAGAAAATACCTGCCTACATAAAAATGCGTATCCCCAGTATTTATAAAACGGAATGCAAGCTTCTACGCGAAATTTTACCAAATATGATATAGCGTTTCGTTAAACAACAGTAGAAAATACAAGAAGTTGATTCAAAAAAGGGGAAAAACAAGAAGACCGTAAACCCATTACTGAAAGAAACTAAAAGCAACCATTTACAGAAGATTTGTTGTACCCATTTTAGATCCATTTTTTGTAAGTAGCGTTTCATTTATTCAATTTATCAATCAATTTCATCAAGAAAAAACTCATACAAACCAAACCAAAGAAAAAAGGGGAAAAAAAGAAGAAGATTGGATACTTAAATAGGTAAAAAATATAAATAGAAATATACAAGCAACACGATCGTCAAGAGAGCAATTTGCGAACCGAAAAATTCAAAAAGGGTTTTAAAAGATCACTCTTTTACCTGAAAGAGCAGAATCTTGATTCTTACGGTAATCAGGCACTGAGAGACCCAGAATTCTCTTTCCTTTACCTAAGAAAATGTGGGATTGGATCTTCCTTTTTGGGTTATCTTCACCTTTTTCTGGGTTTTTCTTTAGGTTTGAGATTTCTATATATGTATTATTTTCGACGTTTTCTATGATTTGTCTTTCAGATATATATAATAAGTACAGCTGGAATTAATTTCTGTTTTAATGGGAATTTTATAGCAGACATTCTTACTTGGAAGCAAAGTCGAAATCCACAGTTACAATTCAACAATCATTACTATAATTCATTAATTTTCTGGCTTTCATTCAATAATTGTTTTTGGCATTTGGTACTTTTGTGTGCTGTAGCTGCCAAGATCCAGCTGCGGTACGTGCCAATTGAGTTGAAGTATTTATAATTTACTAATAAGTTCGTGCGGTTTTTCCAAGAAGAGCCTCGACTTGAGCACAAGGAGAATAGGAAAGAAAATGAAGAGTGAAAATGAATTTGTTGATCATAATAAGTTCTTCCAACCGATTATCATAGCATTCAATCACTTGTTTATTACAAATTTTAATTCGACAACAAAGAAATACTTAAATCCAAATAATTTAGTCTATGTAGAATTTATTGCATAGACCTAGCTCCTACTTAGGATAATTTGTTGAGTCAGTGAACTTTTGTTGGATTGGTTGAGCTTGTAGTCGACTAACTATATATTTGATCAAGATGCTCGAGTTCATCAATTATTAAGGCCCTGTTTGTTTCTGATTTTCAAATCAATTCTCAAATCAATTCTCATTTTCAACCACACATTCTTCAATAAAATAATATTTTCCATCACATCAATACTTTTTTCTTCTTTTTCAACCACACATTTCCCATCATATCACTATTCAAAATCAATTCTTCCCCCAAAAATCCCTACCAAACAGGCTCTAAACATAGAACTATTCTTAAACTCATTTTCAATTACATTCTTATAGTAAAATATTATGCGTGTAAATCTAAGAATTTTTCCTACTTTTTAACTATATATTCTCCAAAAATTCATTATTTCAAAACTCGTTTTTATTTAATAATGATAGACAAATATGGGCTAAATTTGATGGGAGAGACTACAAAGTTATAAGCTTATAATCTCAAAACTTTGTCAAACGGGCGATAAACCTTTTAAGTTTTGGTACGAATAAGCTACCTGGGATGTTATGTTTTTATGAGTTTTTTGTGTTCTTATGTTGCCTTCTCGATGTCATTATTTAATAATATAAAAAGTATTGGACCATTCGAGTGGCATCCAACAACTCCCCACACCCAAGCATGAGGCTCCTCAACAAACCTTCTGAGTTCAACCCATATTGCCAGCAAGCTCAACATGAGTGAACACATATAACTTTAAGTAGAATGCATCAATAACAATTGGCTTAGCCACCTCTTTAAGGTTTCTGACCTCCAAGCGGAGCTACATAGCATTATTTTTTCACATGGCCATGAATTAGAGTCACGGTGTTACTTGGGAAGTCAGAAACCTTAGCTCATCCAAAATGCGGACAATAATAAAAGCGACTGCCCAACTGTCTTAACCACCTCTTTAAATCAGAAAACACTGCTATTTTTTCTCTTCTCAATCTCAAAAAAATGGCAGCAGCTTCAGTGCCATAAGTCTCCACCATTTTCTACACCACTACTCCATCCTCAAAACCCATATTTTCCTGCTCAAACTCTTCTACTAAACATACTCTAAAATCCCATCAAAGTTCCAAAGAATTGACCACTATTTCAAGAAGAAAATTCTTGAATGGATCGCTTGCTTTAGTGCCAATAGTGATATCTCATCCTCCACCTTCTCAGACAAAGGAAATTGAAGTAGTGCCCTTTATACTATGCTGCTAGAAGTTTCCATTTATCATAGTCAAGAATTTGATGATTTGTTATTATTCGGAAAAGGATATCTTGAATTTTCTTCTTCTGGATATGACGATATTGTTAGAATTCGAACAAGAATTATTAGCAATCACAAGACAAGAATAATTGGCGGAAGAATAGAGAATTTATTAATAATGGAGAAATAAAACAAAACATTGTGTTTCTAACTTGATTTTAACTTATACAAAGTCATATGAAATTCAAGAATCACGTGGACTATATATAGGACCCAAATTAATATGTTATGATTGGAAAGAAGATCAAAAATCGAGTCAAATGAAGAAAACAATTTTTTCTCGAATATATATGGCGCTCGAGCGGCAACCTCGTGCCAGGCAAGGACACTCAAGTGTTAGGCTGGCGGTAGGCGAGTGACGGCGACAAAGCTTCCAATGATGCTCAGGCACTGAGTTTCTATCCAAATTGATTCCAAACGCCCAATTTCTGCCCCAAAACTTCCCCTACCTCTTTAACACCCTTTTCAACCAATCCACAAACATCCAACAAAATTTTGGTCACAAAATAACAAATATGATGAATGTGCTTAAATTAGTGTCCAAATTTAAACGTAATCCTTGTTATTCTTTACTTGGAGTACACGAAAGTAGGACATTTTACTGGTTTTAAGGGCCATCTATACCTTGTAAAGTTCGTTGGCTACTCTAAGGGGAAGAAGAAGGCAAAGAAAAGATCATATCTTTGATATTATTGGATGGTTTCTTTATGAAGATTGAAGACATGGTGTGGCAATTATAACTATCGGTCTGAGTTAGATTCCATTGATTCGATTTGAATTATCTAGAGAGAGGCATTAAGGGAATTTAGGTTCTCTTTAACTGCTTGCTTCGATGAGTCAATTTTACTGAAGGCACTTGGGGTATTAGATATATACACATAACAGTCGAATAGTTGTTTCTTTGGACTCATTGTTCTTAGTATGGTGGTGATGTCAATCAAAAATTAATAACCATAGTTTTGGTTAACATTAACATGAAACTACCAAATTAGTTGAGATTAAAAGTATGTTAATTCGTAAGTTCGAACTATGGAGGACTTGGAATGTAAAGGTTTAAGTTGACAAGAACCAAGACAAAACACAAGCTATGAGAGTTGTCCAGAAATTGATTAGTTTAGGATTTAAGGTTGATTATTAAAAATGAAGGAGGAATAGAAGATGTTGTAATGCATAAGATTATAGTGGGTTGGATGAAACGAAGAAGTGCTACAAGAATTCTGTATGATAAGAAGATCCTATAAAATTAAAAGGTTGTAGAGAATGTTGTTACGCTTGTGCTGTATGGTGCTGGGTGTAGGACTGTTAAAAGACAAAACATCCGTAAGATGAATGTGGTGGAAATGAAGATGCTAAGATGATGTGGAGACATAGATAAAATAAGAAATGATTATACGTCAACTATTTGAAGTGACGCCAATCGTGAATACTCCATGGGAAAGACTTTTTAGGTGGTTGGGACATGGTCTGCGTGATCATAAAAGGCAGATTCACAGTTACTTTGGATGTTCCACTAGATCTAGCAATGTGGAGTAGTGAAGAAAGAATTATTAGCCGACTCCAAATTTAATTGTAAATGCTGCTGCTCAATGATGGTATATCTACAGCAATTATAAAATTTGTAGGCATTATTGATCATTTCCCACGCTTCAGCTATAGTTTTCCTTGGGCACAGAAGTTTAAGCTGGAACGATTAGACTCTGCACATTACTACTCATTTTAAGTAGGATCTTTTCTTTTGTCGATTGTTACTTTTTAGCATTAGAGACAGTTCGTGGCAATCAATATTTTACATGTTTGCAACACATACTTCCATGTCAAGTAACTTTCACTGATAACCGTGTTTCAGAGCACGAGTCTTGGCATTACCAACAGGAACCTTTGGGATAAATCCTCCAAGCTCCAGTTTTCCAGCGAAATTAACAGTTTTAGCTTGTATAAGCATGTTATTTCCGTCCTTTTAATTGAGGTGGCTGTCGTTTGCTAGGGTTATATCATCTATCGTTTTTGTTCTTCTATTTGGTCAATCATTCCATTTTATAAAGAAAGAAAATGGCGATATGCCTATAACTTTAGGCTGATTGTCACAAATTCCTTTTCTAAAATTATTCGGATAATCTTTCGAAGCATTATTGCACATTGTGAGTTCTAGTCAAATTATGGAATTCAAACTGTGTTTTATGGAAGAATGCAAAGAACTGATATCAGATTGCTACAGAATTTGCCTATGAAGAGGTACTAAAGAGACTGCCTCTTCATAAGAGCGAATTATTGTCACAGAACAAGGGAGGGATAGACCAAAATTAACACGGCATGCACTTTCTAAGGATCTTATGCTTTAAATGTTGGATTGATCTACTTGTACATTGGGATTGACATAAAGGATGACATAATGTGAGTGGGGATGGGGCCCACGATACTGTAGCATGGGACCCACCTCACTCACATTATGTTATCCTTTATGTCACCCCCAATGTACCCCTAGCATTTCCCTTAAATGTTCAACTAGCTGGCAATAAGTTGACCCATTTGTTTAATAGTTTCCCTTAATGCCTTTATGAATTTGGTGCTCCTTGTGCTTATGAAACTCTGAATCTTGTTGGCTGCAGGAAATGTACAACCCTACCAGTTTATCCTTCCACCAACTAGGAAACAGCTGCGGGTAGCCAACATCCTATCAGGAAATTATTGTCAACCGAAGTGTGCAGGGCCTTGGGTCGAAGTAAAATTTGAAGATGAAAAACAGGGAAAGGTTCAGGTGGTAGCCTCTCCTTTGATACGCACGACGAACAAACCCAATGCGACAATCGGAGACATTGGGAATCACTGTAAGCTCAATGCTCTGATACCAATTGTAGAATCTCGAAGAGTCGATGCTCTTCCATTTGTGCGGAATATTGTGCTCGATGGTGTGAAGAAATGAGAGGTTCATCCTTCTACAGGATGACCATCTTCATGGTGAAGAACAAGTCAGATCGAGGGAGATGTAGGAGCTGATCAATGGCTCAACAAAATAGAGTTTAACAACTCAATAAAAATGTGGTTACAGGTGGGGAAAATGTCAGTGGTGAACAATATTAAAACATAACATAAAATAAGTAAAACATATACAATCACTCTGCTGGTTTAAGACCAGAACAGAGGAGAAGGAAGAGGACTTGAGACTACATTTTGAATATATTTTCTTGTGTGTTTTGTTGGTAATACACGGCTATATTTATAGCCAAAACATGGATAGATTTTACAAGATTTATCTACCAACTATCCTATCAACTCTTACACAACCATACTACTACCAACTCACATGCCACTCCCCTTAATTTAAGGACAACTTGCCTAATTTTTATCACATGTCTTAGTTGGCTTTCAACCAAACTAGACTTACATTTAGAAACCACAATTACAACATTTAATTTGATTGACAACAAAGTGTCAATACCCAACAAACTCCCCTTTGACACTTTGCTTGGAAATCAAATTTTTGTGTGTCAAAGTCTTCAAAATTCTCGATCCATCTTCATCAGTTTTTCTTCAATTTCTTCAACTTTTCTGGCCGTTTGCTGCTGCTGATTTGCTGCTGGATTTCACATTTTTAAATACCGGATTTGATCAATGTTTTGCAAGATACCGGATCTCACCAATGCATACCGGATTTGAACACTAGGTGGCATACCGTTATTGCACTGAACTAACCGGATTTACATCACAAACACCGTATATGCTACTTGCTTACGGGATATGAAAGAGAGAATACCGGTTTTGCAATAAAAAACTGAAGTTACCGTATATGCATCATGCTCACCGTATATGCATTCTCCTCACCGTATATGCATACAACTCACCGGATTTGCCAGAAACAGGGAAAAAACTCTGTTTTTTTCTCTTCTTTTCAATCCGTTTTTCTGCTCCTTTTCACGGCATTTTTTCAGCTTCTCAATTAAATATCAACCTCCCTTGTTTGGTTCTCAGTTTTTGTTATCTTTGAAAAATGATCAGCCATTTAACAATAAAGAAAGCTGCTGGTACGCCTCAGTTTTTCCAGCATTTGCAACATTGAAACACAGGATCCTTCACCTGGTTTTGTCCAAGAGTTAAGCACTTTAAGGCTGTCTACGAGGTTCCAATGAGCCATTTGCACCATGATGAGTGTTCTACACTCATGATATTTATATCACTTAATTCGTTATTTTGTCATTCTTGAGAGAGTTTTAGAGTGTTTTTATGTGTGTTTTGATGTTGTGATGTAGGTTGATGAGATCGAAGAAAATAAACAAAAGTTGGAAAGGAAATGGCTAAATTGTAAGAGATCTAAAGTTCGGGGACTAAAGTGCAAATATTGAAAAGTTATATCGAACCTCACGAAGAAGATTTGAGAGTGATCGGAGCCAATTGGATGAAGAAAGACGTCAAAGGGATCAAATTTAGTCAAAATATGATCACAAATCAATTTACAACCGAAAAGTTTTGCTCCAGATTTTTAGTCTCATATTGAGACTCATTTTTGACATAGTAAACGATCGAATTGGAGAATGATTTCTGAAGCAAAGTTGTAGGCCTTTGAGTTATCTTTCTAACGCAACTTGAATCATCTCAATCGGATATCAGGAGAAAGAGCTATGTTAAAAATACTGAAAGAAGCATAAACTGAATTTCAGCAGATTGCCGGGCGCCAAGGCGCCATCACCGGGCGCCAAGGCGCCCAGGAAGAAGAAATTCAACAGAATGCTCGGCGCCAAGGCGCCGAATCTGGGCGCCAAGGCGCCGCTGCCGCGTTTATTAAAAAAAATAGATTTTTTCAAGGAAATCCGGCCCAAACCAAGTCCAAACCTTGTTATTTTCTATGGAGGATATAAATACATGATAAAAGACCTAATTAGGGGGTTCTTGGACGGCTAGAGAGAGCAAGGAAAACGAAGGCAAATTTCTTGAAGAAGTCATTCGAAGAAGAAGGATTGGCACAACGTTGGAGAAGAAATCAAGCGACGACAATTAGTTTTTCTAAACTCTTGTCTTCTCATTCATGTTTTTCATGTTAAACTCCATGTTGTCAATTATATTTATTATGAACTAACACTTTAGATCTAGGGTTTGATGTAATCCTCTTGAAACATGTTTTGATTCCTTAATATTTAAACTCTTTTGGATTTTTCTGGTTATTTATTTATGTTGTTTGAGTTTAATGCATTCAATTACTTGGCCAATAGTTGAATGATTCGATGCATGAATTTCGGCACTCGAGAGAGGGAAATTTAGGCGTGATCATAGAACAACATAACCTAGGTTTCGTAGATTTCGAGAGAAAGTACGGATCTTGAGGCTTGTTTTGAATTAAGAACCACGTGCTTTATAATTTCTATATATCTAATTTGGAATAGAGATATTGGAATTAAATTGTAGAAATAAATTCTAGCCGGCACTCGAGAGAGGGGATAGAATTAAATTAGGGTTCTTGCCTATAAATTAAGAAAAATCTGACTGAGGTGACATATTATAGGTTGAAAAACATTGTTGATAGTGTGATGAAATCATTCCCTAGGCTTTCATAATTTGATAACTTCTTTGAGTTTTATTTTCGTGTACTTGCAACTTTAGTTATCGCCATTAACACAAAAATCACAACATCATTCCAATTCGCTTGTCCAGATAAAGTGGAAACTACACAATTATAGTACTCATTAGAAATCATACATCAATCCCTGTGGGTTCGACATTCTCTATTTCATCACTATATTACAAAACTTGACACCGTACACTTGCGGCATTTTCACGTTGTATAAAACGCGTGACACACCACTTGAAACACAGTGCCTTTAAACTGATTTTATCCAAGAGTACTTGAGCCATTGTTAAGAGGGCTTTCTCTACAAGGTTTCAAGAGACTGCTGCTGATCCCAACAACAAAGCTTCAAAGAGCTCGAAAATAGCCAGCCATTACAAGGCCTGATACTGAGATCTTCCCAAGGGCAAACTGAAACTACAACAAAGTGGCAACTCTCTTTAAGAGTGCACTGAAAATAAAACACAAACAAAAAGGGGTTTCGAAAATCATTTTTGTTCTGAGTTTGCAGCATATTTGAAAACATTTTTTCTGGCCCTTAAGATCAGTAAAGTTCTGATACCAATTGTAAACTCAATGCTCTGATACCAATTGTAGAATCTGGAAGAGTCGATGCTCTTCCATTTGTGCGGAATATTGTGCTCGATGGTGTGAAGAAATGAGAGGTTCATCCTTCTATAGGATGACCATCTTCATGGTGAAGAACAAGTCAGATCGAGGGAGATGTAGGAGCTGATCAATGGCTCAACAAAATAGAGTTTAACAACTCAATAAAAATGTGGTTACAGGTGGGGAAAATGTCAGTGGTGAACAATATTAAAACATAACATAAAATAAGTAAAATATATACAATCACTCTGTTGGTTTAAGACCAGAACAGAGGAGAAGGAAGAAGACTTGAGACTACATTTTGAATATATTTTTTTGTGTGTTTTGTTGGTAATACATGGCTGTATTTATAGCCAAAACCTGGATAGATTTTACAATATTTATCTACCAACTATCATATCAACTCTTACACAACCATACTACTACCAACTCACATGTCACTCCCCTTAATTTAAGGACAACTTGCCTAATTTTTATCACATGTCTTAGTTGGCATTCAACCAAACTAGACTTACATTTAGGGCCTGTTTGATAGCCCTTTATTTTCCATGGAAGTTGGAATTGAAATTCCGTTTCCTACTTTTGTCGTGTTTGATTGCACTTTTTTTCCCTGGAATTGGTTTTCCACCTTTTTCTAGGTACAATCCTTTGATGCACAAAAACTTGATTTTGTTTTCTCACCTATTTGGTGGGAAAATATTTTCCACCATTTTTTTTTTTTTTACTTTTTTTTTTGTTGCAATGTGAACAAATTCTAAATACAATGGTAAAAAAAATTTTCACTTTTATTGACAACTTCCATGCAAAACAAAGTCAAACTAATGATATTCGGTATGGTGATTTTTATTTTTTTTCAATTTTTTTTTTCAAATTTTTTTTTACAATTGGAACAAATTTTAGACCCAATGGTAGAAAAAATTATCACTTTAATGGACAAATTCCATAAAAAATGAAGTCAAATGGACACAAAACTTTCTACATTTTTCATGGAAAATTTTACCAATCAAACACAATTAATTACAATTCCCAGTAAAACATTTTCTAGGAAAATCAATTCCCTGTAAAACATTTTCTTTCCACCCATTTTCCAACTTTGCAATCAAATGGACCCTTAGAAACCACAATTACAACATTTAATTTGATTGACAACAAAGTGTCAATACCCAACAATCACGATAAGCACATTGCTTTCCTTGGACCTTTGGTTACAGGAAATGGATTTGACCCTGATGAACTCCTCTAAACTTGTGTTGAGAAACACGGGGATCAAACTATGATTTTCTCATCTTTCATTCTTCACTGTTCTTTTTTCGGAATCAACTATCTTATGATTTCTCTTTTCCCAAATTTTAAGTGGTTTCTTTTTGTTGTCAAACGTTAATATTCTATTTTTTTGTGGATGCAGTAGTATAAATATGTTCTTGAGATTCCACATGCTCTCACGCACACAATCTTGCAGAAGGAAACCGCAAAGGGAAACACAGTCGTCCTCTTTGCGGCAAGCGCTAATGATAAGCAGTGGAAATCATCTAAGAAAACTTTACAAGCTATACTTGATGGTCCAAGACCATACATATTGATAGATAAAACTACTATTTATTTGCTGAATAGACACATTAATTGAAAAAATCATAACTATACTTAACAATAAAATATTCGGAAGGCCCACACGCGACAAAGAATTTTTGTTTTCATCGGAAGAAGTGTTTACATTATCATATTGATTATGCTTTGTGGTTGCTGATAATTATTAACACAAAGTGGAAAAAATGTGTTTGTCGTAGCTTCCAAGGAAAGAGTTACTAAATGATCATATGCTTCTCTGAGTAGCTTTGCTTTATGTTGAATATACAAAAATAATTTCTTATATTTTCTATCAACTTCATTAAAACTTTTAGACAGATTTCATTGTCATCACAAGTGGAACCGAATATACTTTTGGATGTGGTTGGAGCCTTTACACTTTTCCCTCGACACGTACTAAATTGCCCTAATATTTTCATCGCGCATAAAGGATATAAAGGCAAGTATATTGTCGTAAAAGAAGAAACAGTCCCGAGCTGAAAACACATTGTAATTCTCTTCTTCAATATAGTAGAATTCAGGCTATTCAGCAGCAATTCCTTGTGCAATAACTCTTACATTGAGGTGAAGCACTTCAAATCACGTATTATTCTTGCTTTCGTTTCTTACTTTTTAAGTTATTAATTACTCTAGGCAATACAGATTATTCATCTAATCTAATCCATAAAAGATATAACCAACTGAATATACAACATACACATACTATAAGCTATTAATTTATTACTGCATGTTAATGACCATAAAACAATGCATCAGTCCACATAAACAAGTTGGAGGCCATCCAAAGTCAACGTTACATAGGCATATATAAGTTACGTGACTAAGCTTTTAAGATTGCTATGACTTGAATATCTACAAAACTTTTTCAAGAGATACGTCTAGCCTTCGCCCGTATCTCATTCCTATGTACTCACTACATGCGGACCCGAACCCTTGAAGGGAAGCATGCATGAATAGGTTACATACTTGACACTGTCAATTAGTACAACAACAAAAATCCGAGAAAGGGGCTTTGCTCCCATCATGCCATCCCCTTCAATATCCCCAGCCTCTCTAGGATCGAAAAGCACAGAAACGACCATTGAAGATATTGAATTATTTCCGTTCAAGTTCTCTTTCTGCGAATTCCTTCCTTCGTGTTCTTTAGAAATGTTACGAGAGGTTCCACGAAGGGGAATGGGAAGTCCATGGAGGATTCTTCTATTCCTACCCTTTCTGAGGTATGTAGAATTCTGAACCTTTTCAGCTTCTGCAGTAATATTCCTCACAGTAGCTCTAACTAAGGCACCAGAAGCAGAAGCTGATGACACATCAAACTGGAACACTTCGGTACACATGCCAGAACTTAACATTGGCCCTGCACAGAGGAAATCGACGAAGCATTACAATTTAGGAAGAGCAAGAAAATTAAACATAAATGAAGGCATCAGTCCACATTTCATGAAAACAATTGTAAAATTTGAAATAAATGACAGAACAATAACGACAATGGATAACAACAAGTGCAGACTAGAAGTACAAAAAGATGCACAGTTGCCAATTTAAGTCATACATCATGAAGGCTATAGAAATGTATGCTACTATTTATTTTTTTCACAATTATTCAACCAGAACTAGAAATTGTGTAAGAGCAACCAAAATGGCATCAATATCTAGTATCAGAAAGTTGGAAATCCATGGAAAATAATCAATATGCTGCCAACACCTATGAACAAATTTAAAATATGCACAACAGTGGCCAGACCAAATACAGTGCCCATTAGGCACTCAACAGTTGCAATATCTGAAAACCACACGATAAAACCTGGAACATATTGATCAAGTATAAAGATTGCAAGGCCTTTAATGTAGCTCATATCTACTATCTACCCTGACAAAGACAGCCATCGAGATAATGGATAATGCTTACCAGCAAGGCCTTCACGGAACCACTGTTGAAGCTTGCCATCAGCTGCTTTAGACTTCAGATCTCTATCTGCAGAACCGGAATCAAGAGCCCTTAAGTGAGGATGTCTTCCACCATTTTTTCCAACACCTAGAACAGGAATAGCAGGAGCCAAATCTCGAGGAACAGCCAGGCCAGTCTCCACACTTGCCTCGTCTCCATCATCTTTACGAGAAGCCATAGCTTTCTCGCTTGCCAGAACAGAATGAATAATCAAGTTCCCGTCAATCTTGACAAGCTTATCATTCCTGGGAACATACAAAGATGCTGCTAGAGGATCATTACCATTGCCCACACGAGCAAACTCATCCACACTTGGCCCTCCACCAACATGACCTCTCCAACCACAATTTTTAGTACAATTAAAATCTATCCCATCACCAAATTTCTCACCATATTCGGACCCATTTACCATCAACACCCTTCCATGATGCTTCCTGTAAAACCCACCATCAATATAAGTCTCTCCACCCGTAAATGACTCCCTCACTCCACCATACCTTACATTCACCATTGGAACCAACCCACCAAACAACATTATGAAAAACAGCAACCCCAAGAAACTAACACCAGCAACCTTCTTAGTTTTCACTCCATCTTTCTTCTTACCATCCACCTTCGTACTTGGATTTGGCGATGCCACGTGCTGTTGCGGTTTCAACCTTGGGATAGGCACCAATGGAACCTGTGACCCTTGTGGTTTCATCGCATAGGGCGCGGGATACTGCATCCATGGATACATCATTGCTGGATGTGGGTACACTCCTGAAGGTGGCGGTGCCATTGGGGGAGGCACAGCCATACCATTGCCAGCACCCAATTGTTGCCTTAAAGTCGCATTTTCTGCCATGAAGTATGAAATCTTCCCGTTCAAATCTTGAATTGTAGAGTGCATTGACCTCACCTTATCCTCCAACTCCTCAACGTGGTGCTTCTTTCTTTGCCTTGACAATTGTGCACTCTCTCTATTCCTCATCAACCTTGCCTTTCTTTTCTCATCCTCTTCACTCAACCCACAGCCACTGATATTATTATTTTCAACAGAGTTGCTAGATTTCCTATATTTATTAATTCTTGACTCACTATTAGTATTAGTAGAATCTTCACTCTCTTTTTTCCTTTTCATGGCAGAATTACTCACATCAATATACGCTGAATTTCCTAATTTATTCTTCTGATCAACAACACCAGTTCTAATTGAACTATCATCAAAATTAGGAGAAACATTTACCGATTGGGCACAATTATTTGACTCCACCGAAACATTCGAGCCACAATTCTCCGAAACATGAGATTCAGGCGAAAGACAATTCAAAGCCTTCTCGTCACCACCAGAATTCTCCGAGCTCCCGCGGTTCGATCCATTCGACTCCGGGGACAGCACGTTCAGGTAACCAGAAATTTGGGCAGACTCTGAAACCAGCAACTCAGAATTCGTAACCCCAGCCCCATTCAAGCTCTGATCACCGGATAGATCTCCAGGGATGCCATCACAAAGATGACGTAATTCTACCGAGGTTGACTTGAAAACACTGTAGGGATTTTCCAGGTTCGGCCCTGATCCCAGTTGGCCGTTGAACGAGTCGGGTTGAACTTGAATCGTGTCAGGGACGGGATCAATGAGGAGATCACCGAGGTCGGAGGAAGGAAGATACAGATCGTCGAAGGAGAAATTGAAATCAAGGTCTAAGACGTCGTCGTCATTTCTGTTGTTATCGTTATTGTTATAGGGCGAGGTCAGGTGTTCAGAAAAGAAAGAGCGATCGAGGGGTGGCATTGAGAGGCCGGAATCAAAATCATTTGCAGCAGTGACAGAAAGCGGAGGCATTGGAGGATCGGCGACCGCCGTAGGGTCAGCCATTTCAAGGAAAACGACCACGGTATGGGATTCAATTCAACGCTGAATTCAGGGTTTATAGGATGGAGTGGGTGAGTATGTTGGGGGTATAATGTACACGAGGGTTATACATACATCAATATAGATAGAGATAGAGAGAGAGTTATAGAGAGAAACGCATTACTCAGGAGCGTAGGTTGCACGCTTTCAAGTCATTTTACTTTTCAGTTATTTTAGTAGTGAATTAGAGTAATACTATTCATCTTCACCGTGGATGAAAATATAGGTCCCGTTCGGGAGGGATTAAAAGCCAATTAAAATTGAAAATATGACCGTTATTGGGTCCCACTCGTCTAATAAAAGTCAACAATAACGATTATATTTTCAATTTTAATCTGATTTTAATCCCTCCCATACAAGGCCATAGTTTACATGGCGTTAATGTGACATTAAATAATAGGTGAAATTAAATAAGTCATTTAATTTCACATTTCATTTAACCTATCATTTAATGTCACATAAACTGTATTTTCTACCCACTGGAGATGAATAACATTACTCAATGAATTACTAAACTCGACAAGATGATTTTAGTCCCGTTTGGTGTACATTATTTTAAAATTCTTTTTGTTATAAATCATTTTTAACCATATATTTAAATAATAAAATATTTTGCGCGTAAACCTAAAAAATTTTCTATTTTTTAAACAAACATTCTTCTAAAAATACATTTCAAAACTACTTTTTTTTTTTTAAATAATGGGTACCAAACAGGGCTTAGTTTTTGGAGTCTTGGCATATTGATTCAAATTTTATGAATATGAATAAAAATAAAATGCATGTTCGACTTAACGCAATAAGTAATCAATCTATGACATCATGATGTAGTCATCACATTTTTAAAATTGTGATAAAATAATAGTTCATTTATCATTTGTCTTAAATTGATATAATTCAACCATATAAAGCATAGTTCGTTTCAACACTATCAACTTATCTTCAAACAAAATGTAATCATAAATATAGACTTTTCGAGTATGTTAAAAAGGTAGTCCGAGATAAATGCATTGATAAGAGTCTCAATTTAATTTTTATACTTTCCTGCCAAATATGAGACATATATAATTATTGTGTAACAAATTTTATTCAAAATGATATTTGAGATAGTGTAGGACTACAATCTTATTAATTCGATACTTCGAGTAAGACTAAATGTATGTTTGATCCACATTATTTTGGAAGAATGTATTCTGAAATAATAGATTGATGGAGAATTTGTGGTTGAAAATGAAAGAAAAGTTATTAATGTGATGAAAAATATTATTTTATTGAAAAATGTGTAATTGAAAATGAATAGAAAAATGATAATAAAAATTTTAATGTGTACCAAACATGGGCTAAGTCTATGTTTGGTATAGTTTAAAATCTTGATAAAAATTTAAGTCGAAATCAACGATTAATTTTGACCACACATTTCAAGAAATTCAGAACTTTTTAATCATATATTTCATTATTTTTTATAATATCTACTAAAAATCAAAATTTTTAATTACACCAAACATGTGCTAAATATTTATAAATACTCGACCTTCTTTAAGTTGGTAAATCATTTTTGTACTTATCCAATTTGATGTTGGCCTTTATTATTCAAATTAAAATAAATAAAGATTCCCAAGACAACAAATCTAGGTCAACCACTTCCCACTTTGTTGAATTCTTAAAGAATTATGTTCTATAAATTATATTAACAATATAATGAGATTTTTTAAAAAAATTAGGCACAATTGGAGGACCACCAGCGCGTGATTCTCACATTAAAGAGTGCTGAGAGTAGTTGAAAGATTCTCTGTCACGGTGTCTCAAAACTTCTCGCTTGACTTTGTCTTTGTGGTTTAAATGTTAGGCACGACTCAATCCAACCCGATCCGATATACTTTAACCCATTAATAACTGATTTTTTTCACCATCCACTGTTTTTGGCCACCGGATAATCCATTTTAGATTTTGCGATTTGTACAACGGAGTGTCAATTCCCACGTGTGGATTCCCTATTTGTGAGGATGTTGTGCACTGAGGTTGCCATCCATTTTTTGTAATGGGTTGATTTGGGCATACTCAATCTTGCTGCTATATTTTTTTTTTTAGTAATTAATGATTTTTGAGTTGTTTGGATAACGAATTGAATTATATACTCCACACAATTTGATGATATTAAAAATGAGAATATTAAAGTTTGTATATAATTTTGTCTCGACTCTTGAGTGCTTTAAAAATCTAAACGTGCATTTTCAACATGTATTTTACATGGAACAAAAAAAGACGAAATCGATAAAATTTTGGAAGGATATTGAACACTTTTATCTTTTTTCTATTCTATTTTCTCTATTTTATTATTATTATTATTATTATTATTATTATTATTATTATTATTATCATAATATAGCAACCTTACATTAGCTATCTACATTCTACGTCAGCCATATATTATACTTAATGTCAACGATTAAATATATCGACAGATCCACACATATCAACAAAATATGCATCGAATGCTAAGTTGAGTATCATAATTGTAGTAAATTGAAGGTATGTGATATAATTGAGATTTTTAAGTATAATGTATCTTGTCTGAGACATGAAAAAAGAGAACAGTTATTCCCTTAGATTTTCTTTAAATTTTGTTTAAAAAGGAATTGTAAAGCTCATGGACTGGCTTGGCTTGTCACGAGAGGTCCCAATGAAAGAACTGGCTCG
This sequence comes from Fraxinus americana, assembly GCA_035079005.1. Classification (NCBI taxonomy): domain Eukaryota; kingdom Viridiplantae; phylum Streptophyta; class Magnoliopsida; order Lamiales; family Oleaceae; genus Fraxinus; species Fraxinus americana. The sequence goes on along the minus strand of CM068717.1, from coordinate 1,311,902 downwards.
CCTAATGGTCAGATTTACGTTTAGGTGGCATTGAGTCGGTTGGCTTGACTGAACCCGTTGTCACTAGCTTGGAAAGGGGTTGAAATGAGGTTTCATGGACACTAAGAAAAGCTTGAAGTTCCAAAGAAAATGAATATAAGAAAGAATACATAATTCCAAAGGTTTAAAATAAAAATACACTTTCAAATTAAAAAACTTGCGAAAAAGTTTCAAAAATCAGGTGATCACATTTATGATAAATTATAACTGGTCAAGATCACAATAATATACAATTATGGTAACAATCACAAATAACATGATATCACAATCATAAAGATAGAAATTGTGAGTCACTTTAGTCGCAATCACACATTTTTTCAAATCGCGTATTATCTATTGATCATAAATTATTTGTTTATTGATCATATATTATTTATTAGGCAAAAATTAATTATTTTATTGGTCATAATCACCCAAATAATTGGTCACAAAATCTCTTCATCCCACTACCACATGCATCACTACTGCACCATCGACAACCATCAACAAAAACTTATTGCAAAGATTGGATCGGAGGAGGAAGAAGGAATCACCCCCCAAAACTCCAAAATCATCGCTGCAGTGCGCAGAGAATCATCGTTGCCAACCGTGAGAAGTTCTGTAATCAGAGAATAGGGAATGTGAGAAACTTTTTAACCTTTTGTTTGGATAAAAAAATGAATTAGGGTGAAGGAGTAGAGTGGATAGCGTATACCTGATTTTTGAAAGAGTGAAGTTGAAATCTGATTTTTAAATTAACAAGTTAAAATATAGGTTTAGATGTAATTTCCGCATGAGGGGAAAAATTCATAAATAAGGTGTTTAGTTTACACCAATTCAAAAATTATGTTTATAGTTTGAAAATTCAAAAATCGGGGGGTTTTTTTTTTAATTCTAATATAATATAATATAATAAACCCACCCCCCATGCACCACCCCTATCACTTCGGGGACTATTTCGGCCACCACTCTTCTCCGGCGATCATTTCGGCGACTGCTCCGATTCCGGCAACTATTCTGACAACCATTCCGGTCACAGTTCAAAAATTTTTATAGGACACATTTAATTCGTTGGTCACAGATTTCAAAATTAGTTGGTCATAGATCAAAATTTATAGGTCACACAATTACGGATTTCCAAATTAATTGGTCACGGATTTTTTACAGTCACAGATTATATAATTTTTAGGTCACATATAAAAAAATGGTTAATTTCATTGGTTACATATTTTCGAATTTGTTGGTCACAGATTATTTTTCAGTCACATATTGTCGAATTTTTAGGTCACAGTTAAATAGTTGGTCACATACCGCCAAATAGTAGGTTACATACCACCAAATAGTAGGTCACGTACCATCATAACCAATACTACCAGCACCACCGCAGCCACTACAGCCACCTGCGACCATCCGCCCCGACAAAACACCACTATAACCAGTTAACAACAGCCAACAACGGTAAAAAACTACAGCCACCTGCAACTTCAATTAACAAGCAACAGCCAACACTCCACAAACAGCCACCACCTCACAGCGTCGCCGCCTCCACCATCGTCGTCGCCACCATCACAACTACCATTTCCAAACAACAAATAAGATCCAAACCAGATCCCGCCACCATCACCGCGACCACCAGATTTGCCACGACCACCATCACCGCAACCACACCTCACCGCAACCACCAGATTCGCCACCCAACAAAGTCAACACACTTCCACCACCACAGCACTCCGCACCTCCACCACCGAACCGTCAATCACCACCACTCAAAAAAAAAAAAAAAGGAGAAGGATGGGGATGAGAGGCGTCGCGCCGGTAGAGATGGGAGCATCGCGCAGCAGCGTAGCGACATTGCCGTTTACAACAGCGTCGGGGGAGGGGGAGGGGTATGGGGAAAAGGGAAGAGACGAGAGGGGGGAGAGGATCACAGAGAGCGAGACGAATGAGAGAGGAGGATGGGGAGAACTGAGAAGGAAGGAAATGAGAGGGGGAGAGGGGAGAAGGAATGGGGGAAAATTAGGGTTAATAAATTACCTGAGTTTTGAATAAATAAACATTGAGCCTGATTTTTAAAAATCTATCTTTAAACTCCTGATTTTTTATAATTTCCCTTCGACAATACTATTCAATTCATCGTACTAAAATGCTATTTTTAAGTTGTTTATGCATTCCGACCTCGAGAATTACATTTTTATCAAGCGAAATAGCGAAGAATATGACTCCTTTAATGTTTGGCTGTATTAAAATAAATAATTTTTTGATAAAACATTAACAGTATGTTTGGCCTCCATTTTTTTTTCAAAAAATCATTTTTTTAAAACTCATTTTCAATCACACATTCTCCTATAAAATAATTTTACACATACATTGAGAATTTTTCCTTACTTTTTAATCACACATTCTCCATCAAAACATTATTCTAAAATACATTTTGGCAAAAAAAAAAAATGGGGCTCAAACAAGGGCTAAAAATAAGTTATTTATTTATTAGAAGTAGTCCGTACTTTTTTTCTTTCTAAATAACTAATTTTTTACTTATTTTTAAGTAAGACAAAAAACTTTTCTATGCCCCTATTTTATAAATATTAAAATTAAGATTTTAATCTGAATCAACAATTAATTTTAACCACATATTTTATGAGCTCCACAACTTTTCAACCACATATATCATCAACTTCTATCAAAATCTAATAAAAATCCGATATTTATCTCCACAATTATAAACATACTTAAAGAGCAAGTTAAATGATTTTTAAACTAACCAAACGTGCATTCAAAGGAAAAAGAGTAAGGATTGTGTCATCTTGGATTTGAAGTCAATGCTACACTTCCAACTTTCTAGAGCGGTAAACTCGAAGGGGCACTTCACCTTGTGGCAACACCATAAGGAGGAATATGATGTCGGATATCAAATTGGATAATTGATCGATTTCTAAATTTCCTAGTAAACTTAATTGGTTATGTGATCAATTTCTAATTTTCCTGGTAAACTTAATCAGTTAATTGGTTAGGTAAATTAGGACTACTTTATTTGTATATAGGATAAACTCATTTAGGGAGTGTTCGGTAGAGATTAAAATCAGATTAAAATTGAAAAATTAGCCCTTATTGTTGACTTTTATTTGACGAGTGGAACCCAATAACGACTATATTTTCAATTTTAATTGGATTTTAATCTTTACCAAACAAGCACTTAGCGTTTCTACCTTTACAAGCTTTTTCGATTTTCTCAATAATAAATGATTGCAAATTTTGGGGCTTGGTGATTTGCTTAGTATAAACATAGAGGTGGATTGAATCTATAAGTGGTTCGTACCTTATCACTTTAAAGATAGATCGATCTATTTTGTACCTCTAATATCTTTGGATCGTTACTATTGAGTTTCTCATGCCTCAAGTGACACCAACACAAATTAACCCAGGTTTCCTATTATACTATACAACAAAAGCAAGCACATGTTTAAGGTTCATGTGGTGGGATTAGTTGTCTATTAAAAGGCAAAGATATTTAAGGAATAATTCAGTGCCAGCTTTGATGAGGTAATCCATGAATAATGAATGGATGGGATCTGTTTGCATATCTAAAACATCAAGACTCGTGCCGATGTAAGCGGTGCATACTTCCAACACATTTGCTTTCTCATATGTTTAACCATCTTTGTATACAGAGATTATTATTCAAAAAGAAATGAAAATATGTTAACACTGTATTTTCAAGAAAAAATGAAGCTAATTTGCTAAGAGACACAATTTGAATTCTTGCGACTTATGTAGCACGTTAAACTGAATATGACAACAGACATTATTCTCCGTCCCTTTTATAATATCACCATAAGATTTCTCATGATATATTTGGTACGTTAAACTAGACATGACAACAGACATATCATTCTCGGCCCTTTTATGATATCATGATAAGATGGAATTCTCATACAACATGATGATTCTTAAAGATTTCCAAGTTATGAATTGCCTTGAGGATATTCTAATCTACAATGAACACTTTAGACAAATTAAAATTTTGACTTACTCTCAGCATTGAATGTGTTGCCCACAATGAAAGCATTAAAGACAATAACATATATGACCTAATCAAGTTGGAAGTGCAAGACAAGTACCAGAAGCAAGATTTGAAGCTTAGATCATCACCATCATAGTTTTATGAATAAAGCCAGGATAAACACTAGTAAAATGCATAATTTATAATGGAAAGTTCCCGGGCGGAGTTTCAACCTATGCGAAATGTAGACAATTTTGTATAATTAAGGTTCATAGTGGACAGTTTCGGTCCATCTGACCATTATGATCACATATTCGATTTTCCCCCGAGGAAAACTGGTTTTATAGCAGAATCAGTCATTGAAAACTACGTGCTACAAAATGATGTTGTCGGAAATTCGACTATCCCAATCGAAAGAACAAATAAAAAAGCAGGAAAAACGGAAAAAAGAAGAAGACGAAGCGAGGTATGCCAAAGCAAATCTCCTTAAGACAGATTTCGCCCCCCAACAACGTGCAAACAGGATTATGGACGTCTGTCTCCCAAGATACAACGCTTTTCCCAAAGTCGATATTGCACAATACCTACCTTGACGGTCGAACCAAATAATGATCGTACTCGAACGAAATAATCACGAAAATATCGAAGGAATTTTAGCAGAATATGGAGCGAGAAGAATTTAGAAATCAAGAATATATTAATTGATTTTTGGTGTCCAAAAAACGAATTGGAGGTCTCTATTTATAGAGATTGAAGTGTCTCCTTGAAAGGGTGTGTAACATTTCATGAATTGGTGCACCACTTGATCTGATCTGTTTTAGCCATTGGATCGCACTCTTTCATAATCTGACGGACCAGATTAAACCACGAAATGTAGTGTCCATTCATCATGCCTATTCACCAATTCTGAACAGTCACCAGCCATGCAGTTGCCACGCGTACGTCCAACAGGACCAACCGCCATGCAGTACGAAGTGACGTGACCTGTTACGTGTGTGCCACCTAGGATGCCAACTCATCGAGCCTCTCATCGCCATGTCATCGAACCATGATTCCATTTCTGAAAACTATAAGGCTCCTCAGCTCCTCGCGACGATGCGTACGTGCAAAGTGCGCCTCTAAAGCGCCCAATGCGTACTTTGCGACGTGCGCGGGCCCGGACCGGGACCGGGGCGTGGCGTGGCGTGAGTGGTGCGAAGCACCACTCTCGTGGTGACTAGTTAGCTAGCCTTTGGCTAGCTAATAGTTAGTCAAGTTGTAGGTCACTTATTAAATTATAACTTATACACATATCCCACTATATAAACAAGTCTATTTTCTTGTAAACTTTCGATGTGGGATTCCTTACCATATATAAGACACTTAAATGGGCTTATAACATATGGGCCTATATTGGAGACTTTTCCAATTCACCCAAATTAATTACAACGGCCCACATCATTAAATAACATATTTAATGACCCAAATAAACATCATTAAATAACATATTTAATGATCCAAATACATCAATTAATTCCAACAAATGAAACGTTGAAAATCCATAAACATTATAATGAACCACTTCTCAGGTAACAATCTCCATCTTAAAATTAAAAAATCTCACCTATAATACTCAGGATTGGGATACTTAAGAAGGCCAAATGTTCACGTAAAGGTACAGAAACATTCGTACAAACTTTCAAGAATATCATTGGCCAAATAATTGAGTAAATGAATCAAATAATTCAATGCTTACTCGAGTGAAATCATACGAATATACGAACAGAACAAGTACGCCAGGAAATGTAAAAATATAAGACAGTCTAAATATATTGCAATATGCAACAAGATTTCAGAAGTTAACATCTAAGCACCAAAAAGATGTAGATGGATATATAGATGGTGAATTTATATCTATAACATCTTTCGGGGCTGGGGGATGGTTGATGGGGGAAGATTGTACCTAGCGAGAGAGATGCAAAATACTATGAAATAAACATCAAGATATGGCAATATGTCATAACAGATATACTTTATGTAAAGGGATGACAGAATTCAAGAAATTCGAAAAAGAATTGCAGCCACGGATTAATAATTGTCACAAGACGTCAAATTGAAGTAATATTGCAATAACATTAGGATTGTTATTGTATCATAGGTGCTATAAGTACCACTCCATTTAGAACAAATAGGAATGGCATCTACATGACTTCTAAACTAAAGAAACAGAGAACTTAGCAAGTAGATATGCCGGAAATCGTCAACAAAAGGTACAATTATGTAGTCCATGGATCTATATTACCATCTCAAACTTCTTGAAGACATTATTATAATATCGTTATTGCCAGATTATTCATCCATAGCTGCATAATCGAGAATTAGCCAATCCTTGCTTCACCCTTCAGGCACCACCATCTTCTTTGATATGCTAAAGACTCAATTCAGGCGGCTGAGAACGCTGTTTTCAAGGAGAAGGGCACAAGGAAAAATTCTCGTCTTGCTCAGGAGGTAAGATTTCTTTCTACAAGATCATGAGTCGCAGGTCTCTTTTTATTAGTTTCTACTTGCGGCATGCAATTTTCTGGAGGAGCCATATTGATCTACAAACTTAACAATAACTCGATTGCTTATTTTCAACACCAGAAGCTGACATGGACACGAATGCTACATACAACTTGTTTACAGTTATGGAAGAACATGGAATTGGCTGATTGAAACCAGAATTGAAGACTCAGTTCAACATGCACAGATCGAGATATACATGACTGCCACAAGCATTTAAGCAGTAGTTCATTGTATGAAGCCTAATGCCAATAGCTCCACCTATCAAGAACAGCTAACAACACAGAATTAATAGGAATAGGTTGCTAAAGTAAATACTAAATGTTAATCCAAATACAGATTTTCACAATGCCTAAAAGCCAAAATGAGGAGAAAGATTTACCCAAATTCAATCATCCCCAGTTGGAAATAGGGTGAGGACTTTCCTTCCATTTCCAGCCCTGGGAGACTCCAAATCCTCGACATACAATGGAGGCGCCACTGAACCATTACTACTATGTACCTGCGCCCCCACTCTCTGCACCTGCTGCTGTGACTGCCTTATAAATGGATGCTCAAACTGCCCGTTTGGCAGTGAGGTCCCAAAATGCCTAAACTGCTGCTGCAGCTGTGGATGGTGGTGAGGCCCCTGCCCCGGCCCAACCACTGCTGTCATTTGATGCTGCTGCTGCTGCATTGCAGCCACCGGCATAAAGGGCAAAAAATGGTCGGAATTTGGCCTTCCTGGATGCAAAAAATGTGCCGGAACAGGCGAGCTTGCGAACAAATGATCAGTAGGATCCACACTAACATTATTCCCACCAACACCACCACTCCCATTACTGGAAATTCCCTGCATCCGCTTCAGATAAAGCCTGTATTTCTGCAAATGGCTAGCAACATTCTCTCTAGTAAGTCCATCCACACTCATCAGCTGCATTATAGTCTTTGGCACTGCATTCTTGATCCCCAAATGAGCCACAGCATCCACAAATCTCTTATGCAGCTGAGGAGTCCAAACAAGCCGTGGCCGCTTCAACGTCCTAGCCGGCTCGTCCGACCCCACGCCGCCTCCGGTCCCAGCTGCTTCCCCATCACCACCCCCTCCTGAACCACCCAACTCGACCGAGTCGAAGTCAGCAGAAGAGTTAGGTTGAGAAGAGTGCGCGGTAGTCTGTAGCGGCGGCGGAGTGCTTTGATGGTCGTGATTTGGAGGTGGGTTTCGAATATCAAAAGCCAGTGCTAGATCAGGGGTTATTAGGGTTTGTGATAAAGGCATCAATTCTTCTGGTGATGGCAATTCCTCTTCCCATTTTGCAAACCAATTCGAATCCTCCTCCCTCATCTTCAATACACTAAAGACTTTCTTGAATTGGCAGTTTATTGGAAATCAAACACCATATGGGTTGATTTTCTTTTCTCAAGATTTTGTCAAGAAACATACAAAAATTCCAAGTGGGAAGCAAAAACAGTAAATTGCAATGAATTTGCAGAGATTTTTTTCAAGAAAAATTTCTTCTCTGTCTCTCTCTCTCTACCAACAAAGATACAATTTCTGATTCACTTGCACAGAGCGAGAAGAAGTTAAAAAAAAAAAAAATTATTCTCTGTGTGTGACTGTGAGTACATGGAGGAAGAAGGGTTGGGTTGGTGATCGAGGTGGATCTTGTTTAGCTTTTATCATGGGTACCGTTTGTTGATTCCAGTGATTTTTGTGTGCAAAGGTTGCATTTTTTTCTTGAGAGTGAGTGACCACTGCTAAAAAGATTTTTATTTCACAAACCTATACATACAAATGCTGTATCTATATCGTACATACATAAACCACTTATATGTCCAGTAGCGTGCACGACACGCTTCAATCCAATTGGATAATAACATTGGATATGCTTTTGGAGCTATTAATGGCTTACCTGGTTTCGATTATTTGAAATGTTTTTTTATAGTTAAAAATTATTGTGCTCGAAGCATTCTTAGAAAAATTCATTTTCTCATCCGTCCACACATTTTTCGATAAAATTATTTCAAATAAATTTAAATTTTTTTTTTATTTTTATCCATATATTTTTCATCAAATCACATTATTAAGGCACCGTTTGGTAACTATTATTCTAGAAAAAATGTATTCTTTGTGTCAAATCACACTTTTTTTGTGGTTGAAAATGAAGGAAAAGTTATTGATGTGATGGAAAATATTATTTTATTGATGAATGTGTGGTTGAAAATTAGTAGAAGAATGAGAATGAAAAAAAGAATGGTTACCAAACGGTGCCTAAATATTTAAAATTCTTCTTATTGTTTAACCAAACATTCTTTTATCAATTATTATTTCAAAATTTATTTATTTTTTTCAAAATAGGTATCAAACACATCCTTGATTAGGTAAGTATTGTGCTGTTAGTGGTTCTTTGTGACTACTTTATGCATATAGGTCCTATTATTTATTATTAGGTGGGAATATTTTGGGTGCTCAATGTGATCTGTGGGATATTAGGGTTGACTTTAATTGTTTAAAGTGTAATTAGAAAGTTAAGAGTGATGTAATTTGATTAAGTGAAATTAATATCCAACAAAAGTAGTTTTAAAATAAGCTAAAAATTAAGGCATGGTTTAGAAAAAATCAATAATGTTCAAATAGACATCCTACCAAATCAAGCATCTACGAATAAAAGATTTTAATATCAAAATCATTAACTTCTACGAACACTCCTGACCGTGTTTGACGCACACTATTTACTAAACTTAGATGTCAATCTCAATCTATGAACATTCATATCATGTTTCTTACCATGTACTTCAACAAACATTAGATTAAGGAAGATATTGGGGCCAGTTTGATGTTGATTTTTTTAGAATAAATTTTGCGAAAAGATTTTTTTTAAAAATGTATAATTAAAAAGTAGGAAAGGTTATATAAATTCACGTGCCTTCATTGTTGTCTCCTCCTTGTTGACTACATTTTATTGTTCGCCATTAGATGACATTCAAAGATCTCTGAAGTATGCAGTGACATAGTCGATACATAGGAGAAAAATGCATTGGAAGTTGTAATATTTTCAACTAATCATTCTCATTCTTCTACTAATTTTCAACCACACATTCATCAATAAAATAATATTTTCCATCACATCAATACCTTTTCCTTCATTTTCAACTACAAAAAAGGTGTGATTTGACACAAAGAATACATTTTTTTTCTAGAATAATGGTTACCAAACGGTGCCTGAATAAAAGTTTCAAGCACCCTTGAGCATTTTTACGACGCAACCAAAAGACACTGGGCAGGTGGCAGCAAGGCAACAGCCCCTCGCTCTGGACTCGAGTATTTCCTGTAGATCACCTTCAGTTTGTGATCTGCAGCCATCGAATGGAAGCTAACCAGTAGCTTAGCGCACTCTCTGCTCGAAGAATTTAAACGAAGACATGTATAAATTCTACACAAAACTTAAAAAAGATTGAATTGAAAATAATAAAATATGCAAGAAATGATCTTACATGAGTTGTAGCTCCGAGAAACCCGTGTGCACTTTAAGTGTCTCGGTCCATACAGGCGCCTTATTTAGGGTGCATCTTGCAGCGTAGACTGATGAGGCAGCAATCATCGATGGACAATGCATAACAGTGGCATAATTCATCATTCCGAGCTCGGCTAGAAAATAGACCATGTTCTCCATCTTATATGGTTCATAGTTGTGTTGAGATATACTTGCATCAGAATCAGGTAAAGAAGCTTTGATGAATCGTACTAGGAACACATAAGGCGTGGGAACTGTTATGTTCCACTCCAATTCACCGAGTATGCGTTTCTCCATGCGCAAGACCTGTTCGTTTGTGTAGGCTCTATCTGATATGCACACTAGGTCATTGACCTGCAAAAATATTGGTTAGTTCATCAGAATTTTAGTTTCAAATGTTTATACCAGTCGAAGAAACTTTAGTAACTACCTCAGGGGCCCAAATTTCTTCGTATTTAGAAGCAATAAGCATCGAGCTTATGCCTAACAACTGAAGTTCTCTCCTTGATGTTGTCTTTACAGCGAGATAGCGATCAACAATGTTGATAGTCAAGTAAAGAGTCTCTGGCGAAAGCTCAAATTTGTGGTGGACTTGAATCAACCAATCAACCAAAATTGCTCTCATCTTCTCATTTATCTCAGGTTGTGAATCTATATAATCGTGAACCCGACTTTCATTCTGTAAAGGCCCCGGGAAATTTATTATTCGATCGGTCCAAAATAGACAAGAACAAAACTAAACGAAGAAGTAGATACCTCAACTAGCTTATAGAACTTGTATATTTCTTCAACATATTCCACAACTGCCAAATCATTATTCACATCTGCAGCATCAATATCAACTATCAGCTCCTTCGGCTTATAATTCATCACACAAGCAGCCTGTTAAATGAATTCAAATATGAGAGGGAAATAGAATAAGAAACACAATTTGTTAAGGAATCATATGTAACCGAAAAGTCAACCTTGCTTCGAGCAGTGAGAGTTGATGTAAGAGTTGGAGCTTTCTTTTTCAATGACTGTTGTTCAGTCTTTTCCTTATTCACTACGAGCCTTTCCTTCTTAACTTCGTCTGATTCAGAACTAATATCGATTATCTCCTCGGGTTTTGGCTTCGGTTTCGTAGTAGCTTTTTTCTGGGCTGGTTTTTTCACCATAGCTTTTGGCATTGCTCCATCTACTGCAATGCCACCATTGGCATTAACTGCCATTGAATTCTTCTGAAAATAAAAGACACACAATTAGTGAGCTCAAAATATAAATTATAAAAGCAAGAACACAATTTATAAAAATGTAAACCTTGTTGTTTTCAGCTGCTGCAGCCTGTGCATTTGCCAGCAATTGCGCACAAAAACTCCTGAAATAGTACAATAGACAAAATTTTAACTAAGTTGCTTCTTTAATACCTCGAGCATTGTCAAATGAAACGAAAGAGAGAGTATTTAACCTTGTAACAGGGCGACAGATTTGAGGCAGTGGCTTGCCTTCAATCTCAGGAATAGTAACCCGATTCCCAATGTCACCAAGTGCTCGCCGATTTTTCCTCTCGGCCGCCATGTTCTTCTGCTTATTGGCACCCCCGGGGACTACCACCGCCTCTGTAAATTGAACATGAGAATTAGAAATTGAATATTAAAAAAATCCAAAACAAACGAAACCCTCATCAGGAAGCCAAAAAAAAATGATTTGACTTGTGTAAAATATTCAAAATCATTCCAAGAAAACTTCATATTGCTGACAATTAGAAGAAATAACCAATGAAGAAACCCCATTGATGCATAAATGTATGACAGGATCTCATGAAGAACCCTGATAATTGTAAAATTTCAAATTAATTTTTCACAATTTTCGAAAAGTGTGATCAAAATGACAAGAAATCAACATTCAAAACTGAAAGAAACTAAAATCAAGAAATAATCAAGAAAATTACCAAGTCATAACATTTACGTACAGCCAAGAAATCCCGAGAACTATTCAACTCTTCATCAAAATAACAGAAACCCTAACATCTTCATTGAATCAAGTGGACATTAATGTCTTTTTACATCAAAATCGGAAAAAAAACATCAAACTCGTCATACCTCTGTTTTGCTGTTGAATCATCTGTCTTGAAGCCATTGCGAGAAAGAAACCTTAACAATTCTTAATCTCCCTCTTCTGGTCCTCTCTCTCTCTCTGTAAATCGCACAGGGAAGGAAGGAAGGAGTGAGAATAGACCCTTATTTGAAGCTGCACATTAGGCGCTGCAGACCCAACGGTCTTATTTTTTTTGAAATCGTAGCCGTTGATCAGTGGGAGACAATGGCGTTGATTAAGTTTCAATATGCCTTACTGCGCTTTTTGACCGTTGAGTAAATATTGTAATGGTTCTGATACCACTACATCTCCATAGTTTTTCGAGAAACGCTTAGTAGCTCCACTAGATTTACAATCTCAGTCTAGGAAGTGGGAATGTGACATTGAATGATAAGTAAAATTAAATAATCAATTTAATTACATCTTTCAATTGACATATCATCTAGTGTCATCTAAACTAGAATTGTAACCAGTGATTAGGGGTGGACGTGGGTTGAGTTGGTTTGAGTTGGATTGTGTTGTGTTGAATTTGTTTTGAGTTCAACCCCAATCCAACCCTACATGTTCGATTTAACAATAATTCAAACTGAAATCGAGTATTCACAGTTGAAACCCAACTCAATCCAAACCGACCAAACTCGTGTTGATTTGGATAGAGTTGATTGGTTTGGACTTGAGTACAATTCAAGTTGGAGAATTTTTTTTATGGGCCCAATAGTTGAAACTTTTTTCGTTGAATTTGAACAATTTTTTAAAGTTTGATATCATTTCAATTTGGATCAATTTCAGTTACATTAAAAGGGGTAATTTGAAATAAAGTTGGATCAATGGTCTGTGGGGTTATGTTTCATTTCAATAGAACAATATAAATTAAAAATTTTGTAAAACATGTTAAATATATTATATCATAATCAAACTAAATACATATTAAGGCTGTGTCTGGGATTGCTTTTTGGAGCACCAAAATCCATTTTTTGCCCGTTACAGGCAGCCATTGTTGACCCACTCTCTCATGAGTGGGTCCCACGACAAGTTCCAACGGCAGTATTGTTGCTTTTAATTCAGTAAAAATCGAAATTAGACACTCTAAATCAATCTAAATATATGTTGAATACATGCATAGTATACCTGTTGAATAAAATGAATTCAACCTAAATACTAAAAATGTTAAATCATCCAAATTCAATACAGAATCACTTCCTTCAATTCAAGTGTTTATTCAAAAATCACATTGAGAAATCAAGTCAAAAAGCTGAGGCACGAACATCAATGAGAGGTAGAAGAGACAAGAGGCACGAGAGAATTTTGATAAATAGATTTTAGGTTTTTGGTTTTAAGTACTAATTTAATTTTTAATATTTTTAAATTTATTGGGTTGGGTTGGATTGGGTTGGGTTGGGTTGTGTTGAGTTTGATTAAGTTTTAATAGATAACACGGAACCCAATCCAACCCAACTCGATCTAAAATTTGATTTTCTAACCAGAACCCAACCCAATTGAACTAAAAAACCAATCCAAACCAATTGGTTTGAGTTTGATTAATCGGTTTGACTGATTCGAATTAATTTTTGTCCAGTCCTATAAGTGATGCTAAATAACATTATTCTAATTTATCTTATGAACTTGCAAGAGAAATCCAATAAATTATTGGCACGTAGAGTACCAAATTGCTTACTAGTTTCTTTATCATTGCATAATATTTTAAATGAATTTTTTTTTAATTTCACCCCTATTCACAAAAAGACTTTAAATCGACAAATCTTCATTTTACTAATGAGCATATTTACTAAATAATCCCACAAATTTTAAGTTGATGTCACGATTGTTAAGGTGAAAATTATTTTATTCTACTCAAAAGTCCACTAGTATGTACTTCACAATTTTGACCACAAAATATAGTATATTCTTGAGCTATAAGCCCCATCCAAACATGTTCTATGCCATTTTCTCCACCCAAGAATAGGAGTGAGCAACCTGGTTTTCAAATTCAGATCAAAATAGACCAACTTTTAATAACCAATTTCCAACTGATGTATCTCAAAATCTACAACAAAGTGGAATCACAATATGTGCATTAAACACAAATAAACAGGAATGCTACAAAACCAAGTCAGCAACAAAGGACCATCAAATGATTAGGAACAAATTGTTACAATCAATGATTAGGCAAAACAAAAACCATGCCTAGAAAACATATGAATCATTAGTGGAAGTTTGATTACAATTACAAAAGACATCAGCTCCAAACACAAGCAAAAATTGGAAAAAATCACACTTGAAAACCTTGCTATACTTTCGCATTAGTACGAAACAAACAAGTTAGTCTAGTTTAAAGTAAAGCATCGTCGTCTGGTCCACCAAGAAAAACCTGCCATTAACGAGTTTATGTTACATTATCGCAAATTATGATGTTCTATGAGAATGAAAGTGTATCAGATGTGAAAATAGTGAGAAATATCTGATGAAGATATAAAAAAAAAAGGGCTTAGATGACTTAACAGGGGCTAGCGATAAGGAAATCAAAAGCTACTTACGTTGCAGTCGAGAGCGTATTTCCTTGCAAGAATAAGGGCGCCATTTCGTTCTCGCTCAGATTCGAAAACTAGCACAAAAGATTGTCCTTTCCTTGCTTGCCAAAATAATGACTTGGCTGCAGAGTTGCCACCTCCTCTAAATCCACAGAACTGAGGACAGGACAAGGTTGTAAGTAATGCAACTCTTAAAATAGATTTCTCAAATGTTAGTTCTTTGGATTATCCAAAGTTATAGCCGTCGAAAAAGAAACCAAACTTATTATAAGTCCTTGTAAACATATGCACAATACCAGGGTATCCAACTACACGACCAGCAGCAATGACGAGAGATCCACTAAGCCGCCATCCAATTATTAAAAATGTGCGAGTATCATGCCTTTGACGAAATCAATAACGTTGCACATGATGGGGCATGTGAAAACACAAATTTTCTTTTAAATAAATCAGTAAATCCCCTCGCCAACACCTTAAGCTTCTAGATTAGTGGTTCAACACTAACCATCATATAAAGAATGTAGGACGTGTGAAAACACAAATAAAACATTATGTGGGAAACGAAAAATGTGTTTGTTTGTCAACCCACATTTCTTTAGGTCATTGTACTCATCGAGAACTGGATTAAGACAGCAGCTAGAAGGAATACCTGCATAGATTTGGAATAAGATTCTCTAGCCTTGGTGATCCATCCTCTACTAAGCTTCATCCTCGTTTTTCCAACCTGAAATAAGTGTGCTGAATGCGATGAATAATTCCGTCCATTCATCTGGGAGATAACTACCTGCAGAGCAAAATGTATTAAAATTACAATGAGATAACAGTCCACCAGTACTAACTTTGATTCCCATTTGGCAAAAACTTGATTAACATTGTGCAGATTTTAGGCATATGATTTTCACATTTTATAGAAATTAGTGATCGGCGTATGAAGCATATTCTAGAAGTTCTTTTCTTGAATAATAGAAACTATTCATGTGGTGAAGTGCACTAGCAAGAAACAAGGACACATACACTGAATTCGTAGTTTGATTTCCTGGAAAGTGTCTCCACGTAGTTCCCTAATTCAGCAGCTGTGGGAAACAAGGAAACAACTTTTTAGTTTTCTGCCAGCATTGAAAAATTTATAAAGAAGCGCAAGAGTTAAAAACGGAACCTCCTATTATGGTATCGACAATAACTACAATTGAGAAATGTTGCAAGAGGTAAACAAATCATTAGGCACCAACCTTTATCGATAGGACCATTCGTAGTGATTGATTCTTTTTGGCCAGTTGAGATGATATCAGCCTGCAAAACTCGTCCAACATCTATGGGCTCTGGAGCATAAACAAATTTGTTTGCACCTGGTAAAGATGATTATAGACTTGGTAAGACAAATAAACCTATTGAGACAAAAGGATGATGAAGTGGGAATCCATCACAATTCCTTAATGCAGAAAAGTTTAGGGTATTAACTCATGGTTTTTCAGGCTTGGTACAATCTAGAGGAGTTCCAAATTTTTGAGAAAGAAAATGGAACTTAATACAGAAGGAAAAATGATACCTAAAATAGCCTCCCGTCGGCTGCATTCAGAAGACAAACGATACCATTGTATCGAGCATTTCGAAAGGTCTGTTGCCTCATCCGAGCAGGGTTGAATTCGTAAAATTGAACCTAATCTTTCGGGACCACTTAGCTCATACAATCGGGATTTGTTTTCCTCAGCCCTCTTGCTCATTGCCAACTGAAAATGACCAGGAAATAAGTCTTTCAAGTAACAAGAAACTCGTAGAGCAGCTATCCTCATTTACTAGTCACACAGAAATAATCGTGCACCTCTTTGAAAGGGAGTGAATTTTTTGGATGGGGTGGACAGAGAAAGTGGGGGCAACAGAAACAAAGACAAGAAGCTATTATCTAAACTAAGACTTTCTATAAAAGAAGTCTGACTGAGATAATTGAGGAAATTTATGATCAACGTATCGTGAACTTATTTGAAAATGTGAAGATGTACTTCCTTTTCTGAATCCCTCGCATTCTATCCCATTTTACATAGCCTAGAGTCCTATTTAAGGACTACTACTTTAGAAGGGTAAAAAACATTGAATCCACGATTGTATCAATTTTAACCTTTTTAATGTACTACTGCAAATAAAGGAGACAAACGGTGCTGATGGATTTAACTTTTCACAAACAGAAGTAAAAAATAATTCAATTTGCAAAAGATGGCAAAGAAGAGAGAAATAGCAAACCTCTTTTCGAATGTCGAATGAAATTTTACATTTTTCTCTAATTTGAATTCTTAGTTCTCGAAGTTCATGTTCCATGTCCATCACCTATATACAAAGAAAATTCTCCTTACAATAAAGAAAAATATTTTAATAGAAAATAAAAAATCATAGGCCAGTAAGGTCATGTTAAAAAATTGTACACAAGTAATGAGTTTTTGAAATAGAAAATATAGAACAAAAGTCAAAGAGCTCAAATTACCAGTGACAATACATAACCAAATGTACCTAAATGGAAATATAGAAATAGAAAACAAACTAGGGTGCACCTTCCGGGGCTGATGCAGTAATTTAATTCTTCTGGCCTCTTGAACCTCCTCAATCAGTTCCTCCATCTCCTAACAGCAAGAAGTAAACCAGTCCAACTTCAGCATTACTTATGAGAAAATAGACCTCAATACTTTGAAACTATGAATGTTAAGCAGCAGCAGACTAAAGTTTCTGTTGACGTCTTACATAGGAAGGAATTTCCTTCAGCATTGATCATGTACGAGATGCTCTATTGGAAAAAAATCCACTAGTGTGTGGGTGTGAGGGTGAGCGTGAGTCTGAATGTGAATGTGCGCGCACATGCGTAAGATATTTAAAGTGCGTTTGAGAAAATAAAGATACAAAGCGAATTGCGACCTGCTTCCCTGAAGTTTGAGAGGTTTTTTCTTGTTCATCGAGGGCCTCTCCAATCCTTTGCACAACTGCCCTAGCACTCTCAATTTCAGCACAGGCAAAAGACTTTTCTTGGTTAACCAATTTTTTTGCATCTTCGGAAGCCTGAAAAGCAAAGCAGATTCATTTTTCTGACATACACTGTGAAATCAACAAGGAAACGAATTGATATATATGAGCGAGTCTGCATGCAGAGAGTGAAACGAAAATGAAGAGAGTGATAAATCCGCATTGCCTGCTTGAGAAAGTTGGCCAACTTTTTTACTTCAAACTTCTCTTGAATTAGCTCTCCTTCTTTTTGAGTCAACTTCACTGCTAAAGCTTCGACCTGTAGAACCGAACCATCCAAACTCAAATAAGTAAAATTGTAATGCATCTTTGCTTGGAAAGGTTGCAAAGTGCCAAAGGATATCTAACAAGATGGAAGGAAGTGCTAGATTAATCTTCAATTTGTATTATGTTCGAGAGAATGAAATAAGTTATAAGGTAATGTATTCTTGTGTTTTCCCAATTAATTTTCAATATAGTAAATAGCCCATATGATGAACTGGCACCAAGGAACTTAAACAAAAATCACTTAAAAAATTTTGGTTTGTAAACAAGATACATACCATAGAAATAGCTTTTTCCACATCTTCTTTGTTACGTCCAGCCAGTCGTCCTTTCAAACATTCCAATGCATCCCTAAGCTTCTTCAGAAGAACATGTCCCTCCAACGAAGGCACCTCTCTCAGTTTAGCCTAAATTTTAACAATTCATTGAGTCATCAATTCTTATCCAACGGAAAATGAATCAATAGGAGAAAAGAACCCGAGTTCCTATCTATTTAGCAACTATCTATATTAAACGACTATCCAAACACCGACATTTAGCAGTTAAAGAACCCGATTTTTGCATATGTGAGTTTACAACTTGAACAACAATACAAATTGAAAATTATAACTTCATTAAGACCTCTTCAGACAATTTTGCAGCAGCAGATAAATTCTTGTCGAATTTGCTCGCCAAGTCGCGAACTGAAAGCCTCTTGTGCTGCTCTGTTAGCTGGTTCGTTTCTTCAACAACCACCTCCTTCAGGGATGGGCCCTTAAAATCCTCCTTCACCTCGTCTAAAATCTCATTGTCCGGTCCTAATTTATATTTTGGAAATTGATTAGACACAAAGCTCACATTGACTGACACTGGAAGAACTTCCTGCTCTTGATCCCTGCACTCTGGACTTACCCTCGTCATTGTCCAGTTTTATTTTCTGCTTTCCAGAAAAAAAAAAATAATATTCTCAGAAACATCAACAAGATATCCAGGATCGAATGGAAAATCAACTTCAAATGGTAATAATTAGTCAGTACTAAGATGCATATTCATGCTACTCATCAGTAATCACATCTATTCACAGAATTACACAAGTTGTATACTACAAGAAAAAGAAACGATTGAAATACATCAAAAATGTAATCTCGAAAGCTCCAGTGTACTTGAAGGAGAAAAGGATTGAAGAACTGAGCCTAAAAGAAGAAGAAAAAGGCTAACAAATAAATAAAGGAGCATTGGGTAAATCTGTTACAAGAGTACGACTCTTTAACTACTAACCCTCAAAAGAAAATGAAAAATTTTCAGGTTTTCCATATAATGACTTCTCGGTCTGAAAAAGAAACTGAGTATTTATGAAGAGAAGAAACATTTTTAGCTCAATAATCAAACAAATAACATCAAATTAAACAAATGAAAAGAACAAAAAGGTAACCTTTCAAAACCCCAGAATAAGTAATCAAGAAATCTAATTTCTGAGAGAAAATTACAGTGATTGTTAATCTTAAACATGAATTATACTCCAAAATTCATATAAACAGAAAAGACCTAAAATTTACCGTTTCAATTAATATACAGACACAGCCTTTAATACATATTTATGAAGGGTGCCTCCAATACAAGTAAGAAAAGATGATCCCATTCCCCACATAACTAAAACAACATAACAGAACTTTCAGAATTTAAATGAACTAAATTCAAGATTTGTCAAAAAAATAAAAGGCTTAATTTTTTGAAAAATTCAGAGGAAAAAAAATGGTAGACAACCAGATAAATATTATGCCAAAAAAAAAAAAAAAAAGAGCTCAAATGAAGAAAAAAAGCCACTTACAGAATAATGCAAGACAATGCAGAGAATATTACAGTTAAAAATGTTACATATTGATATGTTCTTCAAAGAATTTAGTCTAGAGAGAGAAATAGATACATATCGAGAGAGGTGTACGTCTGCTGTTTGAAAAGCAAAGTGAGAACTTAAAAGGAAAAGCTTCTTCCTGTCCTCTCTTCTGGTCCTTCCCTCCCTATGTTCTCTATGCTCTCTCCCCTCTCTCTCTCTCTGTTTTTAAAAGAAAAAACTATTGGCAATGCTGCTTCACTTCAGTTAAATGACCAAAATCTCCCTTTTGTTTTTCTACCGTTTGATCTTGGTCTCGGTCGGAGTCTCAGTTATAACATATTACTCTTTATGTATAACATAAAATTTACTCTTTTTTAAATGCCATTTGTGTGTTTGACTATTTATCATGTTTGATACAAAAAAAATCGTTTTTGACTTCGTGCGTTTTTGACTTCGTGCAAGTACCAAAATATATAAATAATTGATGAAGTTCACAAATAATGGTACAAGAATAACCAACAACAAAGTGCGTAAAGTTGAAGTTTTCACGATGACAAGAAATTGGGGGCAATATATATAATTTTTTTTCACTTCCTATTTAGGAGCAATACGAATGCGAAGAGAAGGTTTGTCATATTGGATGCCACCACTCCACCCCAACTCGTTAAAAATAGGCTTCACCTCTCGACAACTCATTCATAATTTGACTTTAAAGAAAAAGTAGAGCCCAAATAAGTTGAAAAGTACGAGTTAAATTTTTTTTTTTTTGTCCATGACAGGAACAAAACTCATTTGGAAAGGTAAGTCAAGTCATTCACAGCTCACTTTAGGCATTGTTGTGCATGGGTTAAGTGTATTAATGTTGAGTCATCGTAGGCATTGACGAATTAACATGCTTTACATCTCTAATTTTGCACTACGAGATAAATATTTGAGAAATGGTCAATTACATTTTTACTTCAATTATTATTTTCACTCATTTGGCCACTGTTTGACAAACATTATTTTCGAACTCTTTTTTTTTTTTACATATTCATTTTCAATCACACATTCACACAATAAACTTTTTTTATCTATAAATTTAAATTTTTTCTTACTTTTTAACTATACAATATTCTAAAAATCAATATTCAGGACTCTATGTTTTTCAAATAATGATTGTCAAATAGGGGCTTAGATTGATCAAATTTAGAGGAATCAACCATTTTATAATGAGCCGATTTAGAGGGAGTGAGCTTTGGATAATAAAAGAGTATTGATTGACTTTATTGTGTTAGTGGTGACCAAAGGACCGGAACATTAGTCAACTCACGAGTTCAGTTCATCACAACTTGATTCACGTGTAGTTCAGATTCATATTGAAATGAATCATGGGTCAAATCAAGTTCAATTCTTTGATGAGATAGCTTGTGGATTGACTCAGACTCAACTTGAGATCACATGAGCCAATTCAAGTCGAGCCATCCCGGTTCAATCAATTGCCATCCCTAAATTTGTGATGTGGAGGTTAATATTGGCAACTAATTTAGAAAAGAGTGTCGAAAGTCATTTTGGAAGTGCCCATATGTATTCATTTTTCACATGTCATTCGGACAACAGCTTAAAAATACTCGGAAGTCATGATGGTAATTTCGTAAAAAGGTCGTGGTTCAATAGTAAAAAAGGACACCACGCCCTGTCCCCACTCGCCTTAATTAAGTCCCCCTTTACAGCTAAAGGCCCTGAACAACGCAATTATCGATGCGTTGAATGGCGCGTGAATGTGTGCGCGTGCGATTGTAATAAACCCGTTTTGGCGGTTGCTGCGTTTGTTGTTTTAGGTGAGGTGACTACAAGTACGTAGGTGACACGTGCACCTTCACGGTTGAAATAGTGAGGATTTTTACATATGATCCGTTTGGCATAATTTTTTAGAAGTTATAACTTTTAAGATTCAAAAATTGCTTTTGAACGTAATATTGTAATAATGGTTCTTCTAGACTTAGAATTCTCAATAGAAGAGATTTTAGGGAAAATGAGTTCGATATGACATTTTCTAAAAGCTTCTTCTGAGGAAATTTTTTTTGAAATTAGTTTCCAAACCCTAATTTAAGTAAATTATTGAAGCGAATCTTTAACATCAGAGTTAAGGCCCCATTCGGGAGGGGTTAAAAGCCAATTAAAATTGAAAATATGGTCATTATTGGGTCCCACTAGTCTAATAAAAGTCAACAATAACGACTATATTTTCAATTTTAATCTGATTTTAATCCCTCCCATACAAGGCCTAAATATGTAGTTGTAGAATAATTTATTTACTCTTGAAAACATTTCTTGTATTTATTCTTGAATTATGATAATGTCCATGTTTGGTAAAGATTAAAATCAAATTTTTAATAAATTTTGATAAAAGTTAATGAAATATGTAATTGAAAAGTTGTGGATCCTATGAAATATGTGATTAAAATTAATTATTGACTTTGACTTAAATTAAAGTCTTGATTTTAATTTTTACCAAATAGGGACAATATATATTCGTAAGTGTTGGTATAAGTTTGATACGATTTGTCGAGTTTGATGCGAAGATTATGGGGGGTGTGATGCACAATCGGATTGGTTCGTCGATTGGTTATCTTGTTGTCACAATCGCTATTTATGAACAGAATATTACGTAATTTTTATAACAACGAAATCAATTGTCTTATTGCACAAGTTTACGTGTAAAGTATATTTCTATTGAAAATTTTGATGAAGAGGAGACATCTGTCCAAAAAATGGTTGTTTCCTTGCAGTTGGATAGAACAACTCATGCCTCGCTCAAAAAATTTGTGCAATACATTGTTGTTTTCGACAAACAATTTGGTAAACAATCAATTTATGCATCTAATGTCAGTACCAAATCATACTGATTGGCATCCAAATGCTTTTTGTCAAGTTTATTCTCGACACTAGGTATTCGTAAAATAAATTGTACCATCTTTCACATTATCGGAATTTTTTTTGCATGGTGGGTCCAATAGTTTTGAGTGGTGTCGCTGCCTCCTCCATGGGCAAGGGATTATTTTTTGAGAAGTGCTATGTGTACATATGCGTATACATAGGGGATGACATAATGTGAGTGGAGTGGGGCTCATGCTACAGTATCGTGGGTTTCACCCCACTCGCATTATGTCAACCTCTATGTGTACACATATGCACACATAGATTAATCCAATTTTTTTTTAGAGAAATTTGTAGAGAAAGGGTGTCGATCTCCAATTTTACCAAAATCTATTTACTAATTTTTCACGATATCATGCAGGGATCCAACTTGATTGGCATCAAAATCTCACGTGCAAGTTTTTTTTTTTTTTTATAGCAATCACTAGTTCTCATGACATTATACAAGAATCGAGTATTTAAGTATATCGTTCATGAAGTTTTTTTTTATATTATTCTTTGTGTATACTCCACACCAAAAATTAGAAGAATCCAAATCCACAATATAATATTCTAAGCCAAGCCTTAATTATGAAATCAGTTGAGAGATAAATACTTTAAGACTCAGGTTTCTATCCTCTCATGATTATTCTTAATTAAATAATATTAAGTAAATTCTCTTTTTCATGCTAGACGCCAAGCTCCAGTGGCATTATGCCAAGTGCAATTTTTTTTATTTTTTTTTTCTCTTTTATATTATTATATAAAAGATAAGATTGAATTCCACCTAACATAGAATATAGAGAGCATGGTGGATCTAATAATGAACTGCTCTAATGATGGTTGGGTTAGATATAATTTGGCAATTGACAAAGCTTACTTGAGGGTTCAGATTGTTTAATTACAACATGTGGGTGGGACCCTGCAATCTATTACCTTCCCGGCTTGTTGGGTAGTAAAGAGTAATAGAACAGTACCGTGACAATATTAAGGGACTGTTTGACAAAAATTTTAGTAAATTTTAATAGAAGTTGATAAAATACGTAGCCCTTGTATGGGAGTGCTTAAACATAGCATAAAATTGATTTTTTTACCGTTGATTTGTGCAGGAATGTAATTTTTTTATTATGGAGTGACAGGAAAGTTTCAGACACGTTTCCAAGTTTGACCCTTCTTGCACACATATGTGGTATAAAAGTGAGGCCAAAATGGTAATTCAGCCATGTACCTTTTCAATAAAATAATTTATTCTCTTCACGTGTTCCTGCCTCCTACGGACAAAAAATTGATTTGTTTGTTTCAAAATCACTCTCAAATAGGGTCGTAGTTGAAAAGTTGATAAAAGTTGTGAATCTTATGAAATGAATAATTAAAATTAAGCCCTTATTTGAAGGCCATTATTTGGAGAAAACATTGTTTTGAATTGTAAATTTTTTAAGAATGTATAGTTGAAAATGAGTATGTTGAAAAAATAGTTTTAAAAGAATGAGAGACAAATATGTGCTAAATGTCAACTTTGACATCAACTTTTAAGCTATTCCAAATAGCACTAAATAAGAATTAGAAGTTAAAATTATGTCCACTGTACTTTTTAGTATTTCTGTCATCAAATACTTTGTATCATATATAATTTTACGCATATTTAGCCTTTATTTGATAGTCAATTTTTTCAAAATACATTTTCCTTCTCTCTTCTTTTTAATCACGCATTCTTTAATAAAATAATATTATACGTAAATCCAAAAAAAATCACTATTTTTAAACCACACATTCTCCATCAATCTACTATTCAAAAATATATTACAAAAAATGATGCTCAAATATGCCCTTAATATGTAGTATTAGGGGTGGGCATGTGTTGAGTTGTGTCGATTTTTGTCTCAACCCAACCCAATCAAGTATCGGTCAGGTTCAATTGAGTTGGTCGACTTGAGACAACTTGTCAACAAAAATTAAAGTAGGCAGACCGGGTTGGACGAATTTATAATGGACTCATGACTTATATAATATTAGGTCTCTATAGTTGCAATGAGCAAAAAATCTGAATTATTTTGGAACTTCATTACCAGAAATGTTACATAGACATATTGATATTAAATTATATGAAGCCAAGAAATATTTTTGTGTTGAATGTGTATTTGCTTATATTATTTTTTGTAAAATGCACTCTATTTAAGTCTTATAATATTATTCTAAGAGTTTTCATGTTTAGTGTCATATTCAAGACTTCTAAAACCTAATTAATCAGTAGTATATAATTTGTGTATGGTTTCCTCAAACTTTTCAATTATTGCATAAAATTTTCCTAACAAAAATTGATATTTTAATTTAGGCTTTTTTGAATATTGTAGCTCTGGCGGTTGTGTGAAGAAACATGGTGACTTTATTTTGTCCAAGCAACATCATAACACTTGTAAAGTTCATAAATATAGTTGGGTTGAGTTGAGCGAGTTTATTCGATTTTCATGAGTTAACTCGTAACTTGACCCAACCCAACCAGTCTACACAACCAACTCACCCAACCCCGTGTAAAAACAACAAAAAAATAAACCCAAAACGGTCGGGTTGGTTCGATTTGGGCGATTTTGACGGGGTCGGTCAAATTTTATCCACCTCTATATAGTATTAGACATAAAATACAAGTACAAAATGAAATATTAACTTCTTTTGTTTCTTAAGTTCAGATGGTATTGACAACATGATGAAAGATAAAGAAGTTTAAAGTATCGACATATCGCTAAGGTCAACTTGCTATTGTTCTGTGTCTTGTTCATGTCGCGAGGCTATTTGACAATCCAAACCTTAAAAAATCAAAGAGCTGCACACATGGTTAATATAGCAATTATAAGAAATGATCAATTCAAGATCTCATCTACATGAGGGGATCGCTCTATCCATTCCGTCTCATAATTTACCTCAAAGGTGCCATTTAATGTGTCAGAGTCAATCCCCCCCAAATGGAAAGTAATTGTTGGGATGAAAAGCTACTCTTCGACCGCTTATTTAAGCACTCTTGAAAAAATGGTTGTATTTGAAGTCTTTTTAACTTTCATCAGACGTTAAAGTAATGAAATAAGTAGAATATGCCTTCTTTAATCAGCCAACGTCAAGCTGCAACATAACGACCTCTGAGATTATAAATAAAATTACTTGTTTATCATTCTATTTAATATTATCCAATACTATGCATCAAACATGAACGTAATTATTAGTCATTAGGTTAGGTGTTAAGCTTTGCAATTGAAAACGATGGTCGAAGAATTGGACTTTGGAATCTTAAGAATTTCTTGGACCACCCTGCTGCTTCATGTGGGGTTGGATTGATTGATTTATTAGGACATCAAAAGGTTTGGACCTCTTTTACGCTCCTTCAAATTAACTTTATTAATTTGTTATAAATTAAAAGTTTGAATTTATGCAATTCGACCTAACTTCTGCAAGAATTGGACCATACTAGACCATGACCATCACTAACTTGGTTGTAACATTTGAATTTTTATTAAGTTTATTTCTATATTATAGACTAATATAATAAAAAGTTCTAAAAAATTATATATCTTAAATTGTTTAAAAATAAAAGTTTATACTCTCCAACAAAATCAGTTGTTTGCCCTCATCATATCACATGGTAGGTCCAAATCTAATTCAACTTGCAGCCCCAAGTATTTTTTGCACCGTTACGCTGGTGGCTGGCCCTTTTGTTGTACCCTGTACATCTGCGGCTCCACCAGGGGCTTCTCCATGAGTGATATATGGACGATGGATAAGTTCTTTGTCAAGGATTTTGTGACGATACTAATTGTATTTTGCATGGCATCCTTTTAATCAATATCTATGTTACTCATATGAATAATCGTGACATAAATTCTCCACGTGGCAAACTGACGAGCTCATACGTGACATAGCTGTGCGAGCGACCCGATTATGTGTCTGCAGAGGCGAGCCCAACATAAGAGCAGCTTGACCGGTCCCCCATCTGGTAGAGGTCCTCAATACGAGCACGTCCTTGGCGAAGCGAACCATTAGCAAACCGCGGGCCCTGTGAAGTGATTGACGGGACAACTCACTGCCAAACGCCGTCTCTGAACACCTACAAGATCAAATCCCACCTACACGAAATAGGATCCATGGGTAAGCTAGAAATCTTAGCATTTAATGATCCTGACTGATGGCCAGATTGATTGATTGAGCCACGTGTCTTATCATCCAACGGGCTTCATCCTTCCTACTAGAGTATAAAAACAACACTTAACACTATTCAGGGTAATGCAACTCTTGATTTCCAAGCCAACATTCTTGCCACACGTTGCTATAAAAAAAAGGAACAAAACAAGATCGTCACCTTTTCTTTCTGGACATTTGTTGGCCACGCTTAATACCGTTTTTTGGGGTCAACAATCTACATGAGATTTCTGTCTTTGTAAGTTCATATAAATTGTTCATATCGAATTAGATATGTTTTCATGTTGGAGGTGCTAGATGGGTCAAATTAAAAGAGTTACTCATAGTTAAAAACTTATTCTGTAAGTCTTCGTGAACAATTTTTGACCGTATCGAACAATTTTAAGTTAAAACTTGACTTGTAAGCTTGTAATAACTATTTGGACACCCACATCCGACAATTTAATTTTGAATGTAAGCTCGATAATTAGTATGAAGTACTTGTAAATATCTCGAAATGTGTGAATAAAAATAACTTCAGTATTCATAAATAATTTAAAAACATGAGCCAAACATTTTTAAAATAAAAAATTACAGCAAGATACGCATTTGTTAGAAGTGTACAAAACTAAGATTCAACCATGTGAACTAGTTTTTAGTCTATTAGTCATTATTCAAATGTTGTTCTAATGGAATCAAATGGGCTATCTTATCTATTTGGCATTGTCGCATGTGCAGTAAAAAACAACTGTACTGATCTACTAAGATCTTGTGAATGAACATGAATTTTATAGGTCCTTTTCCATGCTTCAATCAGACAAAACACATTAATATATATTTTTGTCTTACACATTGAATTATAAATTTTACAATTACCACAAACATGCAAGTAGAATAAAGAAATTAATCGAGTAATGAACATAATATCAAATAACAATTTATGTAGTGGCTAGTACATTAAATTGAATATGAGAACAACATAAAATATTAAATAATATGTTGAACATGTCATATTGTTACACCTTTGCTCAAGTGGTAGGTCACGTGGTAGTCAGTTAAGCAAAAAAAGTCTCACAAGTAGAAGGCCACCCAAGATCGGCACTCCGCTCTACATCGCCTTGCCCACAAGCACTTTAGAGGCAATTAAGCCAAGCCCTACGCGCCTCACTTGGTGTAATGATTATCTTTGAAGGTCTTCTCCGAGGCGATTGTGCTATGTTCTTAAGCGTCCTGCTTGGAACAATTATTCAATTATTATTTGAAGAGCGGTGTTCTAAAAAACATAAAACATTATTAGGTGCGGATGTCAAGTTTCAAGTTTTACGAGCCTAGACTAGCTTAGAAGAGGTCTAAGCGTAAAAATATTTTCTTATTTTTAATATTATTTACTTAATAATTCCCACAATTAGTCAATTATACAATTTTCAAGTTTTCGAAATGCAAAAATAGATTATTTTTCATAGTTTCAACTATAAAAGTTCTATTTGAAGTTTTCTAACATGTTTTCATTTTTGACTTTTGTACAAATAAAATCATTTAAAAACTTGAAATTAAAGTCAAATAAGAGATTTAAAAAAAAAAATAATAATAAAGTGTCACTAGGCGCTCATTGTTTTCGTCTAGAAGTTTAATATCATGTCATTTGTGAAGTATGGTAGATTTCTATTTGCTTGTATTGCTTGCTCATCTAGAAGGGAAGAAGTGAATGATAGTTTGTCTTGTGAATTACTTTGCCATTGAACACACCTCATTCTCTTTCTTTTCGAGTTGTAGATGTGTCTATGCGTACAATCAATAATTGAACTCAGTCTTGAAGTTCTAAATTTAGTAATCGAATGACTGAAGAGAGGATGTGTAACTTAATTTAGGTTGATATTCGGTATTTAAAAAGCCATGTTAGAAATTTTTTTCTCTCTTCCCCCCCTCCCTCTTAATTTCTTTTGGTATGAAGAAATAGGACTAATTGTTAAGTCTCAAATTTCATAATGGGCCTCTTTTTGTGTTTTGGTCTTGGAAAAAAATCATATTTAAGGTGTTTTCTTTACCTCAATTCAAAAATAAGGTAAATAGTTTAAAAATTCAAAAATCAGGTATTTATTTAATTAATTAAAAATATTTATTAAATAAAGATAATAAAGTCACATTTTGTGATTAATGGTCACATATTCATAATTTTAAGTTACAGATTTATTTACTGGTCACATATCGTCAAATTTTTTGATCGCAAATTATTTCGAGGTCACATATCAAAAAATTTGTAGGTCACAAATTATTTCGAGGTCACAGATTTTTAAATTAGTTGGTCACATATTATTTCGAGGTCACAGATTATTAAAATTTTAGGTCACATTTGAGTAATTGGTCACAGATTGACAAAATTTTGGTCACAGATTGACAAAAATTTGGTCACAGATTGCCGATACTTGGTCACAGGTCACAGATCGACCAACACAGACTACCCAGCCACAAAACACACGACTGAACCCCAACATCGATTGATCCACCACCACCAAAAGCCAACCACAACCTCCACCTCCTGCCAACAACAATAGATCCAACAACCCCAACAAAAATAGACCAACAGCCAACCACCACCACCAGCCAACAATAGATCCACCACAACCTACGGCCAACCACAACCACCACCGCCGCCAACAACAATAGATCCACCAACCCCAACAACAATAGACCAACACCGACGCGACGCCGCAAACCACCACCAGCAGCAACGTCGCGACGCCGACGTCGTGGGGTCGCAGCAGAAAGTCTTCGCTGCGCAGAAGACGTCGTCGCTGCGAAGGCGACGACGGTCGCCGCTAGCAGCTGACGCAATCGCGGCGCCGCTGCCGGCAGCCACGCGATTCGCAGCAAAGAGGGGGTGGGGAGGGGGAGGGAAGAGAGAGGGGAGGGGAGGCGAGGGGAGGGAGAAAGAGAGGGGAAGACGGGCAGGCGAGGGGAGGGAGAAAGAGACGGGAAGACGGCGAGGCGAGGGGAGGGAGAAAGAGAGGGGAAGAGGGGAAGGGGAAGGGGAAGGGTAGGAATTAGGGTTAAACAGCTTTTATACCACCTGATTTTTGAATAATAAAATTTGGTCCCTGAATTTTGAATTCAAATCTTTAAACACCTGAATTATTATAATTTCTCTTTGGTCTTTCCCTAATATTCTTAACTACTCAAATCTCCTTACACGTGTGTGGATATCTATCGAAAATATTTTAAGTTTAATTCTTTTATTTCTCCATTTGAACCAACTTTCAAAATTATTAAATAGTCTTATTTAAAGTTTAATTCTTTCCAAATTCCGAATTACCAACCACTCTCAAAAGAGTGCATAATAACTCATGACTGAGTACTTCTTTATATCGAAGATAGAAAGTAGCCAAACGAGAATATTTTCGTAACTTTAATATTAACAAATCTATTTTGGTTCCTCAAATCATGAAGAAACAGTTTTATTGCTTGGCCACTTAGAATTAGTAAAACACAAAGAAGCAAGACAGCAAAAAAGACTAATTATCTTACCTCGTAAAATATGTTTTTACCGGTCCACAACTATCAAGGGTATGAGTATCAAATATTCAAGCGTCTATTTAAATCCCCCCCCCCCCCCCCCCCCCCCCGCGCACCTTCTGTTTTTTTTTGAGTTTGGGCTGTACAAATTTTAGGTCCCTCTGCAAAAATCTTGACCGGTACCCAGCACGACATGGGCTTTTAAAGTTAACATTCATGCAATGTTGAGAGCTAAAAGAATTCCGTGCGCGATCATCGAGCGTACTAATTTTCCATAAAAAGTGAGTGGCATATCGCGACAATGAACACGACCACTATGTTTAATTAATTCGTCACACATTTAGTTTAATGTTAAGTCCTATCGTGAATTTTTCTTGCATGCAAGTTCTTTGGTAAAAAAATCAGTTGTTAGTTTTTCATAGCTCGAAGATTTATTGTGATAAATATTCACTCGCGATTATTATGTGTTTTTGGTTCACATTGCTAAATAAGCGACAAAGTATCCAAGTTTAATTGGATTATTTGAAATTAGATTTTCAATTCAATCGAAGAATAGATACTTGAAAGTCATTTGACAAAAGCTTGAGTTTATTACTTCATGAGTTAAGTTATATCCCCATGGAATCAACATCTTTCTTTTCTTGGGCTTTTCGCTACTCGGCTAAATTGGGTCATTAAAATATTACTTGGCCCAAGTGATATGTCGGGCCTCACTTTGAACCATTGAGATCCATTTGCCCTCTGGCTGAGTAGACAGGCCCAACCCATTTATAGTCCACTCTTCTCATGCCTTGTGCCTCATGTATTTTCCCAAATTTTAAAAGGTGGCAATGTACCTATTTTTTTAATATTTTTTTTTTTTTGAATTTTCATTATTTTGAATGTTTGAAATTTACCTTTCATGATCAACCTTTTTAATTATACACTTCTAATTATCTCAATTAAAATCTTTTTAGGAGCTTAAACTCCCTCTGCAACAAAGTAGCAATTATGAAGAACTTGAAAAATATTATAATAGGACTGCAATAAAATCATTTATAACACTTAATTTGAAAGTTCAACGTTGAAATGTGAAGAAGTTGAAATTATTAATAACCCTATGATAAAATCATTGTTAACACGAGGGTGTTTGGTAGAGATTAAAATCGGATTAAAATTGAAAAACTAGTCGTTGTTGTTGACTTTTATTAGATGAATGGGACCCAATAACGGCTATATTTTCAATTTTAATTGAATTTTGAGTCGTACCAAATAGGCCCTAGTTTCAACGTTTAAGCTATCATGTCATAGAAAAGAATGCTACAGAGTTCGCACATCGTATACAAAATATGAAAAATTTGTAGATGGATTGAGACTCGAGATGTATTATTAGTATTTTCGTTATTCGTGATGAGCAATAAAAGCAAGATATATATATATATATACAGAAATGATCTAATGAGCACCGGTGCTCGCATATTAATTTATTGGTGGATAAAGATTTTGTGAGTTCCAATCCACCAATGAATTAATGTGCCAACTCATTGGTGTTTAAGATAAGATGAGCACCGGTGCTCATTAGATCATATATATATATATATATGTGTGTGTGTGTGTGTGTGTGTGTGTGTGTGTTAATCAATTCATCAAGCGGAATCCATGAAAAATTGACTAGTTTGTAGGTTTCGAACAACTACTCATATCTAATATTCACTTATATTCTATGACGAATGATTATTTATAACTCATGGTTAACATTTGCTAAGGTTTTTAGTTAGGACAATGTTTAAGATATAAAACTCTTGTTCGATAAAGCTTTTTTAAGATTTTAAGTTGCTCAAACTTAATTTTTAATCACATGTTTTAATTGATTTACAAGTATTATCTACTTTTTAATTATACGTTTTCAAAAGTATTACCGAACGTGTTTAAAGTCAAATGATTACTATTGGTCATAATCCTAGTCTAACTAGGGTTTAAGAAGAGGGGCAAGTGAAAATCATTATTTTTGTTTTTTTTTGTTTGTGTAAGTATTGGCTGGCAAGTGACATGTCACATGCTGGACAGTTTTCTCATGTGAGCTGCTGCTTCATATGCAAGTTTTGTTTATTTTTTCGCAACTCTGTCCGTCGGGTCCACTCAAATAAATACAATACTTGTAAAATGACCATTATGCCCTTAACGACTTGGCTACTGTACTATGTAATTGACACATAAACCCTAATCAACCACTCGATCATAATTTTTAATCCAATCATGCTATAAGTACCAAAAATTTTAACTTGAAATTTTCGTCGATAACACATGGCATGAAATTATTGAAAAATGAGAAAAAAAATAAAAATTGCGAACGAGGTTTCGCCAAATCAGCATTTGTATGAATTCAATAATGAATTCCATGTACTTGAGACTTTTTCCTTTTGGTACGTATTCTTTTAAAATATATTCTTTCAAAACTCATTTTCAATCACACATTTTGCTATAAAATAATATTTGTCATCACATCAATAATTTTTCCTTACTTTTTAACCACATATTTTCCATCATATTACTATTTAAAATACATTCTTTTCTCAATAATATCAATCAAACACACTATAACATTTAGTGCTTGTCTGAGAGCACTGAAATGAAGCAAAAATGAGATTTTTTGATCGTTAATTTTCAAATGGTGGGGCCTATTGTGACTCAACAAAGTCAAAAACTGTGGGCAATTCACTGTGGTAACGGCATGAATTATGATTTTAATGGTGCCCAGACATGCTCTTAGATACAAATTTTATTAGGGTGTGTTAGAGCCACATTATTTTGGAAGAATGTATTTTGAAATAATATATTGATAGAGAATGTGTGGTTGAAAATGAAGAAAAATTATTGATATGATGAAAAATATTATTTATTGAAAAATGTGTAATTAAAAATGAGTAGAAGAATGATAATGCAAATTTCAATGTGGTTCTAACAGGGGCTTAGACTCACTAACTTATAAGCTATTCATAGCCTTTGTCTATTATAAGTAGTCCACGTGACGCTTCACTAGGCATAAAAGTCAAATAACCATTTTTATTACATTAAAATGTGTTAGTAGGATAAGGAGCTTTTTGATTCATATGGAGCTATTGAGGCTCGAACCCCTGATCTATGATGTGTGCTCCCAAAATTGGTTGAAGCCGTGTTTTACAAAAGAGCAACTCTTTTAGTATTGCAACTTATCTTCTGATGGCGACACGAGGTCTCTTGCTAGCCCTTGGATCTATGGTTTGTTAGTGTGTGATATATATACCAAACTCGAGATATTTTCTCATGGATATTGGCTTTTGGGTTTCTCTCATTTTTTCTAGGTTCTTTTGAGTCTCTCTCTCTTCTTGTAACTAGGGTTAGAGATATTCGTGTTCTTCATCCCTTATGATGAACCTGTAAACTAAGATCTATTAGTGGTTAAGCCTCTGTAATCTGTTGTCTTTGTGATAGCTATAAAAATAAAAGGTTTCTTGCACTGGTTTAGTGCAGTAGGCTGTTGAAGGCTGTCTTTTGTGACTCCTTCGTTCGATCACCGTTTGATGTTTTAGAGATAAGTGCTTTTGTGCATTTTCTCTTGTATTTGAAGAACGATCTGTAATATTGTTGTCATTTTGGGCTTATTAGTGCAATCGAGCATTTATCCATTGAATGGATGCTCAACGAGGGATGTAGGCATTAGATCCGATCGTCGAACCTCCGGAGCTTAGGCCAAAACATATCTTATATTCATTTTAATTTCTGCAACGTTTACTTTCTGTTGTGATCGATTCTTTTGTATCTTGTTTTAATATTGTGTAGTTTGAGCCTTTTCAGGAACTTCACCTAGACTACACATTACTCTCTCTCTCCCTCCCTCCCTATACCTTGGTTGATATTCTAATGTATGATCAAAATTTGTTTGAAGCGATTTTCACAATAGCTCGTGGTTCTTGATCAAAACTTTCTTGTTTGATTTGAGTCAAGGGTATTACTACTATAAATTTGATATAGTTGTTGGTAAAATAGTATATTTGACAAATTTAATAAGATGAATTTATAATTTTGGTGAAACTTGGTATTGCACTCTTGACCTTTATCTCGAGTTAATCCAAATTACTTAAGTTTTTTGGCACGTTAATTTTGAGTAATTTTAAAGCTTTTGTAAAAAAAAAAATAAAAAAATTGTGCATTTATTTTCCATCAGCTTTAGGCTAAAATTTTTTTATTAGTTTTCCACCTAAAATCTAATAACAAGTTATAAATCTATAAACTAATGCATATGGTCACTCTTTACTGGTTATAGACATGGTAGCTGTATCTAATTTTCAATGATTAAATTGCTGGTGAATTGCTTATAATGATGATATTATGTAGGAGAATAGTAAGTAGTAAGTTATGTCCATTTTATTGGACTAAATGATTAATACTACTTACCTAAAAGCAACAAGGAGAGAATGAAATACATGTTATTGGGATGTCAACATTGATTCTTGATCTTTGATGTGCTTTAGGTGTCGCAAAAGATATTTCTAGCGTTTCGTCTCGAATTATTAGCTTATCTAAAATTTAGTATTAATCTTCTTAATAAGCAAGAACTTAAAAGGACTCGATTGCTTTGCTATGATGTTTTTTGAAAGAGTAACGGAAGAGAAATTATGCACGAGTATAAATCAAGAAAAACTAACAATGACTGTCATTGTACTACGTGGAAGTAGTTCAGCGAGACTCGAACAAGAGGAAAATAATATTTTTATCGTCACTACTAAGAAAACTATTTAATAAAGTTAGATGATTCATGTTTAACGAAAATACATACATAAACAACATTGTACTTTTTAAGCTTAGACATTGAAGTATTATCAATGTTCATTAATACTATGATAATACCTTTACGTATTACGTTGCACTGTATTTTAATTACAATGAATGTTCTCAACTCGTGCTTATTATTGTACTTCGCATTCTTATCTTTGACCTTCAATTAATTAGGATATTTTATACTTGATAATAATTTATGTTCAAATATTCTATTAGCCTACTTTGATATAAATGATAAATATTTTGTCAAATTTGTATATTTTAAATTCGAGAGAAACATTCCGCGGGACTCCTTTTCAAGCCCCGTAGACTACTGTGAAGTCAAAGGGCAGTTATGTCATTTACCAAGGGTAAATCCATCACATCATATGTTTCAAATTTTCGAAAAGGGTAATTATATTACCACTACAAAATTTACTTGATACACCACATTATAATTACACCACAATTAAAATATATTTTCAATAAATACACCACAATAAATTTTCAATTATACTCATAATCTAATAAAAACAAAAAAAAAATTAAAAAGAAATATCGTGGTGTGCTCATCACCCCAATATTACTCCTCATTTTTCTCATCCTTTAAACATTTTCACTGATTATAAAACAAGAATTTGCAGTATCTCAATGTTAAAACAAGAATTTGTAGTATTCTCAAAAAAAAAAAAAAAAAAAATACCGTGGTGTACTGATCATATGCTGTCTCCGGCATCTTCCATGTCAACAAAGTTACCCATACCCATGGCAAAACACGAGTCCAAACACTGTTGGAGAAGATAGATCAAGAAATGCAGATGTATAAAAGGTGAAGGATTCCAATTTGAGATACAATAGTCAAATAGAGTGTAAATTCATTTACCGTGAAGAATAGAAAATTATCTTGCTTCCGTGGAAGAAAGCAAAAGCCGCTGGAATAACTATGAGCAATGAGATGTTAAGGAAAAAGAAAGAAAGAAAGAAATTAGATTTTATATTTGTGGTGTAACAATAATTTATTTAATAAAAAAATATTTTAAAACCCTAATTATATAATTTTACTTAAAGATGTTTAAGTGAATAAGAAAATTATGGTGTACTTAATAAAATTTGTAGGGGTAATATAACCCATTCGAAAAATATCAAAACTCACTCAGCCCCACTTTGCGCCACCTTTTTACCTTATTAAAATGAAAAATATGACTGTTATCCATCACATCAACATTTAAATTCAAATTTTCTATCTCTTATGTGAGCCCTAATAACGGTTATATTTTTCATTCTCATTCTACAAAAAGGTGGTTCAAACATGGCCTCAATCGCACATTCCAATGTTATCTACACCTTCCGTTCCAAATATCCGACGGCACTCAATGGCCTAAAAATGAAATAGGAGGGAAACAATATCAGCCGTTGGATCCAATTTCACCCATATAAAATCCCATCTATAGGGTTAGCATTTTTCACTAATCGTTGCAGTATACACTATACAGTTATTACTCTCTATCGATCGCCTTTTAAACTTCTCCATTTTTTCGGATTTTATAAGGTAATTTTTTTTTTCTCTTTCTGTATCTATTTATCATTTGTACTTTAGATCTTCATTTTTTATGTTGTAGTTTATCAATTTTATAGGTTTATACTGCTTGTATACGTATTGTTAGTGAACTCAGTTTGCTTAATTTTGCCTTTCATTGAATTAATTTCGAGTTTTATTTTTGAATTGTACTGGCTTGATTACTTATTATATGATTTTCGTGTTTTCTAGACTTCAATGTGCTACTCTTGGTGGATCGATTTATTAGTTATTCCGATCTTCATTTTTGAATTTGTATTTATTATTATTATTATTATTATTATTATTATTATTATTATTATTATTATTATTATTATTATTATTATTATTTACCGATGCTATGTTTCGCATATACTGACTTAAAATACTCTAATTCTACCTTTCATTACATAAATTTTAAGGTTTTATGAAATATACTGGTTGGCTTAATTGTCATACAATTTGTGTTTGTCCTAGACTTGAATGTGCTGTTCTTGGTGGATCAAGTTAGCAGTACTTCAGATCTTCATTTTTGAACTTGTAGTTAATTGATTTTGTTAATTTTTTACTTGCGGGCTTGTTTGAGCCCCATTGTTCTGGCAAAGAATGCATTTTTGAATAGTGATTAATGAGGATGTGTGGTTAAAAATAAGGTAAAGCTTTGGACTTGCGTGTAATATTATTTTATTGAATAATGTGTGGTTGAAAACAAGAGAAAGAAAAATTTATTTTGGAAATAATGAAGATCAAACAATTGAACTTAAATTACTCGATTTTTACCTTTCATTACATAAATCTATAATTTTTTTTTTTGAAATTTACTGGTTTGCTTAATTTGTTATACCATTTTCGTCTTTTACAGACTTGAATATATAACTGATCGAGTTATTATCTAATAATTAGGCTGGCTTTAGTTGTGATTTAGCATCACATTAAATTGCAGTCCATGTAGTGTACGTTTTTAAAGGTTTTCTGCCAAAAAATTAGAGATCTGGCGACGATTTGGTAGTCAGATCCACAAGTCCATAAACTTTCTTACCGTAGTGATGGTGAATATGGTTTGAAAATTTAGGCATAATTTTATTAGAACTTCGTAGTATTGAAAGGAGATTTGTCATTTTCCCTGATGGATTTGTACGTACTATAGTTGCTTCAACAATTACAGATTATAAATGTTTTACATTACCAACTTTAGATTTTGGTTAATAATTTTATCTATTCACATAAAATCTCTTAGGTTAAGGGCGTTTCTAAAAGGGTTTGTCATATTTCTCTATAAGCCAGGCAAAATGAGAGAAATCCTTCACATTCAGGGTGGTCAATGCGGCAATCAAATAGGATCGAAGTTCTGGGAGGTTGTATGTGATGAGCATGGCCTAGACCCTACAGGGCACTATGTGGGAACCTCAGATTTGCAATTGGAGCGTGTCAATGTGTACTACAATGAGGCCTCTTGTGGAAGATTTGTCCCTCGTGCAGTGCTCATGGATCTGGAGCCTGGCACTATGGACAGTGTCCGTACTGGTCCATACGGGCAGATCTTCAGGCCTGATAACTTTATATTCGGCCAGTCTGGGGCTGGAAACAACTGGGCTAAAGGTCACTACACTGAGGGAGCTGAGCTTATTGACTCTGTTCTCGATGTCGTGAGGAAGGAGGCTGAGAACTGTGACTGCCTTCAAGGTGCATTTTTGAGACTATTAAAAGCTTCTCTCTTTTATTAGACTGAAATGTTGAGGAAACATCTTGATATATGTAATATGCATGGGTATGCAAATTATATTCCTGTAATTTATTGGTTATGGTTTAGCAAGTTGCAGGTCTAGCATTTGAGTCGAGATTTTTGCTGGCATGTCACCCTAACCTTATAAGCTTAGTAATACATTATGTTGAAAGACATTTGCGTAACTTAGGTTAGGTAATCCAGTAGTTGATACTTTTATTGATGAAATGTATCTAATTCTAACAGTTATCTTTTTGCAGGGTTCCAAGTTTGCCACTCACTTGGTGGAGGAACAGGTTCTGGAATGGGTACCTTGCTGATCTCTAAGATCAGGGAAGAGTACCCTGACAGAATGATGCTCACATTCTCTGTGTTCCCATCACCAAAGGTTTCAGATACAGTGGTTGAGCCATACAATGCTACCCTTTCAGTGCATCAGCTTGTTGAGAATGCAGATGAATGCATGGTGCTCGACAATGAAGCTTTATATGACATCTGTTTCAGAACACTCAAACTTACTACTCCTAGTTGTGAGTATATTTCACTGAACTCACTGTCGAACTTAGTGTGTGGATTTCCTGGCATATTATTTGAAGTTTTTATCACACCTTGTTGCTGGTCTTTACTTTTTATTTTTTTCGCTTGTAAAAGAAACTTGAATAGGTTTGTGGCAATGACAAAGTGACAACAATTGGATCACTTGACAACTTATTTTATATAAAAATCTGTAGTTGCCAAACTAGGTTTAGAATAGTTAGGCCACTCTACTCAGTATAACAAAATTTACTTTACGATCTCACCTTTGTAATTTATTTTTGTATTCCAGTTGGTGATCTGAACCACTTGATTTCTGCAACCATGAGTGGGGTGACTTGCTGCCTCCGATTTCCTGGTCAACTTAATTCTGATCTTCGAAAACTTGCTGTCAACCTGATTCCATTCCCCCGTCTGCATTTCTTCATGGTGGGTTTTGCTCCTCTGACATCTCGCGGTTCCCAGCAATACCGTGCACTTACAGTCCCCGAGTTGACCCAACAAATGTGGGATTCCAAGAATATGATGTGTGCTGCTGACCCCCGCCATGGACGCTACCTCACTGCCTCAGCCATGTTCAGAGGCAAAATGAGCACAAAAGAGGTGGACGAACAAATGATTAATGTTCAAAACAAGAACTCTTCTTACTTTGTCGAGTGGATTCCAAACAATGTGAAATCAAGTGTTTGTGATATCCCACCTAGAGGGCTTTCAATGTCATCCACCTTCATTGGGAACTCAACCTCCATTCAGGAAATGTTCAGAAGAGTGAGTGAACAGTTCACTGCTATGTTCAGGAGGAAGGCTTTCTTGCATTGGTATACTGGGGAAGGAATGGACGAGATGGAATTTACAGAAGCAGAGAGTAATATGAATGATCTTGTGTCCGAGTACCAACAGTACCAGGATGCTACAGCCGATGATGAAGGTGAATACGAGGATGAGGAAGAAGAGGAGGGCATGGAGCACATGTAAAGACTCCTATGAACATTCATAAATGTTGTTCCTTCTGTTGTATTGGGTGTATAGGGGTCCTAAAAATGTTCTAGTTTTTTAGAAGCCGCGATGAAAGTGAGTATGTTTTTGTGAAGAATGCTGGCTAGGTTTGTGAGTGAACCTAGTTGTGTTATATGTTTAAATTTTCAGAACCTAATTTATAAATTTGTAGTCAAAATTTATGCTATTGCATGTTTTCCAGTATTTCATTTTTTACATTTTGTTTCAAGGTAAATGCTTCTTATGTTCACAATCCTACTTTCATGTCTTTTTAATTAGAAATGAAATTACTCCGGTGAAGAAAGGCCAATCACAATTGTTGGCTTATTTGACTCGAGCAGATTCATTCATACTCAAACCCTCTTCATAAATTACATTTACCTCTTTAGGGAAGTCCTCACAAATTATGATCAAATCAAAAATTCCATTTATTGGGACAGTTGAAATGACGCTAAATGCTGTAATATTGGGCACAAAACAAGCCTTGGACTTTTAAGATTATGGTTTATTGAGGTTGGATCTCTTGTTCAGTGGATTGATCTTTCTGATTTTCCTAAATTTATTTAAAGGAAACAATACATAATTAAGGTATTTAAGTATCACGGTTTCAAAATTAAGGATAGATGTTTTAAATTTCAAAAATCACGTTTTCATTTAAATTTATTTATAATTTAATTAATTAATTAATTATATATTTTATTAATAAATATATAAATGTCATATATCTATGCAATTTGGTCACAATTCAAAAATTTTAATGTCACAATTCGAAAATTTTATAGGTCACACTTCGTTGATCGATCACAAATTAAAAATTTTAAAGTCTCAATTTATTTATTGGTCACAAATCACAAAATTTATAAGTCACACAACTTATTTTATGATCACAAAATATCAAATTATAGGCCACAAATTACTTTTATTGTTCACAACTCGATTATAACTTAATAAAATGTGAGTCACAGTCACAATTTTTAGGTCACACATTATTAATTTGTCAAAAATTAACCAATTATTGGTCACAATCAACCAAATAATTAGTCACAGACACCCACATCCATCTCATCTTACCCACGATCATTGTCACGACACCGCACACACCCAATCGCAACAGCCGCACGTATGCACTCACACGCGCGCGCACGCGCGCACACACACACTCGTTAGCAGTTCATTCACCCACAACACCGCACGCGCGCACACCCATTCACACAGCACAGCACGCACACACTTCGCGTTGAAGCAGCGACGCTCACACCTCCACCAACACCGCACGACACACCTCCACCGCATCAATCTAATTTTTTTCTTTTTTTAAAAAGAGGAAGAACAAATCTAAACCAAGACCACTGGATCTGCACAAAGCCACCGGACGAGGCTGGGCCGTCTCGTGGAGTCTGGGTTGTCGGTGGAGAGGGAGAGGGAGAGTGGAGAAGAGAGAAGGTGGAGAGACGGAGTGGTGGCAGTTGCCGGCGACGGCCTTCTTTTCGGCTGGCTTCGATTTCGGACAGAGTGAGAGGAGGGAGAGAGAATGAGTGAGTAGTGAGAGAAAATGATATTGAAAATGAATTAGGAATTATTTGAAATATTAATATTATAATATTATTTAATTTAACAAAATATCTAATTAATACCTGATTTTTGATTAAATAAACTTAATACTTGAATTTTGAATTTGGAAGTTTAAGTACCTGATTTGATGTAATTTCCTCTTATTTAAATTTTCATTGTACTTAAGAAAAATTTCGGACTTAAAAGTCCTTCGAATTGTTACTATACTTAGTAAAGTTATTCCACTTGTCACTCATCATTTTGAAAACTTAACGGATTTGAGAAAGTTACTAGAATATTATCTTATTTCATCTACCATACAGTAGACTATGATAATTTTTAAAACATTAAGCAACGAAAAGATGGGTGAGATGACATTTTATTAAGTTCATTGGCAACTTGGACATATTCGCCGATTTGGACAACATTTGGAAAATTTTAGTAAGAATTGAAATATTTAACCCGGTTGTTAATGAGATCTACATCTTGGACAAGATTGTCCTAAATGCTCTACTTAGGCGATGGTTTGGGCTGGGCCTCCCTAACTCCCCCCTTCAAGTGGAAATTACATCCCCAACCTATCTAAATTAAAATATTCATTTTTTACATTACAATTATATTATTCCTATTTTTAACCCGAAAAAGTTAGTATATTTGATATTAACTAATTCACTTAACTCCTAATTCTATATTTGATCAACACCGTCAATTACTCCACATAATTAACTCTCAGATACGTTTCATAATTCCCCAAATTTCACTCACATTTACCCAATTTACGTGTATTAATTTCTCCCAAATTTCATCCACTATTGATTTCGAATGATTTTAAAAAAATTGAACTTCCTCAACATCTTTCAATCTTGATTTATTTTTGTGATATCGAATTTAAGACCTACGACAATGTTGCGGAAGCTCGCTCCAAGATCTTCTAAACTGTGTTTTTCGAGCTTAGTTTCACGCAACCTTTTTTCTACCAAACAATCAATTCAAACGGCTCCGATCCAAAATCAATATATTTACCCCAATTGCTTCTCAATCTCACCCACAAAGGACAAGATAAATGTGTTGATTTGAATGCCACAAAGACACGAAAAAAGGCTATGAAAGACACGCAAAGATAGACCAAAAAGAAGGAAGAAGCCATACGTTTTTGGCACCAAAGCAGGCTGCTGATTTCTCTCTCACAATGGCCACGTTTTTGTCTCTTTTTCTTGCACAAATCACACACAAATGGCTAGGGGAAAAGTAACACATATATATAGTAATAGGTTAGACTTTAGTTGGATCAATAAAATCATTAAATGAGCCAAGATTTAATTGCATCCAATAGGTAAATATATATGAGTCGTGAGTAGCATTAACGTCTTCAGTTACTTCCAATGGTCCACGTTATTTTCAGATCGAGCCTTTGGATATGTTGGAAATCAATTCACTATTGGCTGACATCTGTAAGATTATATTCTGATATTTACATCGTAGCCCGAGATTCATTGGGTATCAAAACCCAACAAATCTTCACATTGATACCGAATCAACTTGCAAGTAATCAAAAAATATGAAGTTAATACTTGCATAATCAAGGCAACTAATAAAATTAGGATCACAAACCTTACCTCGTGTTTTGGACCCAAAAAACATACCATACATTTTCCATGTACTCACCAGGGCTAAAGTCAAAAAAACCTAAGTAGAAGCAGATAATAACTGTAAGTAATCAAGAGCAAATAAACATGAGATGAAAATATAACAAAGGATAACATACATATCTTTTCAAAATGTGTTCACATAGAACAACAAATTAACACCAAGTTAATCAATAAACAACCAACACATATACAACAAATACATAAATGACCCAACGAAAAGATCTTATCACACTTATTTTATCCAATTCCGTGTTGCTCACAAAATAGATATGTAACCTCATGCAAAGCAAAGTGTACATCACTTTACGTCGATAATTATAAAATGTTTTGAGGTCGTTAAACATGTGACCTTTTATTGTATTCACCGATTTATCTTCATGCATATTACGTACAAGGACACTCATTAAAACAGATTCCATTATATGCAGGCATGACTGCGATGTGTACTCCAGAGACGGACCCAGCACCCGGCGACGGGGGCGACCTCCCGTGCTGGATCCGCCGGAGTCTTCAATACCGACGGGTCACTATTGCCTGTTGCAGAGATTCAGAGAAGGACGTGAAGAAGAAGGAGCAGAAGGGAGGAAGAAGACGATTACAATTTTCAGTTTGGGCCATTTTTTTTAGTCTTGGCCCTTTTATTTTGGGATAAGAGAGTTGGGCTCTTTTTTAAATAGCCCAATATAAATTATATAATACTACCCATTAGGCCATTACCCGGTGGACTCCAAACCCTTAACCCTTCCTTCAGTTCAACCGCTTCAGACTTCGGCTTCGCACGCAGCTTTAGTCGGATGATATGACCACTACAATGGAAGTCAGTTGTCCATTCTTAACTCACTTTCAGTAATGATATGATTTTCATACGTGAATTAAGCATTTTTTTTGGGAATTTGGTGTTGATTTGGGTTAATTTTCTGTTGGAATCCA
The DNA here is from genome assembly GCA_035079005.1 of Fraxinus americana. Classification (NCBI taxonomy): domain Eukaryota; kingdom Viridiplantae; phylum Streptophyta; class Magnoliopsida; order Lamiales; family Oleaceae; genus Fraxinus; species Fraxinus americana. The sequence continues at coordinate 1,267,882 of CM068717.1, read as the reverse complement.
TCATGTGCTAGTTGTGGACAAATTGAAAATGTGCCTTTTGATTTTGATTTAACATTAGGTAGTTATTTGATCATATTTTGCATTTTCTGTAGTTTTTTAGTGTATTTAGTTGGCATAAGATGACTCTGTGGCTTGACACTTACATTGTGGCAACGCACGCATGGCCCTGGAAAAGCAACATAATTCTTTCTAATTATCATTTAGTTTATCACCAGGAGAGAAAACTTGGCTAATGCCCAGGACAGGATATTATTTTTTAAGATATCCTTTATTAGTTCTACACACAGTGGTGACATGCGTATTCGTTTAGTGTTTCCCTACCGTGATTGGGTATTGATGCCTGAGTGAACTTTAAGCCATGTGCCTATGATGTATCTAGCATTTTTTCCCTTGCAACTAGAGCTTAAGATCCTCACTTTAAGCTTGGGTATCCTCGTTTTTTTCGTTTAGCATCCACTTTTTTTTTCCGCCCGTGCTGAACTTTTGTCCTGGGTCCGTCACTGGTGTACTCGACGAGGTACGCAGAGTGCACTATCAATGGGAAGATTCAAGAGGTGGCAAATAACTTCCCAAAACATACACTGAGTGTCAGCTGTACAAATATGGAAACGAAAGGCGTAGTGGAAACTATGATATGGATTCATTCGGATCTGGTGCCAAATAGCGTCATAGGGTAAGGAAGGTGAAGATTGAAGATTATTCTGAAAATGATTCATATGGAAAAGCAGACTAATTTGAAGTTGTCTTGCTGATATTTACCTAACTACACCACGTGCTATGTTTTGGAATTTCTAGGTTTTTGGATTGTCGATTACTTTGAACAAAATTGGGATTGGTGGTGTTTTCACGTTGTCCACTTAAAGATGTTTTTCGTTGGAGAACAAATGAGGAACTTATTTTTCTCATATTCTTCTTTTATTTCGATGTTGTCAAAGTCTTTATCGTGTTGTCAATGTCTTTAACCATGAAATATTAAATTTATCAGGTTTTTGGTATCCATGTTAGCATTTTTATTTGGAAGATATTCACATGCCATTATTTGTGTTTAGTTTGTTATGTGTTGTGTATTACATAGACATTATAAGTGGTATTGGTGCCATATTTCCATTAGTACGGAGATTCATATACCGAATTTAATGATAGAATAAAATTCACGAGATATAGTAACATTTTATTAAATTAATTCACGTGCATGTCAGCAGCAACCTCTGCATAAACAAAAATTAATTGTCACAGATAATAGTGAAAAATTCAGCAATGGAAAATAGAGAATTCATCCTGTATACAATCATTAATTGGACATTCACTTCGGACCCCACTTGGATTAAAAGCTCGCTGCATTGAGTACATATATGCATTAAAAAAAAAAAGGCGAATTGAGTACGGATATGCATACAAAATTATATGAATGGCAAATATTTTTACAAATATGTGAGGCTATTGCTTGTGTTGGTAAGAAAAAATAATTCATGCACATGTATATAAAAGAAGTTCACATGTCATCAAATTAATTTTGGTACACACGATAGATGATTATCTTTTTTTTAAAAAAAAAAACCGTTACCTTCTAAATAATTTATGTTAATTTTGAGAGAATCGAGCTGATAACACGTGTTACAAAATAAAGAAAAAGAGAAGAAATAATATAAGTCAATAGACTCGTGTGTATTATAATGAGAACAAAAGCCATATATTTATAGAAAATGATTACGGATACTATGATAATAATTTTTAGGGTTGCAGGCGTACAATTGTCATTTTCTAATAAACTTACCATTTAAAACATATATATGTTTTTTCCCATCTATCAATTTATTAAAAAAACGACACATAACGTCTTTGTCTTTCATTATTTTTGAGAAAAACGCCATTACCTTTAATATTTCTGACATTTTCACATTTCATTCCACAAAAGATCATTTTTATTCATTTTCTCAATTAAAAGCTTTAAAATAACGTCAAAAAGAAACATAAATAATTGATTGCAATCGTAGTCCAAAATTTTTTAAAAAGTGAAAACCAGTCCCAGATAAATCATTACAAGGGTAATTAACATATAATGTTCCCACCTTTCACTATTATTGTGACAACATCACTTGCCTTTCATTTTTGACATTTTCACCCTTAATTGCACATTTAATTGTGCAAACCATCAATTTCATCCGATTTATCAATAAAAGTTGTGAAATGACGAATATACACTTTTATTGCGTTTGCACTTTTTAAAAAAAATAATTAATTCTTTATTTTTCTTTAATTGTTTTTCTCTTATTTATATATTTTAATAATAAAATGTCACCAATCATACAACCATCGAGCCAAGCTAAACACAATTGACCTTCTTTTGCATAAATGAAAAATAAAATAAAATTACAATACCCTAAAAGATGAAAAGGAAATAAAGTAGACATGACTTTGAGAGTCATTTTCAATCACATTAATATTGTTCCTTAATCTAATTCGCTGATGATAACGTCTATAATACTTCGATTGTTTATTGATGATGGAGAATGCGGGCGGTAGTGTCACCTATGAAGTTTATTATTATTTTTACTTGTTTTATTTTTCTAATAAGTCATGAAATATTGTATAAATTTTTTTTTTTATTGCCCATAATAAGGGGCGAGATTTTCCATTTTGAATAAAAAAATTACTTTTTCAATTGAATTATTACCGTCGGTGATTCACCTTTGTCGGTAACTAACGACAACAATCATCAATGGTTCTTTATCTGGAGCTTGTGGGATCAAATAACGACTATATGTTTTCTTTACTTTTTTTATCACCGACAAGGAGGCCCTAAATAAGAGGAATTGAAAATAATGTAACATGAAGAACCGCAAGTGGGCAATTAAGGAAGAGAAGGACAAGTCATTACTTACTTCTTGAGAATCCAATGCTGTGTGTTTCGACTCATTCATTTGTTCCACATTTTTTGCCCATTTTTAGAGATTATTTGCCCGTTGCACAGAATGGTCCAATTTTAATTGATTGAAGGTTCTGACAACGAAGGACAATTGCATGTGAATTTTGAAAAAAATATTGATAATGTCTATAATACTTCAATTGTTTATTGATGATGGAGAATGCGGTAGTGTCACCTATGAAGTTTATTATTATTTTACTTGTTTTATTTTTCTAATAAGTCATGAAATATTGTATGGTTGGCTTTAAATTTTTTTTTATTGCCCATAATAAGGGGAGAGATTTTCCATTTTGAATTAAAAAAAAATTACTTTTTTAATTGAATTATTACCGTCGGTGATTCACCTTTGTGGGTAACTAACGACAACAATCATGAATGGTTCTTTATCTGGAGCTTGTGGGATCAAATAACGACTATATGTTTTCTTTACTTTCTTTATCACCGACAAGGAGGCCTTAAATAAGAGGAATTGAAAATAGGAAAAACCCACTTGTACAATCATTAGTGTGGTGTGAGAGGTTGTAAGATTTTACAATCATCTAATGATTGTACACCAAGTATGTTTCTTGAAAATAATCAAGTGGGCAATTAAGGAAGAGAGGGACAAGTGCACCTTATTGGCCAAGTCAAAAGTAGTTGGCCATTACTCTGAGGCGCACTTCTTGAGAATCTAATGCTCTGTGTTTCGACTCATTCATTTAGCGCCTATTTGTTCCGCATTTTTTGCCCATTGTTAGAGATTATTTGCCCGTTGCACAGAACAGTCCAATTTTAATTGATTGTGGGTTCTGACAACAAAGGGCGGTTGCATGTGAATTTTGAAAAATCTACTTTACCCACATGCCTCCAACTACCCATTTTTTGAAAAAAGGATTTTCACTGTACAGGCACATGTATTTCTTTTACATGTTAGAGGGGAGTGAAATTCAAAGGTCCATTTATTGTGCAACAATAAGATAATATCTAAAAATGAATGGGAAATGGCTACCAAATACAGACTTAGCCCTTGTTTGCCGCCATTAAAATTAATTTTTTTTTTTCTTTCTTAATTTTAATCATATATTCTCCAAATACATAAATCTACAACTTTTCATTATTTTTCAATTACACATTCTCCAATCAATCACTATTCCAAAATGTGAGCCAAACAATACGCATTATTTAGCTATACACACACACACACATGTATATGTGTGTGTGTGTGTGTATAGCTCTATTCCAACACCCAATATCATAGCAATTTCATCTTCTCTCAATTTGTGAAACTTCTGATTAATTATCTACTCTCTCTGCACCTTCACTTGTTGCTCTTTGCTTTCTCTTTCTTAGTCAGTTTAAGAAATCATGCAATGAAAGGAACAGGAAACACAATCAATTATCGCAAAAAGAATTGAATCTCAAGAAATTTTTCTATTCATCATCAAGCTTCTGGTAATGAAACTGATCAGTTGCATTATTTTCTCCACATATTAAAATTATTCATTATGGATATAATTATGAAATAGTTTCTTGAATTCTATCGACCAGATTTCTGTATATTTTTGAAATTTCTGCGGTAGCTATTTTCTCAACTAGTCCACAGCTGATAATCAACCCACAGAACGAAGGTATTTATGTCTATCATGCAAATTTATTTCAGTTTACTTTGTTTAATCTTTTTCTTAGTGTTGTATAAATTTACCATGAATTCTAGATCCAGAAAAAGTTAATCCAAGTGGAATCTAATGTTGGAAAAATAGTTGAAAAATTGATTTTTATCCATCTTTGACCAAATATTTGGATGGGCCCACCTACTCGAATTTGGGGAGAAATGAGTCGATCATGTTTTGCTCGTCGAATAGATGAGTTTGGTATATTTGGACGTTGAAAACTATTTTTGGATGAATGAGAAATTAGTGAATGAAGTATAGTTGAAAAACATGAGCTTTGAATTAAAAATTGAAAAATCTGTACTTGACATCGCCACTAGAGCGGCAGCCGGCACCCTCGAGAGGCGAGGCTCTGAAATGCACGCTCGAGTGACGGCTTGGCGCCAAATGAGCGACAGTCACCTATGCAACTTGTCTTGAAGCAGGTTGATTTTTTGGGCTGTGTCGCTCCGGTTGCAACCCATCAACCTCTATAAATTGGACCTCTATATGATGGTTTCATTCACTCCTATTCTATGCAATCAAAGCATATCATATAAACATCACATTCTTGCCAAAATTCTGCATCAAAAAAACCTTCTCTTAAAAGATCCTATTGTTTGCATTCATTACACAAAAGATCTTTATCATCTATTTTTTTGATAAAAAAAATGTAAAATCACTAATTTACCTCTCTTTTTAAATTAATAAATAGAAAAGAAAAAAATAATGTAAAAAATAAATAATTGCAACCTAGATTTTCATTTTTTATTTTTTTTTATTAAATACAGACGACTCTTCTCATTTAAAACAATTTAAAATATACTAATAAAACAAAAATATTTCATCTTTCCAATTAACTCCACATATTCCTACCCCTACTCCCACCCGTACCACCACCACCAAAATAATTAAAAATAGAATTAAAATTAAAAGTATAAAAAAGTAAGAAAATGATTTAAAATAGAAAAAAAATGGTTCTTCTTTTCTATCCAATGCCGCACCCTTCCACCGACCACCATCGTTTCTCTCCATCCCACTGCGGCACTATCTAGGGATTTAACTATTTTTCTGTAATGAAGTTTCGTGTTTCAATATATTTTTTTTCAACGAAGTTGTAAGAGCTATTTTAGTGACTTAACTATTTTTAGCAAATTCTTTTTTGTGTGTGTGTGTGTGTCTGTGTATGATATCCTAAGCACCGTGCTTAGTTTATTCACCAAAGAACTCATCAAATTTTGCTATAATTTTGTTCAATTTTTTTTTTTGCCTCATATAGAATGATATCTAAAGATGAAATTTCTTCTTCCGTTAGAGGGTTCTTTCGATATCTTAATTTAAATCTAAATCATAATTGTCCTAGTTCAAACCCATATGTGTGTGTGTGTGGATAGAGTAATGATCTCCTAAGCACCGTGCTTAGTTTATTCACCAAAGAACTAATCGGTTGTACGCTTCAGCACCAACTCCATAACCTCTACACTTATTTTCTCCTCGTGGATCATCAAAAACGATCTTCTTCTTCACTATTTGAAACTTCAATCACCTCTCAGGATCTTCAAAACTCTAAAGAATATTTGGTAAACAATTTTGTATTTTTGATCTTTTAGCGTTTTAATCTTGTGGTTGAAGAAAGGGAAATATAGAATCAATGTTTGATCTTCAATATGATGTTCTCTTCAATGAATAATGGCTCAACACCAATTTGGAATGGATTTTACCTTGGGTATTTATAATATAAAGAGTTGGAGGTTGTTTGGGATTATAAAAGGTTAAAAATCGCAATCTAGAGTTTGGCCAAACGACATGACGGCTCGAGCAGAGAGTAAGTGCTAAACGGGCGATTGACTTCTGCCAAAACCGCTCGAGGGGCCGCTGGTGGTCTTCGAGCTTGTTTTACCTCGATTTGATCTTTTTGAATCAAACTTTGATTCCTTCTAAAGGAACTCCCAACCCCCAACAACTCAACCCTAATTATAACTCTATTAAATGAAATTCTGGACATGAAACTTGCCAACACATTAGACCTAACAAAAACTATGGGAATGTCATAATCTTCGTCACCTAAACTAAAAAACATATCAACTTCAACTTCCTCATAGAACATTGGCACACATTTTTGTTGCCTGAATCACATTCGTTAAACTCTTCATCAACCTTCTTGTCAAAAATTATGGGGTTGAAATAGTAATTACCAAAATTCTTTTATCTCAACATAGAAAGTTGAGTTGATTGTCTGCTTGATGCCATCTCAACAAGGAACATAGCTGAAGCTTCAATCAATACCAACATATATAACAGAAATTTGAGGAAGATGATTAACACTTTAAAACTCGTTGATTCAAAATTTAAATAATGAAAATTGTACAAAAGATAGAGACATGCTCTCTGAAAAATTTATTAATAGCAATTATCAACTAAAAAAGAAAAAACATTCAAGCTAGTATATATCTATTTATTAAAATTTAGAATTCCATCTTAAAAGACCAAACTTAATAGGAGAAGTCTAAGCCTTTATATAATATATTTATTTCATATTTATTCGATATGAAATTTATCTACAATAGGCCATTGCAGGATAACAGCTAGATTGAGAACACCAATATTGAAATCAATGTGCTTGTCTAAGTTTTAATCAGATTGAATTGATCATTTAAATTTAATGGACTCAGATACCATTTCATAAATTAAATTTTTTATTTGAGTCTCTTGGCTAAAAAACAATAAATTAAAAATATTTATGTTTGTAATCTAAGTCCATCCACAACAGAAAAAAATTACACTTGTACTCTTGAAAATACATTAACTTGTAAAATAGTATGAAATTAATAATCTATCTTAAAAAATTAAAACAATTAACATTTTCGTAGAAATTAATAACTAACATAAAAGATCAAATGCAATTTTTCTATATTTTTAATACAATATTAATTTCTTATTCATTTCAAGTAGAAGTTCACAGAAAAAATGAAGATAATAAATTTTGTAAATCTTAGACAATAAAATACCGTCTATTAACGTAAAAAATTAATAAAAGACCGTTGTGTCTAGTAATTAAATGTTTGATAGATTTTAAAATGTTTTAATATGTTGTGAAACAACAAAAATATTTCTTGTTAGAAGAAATATTAATATGCCCGGATCGATGTCAGCAATTTTGAAAATACAAGAATTATGTATTGTTTGAATACCATTTGATGAAATTAACCACCAAAATGAATTGTTGAAGTTATATGACAAATAATGAAGTATTATATTTAGCAAAAGAATAAAAGAAGACAAGAATATGACAGGAAAATTAAGAAATTTTATTGACTCAATAATAAAAGAGAAATGAAGAAAATTACAATGGATGCTATAATTCTAATAATCTATTTTCTCATACTTTAAAATTGTATAGAAGAACCTAATATTTATAGGAAACATATAGTTGACGTCCAAACCCTCTTGGTAGAGTTGTTGATAAAGTAGAATGCCAAAAAATTGAGTCTAAAACGAAGTAGGAATGAAAAACGCGGAAAATCCACATCAGATGGGCGGTGCCTGGGCGTCGCGGTCTTAGCTAGAAATTCTCCTAAAATGTACTAAAGTGTTTTTCTTCATTCCGAACTCTTCTTCAAATCCAATACCAATTTTCAACTCCCAATGCAGATCCAAAAATAGAATTTCAACTTGATATAGAATTCTAATAACATTCCAAATTTGAATTCTCCTTGACGTGCATTTCAATTAGAATTTTTCAATATTTTAAACATTTCAACAAAAGAATTCGGATCACCCTCAAATTCTAACATAATATTTTAAAAGGTATCGTGCTACATAGTATAATATGCATAGTGGATATTTTATTTTATTTTATTACATTTTCAAATAGGGAAATTTTAATCTCTTTAGCAATTTATTGTTACACATTATCAAGTTGTTCGACATTTTTTAGCAAATGGTGTTTTTATTACACTATAGTGAGTGTAGTAAGTAAAACTTAATTTTAAAAACACTATAAAATGTAATACATCCTATATACATGGCTATCAACCCTTCCCATCTTTAGAGGGCGGATACTTCTTGTAGATCTTATAAGTTTGATCATAGTCCACTATATTTAGAGTGTGTTTGGTAGAGATTTTTGGAGGAAGAATTGATTTTTAAATAGTGATATGATGGGAAATATTATTTTATTAAAGAATGTGTGGTTGAAAATGAGAATTGATTTACTGTAGAAAATGAGAATCTGTACCAAACAGGCCCTTACTTTAACCACAATTGGATCGAACTTATTCTTTACAGAACTCATGTCGTCTTTTTCAATCAAAGTCTAACAATTAGTTCTTGAATATTAATTTTATTTCACTCGAAATTAATATAATTCTTTAGATATTATAGAGTCCAATACGTTTATAGGAATTGTCCGTCAAATTAACGATCACAATTATCCATATCTTCGCTTAAGAACGGTTCATATCCAAAGTCTAACAATTAGTTTTTCAATATTCATTTCTTTATGCTCTCACTTAAGATAATTCTTGAAATATGAATGCGTCTAATAATCAGTTCATAGGAATTATCTGTCAAATTAATGATAACAATTATCCGTAGTCTTCACTAATGAACTGTTCATATCCAACCGTTTTCTTTCAGTTAAGCCTAGTAAATTTTCCCTAATTAAGGAGAAAAATATACATGAATTTTTACATAGGAGCCTAGCTATGCTGGTGTGATTTTTAGGGCTGTAAATGGATCGGATTTGATCCGATCCGATAATCCAACGGATATTTGATTGTTAAAATTCATATCCGATTTGCTATGTTATCGGATATCCGATCCGATAATTCGATTCGAAATTAATAAAAATTAGGGAAAAAAATCAATGTTGGAATCAAATCATCATAAATTAAACGAAAAATTGAAAATCGCCAAATAAACCGTTAAACAGGCCAGTTAACTGTAAACCAAAAAATCGGATCCGATTTTTCCAAATAAAATTATTTTATGTTCTTTAAAAAATTTTGAATTAACTTGAAGCTCACCTGTTTTTACTAGCAATCTCAATAGTGACTTCTACCATCATGATGTTCCCTTTTAAAGGAGAGATCATCTTCTAGTTTTCTATTGACATTCGATATGGGATAAGGTAAAATTGAATTTTAATTCTTGATATAAATATTTTATTTCATTATTTCCATTAACAAATCAAATTATTTGTTACATATTAATTATTAATTTTTGAAGTTGTATAATAAATTTAATTAAGAAAAATTTAGATATTTATTTACTTTAAATTAGTAAACTAAAATAAAAAAAATGTATTGTTTTTATAATATTTTACATTTATGTGTATAGTAATTTATTCAATTTGACAATTGGTTCGATACTTATTCAACCCCGGTTCGACTTTTTGACCCTTGACTCTCTTCCTTTTCCGGGTCGATGCCCGTGTCGATTTTTAAAACATTGGTTGAAATCAATTTTATTTTTATTTTTCAAAATTTCCAATTCTTTTAATAATTATAAAATTTTCAACATTTTTATGTTTTGAATTTTATTACTTTTTTATTCTAAATATATTTATTTTCTCATTTATTTATTTTGGTGACAAATAATATACCATAAAAATATTTTGCCGACTCAATTATTCATAACAAATCGGATCGGATTGTTATCGGATCGGATTGACCTATATCCATAATTGATCCATTTATTAAAGGATTATCGAATTCGGATCTTGATCGAGTTATCGGATTAAGACCCTAAATCTATCTTCCATTAATTTCGTCGGATTCTGATCGGATTCAAATCCATTGACAGCCCTAGTGATTTCCATACTCTTAATTCAATAGGTTCCACTAACATTTTTTTTTTTTCGGTCATGCTGCTGATAGAATTCCAATTCTTCTGGTAATATCTCTTTGGTGAGCTTGGAAGTACTAACTCAACTCATCCGACAAAAATAGAAAAGTTCATAATGGCGGAGGCCATTGCCCGTCCCTTTGCTGATAAGCTTGCAGATTACGCTATTGCTAAAATATCCGGCCAATTTAAGTACCTGTATCGCTACAATAGGATCATTCAAAATTTGAGGACTAAAGTGCAAGATCTCGAAAATAAGAGAAATGATGTGCAAGATTCAGTGGATGAAGCAAAAAGAAATGCGTTAGTTATTAAATCAGAGGTGGATGCATGGCTGAAAGACGTTGATGATTTAAAGAAAGAGGCTGATGAAGTTTTGAACAGCACAACAAATTCTGAAATGCGATGCCTATGCCTTGGGTGTCCAAATTTGAAGACCCGTTACTTGCTGAGCAGGAATGCCACAAAGACGATTACTGCAATTGATGAGCTCCTAAAAGGTAAATTTAGAGAGGTGGGCAAGCGTGCACTGCTAAAGTCGTTGTCTTACCATGGCTCAGAGGATTTGAAGACAAGGATATCAACTAAGAAGGAAATCATAAAAGCTCTGGAGGACACTGATAACAGCATAGTTGGGATATGTGGCCTGCCTGGGGTAGGTAAGACGACAATGGCAGAGGAAGTAAGGACTCAAGTACTCAACGATAAATTATTTGATGAGGTTACCATGGCAACTGTTTCTAAGGATGTAGACATAATAAGAATTCAGGATAAACTTGCTGAGATGCTCCGTTTGAACATAGTAGCAAAGACAAATGAAGATGAGAGAGCTTCAGAACTTAAGGCAAGACTTACCTATGATAAGAAAAAGAGAATTCTAGTAATATTAGATGACGTATGGACAGACATTGATTTGAAAAAATTAGGAATTTATCCTTCATTAAGTCATCGTGAGGGGTTGAAAATTCTATTGACATCACGCTTTGAACAAGTCTGCAAAGGGATGGGAGCTCTGACGAACATTAAAGTTGAAGCTTTGGATAGCAATGAAGCTTTTGCATTTTTTGAAAACATTTCAAAGATTTCTAATGATGATACTCAACTGTTGGAAATAGCAAAACAAGTTGCAGAAGAGTGTAAAGGTTTACCTCTTGCACTTGAGGTTGTTGGCAAAACACTAATAAACAGTGAACTACATGCATGGGAGGATGCACTTAATCAACTACGGAATTCTCACCTTGAAGAAGAGGTATACTCAAGTATACAGTTGAGCTACAACTATTTGAAAAGTGATGAACACAGATCCTTGCTTTTGCTATGCTCTCTTTTCCCTGAAGATGAGAGCATTCCAATTGAAGTTTTGGTTAGGTATGCAAGGGGGCTAGAACTGTTTAAAAATACTAAGACATTATTGCAAACCAGAAATCGGACACATACAATCTCTGATAATCTAAAAGGTTGTCATTTGTTACTACCAGCTTATGCGGAGGAGGGGGTCAAATTGCATGATGTTATCAGAGATTTTTGCTTATCGATTGCATCTAAAGGTGAACATCGTTATATGGTGAAACATGATTTAGTGACAGAGTGGCCAGAAAATAATGCCCATGAATCCTACAGTGCCATCTCACTAACATTTCAAGAGGCGATTAGGCTACCCAGCAGGTTACGGTGTGGGAACCTCAAGTTATTACGGATGCGACGTCATTGGGGAGAAAGAAAACTTGACATACCCGAAAATTTTTTGGTCGATACGCAGGAACTTGCAGTTATTGATTTCTTTAGACTTCAAATTCTATCACCAATCCAACTGTCGAAGGGTCTTCGAACTTTGTGCTTGAACTGCTGTGTTTTAGAGATTGGAATGTCATTCTTTGGAAGTCTAAAGAATTTGGAAATTCTCACATTGTTGGGTTCTGTTCTCTCTGTTGATTTTTCCCGTGATGAAGTGGTAGAACTTAGCAACCTAAAGTTACTGGATTTGAGGTTTGAAAGAGGTCCATGTCCACTTCCCCCTGGTTTTTTGTTGGGTATGAAGAAACTAGAAGAGTTGTACTTGGGAGATTACAACAACATAAGTTATGAAGAAAAAGAGCACATTATCCAAGAGGTAAGTTCATTGAAGGCTCTCAACAATCTTCAGATTAGCACAGATGATACTCGGTTTCTGATGCAATTATTTCAAGGGTGCTCCGAGAAGGTGGAAAATTTTCAAATCAACCAAGATCGCCAATTTCTTCTTGGATATTGCGGAGGTTATTGCCTATCTCTTCCTGAACATTCCCGAAGGGACTTGGCTCTCGACAATATTGACCCAAACATGCTTTCGGAACCTGGAATTAAGTCATTAATGAGAAAAAGTGAACAACTTTCTCTGTCGGTGAAAGGCTGGAACAATCCTGTCATTGAGTTAGCTGAAGATGGTTTCATTAACTTGAAGAGTCTGAAGCTAAACCTTTTGGATTCCGAGTATCTTATTGATGCTGCAGGATCCATTCCAAGTGACATCTTCCGCAATTTGGAATCTCTGAGTTTGACCCGAATGAGCAGGCTGAAAGAGATGTGCAATGCAAATTTTCCAAGGATGGAACATGTGACGAGGGGTGTCTCGGAAGGACTGTTCTGTAACCTCAAGTCTATTTACGCAAGTGATTGTGATAAAATGAAAAGAATGTTTTCTCAGTCTGTTGCAAAAGGCATGGTTAATCTCGAAAAACTAACCATACGTTTATGTCCGTCGTTAGAAGTTGTTTCAGTGGACACACAAGAAAATGAAATTACCGAACCGCTTTCGTTCCCAAAGCTGAAAGTAGTCATGCTTGAAGATTTGAAGAGTTTTGTAAGCTTCAGATCTCAACCAAATGCAGTTGGTCTTCGTCAAACATTGCTCAACCAGGTAATATATATAATTCCTTTTGTGCGCTTGCATCAATTCTGGAGAATAAGGGAAATTAGGAAAACTGATGTTAACTTAATTTATTTATAATTCCATACTAGGATAGATAATTTGGTCTATAGTAAAATCAATTAGAGTCAGTTTTTGTAGAATGGCTTAGCTTTTCTTAATCCTTGTAATTATTGACCTGTAGATGAAGTTTTAACTTTGGCTGACACTATTAACTGAATTTCACAGGTTACACTGCCCAACGTGGAATACTTGACTATTAGCGGGTTGGGCAGCATAGAAAAGATACTAAGCATGGAGGAAACGCCATCCGAATCTCTAAGTAGATTACGGGAAATGGTAGTGAAAGATTGTGATAAGCTGGTCAACATTGCACAATCCAATTCGATTAAACTATTGAAAAATCTTGAAACTCTTGAAGTAAAGGGCGCTAGGGCACTAAATGTAATATTTGACTTTGAGGGTCTAAACGTTAACAACGACAATGAAGAAGAAATTAGTATACTTGGTCAACTAAAATCATTGGTCTTGGGAGACGGAGATTGCTTGGTGCACATTACGAGGATGGTTCCTAAAGGAATCCGTGTCTTCCAGAATCTGCAACGGCTTGAAGTTAAAAATTGTGGCAGGTTGAGGTACTTATTCCCGTCTTCTATGATTAACTCGTTTGTGTGTTTAGAAACTCTAGCCGTCCGTTCTTGTGGCGAAATTGAAGAAATCTTTGGAAGAGGAGAAGGAGAAGGAGGAATGGCTAGCAATATTGCGTTCCGTAAATTGAGGAGTGTAACTCTAGTGGATTTGAAGAGTTTTGTAAGCTTCAGATCTCAACCAAATGCAGTTGGTCTTCGTCAAACATTGCTCAACCAGGTAATATATATATATATATATCATTCATTTTGTGTGCTTGCATCAATTCTGGAGAATAAGGGAAATTAGGAAAACTGATGTTAACTTAATTTATTTATAATTCCATACTAGGATTGATAATTTGGTCTATTGTAAAATCAATTAGAGTCAGTTTTTTGTAGAATGGCTTAGCTTTTCTTAATCCTTGTAATTATTGACCTGTAGATGAAGTTTTAACTTCGGTTGACACTATTAACTGAATTTCACAGGTTACACTGCCCAACGTGAAAGAGTTGTTTCTTCACGGGTTGGGTAGCATAGAAAAGATACTAAGCATGGAGGAAACGCCATCCGGATCTCTAAATAGATTAGAGGACATGGTAGTGGTCAATTGTGATAAGCTGGTCAACATTGCACAATCCAATTCTATTAAACTATTGAAAAATCTTGTAACTCTTAAAGTAATGGGCGGTAGGGCACTAAATGTAATATTTGACTTTGAGGGTCTACACGTTAATAAAGACAATGAAGAAGAAATTAGTACACTTGGTCAACTAAAAGCATTGCAATTGTATGGAGGAGATTGCTTGGTGCACATTATGAGGATGGTTCCTAAAGGAATTCGTGTCTTCCAGACTCTGAAGCGGCTTGAAGTTGCAACCTGTGGCAGGTTGAGATACTTATTCTCGGCTTCTATGATTAGCTCATTTGTGGCTTTAGAAACTCTATTAGTCCATTTTTGTCAAGAAATGGAAGAAATCTTTGGAAGAGAAGAAGAAGAAGGAATGGCTAGCAATATTGTGTTCCGTGAATTGAGGAGTATAGTACTAATAGATCTTCCAAGATTCAAAATGTTTTGCTCTCATAATTATGAACTCGTGTTCCCTTCACTTGATCTATTGAGAATTGTAAATTGTCCTGAGGTGGCAAAAATTTGTTCGGGACAGTTAAATGCGCCAAAGCTTAAGGGAGTACGGATAGAAAACAACGAAATTATTGACATTTCTAATTTCCCTAGATTGTGATGCAGCTATATGTGGGTTTTCTTCCATTTTACATAATTTACTCTTAACATATATGCTATAATTTCATTGACTGATAAATTAATATGCTCTAATTTTCAGGTTCCGTCCACAATCCACCTTCAAGTAGCGATTGTGAATAAAAGACAGAGAGTATGATTATGGAGAATGAATTGCAAAGTCTAGTCGATTTTTTACACATTTAGCTCGAGGTCACGTCTCCTCCTAAATATGTACTATTTTTATTTTCGTTTCCAATAAATCATGTCACAATTTAGTGGTTAAATTGTTAAACGTTTGAAATGACCCAAATCTATAATTCTTCGTAAATCGAGTTATTTTTTATATGCCTTTAAATTTCACAAAAATTCTATATAATTCTTGGCATAATATTTGGTTTTGGAATGAGTTCAAGCACAAAGAAAGTAATCAGCTATTTAAGTAGAAAAGATACTTAAAATTCTGCTAACCTTGAGTGTTAAAATTATCTTAAAAGATGTAATGTAAAAATAGTAAGTAAGAAAAATCCACACACTATGAAGCAAATTATAATCATTTACGAGCTTATAATGAGAGAGATGCACCTAACTCTTAAATCACAAGTAGTGCCTTAGCATCCACTACTTTTTTGTTCCTAAGATACCAATTAATTCTTCACCCACTTTGTATTAATTGTTTCCCTCTTGTTTATAAATTTAAATAGTAAAACGTTACCAACCCAAAATCCTAACGGACAACCACCAAACCAAGCTAATCATCTTTGACCTTTCTCAGGCTTTCACCTAAAAAAATAAAAAATTATAAAATCACCCTAAAAGATAAGAAGGAAATAAAGTTGTCATTACTTTGAGTGTCATTTTTAATGACAAAGCTGATTCGTTGATGGTATCGTTAATTAATGTTAGGATGTGACTCAAATTCTATATGATTTGAAAGTTTGATTTATGGAGGAAACCTAGATAATATTGGTTTGAAAGTTCGATTTGATAAGGGATTAAATTTTATTATGGATTGAAAGTTTGATTGATAAAATTTTTTTGGAATGGATGAAAAAAGTGTTTTCGAAGCATTTGGACGGAGACGCGGTAATATGGAGCCAGCATGGTTGCAAGAGGTCAGGGACTGGGCGTCGCAGTGCTAGCTCCAGGACGCTGCAACCCCCATCAAGAGGCAAGGTCGGCACCTCGGCGCTGGGTGAGTGGCGCTGCGGCAGCATAACTAGACGGGAGAGAAGGACTCTTTGTTGATTTCTACCGCGTTTTTTATGCTTTACTTTAGCTATAATTCTAAGATTTGGTTCTTATATATACTTCACGTGGTGTAGGCCCTTAAAAAATATCATTGTTGTATACATTAAAAACTTGAGAGAATTGTTTAGATTTAGATTGAGAGTATCAAATCTTGTAAAACAATTTTAGCTTCTTGGTATATTAAATTTTACTCTTCTTCCACAAAATTTTGATTGTTGTGTGATACATTATTTTTCATATTATTCTAGTATTTAATTATTTAGCCGGATTATCAACAAATTGGTATCAGAGTTGAAGGTATTTTGGCGAGTTCTTGGGAGGTCGACATTGGATATTAAAGCGAGGTCAATTGTTTCGGGGATGGCAAGTATAAAATTCGAGATTCCTCTTTTGAATCGCAACATTAAATTCTCTTTGTGGCAAAGCTCAATTAAATCTTAATGATACTTTGTTGGGGATAGATGAAATTTATGTATAGTTAAGCCCTGTTGACAACTATTATTTTAAGAATAATTCTATTTAGCACAATTTGTGTTAAAATCAGTTTAGGTGGCACTAATGTTCTTAAATGAGAGGTACAATTAAATAACTCACTTAATTGCACATTTCATTGAAATTATCACATCACGTCATCTAGACTGATGTTTTAGTACCACTAGTGCTAGATAATATTATTCTTATTTCAAAATCTTTTTTTCTATATACTCATATCTAATCATGCATTCACACAATAAAATATTTTGCACGTAAACTTAATTTTTTCCATATTTTTTAACCATACATTCTCCTAAAAATCATTATTCAAAATTTCATTTTCCACAAATAATTGTTGTAAAAAAAGGTTAGAGGGTTTATTAGGGTGGCCACTCCATGATAAGAAATCTCAGGCAGGAGTTGATGTTTCCAATGATGCTATTATACAATGACTTTGACTAAATGCAAACAATGGGAGGTGGAGACCTAAGTTGTTCGTGGAGAAATATATTCTCTGCCTTAATAATGGTGTATCCTTATAATTACACTCTTCCATTAAAGCATTTGGTCTTGACTCTTACCATCCATATATAGTTGTTGCAACACAACAACATTTTTGCAGACCACAATCTAATCATCATCTTTAATGTATGGCGGGCCAATCTAAATTAAAGGAGATCAAAAAACTAGAACAAAAGATTTTGAATTAAAATTGATTAATGTTTATTTTTGATACTTTCATGGCTTCATATTTGTTTTGAAGAATAATTTTGATAGGGTTAGGATACTTTGTTTTAGATTTTTCTTCTGTTTTTTGTGTGGGGTTTGCTTGGGAATTATGTTTCTAGTGTTGACATGACCGTCGTACCAGAAGTTACTAGCTCGTCGCATATCTAGGATTAAGGAAGTTCCATCGACAAAATTCTTAATTGATCCACCTAAAAAAGCACACTTTTTAGAGACTTTTTTCGCACTTTCCCTACAATTTCACTAAATTGACTTACCATTTGATCTTAGCTCCCCTCGAGTAGTTACTATTAGTCCATCTTCATATGTAGTACTTTTCCAATAATTTCCCTTGGAACAAAGTACTACGTAGTTTTAACCCCCTCAAATGAGATAATTGAAATGTTTCATCTTCTTCACGATAGAAAGAATCTCTCACTCCATCAAGGCCCAACTCTTCAATTGCATAAGGGGTCATCACGTTACTCGAGCACAATTACCTTGA
The DNA here is from genome assembly GCA_035079005.1 of Fraxinus americana. Lineage (NCBI taxonomy): Eukaryota > Viridiplantae > Streptophyta > Magnoliopsida > Lamiales > Oleaceae > Fraxinus > Fraxinus americana. The sequence goes on along the minus strand of CM068717.1, from coordinate 1,249,753 downwards.
GCATCGATCATGGATTTTCTAGACCATTGCAATTAACTTTGGTTCTTTCATGTACGTCCCAAGATTCATCTACATCTATATGGTTAGTTAAGCTAGGAACACGACTCTAATACCACTTTTTAACAATTGTGGTTTCATCCTAAATGGTTAGCCCATTATCCATAAATTTGGAGTGGACAACATTGTACCTTCTCGTTACTTGGTGACTCCCATAAAATCATATATATTTATTTGATTGAAACTAAAAATTTCAGTGATTAAACTTAAGCATGGGTTGAGTTACCAAGAGTTCTTGTTTTCACATAAAAATATAAACATAAATATTTGTATGTGGAATATAAAGAAAAAAATTTGTTAAACTCTCTTTGTCTTCCCTCTTATTGTAATGCTATGCTTAGTTTTTATCCATAAAAATATAGGATTATATATTCGCACTTAAAAAATAAAATACTTGCAAAGGTCCACAAATTTTTTTATTGCTGTCGGAAAAGAAAGTCACCCCACCCCTAATACTTTATTAAAACTGCATCTAAATGGTGGTCCAATAATCAAAATGACCAAGTTTTGGGCAACTTCTTTTGGGGCAATGGTGAGTGGTGACTTTTCCACTAAAATAGTTATATGGACTTTAAGAGCTAAGAGACGTTCTACTCACAAAACCCTTCCTTACAAACTATGCAGAAATCAAGATATAAAGCCAAGAAAATGATTGATTCCACATGATCACATCATAAGTAATTCATTATGTACAGGTAGGAAAATTCAACTTTTTTTTATGATCTTTTGTATCTCTCTCTGTGTGTTTTTTACGTCAAATTTGGCTCTGAAATTTGATAGAACTCTCTCTCTTCTCTCTCTCCACTTTCTCTGCAATTTTGGCTCTGAAATCAGGAAGAGAAGTTTCCAAGAAAACTCGAACGCTTATAGAGGGCTACAAAGCAATGCATATTGACTCTTCCTCCACAATTGACTTAGCTGCTGCAAACTTCAAGGCAAAAAGTTAATACTTTATAAACATTCTCAGGAATTGTTTTTTTTTTCTAGTTTTCATCTCCACATTTATACCTCAATAATTATCTTCTATTGGCTATTTGTTTCATATAAGAAGTTGAAGTGCTATTTCTGTTATTGGTCTGCCATGCCATGATAGAATTCGGTGCTAAGGAAAAGACTTCTGAGAGCAAAGGATCACTCGACTCTGGATCGAGGGAATAGTTGGCTTTTTTTGGCATAAATTAGCAAGTACTTCCTTCCAATATTGACTGGGCTTAAACCATTTCGCACCTCTTCTTTGCGGGCCAGCTTCGTCTTTCTCAAGAAACATATGGGGATAGGAAGAGTGTTAGTTTGCTTGTTTCTTCTTCTGATTCTGCTTTTATATGTGGAAGCTCCATATTATGGAGGTGGGAATAGCCAATTCAGCAGATTCAAGGGGAGTTCTTGTTCTGGTTCAGGTGGAAAAACCCACATAAATGGCTTCAAAGGCAATGCAAAAAATGATTGTGCTGAGATTTTTGGTGCAGAAAAGAGAAGAGTCCACACAGGTCCAAATCCTTTACACAACAGATAAGTAGCAAGACAAAAGCAAAAGCAAGCTGGATTCTCTCTCTCTCTCTCTATCTCTCAAGCCATGAAACTTTTCTTTTAAAATATACCATATTTTTGGTTGTGACATGTTTCGTAAACTAAAAAAGACTTTCGTTCATAAGAGTGATTGGTCTCGTGGAACATGTCACGAGAGAGATTGGTGGACCGAATTAACGTGATCCATTAAAGGATCTTGTTGTTTCAAATCTTTCATTAAATCTAACAAGGCGAAAATGATTTATGTAGCTCAACCCATCTTTTGTTTATTGTTTCTTCTCCACATTACTGAACAATTTCTTTGGTTACCTTTCTGTTACTATTAATAAATACCATTAATGGTTGGTTGTTGGTGTGATGAATATATGTCTGATAGTTTTTCCAGTTGGTTGGTATTTGTAGTTCCTCTTTTATAGTATGGAGATGGAATGCCTTGGAAAAGAGTTTTTTTCTTTTATTCATTTACTTTTGCAATTTTTGTACAAGACTACAAAAGTAAAAGATTGCACATTTCTCAGGGAAGATATTTACTCAGTACATAGTAGAGACAGGATTAGGGCTGTCAATGGATTGGATTTTGATCCGAATCCGATCCGAATCCGACGAAATAAATGGGAGATGGATTTAGGGTCTCAGTCCGATAATCCGATCAAGATCCGAATCCGATAATCCGTTAACTAAATGGATCAAATATGGATATAGGTCAATCCGATCCGATAACAATCCGATCCGATTTATTATAAATAGTCGAGTCGGTAAAATATTTTTATGACATATTATGTCACTAAAATAAATAAATGAGAAAATAAATAAATTTGGAATAAAAAGGCAATCAAATTCAAAACATAAAAAATTTTTTAAAAAATTATAATTATTAAATATTTTTAATAATTTAAAATTTTTAAAAAAAAAAAAAAAAAAGAAACAAGAAGGAATTTTAGTTTACTAATTTAAAGTGAATAAATATCTATATTTTTCTTAATTAAATTTATTATTGTAATTTATTTTACAATTTCTAAAACTAATAATTAATATGTAACAAATAATTTGATTTGTTAATGGAAATAATGAAATAAAATATTTATATTTAGAATTGAAATTCAATTTTACCTTATCCCACATCGGATGTCAATGGAAAAGTAGAAGGGAATCTCTCCTTTAAAAAGGAACATGATGATAGAAGCCACTATTGGGCTTGCTAGGAAAAACATGGGCCTTAAGTTAGTTCAAATTTTTTTTTTCTAATTTTTATTGATTTCGGATCGGATTATCGGATCGGATATCCGATAACATAGCAAATCGGATATGGATTTAACAATTAAATATCCATCGGATTATCGGATCGGATCGGATCGAAAAAAATCTCTTATCGGATCGGATCGGATATAGACAGATCCGATCCATATCCGATCCATTTACAGCCCTAGACAGGATATAAGAGATAACATTAACTCAAAAAGATTTATACAAGATTATATTCTTTAATAATTGTTGTTTACATGTATAAAATTTTAAGGTTAAAATTTTTACAATCTCTTAAATACGAAAACAACATATAAGGATTTTGATTTTTACACTAGACGAGGGTTTTAAGGTGGAACTCCAAAATTAACTTAATATCATAACAAAATTCAAAAGTTCAAATCACTTTCTAATTCACTCACTGCTAATAATTAAGTTCAATTACATACTTAAACAACCACCTAACGATGTTTATGGCTCCACTAATCAAGAATCTAAATCTTTTCTAGGATTTGCCGTTGCCTGTAATTTTGCTAAAATTTAATATTGAACTATCTCGTATAAAGTTTAAATGGATAAAAAATAACACGTTTATTTATTTAAATTTTGTGTCCTGCCAATTTCATCAAAGGTATCAATTTTTTAGGAAAAAGACAACTTTTAGACTTGAACTCAAATATTTGTTGACTTTAATATCATGTTCAACCATCTCGTATAAAAATTACACGAGAGTTGTTAAGAATTTTGTGTTCATTTTTCTTGTATGTGTACGAAGTTTGGTGAAAAGTTATTTTGAAGTGACATGTTATTCAAGTTTAATGAAATAAAAAAAGATGAACAATCTTTATTTTCCCTTCTATTGAATGAAAGCAAAAAGATTGTAAACAGAATAAATAAATTATTTGTTTTTTTTTTTAGCCACATATGCATAAATAAAATAATCCAACCATCTTAAAGAAAAAAATAAAATAACATAACGCTATACCTCTGTTCAATGGCCATTATTTTGAAAAAATGATGTTCTGAATATTGATTTTTAGAGAATGTGTGATTAAAAAGTATGAAAAAATTTGGGTATGTGTAAAATATTTTATTATATTAATGTATAGTTGAAAACGAGTATGAAAATTGAAGAATTTTATTTTAAATGGAGACGAACGACGTCTATATATCACTATAGGAATACTTAGCACTAATCTAGGTTTCACTATTCAAAGCATTAAAATGTATGCAAACCAATGGTAAGCACTTTTAGTGCTACATTGCATTTCATTTATAATAATAATAACTCCAAATAGAGAATGTTCCCAACTAGATCATGCTGACGTCACAGTGGCGTCATGGTTGCCCCAAAAAACAAAGCCAAACGTGATTAACAAGTCTAAAATTTATAACTTTATCCAAGTCAAAAGACATTACTCTCTTACTTACTATGATGATTTTAGTTTTAATATTCAACAAGTTATCAAGGTCAATACCAAACATAGAGCTAAATCCTTTCTAGCATTGCTCCGTGTTTGGCTAAACCTACTTTTAAGTAATTTTTCTCTAAAAATGTTCCTTCCTAAAAAAAAAACTTATTTGGTGAACTACTTATTTTCAACGGACTAATAATAAAATTTATACAATATTGTAATTTACTTATTTTCTTATAAAGTGAACTTTTAAGTTTAGCCAAACAGTCTAATTTTCCCACTAATCATCCACATGTTACAGTCAAGAACTGATAAAACTAGTAACCTACTTTGTACATTAGATACGTGCTTCAATTTAGATCTCAAATATTTTTAAAAAGATATTATTTAAAAATGAAATATAATTATCAACTACCAAGACCCCATGTTTAGTAGACAATGGTGGGACAACACAACACTAAAATTAGGGGTGTCCAAAAGTCTCGAACCGAACAGGATCGAACCGAACCCGAACCGAGCGTTTCTTCATAAATTAAATACCCGAACGGATACCCGAATCGAGAACCGATGGGTTTGGGTCAGGTCTCGAGTCTAGACCAAAAACCGAAGAACCGAATAAGAACCGAAACTAAATAAATTTTTTATTTTTTATATTGAATTAATTAAATTATTTTATTTTTTTATACAAATTAGCAAATTAATTAAATAAATCAGATTATTTCATAATTTTAATTTTAAAACCCAAATCATTTTTAAAATCCATTAGCCCATTTTAATTTGAAGCAAATGAATATACTTTATGTAGTTTTGCTGTAATATTAATATCTACTTTTTGGTATTTGTATGTATTGAATTAATCTTATTGGACGGCTAGTTATTTATATGTTTTTTAATTGGGCTACGTTAATTTGTAAAAATTACGAATGAAATGTCATTAGTTGTATTTATGTAGTGTTGCTGTAAATATTAAAAAATTTGATTATGGTACAGAACGGAACAGAACCGAACCACCCGAACCAAACCGAACGGAACCGAACCCGAACGGTTCCATAATTATATTTGGACCCGACATATCCATTTATTAAATACCCGAAAATTTTGGGTCGGTTCGAATCTCTTCAGAACCGAACCGAACCCACCCACGGACAGCCCTAACTAAAATTATCGAATTATTACATTTCCAAATTTACTGTCTGTATCTTGTAAAATATATACAAAATCACAAAGCATAACTTAAAGAACCGTGCTACTTGTACATAGGGGTGTCCAAAAGTCTCGAACCGAATCGAATCGAATCGAATCGAGCGGTTCATAAATTAAATACCCGAACGAATACCCGAATCTAGAACCGATGGGTTTGGATCAGGTTTCGAGTCTAGACCAAGAACCGAAGAACCGAAACTAAATAATTTTTTTATTTTTTATATTGAATTAATTAAATTATTTTATTTTTTTCTATAAAAATCAGCAAATTAATTAAATAAATCAGATTATTTCATAATTTTAATTTTAAAGCCCAAATCATTTTTAAAACCCATTAGCCCATTTTAATTTGAAGCAAATGAATATACTTTATATAGTTTTGCTGTAATATTAATATCTACTTTTTGGTATTTGTATGCATTGAAGTAATCTTATGGATGGCTAGTTATTTATATGTTTTTGAATTGGGCTACGTTAATTTGTAAAAGTTATGAATGAAATGTAATTAATTGTATTTACGTAGTATTGCTGTAAATATTAAAAAATTTAATTATGGTACGGAACCAAACGGAATCAAACCGACCCGAACTGAACGGAACCGAACCCGAACGGTTCCATAATTATATTTGGACCCGGCAAGTCCATTTATTAAAGGGAAGAATACATAAATAAGGTGTTTATTTTTACACATTTCAAAAATCAGCTTTATAATATGAAAATTCAAAAATCGGGTTTTTTTTAATGAAATAATTAATTATTAAATCAATTTATTATTAAATATTTAATTCTAATATAATATAATATAATTAACCCACCCCACATACCCCCGGGGGCTATTCCGACGATCACTCCGACCACCACTCTTTTCCGGCGACCGTTCCGACGACGTCTCTGATTCCGACAATTATTCCGGCGATTATTTCGGTCACAGATTTACAAATTCCGGTCACAGCTCAACATTTTTGTAGATCACAATTAATTCGTTGATCACAGATTTCAAAATTAGTTGGTCGCAGATCAAAATTAGTTGGTCACATTTTTTTTTTTCAGGTCACAATTCAAAATTTTCATAGGTCACAATTTGTTTATTGGTCACAACTTAGAAATTTGAAAGTCACAACTTGTTCATCGGTCACAGATCCCAAAATTTATAGTCACAATATTTATTTAGGTCACAATTTATCAATTTTTAGGTCACAATTAATAATTTTTAGGTCACAGACACCCAAAAAAGCTAGGTCACGGACAAAAAAAAAACACCATGGTTCAATAACTAGGTCACTGACAAAAAAAAACCAACCACCGTCCACAGATCCACCACCACCGCTCACCCACACACATAGATTCGCCGCCACACCCACAGATACGCCACCCATACACAGATCCGCCTCCAAACACAGAGATCTCGCACACCCACTGCACTGCCATTCTACTACTCAAAAAAAAATAATAATAAAAAAATGCGCGTTCGGCTAGCCGATCGCCGAACGGTAGCGACTGGTCAATCGCTATTGCCGCTGCGTTCAGCAGCGTCGCAACGACGACGCTGCTGAGATTCAGCAGCGTCTTCGCTGCCTGTAACGACTCGAATTTTCAAATGTAAATTTTATAATTTAAGTTGTGTCGCTACGACATCTCCGTTAAATTTTAGAAATTATTTTACGTCCGTCGGGTCGTCTAGCAAAACATTTAATATAATAATTCAAAAACGATTTTAAACTTAAAAATTCAATATTTCCTTATTGGGTCGAATTTTACACCACATCGATTTTAAATTTCTCTTGGTCCAATATTCTTATTTGGCCCAAGTTTAAGTCCATTAACAGTCCAATCAAGTGTCCAATTCTGAAGCAAATTTGTAGGGCTCGATAGTATTAAACCTTAAAAAAAAGAAAAAGAAAAAAAAACATTCATTCTACCTCTCCAAAATCCACAACCCACGGCTGCCAATCTCTCAGAAAACTTGAGCATTCAACTAGGTAAATTCTTCACTTTGGAGCAATTATTTCTATTTGATTTCATCATCATCATTGTCTAATTCTTTAACATTGTACCAGTTTCTTCCAAATTCAAGCTGTAAACTTCAAACCCAAAAATTCATTCCCGACAGAAATCTGTGCAGGTAACCCATTCGAAATTTATTTTCAATTTGCCTTTGAGATTCTATAATCTCTGTATCATCTCAACATCCATTCACACAAAAAAAAAAAAGAATGAAAAAAAAAATGCAGAGAACGAAATCCGGATTTTAATACCGTGAGTCGAGTTTCGAACTACCTACAACTTCAACCCCTTGCTCTCCATATCTTGTTCTTGCTTTGGACTTCATTCTCTAGCATCAATTTTGGTTGAAAAGCTTTTATATGTGAAACCCATTTTGAAATCAATTGGTTTTCGAAAACTGGAAGCTCTCTGTACGTGAAATATGGATTGGGAATGGGGGTTAGATATTAAATAGGTAAATTCACTTTTTAAATCCTAAAGTTTGGCCAAACATTTAAGTTAGTCCCTTATTTAATTTTAATTCTTTCTTCACCCCTAAAGTTTATGTATTCCTCAAATTAAATATAAAATATTTTCTAATTTTATTTTATTGGCCCTAAACATTTTAATTTTCATCATTAGACCCTTAATATTTAAAGAATTTTAAAATTTCTCATTTCCTTTACTTTCAAAAATTTCAATCAAGTCCCTAAAAGTTTTAAAGCATTAATTAGGACTTAGTATCCTAAATTATATTAATTTTGTCATTGCTAGACGAGTTCGCGGGAAAAGTTTAAAACACGGTAACATCACATCAGTTCAATTTCAAGAAAATTTCCAAGACTTTGAGGTGGGGTTTACATTTAAGCAATTGTGATTATTTTTTTGTCCATGTTAATTTTTGATGTGTGATTTTAATTGTGATAAAATGCTTATACATATGAAAAGGTTGCCAGGGACCGTAAATAGGTCCGGGATCGAAAGTGGGTCCTTGGGGGTGTCCCACAGTGCAAAATTGTTATGCGCTTATAACATGTTGTCAAGGACCGTAAATAGGTCCGGGATCGAAATTGGGTCCTTGGGGGTGTCCCACAGTACATATTTCTACAGTATGTTGTATTGGTATTATATTCATAATTTAATTTCATGTTTAGATTTAACTTGGACTGATTGCTGTCTCCCCACTGAGTATAATTTATTATGTTCACCCCAATATTTTCCACCATTTCAGGTTAAGGCAAGGCAAAGCAATGAGCGGGGCAATATTGATTAAATAATAGACAATTTAATTTATAGATTTTTGAAACGAGTATTTTAATAGTTGATTTCCATTTTGACAATTAAATTTCAAGTTTTAGTATTTTTGCAAATTTTGACACTTTGCTTATTTTATTTGGTATTGACACTTGGATATGAGTAAATTATTCAAATGACGTTTCCGCATTTATTTCTAATGTACTATAGTTGAGAAAAAAAAATATTTACGCATTTTGGCGTTTATTTAGAATACTTATTTACAGGATATTTCGACCTTAGTAGCGCCTTGTGTTATTGAAAATTGGGGCGTTACACTGCCACTTCGAGGGGAGGAGAGGAGCGCCGCTTCGAGGTTTGACAAGGAGGACACGACGGCGGTTGAATGGGTGAGACGACGACGGCGGAATGGGTGGAGAAGAGAGCCGGGGAGGAGGAAGATAGGATATGGGTTAATCACTTTAGGGTTAAGGCTAGATAGGGTTGGTGTATATATAAATTAATTTACTGTAGATAAATAGAAAAATAAAAATAAAAAATGTTTTTAAATTAATGATTAAAACCTGATTTTTGAAATATGAAACTTGAAATAGGATTTATGAAAATGGTATTTTAAAAGTAGGGGTAGGTCTAATTTTCTCTTTATTAAATACCCGAAAGTTTTGGGTCGGTTCGGGTCTCTTTAGAACCGAACCGACCCACGGACAGCTCTATTTGTACAACCCGGTTGAAAACCACTCACACATGGGGTGAAGGTGGGTGGGTAATTTTTTATACTTTTTAAACACAGTGGGACCCACCACTGTGAGAGGTTGTCAATCGAAGTTGTACAAGTGGTGTTTCCCTAACTTAAATATACAGAAAATTCATTAATTTCACAAACAATTAATAGAAAAAAAAAACACTTCTATGTAAAGACAGACATCCCTTAATACCTGACTCTGTCCTGAGCATTCGACATAATTTAACGCATTTTTCGCAGTTTTCAGAAGAAAATTCCGAGGTCCGACAATTTTCTCAGTGCAGTTAAAGAAGGCAATAAATGGCCAGAATGGAGTGCAGAGTGCAGAAGAGCCATAATATCACCATTCTTCCAACCACCACCCAGTTCTTAACTATGCCATTGCACATAACAAAAGCAACTATGCTGTAGAGAAGGACAAATCATAATAAGAACAACTATTCATTTCAAGCAGCAGTGCAAAAATCTTAAACTTCAATAATACTAGTTGAAAGCACAAGAAAATTACAGATCAGATTAAATTTGCCGTTGAGTTGTAAATATAGTATTGAAAAGTTATCTGCGAGCTAACGTCTTGAGCCTAGTGTCATGTGAAGCTTTCATTGAATGCCTTAGCCTCCATTTGGTGCAAATTTATAAATAGTCAAACGTCATTATAGACCTACAAAGAGTATCCACTTATCCATCACTAATACTAGGGGTGGACGAAATGACCATACCAAACCAAAACCAAACCGAGGGGTTCATTTCGATTCTACCAAATAAAAAATTAAAAAAATTAATGGTTTTGATTCTAGAACCAAGAACCAAACTCAATTTTTATTATTTTTTTTATATTTTTTTTTCTTTTTACAAATTAGTAAATCACACCAAAAAAATCCAACTTTAAAATTTGCAAGTGTGAAATGGACAAAATGATCATTATATTTTACCTATCATGTAACAGACAAAGCGACTAAACCGTAGATCTAAATTCATTTATCTCCTTTTCAATTTTAGACACAAACTCGCACTCCAACATCTAGGCTACCATTACATTTGCTGAATACTTGATATTTTTTTTTTTTATTTAGATATATATCACTAACTTATAAATATGGTGATATATTTTAATTTTCATTTATATTTGAAAATTTAAGTATTGGAACTAGTATCGAATGGTTTGGTTCCGATTTGGTTTCATATCTTAAAAACTTATTTGTTCCATTATACCATTGGTTCATAATTCGGTTCGATTATCTTGAAGCCAGAACCAAATAGAACCATGTCTACCCCTACTAATTTCTACCTATATATAAATTAAATCGTACATGCATTCTTCCAAATTGAGGCTTAAAGTTTAAACCTCGAGCGCTTCATGCCTCGCGGCATTTAATGGATGCACTCGTTTGTCGCCTTTTCTGGGCTTTATGTTACTGGCCTCAATTATCTTGGCTATTCATTTTATAGAATTTCTCACCGTTTTTAATTTTCTTCAATATAAGTAGATGATGATGATGATGATGATGATGAAAAAATGATAGCGACAACAAGGAGGATGGCAAGGAAATCAGATGAAAGACTAGAGTAGTTGTTTTATGGCTAATAATTTTGTTATCTAATTAGTAATTTGAGAACTTAGCCCTTGTTTGAGCCCCATTTTGGGGAAAAATGTGTTTTGGAATAATGGTTTTTTTGAATAATGTATGGTTAAAAAATAAGAAAAAATTTCAATTTACTTGTAAAATTATTTTATTGAAGAACATGTAGTTGAAAATTAATTTTGAAATAATGAGTTTTTTGAAAAATGGGGCTCAAACAAGAGCTTATTACTTGCTACCTTATCGATCTATTTTATGTTCATTAGCAAGTCAAAATTTTAATTTTATTTTATTATGGATTTTAAGATGATTTATGATTTATTATTGAGCATATTTTTGCATTTTTTTATATTATATATTTGAATTATTTAATTTTTTCGTCCTGACGCATTCTAAAGCATCAACACAAAAGCCAAAAGTTTAAGGGAACTTCAACTTGAACTACAAAAATGAGTCTGAACCGCCACAAGATTTTCTATCTTAAAGAGCAGGAGGATCAGCAATATTGCAACTAACTTCCTTCCAATATGACATAAAAAGGTAGACAAAAAAAACATTCGTGAACTTTTTGCCAGTAATCGGTTCAAGCCATGGAAAACATTGAATTCTATTTGTTAATCTTCTTCATCTTATTCATGTAATCAATTATGGTCTCTCAAGTCTCGTAGTAAACAAAATCAGCCCCGTGCGAAGCCATGCAGCAAACGTGTACGACCTAACCCCTCCACCCCCAAAAAAATGAAAAAAAAAAACCATGAAAAGACTGTATTGCGCAGGAGATAAAACAAAAAGCTTCAATTCTGTTCAGTTCATCAGAAAATACCTTCAAACTTGTAAGCATTAGCGCAATTCAGGTTGTTTCATCAGAAAATACCTCAAAGCTTGGAGGCAGTAGCAGTCGTTTTGCTCAAGGCAATTGCAACTTTAGAACCAGCAGGCCAGCCCAAATGTTTACTGATAATTCTCCTGCCAACATGAGCTTTCTGAGATTCACTTTGTCTTCACTCCTAGTCCATTTAATGTAGACAACATCCTCAGTAGCAACATTTCCAGAAGCACATTTGGCAAATGGGCAACCGCCTAAGCCCCAATCAGAAGAATCGACCGTCCCAATACCCATCTGTAACAATCACCACTAAATGACTAGCATACACCTTTAATATAGCACACCCCATATTACTAATTTCAGACAATTCTTTAAAACTTCAATAATTTTCAAGCATGCAGGTATTGAAAGCTGCAAAGCAATGCTACAATGGGCTGGTAAATTGTTCAGTGTAGACTGTAACTGAGTTGGTAGCTTGAAAAGTTCACTTATGAGTAGATAAGAAATTTTATTAGGCAATATTGAAATAAGTAGCTTATTTCGACATTAAAGTAAGAGTTACTTTCAATCATGATTGGAAACAGAAAATTATTTAAAAGTAGCTTTTGCGTTTTTTCTTTCAATAAATAAAGCTCAGCCAAACATTCTTGGTACATTGATGAGATGGAGGTGTACAGACATAATATCTTCCACATTGATATGCCCTGCATATGTAATTTACATCTACATATTTTTTTCTACTACCTCCACATCTGACTTTTTCAACTAGGTAAACAATATTTTCATAATATTTGAGAGCACAAGGCAGCATCACTAACAATGCCATGTTTCTCTTAAAAGCTTCTTTACCTTCTTCCACTTGTTAACTTTTTATACTTAACTGGTTGTTTTTTGAACAATTTGTTAACTCATCATCCATTTCATTGACATGCCACTACTAATAAGATTTATCCAACTTAAACCATTTAAGATCCTGGCTGTTTAATTGGAATTTTCTGTATTACTCCGACTGTCTTTTACCATTCCATATCAGTATCAACATCTGCAACTCTTTCCATAACTTTCTGCACCCTTCCCCCACCCACCTTCCATTATTTTCTGCAATTCCAGGTATTCATAGATCACAAGCTCAACCGGATATCATACTTACTTCTACGCAAAAAACTTGATCCTCCATGTTTAAAGACATCCCACCATAAAAGACCTATTTAAAATCTTTAACTAGTTGACGGTGGGGAAAAACCACCCAGCAAGACCAACAAAATTATATACTTAGCAATTAAATCTTACCATTGGAAATATCATTCTTAAAAAGAATCAAAATATGACAGTAGAAAAGGTCTATGCTTTTATACAAAAAGGCAGCTAAGAGAAAGAAAAGTTACTTTGAGTGATATTAGAATATTTGAAAGAGCTTGCCGATAAGTATCATGAAAATGAAAAGCAAACTTCTCTACGGGACAACATGAAGAACACCTTCAAGGACTCGAATGACAGTACCTGGCAAAAGAGGTGAAGCATTAGAAAGTTGAAAGATAATTGAAAAGTTTCCAAAGCAACAAAGACAAAGGTAAATCTACTTGGGAACAACATAAATCTAAGTGTCCGTTTGACAGATTCACAGCACCAACACTGCGACAAAAAACATTCTATGAGTTCATTATGCTTAAAACACTAAATAAAATCATGTTTACTGAACACCAAAAGATTATAAATGTTGAAAGTGAAGCAAGTGTTCTGAGTCACACGTTCCAAGAGTGGGAGCGACGACACTTATAATTAGGCAAATCTTGGACAAATAGAAAATTTTAAAAAATAATCACAAAGGTCAAGGATATAATGCTAAAACCTTGTTATCAAATTCGAGAAACTACTCTAAAGAACAAGAGTAGCATCATCGAAAAGAATAAACAAGAAACCATTTCCAAATATTCAGTGTTAGAATCGTGACATCAAAGTTCAGCAATTTATCAACAAGCTAGAGGTCCTCTATAAAAGGATAGATGGACAAAAGTGAAGAGAAAGAAATACATTTAAAAAACTGCCTATTCTTGATATCAGAAAGAAAAATTTTGTATCGCTCAGCGTCTTCGTTTTCTAGCCAGTAGCTTACAGAAGATATCAACAAAAGATCACATTAGAATTGGATTTTCAGATAAAGAGAAAACATGAATTAGATTGCAAAACTATATTGAAACAGCAAAGAGGGGACAACTGTACATACAAATGTACAACACATCTACTCTCTCTCTTCGTGAACACAAGTCTTCTGGCATAGTAACATAGCCACTGGTGCATATCTCACAAGTTATCCATTGCTTGATCACCAGCTACTTTGAGTGGTTCAAAAATTTCTTTAGCCATTATTACAACAAGAAGATACAACAGCAGTAAGAGTATCAAACGTTGATAAATGAAGTCAATATAACAACTTATGAGTTTCAGGCAAGATGACGGATTCAAAACTACAAACTTGATATTCATACAGACTTATGAGTTTCAGGCAAGATAACGGATTCAAAACTACAAACTTGATATTCATACATGTATACTAACTTCTTATGGTTGAGAAACATTCATTGCCCCCTTTGCTCAAAATTTCAGGCTCCATTTTATCAAAGAAAAGAAATGGAACAAATTCTTATGACATTAGGGAACTCCGCCTCAAAAATTTATTTACAGCCTTTTGTATTAGCATTGAATTAACTCCACCAAAATGATAATTTCAACCAAAACATTCATCTTCAAGAATTCCTATATAATTTTCCTGCAGACATTATAGTTTAACACATTTAGGCCCCATTTGTCTTCCATTATTCCAAAACATTATTTGCTACAATAAGATTCTCCGCCACACATTCACCCAATAAAATATTATCCACACAAACGTTACTTTAAATTTCAACCACACATTCTCCAAAAAAAAAAAAAACTATTCATTACTCCATTTCTTCTACAATAATGGCAGACAAACACACACTTAGGAGGGTTAAACCAGTTACGTAACAATAAAATATTTGCCTATTTTCTAACCTTAGTGGAGGCAAGTAAAAAATTTTAAAAAAATCAATAAAAAAGATTCAGTATAAACGTCGTATTGAACTTCCGATTATGATAAATGCAGAAACGAAATCATGCAGAAATTGAATGCACAATAAGTTTAAATAGTTCCAAAGAAGTAGCTTTTAGCACAGCCCCGCGCTCAAGAAATCGATGGTATTTCCGATTTCGTTATAGGAAGGACGGTGAATTAACAAAATGAACAATTTGTCAACCTTTAATAAATTCCAAAACCCAGTTCAGGAATGATAAAATTTTAAACTACAACAAAAAAAACACTCCTCCAGAAATCAATTTGCATCACATAAAACGAACCGGAACAATTTCTAGGAGTTGAGAAGCCAGCCCAAAGGAAGCAAGGAGACGAGAGATTTTGATAGACAGGAATCCCACATCGAAGAAAAGAAAAGAAGAAGGGTTGAAGAGGACTATAAGATAAGAGGTAGTAGGATTGTTTTACATACTTACCTGGACGGGGTCGATGGACGATCAATAAGGTTCATGGCCTAGATTGGCGACCTCCATTGCACTTTGGAGGGGCGCCCGTCTAAGGTCGGCCCAAGTGGTCGAGATTTAGTGGGCTTGGCGGTTTGATAATGGGAGAAAGATCATAAATCTTCAAATTTAAATTTCAGATGCAAGAATCATGTAATTACTTTTTAATTAAAAATATTTTTATTAATTAAATATAATAAAATCATAATTATATAATTAATGATCGCATATAGGTCACAATTTTTTTATTGATCATAAATAAAAAATCTTGTAAGTCATAATTTATTTCGTTGGTTACATATCAAAAAAATCATAAGTCATATTTTATTTATCGATCACACATTTTCAAATTTGTTGATCAATTATTTTTTAGTCATAAATTATCGAATTTTAAGGTCACGTTTTGATTGTCACAATGAACCAAATTATTAGTCACATACACCAAAACACTCGACCCCTGATCCCGATCCACCACCAATTCTTGGTCACATACTCTCCCACCGCAGCCATCAACAGTCACCGTCACTGTCGCCGTCGCAGAAAAACAGACCGCACCGTCGACACCTCCAACTGCAAAATCAACTATACCCAACCCACAACCTCACCAACATAACCAACGTCCCCATCGCCTACACGACCACCGCCAGAAACCACCAGACCACAACCATAGCCAAAAACCCCCCACCAAACGCACCCAACAATGCACCACCCCCACAACCTCACCAAAACTGCAATCGATCCGCCATAGCCACCAACACCATCTACCTACACAACCAACAAAAAATACCTAAAAACTCCCCAACACCACCACAACTCCACTCCACCATTGTACACACACCCACAGCACACGCTTACCAGATCGCGATAGAAAGGAGAAGATAGGGGAATGGCGGAGGAGATAGCAGGTCTTCGACGACGTGGTCTGTGAGGGAGAGGGGAATGGAGGAACAATGCAGTTCCCAACGTTCGTGAGGGAGAACTGCGCGACGCCACTGCTCCACCCCGACGACGGTAAGGGAAAGGGTAGAGAGAGAGAGATGAGAATCGAAGAAAAGGAGAGTAGAAGAAAAATGATTTAGGTTTTGTTTGGGATTTGGGTTATTAATTAGTTTTAATATATTATCTGATTTTTGAATAAATAAACTCTGCACCTGATTTTTAAAAAATAATCTTTAAACACCTGATTTTTTATAATTTCTCTTTGATAATGGTCTTCTTGAGCCACTTCAAATGTTAGAATTCTCCCCTGCACAGTAGGTCAAAGACGTGCTATTTTTTGTCCATTTTTGATAGTTCAAGTCTTTACTGGACGAAAGGCGTAAAAGATGCTAATCACAATTACAAAAAAAAAAAAAATCATCGTTTTACTATATATGATGTAAGCAAAGGATTTTACGAGGCTAATGCAATTTAAGGTACGAAATAGTACGTTTTCCTTTAATCGAAGATAGGAATCAGTTGAAGCAGGCTGGAATAAACAAACAAGCAATAGAGAAGAACGAAGCTGCAGTGCCAGGGAGGGTGACGACAAGACACACACATTGGGGGGGAGAGCTTTTTTTTCATTTTTTATTTCACAGGGGTCCCACGTCGGGACCACACTTATGCGAGAGTAGGTCATCCAGGTAGGCAATTTTCTTCTGGCACAATAGCTTTATTCAATAGAGCAAGTTCACTTTTAGAAATCTCTGAGAATCTAAAATTTGTAAGGAATTACCAAATCATCAGAACATTATTTTTCTAGAGCTAGCATTGAATAAGAATATGCTAGGATTCCTTCGTAATAAGCCATTGTTCCATTTACTCAATAGACTCTCTTTAATAATATTTAGAAGCAAAAGCGAGGGTAAAACTATGAGCTAAATGTAGACGAATAAAGATAACTTCGTGCACTTACAAAAAAAATCTGTCTTTATGTGATTTATAGTTAATCTTATAGTGACAAGTAAAAATATTGTTGAAGTCTCTTTGACGTAGGCCGTGAGGACAGAAAGAGGTAGAAGTTTTTCTCTAGTTTTGGAAGTATAAACACTTTTTATTCATTATTTTACGGTTGTTGAAGTTTGAGAATTGAATTGCAGTCAATTTGTTCTCCAACACGGGATTGAATCTTGTTTTCTTGTGATTTGCTCGATTATTATGCTTTTCTCTGACATCACTTTTACTTTAGGATATTTCTTCCTTCTTAAATCAACTCCATAAATTGGACATTTTTAATTAAGGTGATTCGATATTATAATATCAAAGACCTGAATTGAAAGCTTATCATTAATCAATTTTTATGAAAACTATGTACATGACATTTGTTAAAAGAATAAGTCTCACTTGTACGTGAAGTGACGTGTTAAAAATAAGTTTAAATGATAAAAAAGCATTTTTCTCAAGGTGCAATGAGGGATCCAACTCCATAATTTCAATGATGAAAACCATAAATGGGCGGTCCCTTAAATGTCTTTTTGATCAGAGCATTTTCAATATAATATCATGACTGTTTTTTTTTTTTTTTTTTGCCATGATATGCACAGTTGACTTGGTACTATTATATTGAAGATCATTGTACTAAATAGAATTAGATTTAAAAAAATTCTAAATATTGTTATAATTATACAGTGTCGTGCTTTACTATTTTATCTAAAAATTTATATTGTTAGAGAAATATCACAATATTCTTGGCTTGAATAGTCTCTCTTGTTCAGGAATTGAATTTTTTCTTATATTAGAAGTTTGATACGTGTACGTTTTATATATATAGTATCGACTATTGAATGATTATTTTTTGAGAAACATAAATGACTAGAATAATTATTGAAATTTAGTGATGTTTTATGTCAAATGTCACATTGGAGAAAATTCATCATCTTATCCAAATATATTCAATCAAACTTTTTAAAAAGTTGCACTTAGTTTATATACACAGACTTAAGTCACAATATGCAATGTGTGTATATATATTGTTATGATGAACTATAACCATTTAATTGGTGTTTTGTGAGGCATACTAAATCTTTTATGACATTCTATCACTATAATTTAAGTGAACTAACATGTGTTTAAGAGCGACATTGTTGCTTATCTACAATCATTCCCTCAACACGATGTTCTCGTGACTCGAATTCATAACCTTGACTCTGCTATAAATTATTAGGATCAGGTTTTGATCATTTTATTTGAATATCGATTAGTGTTGATCTTTTATGACATTTGACCATCATCATATGAATGACCCAACACATGGGCCTAAGAGCAGTACCATTGCTCTCCGACGCATATTGTTGTAATCACATTTTGCACCAATATAATTGGTGAATGCAATGTCACAATAGTTGAATAAATCGGAGGTATCAATTAGTGAATACAATGTGTAATAGGTAAATAAAGCCTATCGAATTCAAGCAAGTTGGATGACCATATATATGTGTTGTTTAGCAACTTCGTCACCTATCACAGTTACAAAACAACAACATTTAGAATTCTATCACATTAAGATTGTTGACGGATACAGACTGTGCTTAGCTTTTAATTTGCCTCTGACCATCAAATGAAATGTGCATAACCCACCCTTCTCTCTTTGAAAGTTTGAAAGAAGGGGCGCTCTGTGCAAACAATATATAAATTTCGAAACTTACCAAATGCTTATCGACATTGAGATGACACATTAATTCAACAAAATTTAATTTCATATGTCATGTCACTATTAAACGCTTAGCATAAACTAATTAAGAAACAATACTTACGTTGATGTGTTGATTTGCATATGGAGAGAATATTTTTAGATATTAGGAATCATGTCTATCATGGTGATTGGCATTCCCACTGTCATTGGGTTCTCATTAATCAAAGGTTGATAACAAACTTTGACCAAAATGTTTATCATTTTCTTCATAGTATAACAACTTCTTATCAAATTCTTGGAAAAACATCTGTAATCCATGTTCTCGCATGTTCTTGGTACACATATTTTATTTCATGGAATTTGTCACTATATGGTGATAGGCAATACTAATTCTACTAAAACAGTCTCTTTCAAATGGTATTATTCTCAATGTGACAAAAAAGTGATTATTTATGAAGTGTAAAATCTTAGACCATAAAATCCTAACAAGAGATTAACTAACGATAATGTCTAACAGTTGAGCAAGTTGCTAGTAGATTTAGTAATAAAACCGATCAAATTGACAGACAAAATACGATTCATTTAATTGACCTCAAATTTAATGATAGTAAGTTTTAGTTATCACTATTCTTAAAAGCAAGATTCAAACTTTTATCAGCTCACGAACTTTTCTATTCTCTTATCAAGAAATAAAGCAACGCAAATCACACTTAACATCCCCAAGCAAATATTTGATATCCAGACATGTTGTGGCATAAACAATGATAATTTCTATTGCACTTGAACAAGGTTCATTTGCAAGAGTTGGTCAAGGAGCTTGTAGTCAGCTCTTTAAATTGTCACATCTTTTATCTAGGTCCAAGTCAAGGATAAAGCAGTATAAATTGAGGCTTTGTGCAACTTGAAGCCAGTCACACTCAACCACCTCTATCCAAAAATCTAGTACATGCTGATTAGAAAAACCACATAGAGGGTGGGGTACTATTGTGGATGCTTGAAACCAGAATTTAGGTCCCATATTATCCTAATATACACAGGCAAATGCCGCGTAATTTGGGCTAGCTTGGCTATCAAGTAGATGCAAAGACTGTTGGGAATATGAAAAATATAAAAGACATTTCTTAGGGATAATAAAATTCTTTGGTAATTACTTTTCCCTTAACAAAATAAAAAGAAAATACCATGGTAGAATACTTTCTTAATCACATGTTTGTATGTCTTTTCCTCCTAGCGCACACGTAACAATATATCCTACAACTAAAGTCAACTTCAAAAGAATGCTCACTCACTAGCATCGAGTCGGGATGTCGTCAAATGTTAGGATAGGACATGGTAAGTAAAGGTGGCATTGAGGGTGCGGGAGTTTGGCGATCGCATAGGGTCTTAGCATTGTAGGGGCACAAAAAAATATAGGTGTTTATATATGTATAAGTATTGGTGCCAATTGTCCACTTGTCAATTATTATTTTGTGGTTTGTTTTTTTTTTGGTTCTAGAAGTTAAGTTTTTGTTATATGAAAGGGGCACCTTTTTAAGTTTTTTTTTATTCGTGTCAATAATTTTTTTTAATTGCATGAAAGGGGCGTCATCTTAAAATACCGCATGGGGCGCCCAAAATTTCAGGACTAGCCTTGACGGTAATAAGGTAGCACAAACATTTTAATGTCAATATATTATGTTCGTGAACCCTAAATCCGAACAACAACTCGCCACAGGCATATACTATATAAAGATGTTACTTAGAATTTAGATTTAGAAGTCATAATACTTTTTGATTATTGTTGTCTCATTTTCTTTTCTAATTTGAGTTTAAACGAGCACGAGTCGAGAAATCACTTGACAACTCCAATGACCTAATAGCTACAAATCTATCATCTGACGTAATTTCAGCTAAGCGTCAAGCCCGATCGAAAAAATGACATTAATAAGTATGTTTGGCCAAGCTTATTAAAAGCTGCTTATACACACAAGAAGTAAAATGCATCATCATTGCTATATTATAAAAAACAAATTGGAGAAGAAAATAAACTATTATGAAGGCATTAATACCAACTGTTGTGACAGTTGAATATGGATGGGATCTCTTTATGAAATGTACAAATGCGTGACAATAATTATAATTCCTGGCGCCTAAATAATTCAAACAATTAATAACACGACTCAATCACTTAACAACCATGGTCATGTTGGGTTTTTTACCCAAATTAGATTGGATTTTTGAGAAAATATTTTTTCTTTCTTTCCACGTGTTTTTATTAGGAAAATATTGTTTACTTTATTTTACGTAGTTTTTTATCTTATTTTCATCTTTGTGGTACTTCTAAGATTTGACATGCACCCATATAAATACTAAAATCTTTTCACAAGTTTTATATTATTGAAATATAGAATAATTGTATAGGCACAGTTATTGCATTTGTTTTCTCCATATTAGCCAATTGAATAAAATACTACATTCATCTACCAATTAATTCTTTACCTTTTATCTTGTTGTTTATTTGCGATCATATATTTCATATCGTGTAATATATATTACATCGATCTGTTTTATTTCCTAAAAGTGGTATCAGAGATATTGATTGTGATTTATACAAGGGTTTTGTTATTGATAGCAGCCATGAAATATGAAATTCGGTTCCTAAATCGCTATACAAGATTTTCGTTGTGGCAAGTGAAAATGCGAGATGTACTCGAGCAGATGGATTTGAATGATATGTTGTTAGGATTTGACAAAATACCCACATCTGGAGATGGAGGAGAAACAATAGAAGGATTGAAAAGCACATTCACAAATTCATCTTCATTTCTCTAACAATATTCTTCAGGACCTTTTAAAAGAGAAAACGATAGATGCATTGTGGTTAAAGTTTGAGCAATTGTGCATGACTAAAAGCCTGACAAACAAATTGCATATGCAGTAGGGTTGTATTATCATCGCATGGCAAAATGAGGATTTTTGGAAGATCTTCTGGCTATGTTCAAGGAGAACATCGCTGATTTGAGAATTTTAGAGGTAAAGTATAATGAAAAAGATTTGGCCTTAATCAATTTGTGTTCCTTGCCCGCTTCGTTTACCTCGTTTAAAAACTTGATCTTGTATAGTCGTGATACTCTTACCATTGAAGATGCATATAATACATTGTTTTCAAAAGAGAAGATGAAGTGTCTGGTTGGAATTGAGGCCGGAGATGGAGAAGGCATTGTTGTTCATAGTGATCGGAGAAAGGGTAAGTCGATGTCAAATTTCAGTAATCATGTTTGTTATTACAGAAGAAATGACACATTAAGAGTGATTGTAATAAATTATAAAACAAAAGTAATTTGACTGCAAATCATAATAACCAATCAAATACTTTAAACGAGACCAATATCATCGAGAACTATTTGAGTGATGGTGATGTTTTGAAGATTTCTGACATAAAATCCAAACCTGATGAAGAGTGATTTTTAGATACAGCTTGTGCATTCCACGTGTGTCCCAATAGAGATTTGTTTAAAACATATAAAATGGTAACGCAATGTGTAGTTGTTTTGGGTAACAACGAACCTTATCGAGTAGCTGATATTGGTAGAGTAAGATTAAAGCTGGTGGATAGAATATGTAGAATAATAGATCACGTTCGACAGATTCTAGACTTGAAGAAAAATCTCATTTCATTCAGTACTCTTGATTCAAATGGGTACACTTTTTCCAAAAGAGGTGGAGTCTTGAAGGTTCGAAAGGGTGTTCGTGTTGTATTGGAGGAGCAAAAGAGGTCCCTAATTATACATCTTGCAATGTTGTGCAGAATTTATGAAAAAAAATCAGTACAAATTTAGTACCATGGTAGAGATTCAATTTGGTAGTGTACCTTTGGGATTTGGTTCAAGGTCCATATTGAATAATACTACTTAGTCAAGTTTGAAGGGCATGGATAATTCCGCTTTACCACCATTACCTCGGTTTCATCATGTTCAACTGTTAGGAATAGACTCATTGGAGATAAGTACGTGAATGCTGATTCGGTTGCACATACTTTTAACATTTTAAAAGGTGTTGAGACTAGTCAGGAGCCTTCTATGAAAGTATTGGGAGTTGATTCTACTACAGGGTGTGCTTCGACACTGTTTCATAATTTCTAATTCTTTATGAATTTTAAGAAACTCAGTGTTTGGATTCATTTATCCACGTTGCATACTATGGAAGAGGATGAGTACTTTTGTATTGGAGAAAGTTTCGTTCTTGTTGAAGAGTTCCAATTTTTCGTTACAATCGGATTTATTTTTTCATGTGAAAAAATTTTGAAGCTTCGTTCGTTGTATCGAAATTTGTATCAATGTAGATATTGTTGGGTTTTTGACCTAAATTAGGTTGGGTTTCCTTCTTTACATGTGATTTTTTATCTTGTTTCTATCTTTGTGATATCATGCTACCAAAAATCGTACATGAATGAACTCAGACCAGCCAATTGAACTTCGTACGATCTGGTCTTCAATACTTGAAACAAAGGCGGCGATGTGTGTCCGTCGCCCCTCTGATGCTTAAGTCAAAAAGATGAATTATGTAAGTTGGATGCATGAATGTTACTGAAAAAGTGCACCTGAATAATGAGGTTTAGAGCTTGTTTGGTATTGATTTTTTGGGGGAAGAATTGATTTTGAATAGTGATATGATGGGAAATATGTGGTTGAAAAAGAAGATAAGATTATTGATGTGATGGAAAATATTATTTTATTGAAGAATGTGTGGTTGAAAATGAAAATTGATTTACTGTAGAATTGGAGAATCCGTACCAAACGGGGCGTTAATGTTGTATTTATAGATGTTGGAGTCCTGAAAGGATCCAACAACCTGCAGTCCTTATCACGTAAGGTGTTTGTGTTGTGTTAGGATTGTATTATTTGAGTTAAGGTAAAGTTTGTAATGAAACCGAGTTGGAGTTACATTGAACTAGTGTCAAAGGGAGGGTGTGTTGGTGGTTACAGTTGGGCCCTTATCGGGTTGCAAGTTACGTGTCCTACCTCAAATGGACCCGACCTCGTAATGGGCCCAAATGGGGGCCCAAGATCTTGCCCATGAGGTCGTTCCCAATAGGTCAGGTATTATGACTATCATGGTATATTTAAGGTTAGCATGCACCCTGATAAGTACGTTTTACATACTTATTTTACTGTGAAAACATGAGCAATTGTTGATTAATACGTTGGAATATAGCTTAATTCTATACAATTCATGTTTTGCAGGACAAGTGATGAATGTGGCGGAAATAATGAGAAATAAGTGAAAAATAACTAGAATGGAATAAAGTGAAAGTTCAAGGACTAAAGTGCAAATACTCAAAAATTATGTCGGGACTCACGATAAAGGTTCGAGAGTGCTAGGGGTCAATTGGAAGCAATTAGAAGTCAAAAAGGAATGGAATATTATCAAAATCAATTTCCAATTCGTACAAAATATATTCCAGATTTTTAGCCGAAGATTGAGACCCATTTTTGGTATAGTAAAAGTCCTAATTGGGAAAGATGTATTTCTAGTAAAGTTGTAGTTCTTCGAGTTAACTTTTCAACGCATCTTGAATCATTTAAATCGGATATCAAAAAAGAAAGTTATAATCAAATTAATGACTGCTGCATAGAGACAAAAAATTTGCACGCGAAAGGAACTTTCCTTGTTCAATTAGGACTCTTTTGGAAACCAATTTGGACGTGATTTTCATCTAATTTTCGAATCTTACAAATATTTAACAGCAGAATATATATGGAAAAGACCCCACATACACCATTCTTCTCCTCTTTGGCTCAAGAAACTCATGGAGAACTAAAACCCTTGGTGAAACTACGAAGGAACTCAATTGGAATTGGTGATATCATGTCTTTTATTCATTTAATTTAATCTTTTCATTGTCAAATAATACTAGAATTTAGATTTTCATTCTCTTGAACTTATATTGAAATTGGTTTAATATTTACAAGATTTTTCATGGATTCAATCATACTTTTTCCATTGTTCAATCAAATTATTTATTGAGTTTCAATTTCAATTATTTATTGTTGAGATTGGTTTAACAATTATTATATCTTTCATATATCCAGTCATGCTTCTTCTATCGTTAGATTAAACTAATTGTTGAATTTTAATCTCAATTTCACTTTATTGGCGAATTGATTACTGCCTTATGCTTGATGTATATGGTCGATATTTGATCTTGTTCCAATAAAATTGTGCGAATATGTCTTAAGTCTAAATTCTATGATTACATTTGTAAATTAAATTGATTTTCACGATATATCTTTCGATTAGAGTGTCGGGATGAAATCCTCTAATTGTGTTATAAAAATGAATAATTGATATGATTGATCCAATCCAATTGAGGGAATTTCGACGTTTCACCGCTTCGAATTATTGATTTTAATTTCACATTTCAACATTGAATTTTATTACACATTTGAGAGAACAATTCAACATTTTTTATCCTTTAAATATTCTTCCATCTCCATGTGGATACGACACTCCAAAACTGTGCTACAACTACCGCGTTATTCTTTGGGCGTAATCACACCCCTATAAATACTAAACTCTTTTAACGTGTTTCGTATTACTGAAATATAGAATAGTTGTGCAGGCATGATTATTGTTTTGTTTTCTCCATATTAATCAATTGAATAAAATATTATGTTCCACTGTCAATTAATTTTGTCCTTTACCTTGTTATTTGTTTGCGATCATATGTTTTATATTGTGCCATGTATATTGTAACGCCCCAAATCTACTACATATATTTGTTTTTTTATTAAAATTTTGGATTTAAGGTGTTACCAAAATCTTTGTTATCTAGTTTATTCTAAATTTAACAATACAATATAAATATTGTGATTTGATCGATAAATTTTAAATTCAACAATTTAAACAAGAAATTATATGCCCCTGTTTGGCACCCATTTTTTTCTCATTCTCATTCTCATTCTTTTTCTCTTTCTTCATTTTAACCACACATTCTATTAATAAAATAATACTACAAATAAACCTAAAAATTCTCCTTACTTTTTAACCACACATTCTTCCATCAATCACTATTCAAAAACTAATTTTTCTATTAAAATGAGTGTCAAACACCCCCATAATTAAATCTAAAATACGAATATGTTAAATTTGTAAAATTTAATCCAACATGGGATATCAATGTTCAAATACCAAAACTACTAAAATAACATGTACGGAAAAATTAACATAAAATTTATTCTTAAAATAAATGTGTGCAATAATCATTTCCAAATTATTATTTTTTATTTGGCAACCCCATGAGCATCACTGGGTCAATCTTCCACACATCCACACGACCCGTGCTAATCTGAAAGGTTATTGTAAGATTGAGTATTTTAAAAATACTCAATAAAAATACGTGTATATTCTTATTAACATGATATAAATATAAAAATAACATAACATATCAACATTCTTAGATTTAGAGCAAACCGGTCGTGATATCCATCAGCTCCAGTAATTTCTTAAAAATTCTCATATCTCTTAGGATTTAACATATTGACCTAATGGTCCATCCCAAAAGATTTAACATAGAAATCGACCCGAAAGCCTTAGAGTATTTCATCCAAAAATTTATATAAGTATCAAGAAATAAGAATCTATCACTTTGCACTAATGTATTCTTACCTCAATTTGATACCAAATAAATCTGAAAATATGTTTATAGAGTAATAGTAAAGAGAATTTTTCCTAACAATGTTTGCATATATCAACGTAGGAAATGAAATATATGTTCTAAAAGGAAATTAAAACTTAACTATATGCATATATATAATTCACACAAACTCAAAGTGCCCTTTCTTTTTTTCTTTTTTTAATTTCCAATCGAACGTCTTTTCGGTTTCATTATTAAATTCCAATCCAATGACTTTTTGGTTTCATTACTTAATTCTAAACGTATTTTCAAGAGTTTATGGATTAATTACTATCAAAATTAAGAAATTTAATTATGTTTAACTTATTTAATTATAATATATTTTTTTTCAAATTCCAAGTAACCGTCCTGCATTCAATTGATAGTTTTTCCTTTTTTTATTATTTATTATTTTTATATTTTGTTTATTAATAAAATATAAAATTTAGAATACTTTCTTTCTGTCAAAATAACTCGTGAATAACTAGTCTAAAAATATTTATTTCTGGACTCAATTTATACTATTTAACACGAGCTACAAAATGAGTATAATATCGATATATTTTTATCAACTTCTAAAATACTTAAATATTCGACCCAAATAATTTACGATAAATTTTAAAAGTGCATGTAAGCAAATAAATCATTTGTGTAAATAAGTAATTCGAGTTTATCGTTTCAACTTTTGGACTTTAGTGTGACGACCAAACTAGACATGGACTATTCATTTGCTAAATGCCCAACTTTAAATTTAGCTCATATGAAAATATAATTAAAATTCAGGGTGCTACATCATTTCCTCCTTAAAATAATTTTGTCATCGAAATTACCATATTTAGTTGAAAAGTTCTGGATACTTGGTTTTTATTTCACCTTCTTTCTCCCAGGTAGCCTCTTCGATTCCATGATTTTTCCATCGAACATTAACCAAGGCAACTTCACTACTTCTTAATGTATGTACTTGTCTTTCGATAATTTCCAAATGAGCCTCTTGATACGTTAGATGTTTATGCACTTCCAATGAATCGTAATTTATCACATGTTCTGGATCATGTACATACTTTCTAAGCATTGATACGTGAAATACATTATGTACTACCGATAGTCCAGGTGGCAACGCTAGATGGTAAGCTACATTCCCAATTCTGTCTAGAATTTCGAAACGACCTATAAATCGAGGTCTCAACTTT
This sequence comes from Fraxinus americana, assembly GCA_035079005.1. Lineage (NCBI taxonomy): Eukaryota > Viridiplantae > Streptophyta > Magnoliopsida > Lamiales > Oleaceae > Fraxinus > Fraxinus americana. The sequence continues at coordinate 1,221,912 of CM068717.1, read as the reverse complement.
CTCCTCTTGCCACATCTAAGAACATCTTTTATTGGTGCAACTTTAAGAAACGATTTCTCACCAACTTCACATTTTACTGACTTTCTTCGTTGGTTTGCATAGCTTTTCTGTCTATCTTGAGCTGTTTTTATTATGTCTCTAATTTTATCGATTGCTTGTACTGTCATTGTAATAATTTCTGGACCTAAAATTTGACTTTCTCTGACTTCATTCCAATAAACTGATGATCTATACCTTCTACCATAAAGAGTTTCATAAGGAGCCATACCAACAGTAGTCTGGAAGCTATTATTGTATGCGAACTCCACTAACGATAGGTGTGACTCCCAACTACCTCACAAATCTAATACACATGCTCGAAGCATGTCTTCTAAGATTTAAATAGTCCTTTCAGACTGTCCATCAGATTGAGGATGATAGGCAGTGCTAAAATTCAACTTTGTCCCCATAGCTCTTTGCATGCTTTTCCAAAATTTGGAAGTAAACCTTGGATCTCGATCCGAGACGATAGATACTGGAACTTCATGCAGCCTAACAATTTCCTTAACATATAATTGGGCAAATTGATCAATAATGTAGTTCATTTTTACTGGAAGAAAATGAGCTGAGTTTGTCGATTGGTCCACAATTACCCAGATGGCATCGTGTCCTTTCATTAACTTTGGAAAACCTACAACAAAATCCATGGCTATTTGTTCTCATTTCCACTTCGGAATTTCTAATGGATTTAATGGTCATGATGACATTTGATGTTCTTCTTTAACTTACTGACATAGTATGCACTTCTCAACAGACCAATCCCTCATTTCACATTCCTCCACCAAAATATATCGTGAAGGTCTCGATACATTTTAGTATCCCCAAGATGTGCAGCAAACAGGGCATAATGAGCTTCATCTAATATCTCTTTTCTTATCCCTTCATCTTTCGGTACACATAACATTCCCTCAAACATTAAAGCATTGTCATTTACTATTGCAAAACCCTTTTTTTCTTGTACCAACTTCAGCCTTAATTTTTCTCAAAAATGGGTCATTGTCCTGAGCATCCTTAATTTGATCCCTAAGAGTAGGTTAAATCTTTAATCTTGTAATCCTTGTAGTAACTCGAGCTAGCGGAATGACAACTTCTAATTTCAATTTATCGAGCTCATTTATCAACTGCAGTTGAGTTGTGGGTAAAATTGCTAGTCGTCTCACTGTTTTCCTACTAAGAGCATTTACGACTACATTAGCCTTACCAGGATGGTAATGGATAGTGAAGTCATAATCCTTAACTAACTCTAACCACCTTCTTTGCCTCATATTCAAATCTTGTTGAGTGAAAAAATATTTCAAACTCTTATGATCAGTATAAATATTGCACTTTCCCCTGTAAAGGTAGTGACGCCATATTTTTAGAGCATGTACTACCAACGCCAACTTTAGATCATGCGTAGGATAGTTTTGCTCATGTTGCTTTAATTGTCTTGAGGAGTGTGCGATCACCTTCCCAAACTCCCGAACCCGTTTGGATGCATCACTGTATATAACAAATCCATCTGAACCCTCGGCATAGCTAAAACTGGAGCTATAACCAATTTCTATTTCAGTCCTTGAAAACTCTCCTCACACTTCTTAGTCTATTGAGATTTTATGCCATTCCTGGTTAGATGGGTCATCGGCCTAGCTAGTTTGAAGAATCCCTCAATGAATCTCTGATAATAATCAGATAGTCCCAAGAAACTACGAACTTCACCTACATTCGTTGGTCTAGACTAGTTGGTTACCACTTCAACTTTAGTATGGTATACTCCAATTCCTTGTGTTGTAACCACGTGGCCAAGGAAAACTATACGATCAAGCCAAAATTTATATTTCTTAAATTTGACATACATTTTTCCCTTCGTAGTGTCTCCAACACTATCTTAAGTTGTTCTTCATGTTGATCTTTATTTTTTGAATACACCAAAATGTCATCGATGAAGACAATTACAAATTGATCTAAATACTAATGAAATACTCTATTTATCAAATATATAAATACTGTAGGAGTATTTGTTACTCCTAAGGGCATTACCGTGAACTCGTAATGACCATAGCGAGTTCTAAATGCCGTCTTTGAATTATTATCTGCCTTCACTTTCAACTGATGATAGCCTGACCTCAAATCAATCTTGGAAAATACTGTTGCACCCTTCAGTTGATTAAAGAGGTCTTCAATCCAAGGAAGGGAATATTTGTTCTTAATAGTCAACCGGTTCAATTCCCTATAATCAATGCATAACCTTATCGATCCATCTTTTTTCTTCACAAACAAAATCGGTGCACCCCAAGTAGATATACTTGGCCGGATGTAACCTTTATCCAATAATTCCTACAACTGTATCTTTAATTCTTGTATTTCTTTTGGCGCCATCCTGTATGGAGCTTTAGACTCTGGAGTTTATCCAGGCACGAGGTCAATTGTGAACTCCAATTACCTATCAGGCGGTGCACCAGGTAAGTCATCAGGGAATACATCAATGAAATCTCGTACAATCGGTACATTTCAAATAGTGAGCTCTGATTGCTGAGTTCCATATATACTCACTAGAAATCCCTGACAAGATATTTTCTTTGACATCTTTACTGCCATCATGGTCGACACGAGACGAGGTAAAGACTTAACTCGTACGGCGAAAAATCGAAACTCTTCCTCTCCAGGCTTTTGAAAAATTACATCTCTTTCGAAACATCGAAGTCTTTCATGTCTATGAGGTATAGATCAACTATAAATTCTCTTCCATTCATTTCTAACTTTACTACCCTAGTGATCTATTGGTGTTCAAAATTCTACCGGATGGGATGGAAATTTTTACTACACTATCGGATTTTTCACATGCAGTACATGTTTTAGCAATAAATGTAGTAGATATAAATGAATGAATAGCTCCTGAATCTATAAGAACATATGCAGGTACTTCAGATATTGATAGAGTACCTGTTATTACATTCGGATCCTTTGTTACCTCTCCTTAAGTTAAATCGAAGACTTTAGCTTTCACTTTTTTGCCCTGCTCATAGTCTTTCTTAGGTGGGTATACCTTACAGTCTAGGGCAAAATGGTCTTCCAGGCCACATCGATAGAACACATTTTTCCCAAACAAGCGCTCTCCACCATGGGCCTGTTGCATTTAGGACATCGTGGAATAACTTTCTTTTGTTTGTTTGATCCTGATCCTGATCTTGATCTTGTAACGTCCCAAATCTAATACATACATTTTTTTATTATTAAAAATTGGATTTGAAGTGTTACCAAAACCTTTCTTATCTAGTTTATTCTAAATTTAACAATATAATATAAATATTGTGATTTGATCGAAATTTTAAATTCAACAATTTAAACGAGAAATTATATATATAATTAAATCTTAAATGCAAAAATGTTAAATTTGTAAAATTTAATTCAACATGGGATATCAAGGTTCGAAAGGTTATTGTAAGAGTGAATATTTTGAAAACACTCGATAAAAATATGTGCATATTCTTATTAACATGATATCTTCTATATATTAAAAGTGGCTATGTAACGGAATTTCTTGTTTTTAACGAAAAAACTAACGGAATTTGTTGTTTTAACGGACTATGTAACGGAATTTCTTGTTTTAAACAGGCAGCTGCACCTTCTTTCAGTGTTTTTATCAGAATTTTGTATTCCGATGTCCGATTGAGGCTATTCAAAATGCGTTGGAAAGCTAACTCATCTGGCTACAACTTTGATTCAGACATCATTCTCCAATTCGATCACTTTCTATGCCAAAAATAGGTCTCAATATGAGACTAAAACATCGGAGCATAACTTTTCGGTTGGAAATTGATTTGTGATCATCTTTTGACTAAATTTGATTCCATTGACGTCTTCCTTTATCCAATTGACTCCGAACACTCTCAAATCTTCATCGTGAGGTTCGGCACAACTTTTAAGTATTTACATTTTAGTCCCCGAACTTTGGATCCCTTACAATTTAGCCATTTCTCCAAATTTGTCAACTTTTGCTTATTTGTTTCGATCTCACCAACTTACATCACAATATCAAAATCACACATCTAATTATTTAACAATTACATAAACATTACATCATTAATTATTTAATTAACCAAAAAAATTACATCTTTATTAAAAACAAATTAATTATTAAAAAAATATTAAATATAAACTAGGCAAACGTACATTGCACGTTGCTTGCACCTAGTAAATATAAAAATGACATAACATACCAATATTCTTAGATTTAGAACAAACTGGTCGCGATATCCAATAACTCAAGGAATTTATTAAGAATTCTCATATCCCATATGATTTAACATATTGACCTAACGATCCATCTCGAAGGATTTAACATAGAAATCGACCCGAAGGCCTTAGAGTATTTCATGCCAAAAATTTATATAAACATCAAGAAATGAGAATCTATCACTTTGCACTAATGTATTCTTACCTCAATTTGATACCAAATAAATCTGAAAATATGCTTATATAGTAATAGTAAAGAGAATTTTTCCTAACAATGTTTGCATATATCAACGTAGGAAATGAAATAGATGTTCCAAAAGAAAATTCAAACTTAACTATGTGCATATATATAATTCACACTAACTAAGTGCCCTTTTCGGTTTTCCTTTTTTCGTTTTCTTTTTATTTCCAATCAAACGTCTTTTCGGTTTCGTTATTAAATTCCAATCCAACGACTTTTTGGTTTCATTACTTAATTCTAAACGTATTTTCAAGAGTTTATTTTTTCTAAAAGAATCGTTTTTTCTAAAAGAATAATTTTTTCAATAAAGCGTCCCCAATGATTTTTATAGAAATATCAAATTGAAACCTATTTTTTTGCATAGCAAACGTTCGAATTAGAAAAATGATATTTCTAAAAGAATTATTGGGGATGCTTTATATAGTTTTAAAGAAGTTGATGGGGCCGTGGAAGTCACGTTTCATATATGATGATTTTGGTGAGTTAAGTTTTGTTGAGTTGCAATTTTTTTTAACATTTGTAACTTACCCGTGGAATTTTTGTGTGAACATTAGGAATGAAGGGAACAAAATATGCTGATGATCAATAGAGTGCAACATTTCAAAAATGAGTAACAATTGGGAAGCATTTTGAAGTTCGATGAGTGAAATGTGACAAAATGTAAGTTGGATGAGTAATGAAACAATGTTTCCACTGAGTTGTCATTTTTTAACTGCTGTCACCTGCCACATGTGTTTTTCATCCGCCACGTCAGCTTCAATGATAACGGAATTTGGTGAGTGATTGATGTGGTGCAATGGCAGAAAGTTCAGTGACCATTAAGAGACAATTTGAAGTTCAATGAGTAAGTCGTAACCATTTTAAAGTTCAGTGACCATTCAAACATTTTACTCATTTTTCATTAATTGATGCTCAATTTTGGCTGGACTCTAGTACTTCAACTAATATATTGTTCATATAGGCCATCATAAATTACAAATTACGTCTTGTTGGGTCGATTAAATGTCTTTTTCCGTCATTTTTGTTCTGTACACAAACGTTATTTCTAAGTTTCATATTTTTTTGAAATTGTTATTTGTTCGATACGATGTTGTACTTTTTAATTTCATCTAACATTGCTTGCCCTATTGGTTTGTAGAATAATTTAGTTGAATTTTAAGAATAGGATTACTGGAAAACAGATTGAGTTATATCTACTAATTAGTAATTATTTGCTACCCCACAAAATTAAAATTTACCTTGGCGCCTAGTCAAGGTTAAATCGCATTATTTGTCTCTCATGTTTGGCTGCACTTAAAAGGTAATTTTGAATATTTTTCCTTTTCTTACTTATAAGTTAAAAACTAAATTATATTTCGATAGTAAAAACTGTTATGTTTAAATTAATAACTTACTTATTTTTAACTTTGCTCGATAAATAGATTACTTATCTTCAATTTGCTTGTACAAGTAAACTTGTAAGGAAATTTTGCATGGTAGCCCAACCAAGAAAGAATTGGTGATAAGAAAAGCCAACGTATAGCAATTGCCCCCCAATGGATTGAGAAACATCATAATTTATTGAAACTAAGACTTGTTTGCCCCGTTTGATGAAGTGTTTTTTCCCACAAAATGTGGTGTTTGGTGTTTGATGAACAACATTTTCCCAGCCAATTGTTTTCTCCCTCCTCACCTCATGCTCAGTTTTTCCTCCAATTTCATGAAAGGTGGAAAAATGGAATTCCATCTTTTTTTTTTTTTTTTTGTAATGTAAACAAATTTCATAATCAATTGTTAAAAAAAAAAAAATTCACTTTAATGGACAATTTGCATGTAAAATAAAGTCAAATGAACACTAAACTTTGATAAAAAAATAATTTTCTAGGAAATATTTTTTTTATTTTTGGAAATGGAAACAAATTTTATAACCAATTGCGGAAAAAATTATCACTTTAATGGACAATTTTCATATAAAACAAATCCAAACGTGAACAAAAAAAAATTCAAAATTTCAAAATTTTCCCGGGTGAAAAATTATATCAATCAAACACACTTAATTAAACAATTCCCTGGTAAACAAGTTCTAAGCAATTAATTTCCTTGAAATTTGTTTTCTTTACACATATTTTCCACTCTTGCTATCAAACAGACTCTAAGCTCATAAAGTTATGTTAGATTTCTTGTCAAAGTGCCTAACAATTTGCATTATATCAAACTAAACAAAACTGATAGGAGCCAAGTATTCTTTTAGCAAAATTCAAGGACGGATCCAGAACCGAATTACAGGCCGGGCTAATACGTAAAAAAAAAAATTACACATAATATTTTTTTTTTTTTACATAAAAGAGGGGGGTGGCAAATTTTATAACTTCTATATTTCTATCGGCAAACCATCAAATATATTCATTTAAATAATCACAAACCACGCCTGAAACAAATAAATGCATACAATCATGCCAAACTCTAATTTTGAAAACGTAAGAACTAAAAGAAACAACTTCATGGGTTACTCCATTTTCTTCTATTGGAATGAAGCAATAAGAGTTGTAATGGAGATCGCACAATTTCGAGTGCAACTGAAATTTGATGTAAAGCTCTGCACCACCCTTAATGAATCGCATTCAACCATCGCAAGCTTTATAAAATTGCCTAGAATATTTTAATACTAGAATTACTATGGATGAAAAACATCGAATATCACCTAATACCCCTACCATTTGTGTAATAAATGTTTGTCGAAAGTCGAGTGATGTCCATTGCTTTTTACTCGAATGATTAAATTTTGAATTTATGTTTTAAAATTATTTCTATGAAAAGCTAAAAATTGAAATTTTCATTTTTGGAAGTCTAAAAATCTGCAAGTTCAAAACGACAAAACCCCCAAAAGGCAGTCAAAGCTCAAACTACAGGGATGTTTGTTAGCTTAGTTGTTTGCAGATGTTTCCATCGCGAATAAGTCTACATGTACATAATGATTGTACATAGAGATGTACATAACACTCACAAGGAGATGGGGTCCACTCGAATATTTTATTAGAGTGGACCCCACCTATGTGAGTGTTATGTATACCACTATGTACATAAATTATGTACACCAAGCATATCTCTTCCATCGCGAACTCTCTCTCTCCCTCTCTCACATATGGACAGGCTGGAAGGATCCAAACCAAAAGCCCCACCGCCATTATTAACAATTAATAATAGGGGCTCTACCAGAATGATGATAAGTTTGGGGAAATTTCAAATTGGTCCCCAATCTACTGCCTAAATAGAAGTTAGTCTTTAATCTTGAAAAATTAGCACGATGATCCTCAATCTATTATTCACTTCAAATTTCTATTCATCAACTTAAGTTGTTAAACAAAAAACTATAGTTTTATAAGGTTGACATGCTAGTAAGTATGAGCACAAAAATTTTATAACTATGTTCTTCCACTCTTCTATTCTGGTTAAGTATTTTTCATTTTTTCCCCAACGATAGAGATCAAATGTTTCCACTACAAACTCTGTATTTTTCCCAAGTAGTATTATGAAATTGGACACGTAAAAGCCACACGTCGACTTAACAAAATCATGACACTTTACATTGTTGAATTTATAATGCAATTATAATAAAAATTGAGGATAAACTCGCTTACGTAAATGTTAAAGACCAATTTTCTACCCAAGTTATGCATTTTCCCTTTTCTTTGTCCCCCAATGAAACCACCCAAAAATCTAAATAAATGAACAGAGAAGAACCACAAAGAAATATGAGGGAAAAAAGAAAAAAGAAAAGATAGGAAGAAAGGGAGGGAGGGAGTTAAATGTTTCATTGATCATCAAATTTTGCACCATATCACGGTTTACTCAACGAACTTTCAAAATTGTCTCATTAGCCATTGAACTTTACTCTGTCAATGTCCATTACTCACCAGGTTGAATCTGTTAGTAAACATGCTAGTGTGGCCGGCGGAAAATTGAGGTGGCAAGTTAAATTCATACAAATGTAAAATGTTTACCAAGTCAGAGCCACATCATCTAGTTGAAAAGACGCCTTCATCAAATGGTTATACCAATTTCATGGAACATGAGATAACAAAATCAAAATCCACCATCACGGCAAAGCTTGAAGTCAGTTAAGTTTATCCTCATCCCAAATCTCTCAAACCCTAAGTGTTTGAGCGAAAGAAGATGGAAATTCCCAAATCAATTGGCCAAGCTCTGCTCCTAAATCCCCAAAATGACTTTGAAATTTATCCAAATTCCCCTTAAGGCCTGAATCCCCCGAAAACCGAAGCACCAAACAAATAATTGATATTATTTGTTTGGTGCTTCGGTTTTCGGGGGATTTGGGGCTTATTAGGGAGAGCTTGGATAAATTTCATAGTAATTTTAGGGATTTAGGAACGGAGCTTAGCTAATTGATTTGGGAATTTCCATCTTCTTCTTCGTTCAGGCACTTAGGGTTTGAGAGATTTGCGATGGGGATAAACTTAATTGGCTTCAAACTTTGCTGTGATGGTGTTTTTAATTTTGTTATGTCTTGTTTTATGAAATTGGTATAGTCATTTCATGAAGGAGTGTTTTCAGCTAGATGACATGAAAATGAGTTGGCAAACATTTTACATTTGTATGGATTAAACTTGTCACCTCAATTTTCCACCAACCACATCAGCACGTCTACGAACAGATTCAACCCGATAAGTAATGGACACTGATGAAGTAAAGTTCAATGGCTAATGGAATAATTTTGAAAGTTAGATTATTAAATCGTAATATGATGCAAAGTTTAGTGGCTGGTGAAACATTTAACTCCGAAGGGTGGTTTGATTTATTTCCTTTTTCTCCTTCGCTTCTCTTTCTTGCGGTCTGTGTTTAGCATCTTTTCCCACTTTTATGCTCTTTTCTCAGTTCGTGATCTTTACCTTCTTAGTATACATTTATTACCTTTGCTCAAGGTCATCCTGCTTTGAGAGTTATTCCAAAGCTTCAATTTCTCCTCATTTCTTCAGCTGAAATCAAGTCCTCATCCCTCTGTTTTTTCTTGAATTTTTTCTCTAAAATCTTTCCGGCATTAATCATTGCAACTTAAAGTTTAATCCTTTTTCTTTCTTAGTATTTCGAAAATTTTGGATAGTTTTCCCTCCTGGGCTTTTCTTCTTCCTCCTTGGATTTGCATTAGAATTCAACTTACATGGGAAATTTGCTGTTTTCTCCTTGTGAATTTTGCTGATCAAGCTTAAAAATCTCATCTTAATTTGTTTTTGATACCGAGATTTGTACTTTTCAAGTATTTTTGATAATATTTTTCTGCATTTAGGCTTTCTTGAAATCCAAATTCTCTGGAAATATTTCTTCTTCAAATGGTGTAGTTTCCTCTGTACTTCAGAAGTTCTTACTTTTCCATTTTTGATTTTCCTTATTTTCTTGAATTTGCTGACAATTAGGTTCTTAAGCCATGGGACTTTGTCATGGAAAACCCATTGAGCCCCCACAAAACCTATCTGAAAACCATGAGTATGCATTTAATTCTTCAACTGGGAAAACCCCAAAGTTTCCATTTTATAGCCCAAGTCCACTGCCTAGTGCATTCAAGAATTCCCCTGCAAACTCTAGCAGCGTCACTTCAACTCCTTTGCGCTTCCTTAAGCGCCCATTTCCACCACCATCTCCAGTTAAGCATATTAAGGCTTTGCTTGCAAGGAGGCATGGCTCTGTGAAGCCTAATGAGGCCACTATACCCGAAGGGAGTGAGTGTGAGATCATTGGATTGGATAAGAATTTCTGTTTCTCGAAGAATTTCACAAACCACTATGAGATTGGGGAAGAGGTAGGGAGGGGGCACTTTGGGTACACTTGTTCGGCCAAAGGAAAGAAAGGGAGCTTGAAGGGCCAGGATGTGGCTGTTAAAGTTATCCCAAAATCTAAGGTCTGGTATTTAATGGGACTACGTAAATCTCTTTGCAATTGTTTTTGCTTTATTGGTTAAAGCGAATATATCTACTGCAATTTGGTGATGAATATAGATTGTGTTTCGATTAAAACTGTTGTTTTCATATTCATATAATAATATTTCTTTTAGATTCCGCATGTTGATGTGTTTTTCTTGATTGGAGCTCTTATCTATTTATTTGTTTGAACTTTGGTTGTTTGCTTGGTGATGATTATTTGTGACAGTGTTCTTTGTGTATATTTTATGTTTTTTGCGGTATGAGGTACGATTATCTGTATAGGATATCATACATTCTGTAGAAGTAGTTTAAATATTGGTTGCATCTTACCTGAGATGAATCTTTCTTCAAGCATTGCTAATCTCAAAGCTACCACGGTCATCCAAAATGTCATCCAATATGTAGAGGCTTAAAATTGCATTTGTTGAGGGATAAAATTGTCTAGAAATATTGCCTCTTTTATAAAATTTGAAAATAAAATAAATAAAAAGAAAATACATAACCATACAAAGGTCTCTTAAAATTGTTGACTTTCAGATAGACATTTCCTCTCGTTTTAAAAAGTAGAGTACAAATATTTCAAAATTTTGTTTTCCATGACAAATTTCCGGTCTATCAAAAAAGCAAATTCACGTTCTCCTATTTTACCCAGAGACAAACCCTAATGATACCTAAGAATTGAACATGATTCACATTCACCAGTTATTCTATATGGTACGGTCAGTATCACAATTTCTCAAATATTACGGTCCATGTGTCTTTTTCGGGTTGGTTACTCATCAGTATCCTTAGCCTCATTGTTATGAAAAACTAAGCCCTTGTTTCTCCATTATTTTCAAAATACATTTTTCTCTTTCTTATTTTCCATCACATTATTCAATAAAATAATATTACACATAAACCCAAAACTTTTTCATATTTTTTAACCACGCGTTCTCCATTATTATACTATTTTAAAATTTATTTTGGGCAAAAAAAGTGAGGCTCAAACGGGCGCTATATATGATGAAAATTGAAGTTGGCATCACAATTTATGCAGATGACTACTGTGATTGCAATAGAGGACGTCAGAAGGGAAGTGAAGATATTACGTGCTCTCACGGGACATAAAAATTTTGTGCAATTCTACGATGCCTATGAGGATGAAGACAATGTCTATGTAGTGATGGAGTAAGTATGAACTCTTTCACTCTCAACGTTTTCCGTGTATTTTGCTGTAATTTCTTGTTTATTTATTTGGTTCAGTTTGTTATCGTTGTTTCTATTCTATAACATACTTATATGATATGAGGAGTCAAGGACAAAGTTACTTTTTCTCTTTTTGTATTTTCAAACATCTATATTTAGGCCCATGCTGTACTGAGTTTTATACTTGCTGTAGATAGTACATTGAACACATATTCCCTGGCCTTAAGTTGAATATGTATTCCATAGCCATTAATGCAATATTTGGAATTTTGATGCTTATCCCTACAACTATATTATTTTTCTTTTTCCAGGTTATGTAAAGGAGGAGAATTATTAGATAGGATACTTTCTAGGTATTCATAATGTTCTTTCATTTAAATATTTAGCACAATTTCCCCTGCTTCAGATCCTTCTTACAATCCATCTGTTTACTGAAGGGGTGGCAAATACTCTGAAGAAGATGCCAAAGCTGTCATGGTACAGATTCTAAATGTGGTTGCTTATTGTCACCTGCAAGGTGTGGTTCACCGTGATTTAAAACCTGAGGTATTCAACTACTATGATTCTAACTTCACTATTTTCTCGTTGCGCTAATGAGTAATGACATGTTTGGTTTACCAAGTGGACGGGTAGTACTGAATAATATTGAAAAAGAAAAATGAGGTAAAATCTTATCCATTATGTTGTGCAATCGTGTTTAATACTGTTAATCAAACATTCCTTGAAGGTTTATGTCTCCAAAAACTTAAAACATTAAACCTTGTTTTCTGGGCAAAGATGCTGGACTCTCTGATAAGCTTGTTGAATATACTAACATAACCAATGATTGTTACACTACCTTGGGATAGACATTTTGCCTTTAGGTTTTTACAGTTGAAGTTCTAAAAGGCTTTTTATAGACTTTTTGCTGTGAGGAAGTCATATAATATAACATAATATAAAACTCTCTCAAAACTCTGAATAGGTAGTCATTTTATTAAATCAGGCACTTTTGCGGAACAACTTATTCTGTCACTTTGTGACTGATGACTATTGTGTCGAAGTTTCATATATTTTGATTGAGAAACTAATCAGAAGTTATGTATACTAAGTGAACTACTTAGAAATTATATCAATCTAATATTTATTCAGTTTGAATTTGAAAAGTAAACTCATGTACAAACATATATATACAAATTTTGATTTGAGAAACTCTGATCCCCCGGTCTGGCTTCCATTTTTCACAGTGGGAGCTCTTGTAATAAAAAATGTGGGTTCAGTATAAATATTTATGAGACTAGCTCACCTAGAACCTCCTTGCTGGAAGTTTCCTCTGGTTTGTAAATTATACTAATTTAAACTAACTTATTGATTAAAGTGTTGTCTTCTCTGAAAGAAAGAGTTGGCTAGTTTTATCTAAAATACAGATGGTAAATGGCAACTGCTACTGGAATTTCAATTTTTAGTCTTTGCCTTTAATAATTTAATCTCATGGTGTGCAGTATATCAACCACTTATTTGGGTAAGAAAGCTAGCCCTTTTGGTTTCCATCTCTTTTTACACGAGTAAATGTGGATAAATATATCATGATAGTTTTCCTTTTCTCTTGCTTGCTTACATTGATAATTTATTTCATTTTTTATACTAAACACAACTTTAAATTTTACTCCAGAATTTTCTCTTCACTTCAAAGGATGAGAATTCCCTGCTCAAGGCCATTGACTTTGGACTTTCTGATTACGTGAAGCCAGGTCAAGTCTACTGCTAAATATTTTTTATGTTCTTCTCATTATAATGGTAGATTAGAGTTCAATGGATGGTTATATTGGCAGATGAAAGGTTGAACGATGTTGTTGGAAGTGCATACTATGTAGCTCCCGAAGTTTTGCATAGGTCTTATGGAACCGAAGCCGACATGTGGAGTATTGGTGTGATTGCTTATATTCTTCTTTGTGGAAGCAGACCCTTCTGGGCTCGGACAGAATCTGGAATCTTTCGAGCTGTCCTAAAGGCTGATCCGAGCTTTTATGAAGCCCCATGGCCTTCCTTGTCTTTTGATGCTGTAGACTTTGTGAAGAGATTATTGAACAAGGATTATCGTAAAAGGCTAACAGCAGCTCAGGCACTTAGTAAGAGTTGGACAGTTTTAATTTGATATTAGGCATATCTTCTTGACTTTATTGTCGTTTAATTAATCGTTGACCGTGCCTTTTTCTTGAGTTAGCCAATAAAAATTGTTGGGACCACATTATTCTAATGATTTTTGTTGAATTCATTATTTAGGTCATCCGTGGCTAGCTGGTCATCATGAGGTCGAGATACCGCTGGATATGATAACGTATAAGCTTGTAAAAGCTTATATATGTTCTTCCTCTCTGAGGAAAGAAGCTTTGGGGGTATGCATACTGAGTTGATTGGTGAAAATTAAAAAAAAAATTAATAATAAATAAATAAATAAATAAATATATATATATATATATATATATATATATATATATATAATTTGTTTAATTTTGGCATGTATATCCATTGACTTCCTTTCCTTTTCGCCATACAACTTGTTACTATTCAAATGAACATAAAAATAAAATAATTTTTCGAATCCAAAAAAGCATCTTGCGAAGCTCTTGGCCAAATTACTAGAAGGCTGTGATTTCACTCTGAGAAAAGACAGTTTTTTTTTTTTTAAATATTGCCAAAGGTTCAGACCAATGCCAAATTACAATGATTTTTGATCCTCGTGTCTTTGAATAAGAAGAGTTTTCTATGCTTACAAGGCATTATGATTGAGCATTCTAGTTCCTAAAAACGTAACTGTTGTGAATTTGTAACAGGCTCTTGCAAAAACGTTGACAATACCACAGTTAACCTATCTCCGAGAACAGTTCACATTGTTAGGGCCAAACAGAAGCGGATTTGTATCCCTACAGAATTTCAAAATGGTCATCTCTCTCTCACTCACGCTGTGTGTGCGCCCTCCCCCTCTTTTGATATTTTTCTTTCTTATGAATTAATATCATCAACAGGCTGTGGGAAAATACTCCACTGACGCAATGAAGGATTCACGGGTTCTAGATTATGTCCATGTGGTAATGCTATAAACAACCTTTCCTTTATAATGTTCTGTACTTACTTTTGGGTTTAACTGGCCTGTCATTATTCAAATCTTGGTCAACCTAAAACAAAGAATTACTGAATACATTTTCAAGCGTCTTGTAGGTGAGTTCTCTGCAGTACAGAAAATTAGACTTTGAAGAATTCTGTGCATCTGCAATAAGCGTACATCAGCTAGAAGGAACAGAAAGCTGGGAGCAACTTGCGCGTCATGCCTATGAGTTTTTTGAGAAGGATGGAAACCGGCCCATTATGATAGAGGAACTTGCCTCAGTACGTCTCTCTCCCTCCATCCCCTCTCTCTCTTTCTATTTCTATATTCATGTGTGCACATGTTCATTTGATCATGTACAAGTGGGTAAACACAATTTACAGCATAGGTGTAGTGTGTTGCCAAAACTGCTGTTGTTAAACTGTTCATTTGCTAGTGCATGACAAAAACCCTTATAAAAGGGATGCTGCGACAGTGATGACTTTCCCATCGACTTTTTTTTCTATTATCCGGAAATGTTACGTCTATGTTTGTATACAACATTGGACTGAACTGGGCAATGCTAATTAAAAAATGAACAACCAAGCTCAACAAGAAGATATGAAACCTCATAAGAGGTTAGCAAAATTCAAACCGTTTTTATTTGATAGTAAGAAAATCCTTCCAAAATTTATTTCTCGTGGCATTAGATAAATAAGACTGTTAAAAATGCATTTGTAGCAGATTTTTTTTTTCTCCCTGTAGAAAATCTTACAGATTTTCGTTCTTCTGATTTTTTAAACAAGGAGCTCGGACTTAGTCCGTCTGTTCCTGTCCACGTAGTTCTTAAGGATTGGATAAGGCATTCAGATGGGAAGCTCAGCCTCTTAGGGTTCGTCAGACTTCTACACGGAGTTTCTTCCCGTGCATTTCAGAAGGCTTGAGATATAATTGGACCCCAAAATTCATTCTTCACTGCATATTATTGCCGTTGGACTGTGTGTTGAAAGGGTTTAAGGTTGTCCGGACCAATCCCAAGGAAGCATGAAAAGCACATTAAATGCACAGAAGGCTCCTGCAAGTTGAAGCTGTTGTCATCCCGACCATTCCCAAGGAAGCATGAAAAGCACGTTCAATGCACATAAGGTTCCTGCAAGTTGAAGCTGTTGTCATTCGTAGACAATTCGCTTTAGTATGTATTCAATTCAATTTCTTTTTTCTCCCAGTATTTTGTGCCACTGGAAATTAGAGGACTGTACAGTTGAGAGTAGATTAAAAATGTATTCAGCACTAGAAAACAGCTTAAAGCTGAATTGAGTTGTCTTTGGTTATGTCCCTTGGGTACCCTGTGCAATTAGCTTCTTAATAAATTTTAAATTGTGATATTAAAGAGTTTTTCAAGTAGAATTTTATACTCCTAACTTTGGAATGATGCAACATAAATGTTACCGTAGGAGAATATGACAGTTATCTTACTAACATGACCAATTTTTAATGAAATAAAGTTCAGCTAGCGAAGCATATTATTACGAGTTTGAATGATTTAAACATCTGACAGCTCTTCATTGACAAAGAAAGAGGTTCCGAGGGGAAAGATCTGCATCCAAATTTCTTCATTAGAATCAAAGAGAACTTAAACTTCTCAGGGGCACTCTCAATGATAATTTCATCAGTTACATAATTCTGCATCACCGCATGTGCTGTCTTCGTACGTTTCTGGGAAATAGAACAAAAATGCCAAAAGTTGTGTAACTAAACATTTATAGTATCCAAATTTGAATATAGAAACAATGCAAAATGGGAATCAAGAAGATGCACCTGCATCCAAGAAATTGGAAATATCAACACACTGGTGATCTACCAGTACTTCCTTTACGGTGCACTTAGCTGTCGTGAAAAGAATTTTATCGTGCGTAATGACCAATTTATCTAGTGAAGGGAACACGAGTTTTCGTGGTTTTTAGACCAAAACATTCTGAGACTTTTAAGATGTACAATTTGTAAACAACTCAATTTGTGGACAAAATTCTGAACAATTCTTCCACCATTTAGATCTCCGAAGTTTCTTTGTCTCTTCCAATTATATCTTCCATTGCTCCACATCTTTCAAACCTTATAGTTTCTAGACCCACAAGCGAGATGGCCATAGAAACTGAGAATAAATACCTCAAACTGCCCGAGTCTTCAACTACGGGTGATTTCAGATTCTCGAAAATACAGATTGCTTTACGAACCATAATTGAAATGTGCTCTAATTTAGGTAGATATTTTGGTACCAATGATCTTAGTCAACCGAGTACTTTTTGTTTCATTTTCAGTAACTTTTAGACCCTCAAAGTCAAACACTACTTGTACTGCTACACAACCTCTGATACTAAGACTTGCGAGATTTTGTATTAGTTTAATCGAATCAGATTGTGAAATGGTCAACAGATTCTTACAATATTCTACAATCATGACCCTTTGTTTATATGGACATCTTGTTTGCATTTCCTTGCCTAGTATCTTTGCAGTATAGTCCAATCCATTGAGAAACAACACCTCCATGTTAGGCAACGTAGCCTGCAAAATTTTCTTAGTAGTATCAGCCATGAATCTGCATCATATTACTCCACCTTTTCAACATCAACTTTGCAGTCAATTTAGCCGTTCTAGCAATGATGCTTCATACGCTTTTTACGTATTAACTTTCAGAAATGGCAAGGTACATTATTAGAAAATATGGAAACACAGTTATTTGGAAAATTGACTTGAGTGTAACATTGTGAAACCTTCATCAGCCTAATTATGGTGAATTTAGACATAGTTATACCATCTAGGAGCTATGGAAAACATTAGAGTGTTTACTGTGCTGATGGTGTAGAATAATGAACTCCAGTCTCTCAATTTCCGGGCTCAGTTTGCACCAATCGACACCAAAATTGGCAACCAAAATCCCAAAACAAAACACCCCCAACCGGCTGCTTCTCGAGTTGCCCACAAAGGACGGGGTGTGGAGAATATAGTATAGCCTCAAGGATCAGCCACAAAGGCTAGAGAAGAAGGAGAAGACAAGGCACAGTCAAGCATCAAGACTGGGAAGCACGAAGCCAAAAATAATGCTACCTTTCTCTCAAACAAACAGCTACCACACTTTCACACACACATCAACAGTAACGGGACGTCATATATAAAGGTACGGGAGTGGGCTTTTAGGTTAAGGAATAGAAGAGGCCCAATAGGTAGTATATAAGTGGGCAATCAACCGAAAAGTCTTCCAATGTAATGGGTCAGGGCAATGAGCAGCACTAATAAATTAGACCATTTCAAATGGTCCAAAATAGGTTGTAGGACAATTGGGTGTCAATATTTCACTTCACTCATCTGTCGAGACCTATGAAATAACATAACCGTCCAAATTTATTGGATATCAAAAAACCCAACAGATAGTATTTGATTCAAATCTGGGAAATTATTGAATATACCAACAATTTAACAATACCCTTTCCAAAATAGCCTTTGACTTTTTCAAACCTTGAAACTACCTAAAATACCGCTAAATATAATAATTACTTCCAAGCTACCCAATATAAGAAAAGAATACAACCGAGTCCTAGATTTTAAAATGACTAATAAAAATCATAAAAAAACCTAGAACTAAAAGAGGACCATACATGATTAAGAAAATTGTAAAAGATAAAAAAGAATTTGAATTTGAAAATGAAAATGAAAATGAATTTGATAACATTGGATATCAAGAACGATTAAATGTATCTCAAAAAATATTAAAATGTTTTAAAGAAAACATGATGGAAAATTTCGTTAAATGAATAGTAAGATCTATAATAATAAATGATATACAGAACATTATTGATAAATTGGAAAAAAAGGAAAAATAATATTTTTAAATATGTTATACCTTTTAACCCAAATATAGATATAACAACAAACCTTGATATTATGAATTCTCAAATATTATTATATTTTGAAGATTTACTTAAAACGTTATAAGACCTATAACAAATAGATTACCTCAAGCAATTATTTTAAGATTTTAAAGATTATTAGATTTTTTTATTATTAAATTTTTGTTCGCTGATAGTAACCCCCTCATTTGATATCAGAGCCATATGATCTATAAAAACCTATAAAATCATGAAAATTATAATCATTAAAATAAATAAATATTAGATAAGATAATGGAATTTGAAGATTTAGGTAATAGATATAAAATAATAAGAAAAAATTTTAACATAATAATTATAAAACCAATATTATGTAATGAAAGAACAAATTTTACACTAAAAGTACTTGAAAAATTTCCTATAGAAATAAGACAATTTATAATTGAAAAAATAAAATTAGAAATTGTTAAAGATATGTATACTTATGAGATGATATTAGAAACATTTGAAGAAAATATGTATAATCTAATTAAAGAAGAGATAAGTAAATATGAATAGAAATAAAAAAGTTATAGAAGTTACAATTACTAAAACAGACTGGTATTATAAGTTGGAAGATAATCAAGGAGATTATATAATAAAACCATTTCCTAAAAAATTAAAAATGATAACATTTTAGTAGAAAAATGTGTTTTTGAATAGTGAATGATGGAAGAAATTGTGTTTAAAAAG
The DNA here is from genome assembly GCA_035079005.1 of Fraxinus americana. Lineage (NCBI taxonomy): Eukaryota > Viridiplantae > Streptophyta > Magnoliopsida > Lamiales > Oleaceae > Fraxinus > Fraxinus americana. The sequence continues at coordinate 1,202,637 of CM068717.1, read as the reverse complement.
TAAGGAGAATTTTTAGGTTTTTGTGTAATATAATTTTATTGATAGAATGTGTGGTTGAAATGAAGAAAAAGAAAAAAATGAGAATGAAAAGAGAAAAAAATGGGTGCCAAACAGGGGCTAATTATAATCAAAGAATTACCTAGACAAATAAGAGAACAGATATTAGATAAATTAATAATAGGATCTATAATGAATGAATACATGTACGAAAAAATTAGTACAGAATTTGAAAAAGAAGAAATTATGATACACTATAAAGAAAAAATACAAGAACTATCATTAGCCAATTCTTAACTACAAATGGAAAAAATAAAAAATAATTTGATTAAAAGACAAGAAAGAATAAAAATAATAAATCATCAAATTTTAGATGAAATGTTAATTCCTGATGATGAATTAGTTCCTAAAAAATTAACAAAATACCAAGAAAATCATATATTAAAATTAAAACAAGAAAAACATAATGAGAGAGCAAATTATTTTAATGAATTAAACAGATTAACAGATAATGAACTTACGAAACAAAAGTATGATAGAATTATAAAAGATTGTAAAGATATTGAATGTAGAATATATTATTTTAATCAATCAAAGAAAAGATAATGAACAATCATATGGAAGAATTAAAAGTATCAATAAAAATATTAATAATTGATGTACAAAATCTAAGAAATGAAATGAGAGAAGAAATAAATATATTAAAAATTGAAATTGGGAAATTGAAAGAAAACAATAAGTGTAAAGAAAAGAAAATAGATAAAAAAAACTTATAAAAAAAGAGATGTCAGAAATTGGAAAGAAACATAAAGAACAAGAAAACCTAGTAATAGAAGCAGGAAATATGGATGATGATTTCAGAAAAAATATTTTACCAAAAATATTAGAAGAAGAGGAAGAAAATTTCAAAAAATTACTAGAAAAATGAAAAATTGTAGAAGAAATTCAAGAAAAAAATAAAGATGAATGAAGAATTAGATTTATTAATAAAAAATTTTGATCTATTAAGCCTAAAAAATATAAATGAATACCAAGTTTTAATGAATACTGGAGGATGAGATACCCCAACAGAAACCTCTAATCAAAAGTTAGATCCAGATGAAAGTTATACACCTATATATAATAAATTTTATAAACAATTTTACGATAAGGTAAGAGATAGACAACCATCGAAATGAAACAAATATAAATATAGATTTGAACTAAATGATAATTATGATAAATCAGTTAATCATGGAGGAACAAAATTAGATCTGGATTGTAAGATAGATACTTAAAAAGCCTTATTAATTTGGGCAGATTCAATGATACTATTTTTTTTATATAATAAAGATGATGCATGGAAAAATACAGAAAGAATAATAGATTTCTTGATAGCATCATTTGAAAGAATTGGTGGGAATGAGTAAATAATGATACCAAATTATTAATGAGAAGAAACGTATAAAGAGAAATAATAAAATTAGATAAATAAGGAATAGAAAGATTAGTAGCATAGATTACAAATAAATTTTTAGGAGAAGAATGGATTAGAAATACTGAGGAAAAAGCAAAAAGAGAAAAAGACGATGTTAGAATAAAATTGATAAATCTAACAATATGTGATATATGTAAAACTAAGGAATATACATGTGAATTTAGAAATTACTATTATATACAATTTTATAGTAATGAAAATCAAGAAGTATATTTAGATATATATTATATCAAATTACCAGGAACATGTGGAATATATTTTAAAATATCCTAGAGATAATATTGGAATACCAACATTTTTAGGATCAAAAATAAAATTTATATCCAATAGACTTGCATATATTTGTCAACAAAGACAATTATTAAAAAGATCGAGAAATTTAATAAGAATATGCTGTGAAGATATGAAAAAACCTACACAATGGAATGTAACCCTGAAAGAAAATATATTAAAAGAAAATATAAGAATAGAATATTCAAAAAATTCAAAATTTTTGGGAAAAAAATATATTAAATCTGAAAGAAGATACTATAAAAGAAAATATAATCCAAATAGGTAACAAAAGAACAAATCTTATAACAAAAATAATAAAAATCAATGTAAATGTTGGAATTGTGGAGAAATAGATTATATAAGTCCAAATTGTAATAAAAAGAAAGAAAGAATATCACGGATAGAATATTTAGAAATAGAAGATGAATTAAATGAAATATCTGATATTGAACAATATTATAATCAAGAAGTATATATAAGTGAGACAGATTCAGAAGAAAATGAGTCAGAATTTGAAAGAAATTGAATAAATAGGAAACGATAATATAGAAATACAGGAATATGAAGGGATAGAATGATATGGATTAAAGGTGACATTTGAAAATAATAATTTCAAAAAACTAAAAAAACTATCTTTAGATCTGAAAATAGGAAAATGAGAAATTCTTGATAGAATTTGGAAAAGAGAAATGATAGCTATAAATGAATATCATAAGATTGAAAAAACTGTAAATGTTAGAACAATCCAAGGTACGCATAAATTAAATCTTCTAACAAAAAATACAGTTGACGAGTTATTATAAAAAATTAATAAAAAAACAAAGAGAAAATATTCAATATGTTTATTTAGTTGGAATACAAATAATATTTAAATCCTTATTTAGAGAATGAATAGATTCACAATTAACAGTAAGTTTACATGATTGAAGAATAATAAATTTAAAAGATACTCATTTAAGAACCATAGAAGGAAACTTAGCATATAGAAAAATGATATTTACTTGTTATCCAAAATATTGTATCTCATTGAAAGATAAAAACTTTAATGAAATCTTAGAATTGCATTTGAAGTTACACATGAATGACATAATGCAATCAGGAGACCAAATCATAACTATTGAATATGGAGCTTTATATATATTTACCAACTCTAATTATGAGAATATTTATTCTAGAAAATCATATATAGAAGTTCATAAGAAATGTAAAGATATTAGTAAAATTATAGAACCAAATAAACAGGTAAACCTGATTCCAAAGAAATATGAATTTAGGATATCAACAGATAAACCTGACATAGTAGAATTTAGGGAAGAAGGATGCCTTGATAGAAATATAATATTTAAAAATGAAAAATTAATTAGAAGATCAACAAGCCTTAGGATACCTAATAGAAAATCACTAGAAGGTACTAGTTATACAAAAGAAATAAAACTAAAAAAGAATACTTGAAATATGAAAATAAATTGAGAATATTTCAATAGAAGAGACAAAATATCAGGACCAAATATATTAATAGATACAGAAGCTAGTGAATGTCATATAACTTCAATAAGAAATAAATTACTAGTACCTGATAAAACTGAACCATATATATATGTAAACATTGATGGAAAAATACATACTACAGAATTAGAAATTAAAGTACCGATAAAAATAGGAAGAATTGATCTTATAGTGCCATGTTATATAGATAAAAATATGAATATAAACTCTCATATATTATTATGGATGAGTTTCTTAAATGTATTTGAGGATTGTAGTATAAAAAGATAAGGATTATATATATTTCGTAATGGGCAAACTATATTATGTAACAAAAATGAATAATCAAATAAATTTTCCATTAAGTGTGTATATACAAATTGCTATCATAGAATCAGATATAACAACTTGTGCTTTGATAGATACAGCAAGTGATATAACTATATTTAAGAATTTCTTAATAAAATCATGGGATAATAGAAGTAAGATAAAAATTACAGAAGTCACGTGAGAAGATACCCAAATAATAAATAGTGCTAAAAGAATTAGTGTAATGTTTGGAAGTAAACAAATAGTATTACATAAGATATATAGTTATGATAAATTATAATGTAATATATTATTAGGAAATAACTTTATACAACAGTTCCAATATTATAAACAAAATAACTATATGATAATATTACAAACCCCCCATGGACATTTATTAAAAATATCAAGAGAATTTAGACTCTGCAGAGTTCAGTCAGCCCGACGTGGTGATAGATGAGAGAAAAACCCAATTGTTAATAATGAAATAACAAATAAAAGGTTAATGTATAAAAAAGTTCTAATAACAGAAGTAGAAATAAGTATAGAAAAAATTATAGAACAGTTTGACAGAATATATAGAGAAAATCTATTAATATTTTAGAAACCATACCATCCTAGAGTATAAATAGAATTAACAGAAAATGTAGTTATAAGAGTTAGACCAATGATGTATACTATACAAGATACACAAGAATTTAAAATCTAAATAAAAGAATTATTAGAACATAAACTTATTAGACAAAGTAATGGACCACGTAGTAGCCCAACTTTTATGGTTATGAAACATTCTGAACAAAAGAGAAACTAGACTCCAAAGACAATTTCACTACTCATATGAACTCAACCTTCATTTGAACTCCATTCTCAATGCACAAGGTTACTTCATTCTCACTTGGCATCGTGAACCCCTGTGGAACTCTTATTCTTCTCCAACGAAGTCTTAAATTTAAAACAATCTTTCTGCCAATAACCATTTTTCTTGTAAAACTTGCATTGATCATTTTTCTTTATCGCTCATTTGGGACCACCAGAAGTCCGCCCTCCAAAATTCTTGTTCTGCTAATTACAGTATGACTTGTCGCCCTTGTGGAATTTATACTTATGATTATGAAAAGACCCCTTGTTCTGTGGTGGCTGAAAAGCTAATTGCACAATTTCTACATTTTCAGACCTCAACCTATACTCCTCTAAGGTACATACAACAATAAGGTCATTTAAATCTCATTTATCTCTTTGAGCATTATAAGCAACCTTCAGCTGATTAAACTAGCTCGGAAGGCTATTCAGAACATGATAGACCAGAAAATTGTTAGTAATGAGAATTTTAAGAGCATTTACTTTAGAAGATATATTAATCATCTTCATAACGTGCTCCCTAACTCCATTTATACCATCACATCTCATATTCATTGGTTTGTCCATCAGATCTCTAGTTTCAGCTTTATCAGACTCGACAAATCTCAATCATATGGTATCCACAAAACCTTTTTCATTTTCATTATCTGGAATATCACCTATAATAGAATCGGATATGGAACGCTTAATAATTTTCAAACAAAGTTTATTAGCCATTTCCCACTTTTCATACTCATCTATATATTCAGGATCGCCTTGATCAGTGGGTTTCGAAAGCTGATTCTCCATTGCAAAATCCAACCCCAAAAGACCAAGTGCTATTTCTAGGTCTCGTTTCCATTTCACATAATTATTCTCAGTCAAGGTTTCAATGGCAGACAATTGACTCGAAAGAGTTGAGGCATTTAAAACTGTGGAAACATAAAATAATGTGTTTAGATGATTCGTAATTAAAGTCAAATCAAGTCAACATTATTATGGTAAGAGTCTAGATGCACCATTAGAAAGTCACATTTGGGCGACAATATAACACGCTATAAGGTACTCATAAAACACACGATCAAGTTAGTTAACACAATAAACTGGTTTTCGAAATACCAACACCTTTGGGCAGAAGGAGAATTCTAGACCAAGTAAATTCGTTAACTATATTACGCTCATTTTAAAAAATATTACATATAATAACATATTTGGGTAAGATACTATACGTAATAATTCAAAATTAAGATACTAAATTCAAATTATTATTTTTTTAAGAAAAACAAATAAATAAAAATGAGTGTGGCATTTTGACAGCTACCACCCACTTTTATTTCAAAATATTTCTCATAATGGGAGCACTTAAATAGACTCGAAGTTCACGAAAAATTTAATTATCATAATCACGCAACGTAATCATAATCATTAACTAACGAAAAGCGAAATTCATGCGCGATTATGAGACGAAATTCACAACTTAAAGTTCAATGCTCGAAATGAAATTTAAATGGACAAATAATAATAACGACATTTAATTATTTCAAAAAATATAAAGTCGTCAATTTTAAATAGAATTTTAATTTTAGGTTAAAATTAAAACATGATGGATCAAATTAAAAAAATCTGATTTAAAAATTCAAATTTAATAGTTCAAAATTGCAAAATTGATCCCAAAATTAAAATTAAGAAAAGAGCCTCAAAATTTAGAAATTACAGAATAGGTCCTTATCCTTAAATTACATATTGACCCCTAGTAAAATAGCAGGGGAAGTCCCAAAAATCCAAAAATTGCATGAGAAGCCCTTGATTATTATTTGCAAGAAAAGACTTATTTTTCATAATTGCACGTAATCCCCTAAAGAATCAAAATTTGCAAAGAGGCCCATCCCCAAATCAATAGAAAACTCTTGGTAAAACTCTAGACTAATCCTCTCTTTCCTCTTGCCACAGCCGCCCTAATCCATATCCATGCAGCCACGGTGATCGGCGATCATATCGTGATCGCAAATGGTGGCAAGTCGTATCGCATGGCCTCGATCGTGCAGATGCGGCAGCGGCGCATTTGTAGCCCAAACTGCAGCGCCAACTGCTATCTATAGGAGTCGGGGCTTCAGCCCCAAATGGGCAGCGGCCATCTCACTCGGATAAATTTATAAAAATTAAGCAAATTCCATTTGGTTGAATTTCAGATCAATTTGCAATACAAATTAATGAAATAAATTAAAGCTCACGGGTCATCAATACCAAAATCAAAATCACAACCATATTGCAATTTATACCAAATTCATACACAAACCATATATACAGATCCCGAAAGCTGCAGTTTTGGGGAAAAAGAATGAGATATAGAGTCTGATTTTGTTTTTAATTTTGGTATGCACAATACAATTATACAAACATATATACATACGCACATACAAAACAGAAAACCCAGAAGAAGAAGAACAAGGTTTCATATTTGTCTATGTGGAAGATGTCTATGTGAATGGGCTGAATTACGAGATGAATAAAGGGGAAGCAAATTTGTCTAGTAAAAAACATAATTTGATTACAAAGATCATATCTGGCCTGAGCAATAAATTATTGAAATAATCGCATGTAGTCCCACATCATTTAAAAAGTGAAGAATTGCACAACAATGCAATTCCAAGGGAGAAGAGACTGGCTGATTTTATTATCTTGGTGGTGATTGTAAACATATATGCACACAGACAGAGAGGCGAGATTTCATCAATTAATTTGGTGACAAAACTATGCGCGATACAGAAGGAGACAATAGGCATATTACATATGTACACACTGCCTAGGTTTTCTATTAATTTCAGTTACGTTTTTATGTTTGTTTAATCGTTTAATGGATTCTAATCCTAGCATGCCTCTCTGATACCAATTTGTTGCAATAATTCAATAATCATGTTAAGAACAAGAATCACATATATTAATTAACAGTAAGAAATTCATACATGTGGAATACATTGTTATGCATGAATATTCCCAACTGGGTATTTCTCTCATTGCTCCTCAAAATAATCGACCGTCAATGGGGTAAGCCAAAAACACATAGAGAAGATAGGGGATCTAGCCATATATATATGAAATTATAAAGTCGGCCCATTATCGACCTTAACCCTAATTAGGGTTTACTTAATTTCAGCATACATAATTAAAATTACCACATTATAAATAATAAAGCCTGTAAGGCATACAACGGCCCAAGTGATCACTAACATATGTGGCATAATCATAGTATTATTACAAACCATACATCTATCCCGTAAAAATCGCAATCAAAATGGAAGCCCACATAATAGAATAATTCCAACACAGTAGTCCAAGCACAAAGCTTGAAGACTTGTCAAGGATTGAAGTGATGATGGAATATGAATGCACATGTTATTCAATTCAAGAACACCAAGTTGCTGCATCTTGGAAAAAAGATCTCTTGCTATTATCAGCCCCTCTGGTTGGTATACCAACTGTAACTTCAGATTCAGACGCTCTAACCCACCTCGAAGCTGATTGAGTTTATCAAATGTAAGTGAGATGGCACTGTACGATTCATAGGTAATAATGTCTTGGCCAATGATTCAAACCAGAATGTCTCACCATATGTACATTTTTCTCTTCAGATGCAATTAGTAAGCACACATCTCTAACAACATCATGCAACTTCACACTATCCATCGTTGTAGCGATCGCGAACTTTTAAACTATATAAATTAATTTTCTCGATAAACGTGTCGCTAAAACGTAACCCTAATTTCTAGAGAAACGCGTTCGTCTAGCCGTTATAAAAACGAATTCAAATCTATTCGATTGAATCCAATCCCGAATAATAATTTTATTATCAATTTCGAATTATTTTTATTTATATCCAATTTTTATTAAATTCAAGCCCAATTGTTAAAATTTAACATTTATGGTCCAATCATAAGCCCGATTTAATTTTAATTCTTTTAGCCCAATTTATTTTAGTCCATTACAATTAAGTCCAATTATGTCGGCCCAAACATTGATGTTTAGGCCCAATCCATTTAGGATTCCTTACAACCCAATTGGCCCAAGTGGCACATAGGGATTTGTGCCCTAACATTTCCTATTTTATTCATCATCACCTCATTCCTCCTCTCCATTTCCAAACATTCACGCAGCCAACTAAATCCATTTGGTAAGAAAATTGTCTATCTCTCCAACATTCTCTCTATTCCCAATGTGAGACACCATTGATGCTAGAAAATCCATTTCTAGCATCAACAGTGTAACCATTCCAGTAGAACATCCCAGAAATTGGAAAGCATCATGTGATGCTAGAACCTCAGTTTCTAGCATCGTGTGATGCTAGAACCGAACCCATTTCTCCATTCACCAAATGCAACAGCTGCAGCCAGAACCCCATTCCACTCAGCTGCAGCCTCACCATCTCCAAAACCGTAGCCAATCACAACCTTGCTGCACCATCCTCAACCCATGCCTCAACACCACCAAACCAACACCCAGCAAGCTGCACCACCACCGGGTTCACTCAAAATCGAAACCCAACTTCACCACCGCTTTTCGAGTCACCTACCATCATCCAAACTCCAGAGAAATCGAACCACCACCCCAACACCCAACTTCAAACCCAGCTCAAGTTACTGCAAGACAACCAAGCTCACTGCACCTCAAACTGCCACCAGCAAACCACCAAAACCAAGACCAAAATCAATGCCCAAGAGCACCCCAAACCAACTCCAAACAGAACCAACATCCACCATCAAATCGCCCAAACCCGAGACTTCAAACACCAAAAGTCGAGCCCAACCGAGAACACGCCCAAACCCGAGACCAACATCACCACCAAACCCAACACCATAGCCAACTCCACCATCCCTCAAACTAAGAAAAATAAAAGAAGAAAAACCCAATACTTACCTCAACCGAACCCGCTAGCCTCGAGTCCAATACCTCCATTTTTCGCGCCCAAAGCTCAAAATAAACCCCCAATCACCACCCCCTATGATCGGCGCCACCACCGCCGGCCGGTGGTGGCGAGATTCGAGGAAAGGGGCGAACCCCCCGTCGCCGTCTCTCTCTCTGGACGAGAGAGAGAAATGTTGTTTCATTTTTTTTTAGTTTGTTTTAATTGTTTTGTTTTGGTTTTAGTTTAGTTAGATTAGTTTATGTATATATTTATTTCAATTGATAAATTTTAGCCCCAAGTTTTAAGTTATATTATTTTAGTCCCTAGGTTTTAAATACTTTGATTTTTACTTTTAACTTTGTTAATTTCAGTTTAAAAGTTATTCAAGTTAGCCCCTAGTTTATAAAAGTTATTAATTCAGCTTTTAAGTTTTATTTTCAGCTTTATTATATTTACAGTTTAGTCCCTAGTTTATATAAGTTATTATTTCAGTCATTTAAGTTTTATATTCAGCTTTATTTTATTTACAGTTTAATCCTTAAACTTATATAAGTTATTTAATTCAGTTTTTAAGTTTTATTTTAGCTTTATTATAATTACAATTTAGTCCCTAAACTTATGGAAGTTATTATCTTAGCCCTTAAAGTTTTATTTTTAGATTTAATAAATTTTCAATTTAGCCCCTAAACTTTACTTTATCATTTTAAGTCATTTATTTCAATTCCTATAATCTTCAATTAAGTCTCAAACTTTATTTTAACGCTTTAAAACTTTAAAGTTCGAAATACTAATTCAAACTTATTTTCTATTTTTTTGGCTAGACGATACGTACGAACAATTAGGAGCTTGAAGTTATTTTCCCGCTCCACTTTTCACGCAACTCGAAATATTTGAGGTAGACTCGCCACCATTAATTAGTTTAAATTATAATTGCATGCTTTATGTGAATTACGTGATTTATATACTTTATGCATAGGATGAGAATGTGTCATATGCGATATATGATATTGTTATGCTTGCCATAACTTATATGCTTAATTGCATGAGAAAGAAAGAAAGAAAGAATCTCTTATGAGATAAGAAGAGAATGTTATGCATAACTTATGTGCTTCATCCGCACAAGAAAGAAAGACTACCCACAGCCCATGTTTTTAAAGAGCCTATGATTTTCAAGAAAATGAACCAAAGATGATATCACGTTGTATATTGCATGAGTGTGTTTTCAATTATTCTGTAAATTAATTATCGACGATGAGTCTACTGAATATTTCTTCGAAATACTCATTCTGCTATTTTAACAATATTTGCAGACTTCGAAGGCGATCGTGATTGATTCGGCAGTGGTGGCATAAAAGAATTTGACTATCGAAATTATTATCTCTTTGAAATTTTTGTATTCGAATATTGATAACATTTTGTCGTTTTCCGCTATTTCTAAAATATGATATTTAAATTTTAAATATCCTATGAGTTTTAATTGCCGACGTAGTTTTTAATTGCAATATGTGATTTTAAAAATTAGGTTATTTCCGCAAAATTGATTGACAAAATTAGGGCAAAAGACGATGACGTGGCAATCCGGGTTAACAGAATTCGGGGCGCTACACCATCTCAACTGATAGCAATAAATTACGACTTTTCAGATTATCAACAATTGCATTTATCCTATCTTAGGATTCTGATAATGTCTCGGTGTTTTGAGACAGCTCTAGGCCCCTTGCATATCTAACCAAACTTTCGATCGAAATGCTTTGATCTTCTGAAAACAAAGAGCAAAGCAAAACTAAGGACCTGGCTTCATCACTTTCCAAATAATTGTAGCTCAATTCAGGGGCGGACCCAGGAAATTTTTCCTGTGCGGGCGGTATTAAAAAAAAAAAAAAATTATAATACAAACATTATACTAAAATGAAATGCCTTACAATTGTTCTATACGAGTTTTCATAATTTGATATCTTTGTACAATCGTCTAATTATCAATCTTTAAGAATATATCTTTCTCCACATAAACAATACGTCACCTCATTAACATTTTCTACAACCTCAATACCTTTTTTTATAAAATCTTTCCATGGCGGACTGTAATAAATAGGAATTGGAATGTAAATAAACAAAATAAAATATGAAATTTATAGCAAGACAATTACCTATTTACTAAATAACATTACTGATTTACTGGTGACTCATAGACCATAGTGCACTAGTGACTTATCACTCATGACTGGTTAGTGGTTAGTGCCTTCGTAAATTAGCATTATCGATTCACTTATTCTTCATATTCTCCCAAACAGGCAACAACATGTCAACAAGCCAACAAGTTACTGGTTATTCCTATTTGGGCTTTGGCTATTACCTAATTATTTTGCCATTTTGCATGTTTCCCCAAACACAATTACACAAACATCTAACATGCAATGATAACTGGCAACCTAACAAGTGCCTGAATTTGCCGTCCGGCCTGTTCCCAAACTTGTGGTTATTTACTTATTTTCTTCATATTTCCTTCCAGTCTTAGCCATTAGCCACCGCCCATCAGTTCAAAATTTTCCCTAAACATGGAACATTGAAACAGTCAAACAAACTGGCATGAGGGGCAGATGAATACCAATAGAAATTATAGAAAACTCACCTACAGGCTATAAGGGAGTGCGACGTAGCTGAATGGGCGTGCGGGTGCAGCAGGCATGCGGTAAAAGCGTGGATGCAGGGGCACTTCACGGTGAAGGAGTCACAGTCTCAGACTCAATTTATGCAGTAGATGCAGGCATGTATAATGAATGTATTGTAATGGTTAATTGGTTATGGCCTGGGCTGCAATTTGAAGGGCTTTTATCTTACATTTTGGGCAATTTCTATTCTTGAGTATTAGGTCATAACAAATTATGCACTCCTTGGATATTGGTCACACTAGAGTTCCTTTACTTTTTGAAGTGCATCCCTCCATGCGTGCGCCGCTTTACTTTTAAGTGCCTTTCCAACCATTAGGAGGACAAGGGGTAAGCCACACATTCCTTGGCAAGTGTTTTTGCTACAGATTTTACATCGGTAGGACAATGAAACCCTGCAACATCATCGGAAATTTTCCACACATGTTCTTCGGACAAAACCTTGACCTTAAGCCCCTGTTTGGGGCAGATTCTTTCCACCCAAGAATTAGAATTTTGCTCGTTAAATTCAAACAAGGGGGCCCACACATGAGTTGTATGGTCAAAGTTGGTGGCTTGATTTGACGAGAAACGGTCCAATTTTTACTTTTTGGGTGGAAAAAATATGCCTCAAACAAGGTCTAAAAGTTTCTTCGAGCTCCCATTTTAGTGTAGATTCCTTCAAAGCGTGATGCTAACATTATATCCAACCCCTTTTAATCATATGAAGACGGAATTTTTATAGCTTGCATATCAATTTCACTCCAAACATGAAAGATTGAGGATTGATTTGCAAATACCACGAAACTTGAGGATCAAATGTGTTCTTTTCAAAAGATTGGACACTAATTTGCTGTTGGGGCTATACGTTGGGGACCAATGACTCAATTCCCTCCATACAAATTCCCGTTTAAGTGCTCCTTTTCGCCAAAACTATGTAGAGAATTGCTAAAGATGCGTGCAATTACAAACCCTTCTCTCCTTATCCTCCACCACCACCACGACGGCGGTGCCACCACTCTCCTCCGCTCCTTTCGCCGTAACTTCTCTCTATTTCCTCCCTCTTTCAGCATTTCCAACCCAAAATCCAGGGCCTACTCTACTGCTTCCACGTCCTCTGCAGAACCGCAGGCTGGTTCACTCATCACTGAAAGCAATGAGCGAACTGGACGCTCCGGTTCACTCGCTTTGCCACCTACCCATTTGGATATTGCGCATAAAATTGACGTTAACCCTCCCAAAGGCACCCGGGATTTTCCCCCGGAAGACATGAGGCTCCGCAGTTGGCTTTTTCAGAACTTCAGAGAGGTAAAGCTTTTGCATTTTCTTGTTTGATGAAATTATTTTTCAGAACTTCAGACATGAGCCAGCATTTCAGCCAGGTGGGGTGGGGGTGGGCGTGGGCGTGGGCGTGGGAGAGGGTGGTTTTCAAGAACTATTCCCATACCTTCCTGTTGACCCACCTACTGCTCTCATTGACACGTGCAAGGAAATGCATTGCTGATTAAAAAGTTCCTAGTTTTTCATGGATGAAAATCACCATTATAATGAATCCAGTGAGTTCAATATCTAGGATTACCATCATAAATCAATCTATCTTCAGCGTTATTTTATAATTCCATAATTACGTCACTAATTTGAGTATATTGATGATTTTGAAAATGCAGTCCTCATTTTTTCGGAAAAATTTTCCTGTCCAAAGTTTTTAGCATTGAATTTCATCCTCATGTTTCTTATGCGCTGATTGATTGTTGAACATCTAGGTTTCACAATTGTTCGGGTTTGAAGAGGTTGATTTTCCAGTGCTAGAGTCAGAGGCTCTGTTTATTAGGAAAGCTGGGGAAGAGATTAGAGATCAGGTTGGTGTGAATTTTACTTCTTCATCTGATGTCTTTTATATGTATCTCCATGGTTAGGTTGTAAAAGTAAGCGAATGTAATTCTAAATTTTCATCAGCTGTATAAAGAAATTAGAAAATGAAGGGAAACATATGGTACTCCATAGACGAAAACAGAGTAAAAGTTAACATGATTCACCTTTTGGTCTATGGAAGGCCAAAAATGGTTCATGCCTCATCGCAGTGGCTAAGATTTGGAATTTAGCAGTGAAATTCCTCATTGTAATGTATGGGATTTAACTGGATGATACACTAATAGCTAACAAGAATATTATGTAGTAATATTGATATGCTGTGTCCTGGGGTTAATCCTTAATTCCTTATATCATTAATACTGTTTTTTGCTATTTGTTTAACACATCTGATTAACTAATGAAGAATGCTCAACCTCCCCTAAGAAAAACAAACTTCTGTTATCCTTTTTCTTTTAAATTATTCATCAATAGTTCAAGCGTTAGTAATGCAAAGTTATCTGATCCTTGGATTATTTGGCAAATATAAAATGAAACTTTGTTATTTTTATTCCACTTTGTTGTTGTAGTACCGAAACCAAATCAATGGAAGAAAAAAGTAGTAGCAAAAATTTCAATGAGAAAGCAACTGTATACTATTCTTCCAACTTTTGTTCATGGAAAAATGAAGTTTGCACAATAGATAAAGAATCCTGAGCAGACGTGTATAAAAGCATTTGTATATATATATTTCTTTATGCCTTGATCTCTATAATTCTTGCATATGATTACTCATCTATGCAGACTGATTAATATTTATATTTCTTGGATGTGATTCAGTCAGCTAATATAAGGGCTTGTGTATTCTTGTATATGGCGTTCTTAGGTGTATCAATAAAAAAGATAAGGTCAAATGGGTGCGCCTGTAAATTATGCTTTCGAGAATTAATTTCATGGCTTGCTTGGAAAGCATCACTAATTATTGATGCCTCTGTAAATTCAGTCTTATGGAACCACAAACGCTACATATACATATATAGCTGGAAAATTGTGTGTCAAGGCAAGGGGAAATTGTATATTTGAAAAGCAATGAAAGGCTAAGGAGAATTTGCATGTAGATACTTAAAGATACAGCTCTCTGTGATTACTTGTAATCTCTCTTTTGGTTTTCTATGGATGAAGCTTTACTGCTTTGAGGATCGGGGAAACCGTCGAGTTGCATTAAGGCCAGAACTTACTCCTTCTTTGGCCAGACTTGTGATACAGAAAGGGTAAAGTTGAATATTGCCTTATCTTTTTGTCCCTGTTCGTATGTAGAAATCTTTGCTTTTTACGAGTTTGCTTTAGCAAATACTTAAATCATCATAATATATTTATATGTTATTCCTGATTTTGTATCCAGGTACAGATGCTCGATTTTGATCTCCGTGTTTTTTTTCTGTCCAGAAAATCTGTATCCCTTCCACTAAAATGGTATGCCATTGGACAGTGCTGGCGTTATGAACGAATGACCAGGGGACGCCGTCGTGAACACTACCAGTGGAACATGGATATTATTGGTGTACCTGATGTTGCAGTATGTCAACTCTACATTGCTTGAGACCTGTTCTGTGTTTACCTTCATTACATGCTAATGATCTTTGTGATATTAAATGTTTTCTATTTCATATGCACATGCATCTGTATAGTTAAAAATTGTTGATCTATAGTTCTTTTATCTTTTTCCTGAAGAACAGCTTAGTTACTCAAAATTGGGTTTTAATCTACGATTTGGATAGAATAATGAAAGGGGGTGGGGGGGTGGGGAGGCTTTCTTATAATTAAATCTGATATGTGACGCCGAAATGATATGTGACGCCGAAATGAACAAGTGAAGAAGTCACCCATTCATGGTATGGCTGCTTTTTTAAAATTGGACTTAATATACTTATGTAGATTGTTGTAACTTGAATTGAGACATACGTTGACCTGACCGTGAGCTTGAGCTGTAAAGTTGAGTTGATGTTGAGCTCTATTTGATTCCGCTGGATTTAAGCTCAAGGAATTCCAAAATGGTAGCTGTCAAAATTCTAGACCGGGAAGCTGTTCACTTTTCAATTTCCTTCCTCGTGCAGAGCAAGACTTACCAGGCCGAATTTTCCAATTCCAACTTCCATCTGCTTCCTTCGCTTTCCCGTTTGTCTTCCATTGACAAGCATGATGCTAATTTCTCTCTCTATGCTGTGCTATAATGTGGTTTAGTGGAACTCCTTACACGTTTGGCATGATTTTTCCTTTTGCTCTATTTGACAAAATTTATATTCATAGACTAGAAATTCATTATCCATGTCTTTGATTAATACCATCTTTTTTTGTTTTTTGTTTTCCTTCCTTCCTTCCTTTTTAGGGTCAGGGTGGGGGTGTTTGCTGGGGGTAATTTTGTGCTGTTGGAAATGGCAGGTGAGCTACCATACTTTGCTTAGGGACAGAACAATATATTCTCATAGTTATCAAAAGCAAAGAAAAGTATGCTGCACGGCTTAAAAAGGCGGTCGTCAAGGCGCGCCTTAAATTGTGGCATAAGGTTTGTGCCTCAAGGCGCGATTTTTTATGCTACTATATTGAGGCACACCTTAGATTAACAAGGCACATGCCTCAAGTCGCATGAGGCGTGTGCCTCAATATTATTGTTAAAAGTAAAAGAAACATCAGATTCTAAGTGGACCAAACAGTTACTTTTACTTGTTTAACCTAGACTAATTTAATATTACATCACATCACAAGACAAACAAAAACAAAAAGCTTTTGCTTCCTGCTCCACGCCTCTTCTCAATTCCCGAACAGAAACCACCTTTCCGACAATAATCTGGCAGCCATCTAAGTTTACAAATTCTGTCAGTTTGCACATTTTTTATTTACTTAATTTTTGAAATTCTTCTTCTCATTGCTTTTATTTTTGTACCAAGTTACCAACTGCAATTTTTCTTTGACCTTGGCAGCTCCGGGAACTTCTGAACATTTTTTCACTACAATAGGATTACTGATTATTGTCTACTTTATTAATTTATTCTGTGTTTGTTTTATTGAGAATTTTGAAAATTGTTTGTAATTTATTAATTTTTTATTATTTTTATTATTTTATAATCTTTTGCTGAATATTTTGGTTTTTTGGTTTGTGTGGGGATTACATGTTTAATTTGTATTATTTGACTTAGTTTTTTTTTTCATTTTTTTGTTTTGTTTTGTGGTGAGGTTTACGCCTCAAACAGCCTCGAGGCTTACATGATGGTTCACAAAGGAAAACACATTGAATATGGTATGAGGTTTCATAAGTTTTGGATTTGACATGTGGATCTTAGACATACCCTTTGGGCTGATATGGATTATCCTTTTACAGTTCGGATGTACTTAAAATGAGCAAGCAAGTTTAAATTTATTTGTGTAACTTAAGCCATTTTCTTTGTTCACATTGCCATAAACCCTAAATAGTGCTACTGTAAATTTCCGCTAATGACACAAGATACCTCAAAATTTTCACATTTTGTTTTGAACAATTATGCAGTCAGAGTAACCTTGTTAAACATTACTCCTTTTTCTGTGATTCTTAGGCTGAAGCAGAGCTGATTTCTTCAATCGTCACCTTTTTCAAACGCATTGGGATCACTGCATCAGATGTTGGATTTAAAGTTTCTAGCCGAAAGGTGTGAACGTCAGACAAATTTTCATTTTCTAAATGCAGTTTTTAAATTAATATTGCCTTCTCGGAATGTGTTTGCCTTTTGTTTATCAAGTATTAAGGCCTATGGAGAATCTATTTTGTTGAACATTACATTGCTGACTTGTGCATGTCAGGGCAAACATTAGCTTGTATGCATGTTTTTAGGCACTCTGGAAATTGTTCTAGAGATACTTAAGGTGTGTTTGAGCCACATTATTTTGAAATAATGTATTTTTGAATAGTAGATTGATGGAGAATGTGTGGTTGAAAAAGAAGGAAAAATTATTGATGTGATGGAAAATATTATTTTATTGAAGAATGTGTGGTTGAAAATGAGTAGAAGAATGAGAATGAAAATGTTATTATGGCTCAAACAAGGGCTTAATATGCGTTTCTTTTTAATATCATTACGATCACTTGTTTTCAACAATCACCGTGATCTTCTTTTTGGCTTCACCTCAACGTCCAGTTCACACAAGAAGTTCATTCAAAATCTTCCCACTTCATATGAACACTTACTGTTTTAATCAAGCAGTACTATGCAAACTTCGACAGCTATCTGGAGAATTGACACGTTGTCTTCTTTTGTCACAGGTTTTGCAAGAAGTTTTGAGACGCTATTCCATTCCAGAAAGTTTTTTTGGCAGGGTTTGCATAATTATAGACAAGGTTAGCTTTATGATTCAACATTGAATAGGTGGACACTTTTTTCTCCTCATCTTCCTGAGGCAAGGTCTGTCAAATTATGATAAATTTGGACTCAACTAGCCAAAGAGGTGAGGGGGGAAAATAAAAGAAACCAACATGATGATCTCAAATTGCTTTTCTTCCTATATTCTATCCTATTTTCTGTATGAGATCTGGTGTCGTGAATGTAACATGCCATCATGAGATACGTATTTCCCTCATTCATAAGGGCAAAAGTTGAAAAAAGCATGGAGCTTGATGACCATTGTCAGTATGAGAGTTCTCTGCATATCAAATTGAAAGTCGGTTAGCCTTTTCAATGCTTGGAGAAACTTAAAAGCCATCTATGAATTCTACTCGATGGAAAAATGAGTTACCATAGGATAGTTCAGGAAAGACTTCTGTGGCTGTATTTCATATAAGCAGAAGTTAATTTATTTATGACTCATCCTTACTGTAATTCTTCTCTCTCTTTTATTGGGGGATTTTGGTATGGGTTATTTGTGATATACATAACCTGATGGGGCAGCATGCACTGTAATTTACTGTATACATACACACCGAAGGATATGGAAACCTTTGTCCCAGGAACGAATTGAATTTACTGTAAGCTATATAACTGTATCAGTTATCGATCTGTTTTAAGTTGTACTGCTTTATTGATTTACCATCAGTATGCCCAATTTGAGAATACTGAAGATGGGTGCTTTGCCATTCATGCCTCTATCTCACGGACTCGTTGTAAAGTTTTTCTGATTGTTTTGTACAGTTTGCTTTAACATTCTGCTATATTTTATTTAATTGTTTTTTTTTCTTTTGTTTTTTTGTTTTTTTGTTTTTTGGCTGAAAACAGATGGAAAAGATTCCAATAGATGAAGTCAAGAAAGAATTGAAGTCTGCTGAGTTATCAGAAGAGGCTGTTGATGAGCTTTTGGAAATTCTTTCTATGAAGTCTTTGGCGATGTTGGAAGGTTGGTCTTACTGTTTCTCAAGTTATAACTTCATTTCATCATTTTCCTTTTTAGTTTTGGAAGTTTGGGACAGTGGAATCACTTGTGCCTATCCTTTTCCTTAATTTTCTCTGGGTATTTCTGTCTCTGGCGTGTGAATTAGGATCTCGCATGCAAAGTCAACGCCACTAATAGGGCCAGGCAAGTGCCAGAATTTGTCTTAATTATTTTAGAATTAAGCAAAGAGCTCCGTAAATGAAAATTTGGAGACCTTAAGACTAGAAAAATTGATCGGGGAACGCAGCTGCAAATTTCATAATTTTAAATAGCTTCAGTCATGTGCACACGCCACTAATAGGCCCAGGCAAGTGCCAGAATTTGTCTTAATTATTTTAGAATTAAGCAAAGAGCTCCGTAAATGAAAATTTGGAGACCTTAAGACTAGAAAAATTGATCGGGGAACGCAGCTGCAAATTTCATAATTTTAAATAGCTTCAGTCATGTGTTTAATAGTTACTTGAGGCCAGTTGAGAAAAGGTTATATCGGCAAGTGTTATTTGTGAATCAATTATAATTTATTATCTTGTTATATTAACAATTGTGGTACGTTTTGTTGTAGAGAAACTTGGAGATTCCGTGGAAGCACTTACTGACTTAAAGCAACTATTTTCGTTTGCTGAAAAGTATGGTTACTCTGAGTGGATTCAGTTTGATGCATCCATTGTCCGTGGCCTAGCTTATTATACTGGAATCGTATTTGAGGTAAAATTTATAAAGCATTTTATCTTTACGGACCGTAAGTGTCCCATGTTGTTGGCTAGTGTCTTAATTGTGTGATTCAAATATAATTGTGTAATCAATTAGTCGTCAATATTCATAACTCTGGTTTACGTTTATTGACATTGCTGATGACCTGATACAGAAAGTGTACACACTACAATTAGAGCATCTCCAGTGCATGTCATGGATTGCAATCTAGGTGATATCTAAATGGAAAGTCTTCCAGTCTATTTGGCATTGATGTCTAATGAACAGACGGCCTAATCATCGATTATGTATCTATTTAATGGGGGAGAGAAAATAATGAGGGAAAATATAAGAGACAGGCTATGATGCTCGGACTTTTCGAAATAGTCGGAGTACCCGTGTCGGACACGACACGACACGACATGGGTATAGGTATGAAATATGTGTCGGATTCTCCAAGCTTCAACCGGACACTTCGTCATTTTTGCTTCTTTTTTCATCCCCCCAGCGATATCAATGAGCCGAGTCGAGCCCGACCAAAAAAATGAGGCTCGGCTGTGGGCCGAGCCGGCTCGGATTTTTTGGTGTTTTTTCTTAGCTGCCTGCAAAAATAGTTGCCTGCAGGCAGGTTGCAGCTGTCTGCAAGCGAGCAAGCTACCTGCTAGGAGGCTTGCCCGGGCCACGGGCTCGAGCCGACTCCCTAAAGTGGAGCTCGGTGGCCGGGCTTGGCTCGAGCTTTTTCCTAGCCGAGCCCGAGCCTCCGAGCTTTTTTACCTCCCCACCCCCTCCCCTCTTTTGCTCTCTATAAATCTAGTGTCGCCTCCAAGAGGGTGGAGAATAGCAGTCTCTCTCGGCTGCAGCGTTAGGTTTTTTCTTTTTTCTTTCCATGTTCTTCGTTTTTCTTTTTTTCTCTCTCTGGATTGGTGGTTTAGGGTTTTGTATGTATAAAATGAAAATGAGTTCTATATAGTGTTACTTAATGCTCTATTAAATCCAAATTACAATCAAATCTTTCATTTTCTATTTTATAGTTAGTAATTTTCATAATTGAAGACTAAATCCCAAAATTCTATTTTATTCATCTTACTCCCTTATTCAACACGCATTTCCTTCTTTGTGAATAATTGATTTTGGTCTATTCAAAATGACATCTTGGATGAGTAAAAAAATTAATTGAATTTTGAAAGACGTACTCACGTATCCTTGCCCGAAATTTGGACTCTTTTTAACCATGTACTCATATCCAACATTTTAGAAAATAAAAGATCGACACTTGGATTCGTACCCGTCCGGTTAAGTTCCATCGCTAGCCGTAGAATTGTTTGGTTCCCGATTTGGTCCGGTACCAGTCACCAGACTATGCGCACTCTTAGCCTACGCTTATTACAACACTAAGAAGTTAGATAGGATAGCATTTTCACTCAACCTGTTTCTGGCTGGCTGGCTGGCTGGCTGGCTACAATTATATAAGTAGGTTATTCTCTGTCTCATTATCTTATTGTATTTCCTTCTTCAGGGATTTGATCGAGAAGGAAAACTACGAGCCATTTGTGGAGGTGGGAGATATGACAGGTTACTTTCGACTTTTGGAGGTGATGATATTCCAGCCTGTGGCTTTGGATTTGGTGATGCAGTTATAGTAGAAGTGAGTCGAGTTTCTCTTAAATTTTCTGCTTGGGGTGTTTGGTTAAAAGTTCTTCCTTTTTCTTTTCATTTTTTTAAAACTGGAAAATAAAGAGTGAATACTTTTACGTACTGGACATAGTGAATGCTGAATTTTTTTTTTCTGCCAAAATTGTTTGGTTAGGCACTGAATTTAATCAAATATTTGATGATAAAATTGAAAAGAGTTGGAAGTGAGCAAAATGGGGAAATTTATGCATAATTTACTTGCTTATATTTTATATCAATTGTGAATAATGTATATTATGTAAAAAATTGTCAATCATTTGGAGTTGATAGAATAAATTATATTTTTCCCCTAAAACTAATTCGAGTTACTGATCTACTCAGCTTGCTCTATGCAGTAACATTTTCTATGTTCTCGTGAATTTGATAACGCATCACATAAACAATACACTTGTGTGTATATTTCTCACACGATCCACACTGTTGCTGCAACTCTATGGAACATTGCTTCAATTCCATCCACCAAAAGCAATATTTTCAGAATGCCAACCTAAGTGAATGGAAGTGATTTAACTGTGATGAACCCCCAAGACCATCATTGCATATAAAAATTCAAATAAACTGCTCCTACCAGTTAGACAGTCTAAATATCCTTGTTCAATTGTTTTTGTTCTTTTACTCCATTCGGTGATTATGCAGCTTCTCAAAGAGAGAGGACTTCTACCGGAACTTGGTCCCCAGGTAGAAAACATCGTCTGCTCATTGGATCAGGATCTCCAGGGTGCAGCTTCGGCAGTTGCTGCTAAACTCAGGGAAAAAGGACAAAGTGTTGACTTGGTTCTGGAAAATAAACCCCTCAAATGGTATGTGAGATTTCATGATACCTTTCGAAAAGTCAATTTTTTTAAAGTCAAAGTATATTGTGTTCCATATCCTTTGTTTCATGTACCATACCAAAATATGAACATTCGCATCTTTTTTATGTTGGTTTATAATCTTCAGGGTGTTTAAAAGGGCAGCACGAATAAATGCTTGCAGGCTGATATTAGTGGGTAGCGCGGAGTGGCAAAAGGGTATGGTTCGAGTCAAAATTCTTTCGTCTGGCGAGCAGTATGAGATTAAAATTGATGAGCTAGAATAGCAAGGTTAAATTATTATGCACATGCATGTACCCTTTGTATTTATCTTGGCATACAAGACCAATTCGATTCTTATTATCAGTTTCTAAATTTTCATTTTCTCGATCTTATTGTAGCATACGGGGAACTTCATATCTGTAACAACATAGCATCTAGAATTTCAATAAAAATTAAGTGTAGTGTTTGGTTGTGAGTTTATCTTTTGGTTGATTAAGTGGATAGTAATGTGATATTTTTATTATGCTGGAAACTTGGAATACATTCATCAATGTTCCCTTTGAACAAGGGATGTTGAGAAGAATAATTTTTATGCTGCCTGTTGATCTTATGCCTATTATTTGAATAAAACTAGTGAGGTAGCATTTGTTGGAAAATGGTTTTAATACTAATGAAATGGGTCAACTTTGAGCCCAAATTTCAATGGGATCGGTGCCTTAATTTCAACGGGACCTAGCATATTCATGTTTTACTCCGCAAGAGGATTAACGTGATATATTTATTTATCGAAAATCATTTAGTATTGAATGAAATATTTAATGTCAAAGTAACCCGTTTGAAACACGAATTTGATTCATTAGTAGAAAATTTCCATACACTTGTCCCACATAGGAAAGTTATGAAATTTTGATGTGGTTTATATAATGTAAGGTTGAGAATTGGGTTTGGGCCCCAAGGGGTACCAATAGTCTTTAGAAGGGGGAGACCTATATCCTATAGCATTCGGTCTTGTTTTGAAAAGAATTACAATATCTTGCAAACTGTCAAAATCAAATCAGGTTCACTCCTATTAGCCGTTGATGCTCTAACTTGGCAAAGAGGTGATTTGGAGGAAAGGAGTAAAATCAAAAGGAAGATCAAAACTTGTTTCAAAACTTTCAAAACATGAATGAGCGAGTTTCTCATTAAGAAATTTCTTAGAGGCCTTAAATTTTAGGATCATTCGAGATAAAATTTATACAATATTCAATCTTAATGCTTAGCTCATGTTTAGCCCCCATTAAAATTATAATTCATTTTTTCTCTATTCTTATTAACTGTACATTCTTCTATAAAATAATATTATACATAATCCCAAAAATTTTTCTTCTTTTTTAATCATACTTTTTAATAAATAAATAAATAAATTATTCCAACCATTAAAATCTCAAATAATGAGGGCTAAACGGAAGCTTAATAGTTACATCAAATTAAGCTGGTTGAAAATCATGTTACATGGTGTTAGAACTTACTTTGAAGTGAATGAATTAAAGAGAACGAAGAAGAAAATGAGACGACCTTTTCTTGGTTGACCAACTTTTTTTTCTTTACATCGATCACTCCATAGATCGTAGTAGACATTTGTAAGTCTTCTGTAGAGATTAAAAGCCTCAAAGCATACAATCAACAAAAATAAAGTGCAAGAAAATGAAAATAGTAAAAGAACACAAGAGATTTTCGCCATAAGACAAGAGGTTCGGATAAATCCTAATCCCCTTTTGAGCTTCTGCCAATCCGAAGAAATCACTATATAAAACCAAGGATCAAAGCCAGTTCATCGTTACACAAGACACTTAGACAGAACCACTCAAGGTTTCTTCAAAGTAATGAAACCCTCACAATTCGACAACCGAATCCACACAAGGATACAAATCAGCCTTACTACAAGTCACTCAAGAGATGTAAGTAAGATATACTACACTTCGATTTACAAGAGAATCACTCTTAGAGTGCAAGAAGAAAGAAAGGCGTAAGAGTGTACAGAGAGAGTTCGAGAGAGTGAGTAATGAGAGAATGAATCGTCCAAAAGATCTCAAACCCTAGTGTATTAGTGAAATCTCGAGAAGTGCCATTCATCCAACGACTGTAGTGATTGCACTTGGTAACATCTCCACCATCCATATAAGTAAAAAATGCACCCAGCTAAAGTCATTTAACAGAAACACGTTTTGATCAACAGACAAGCCCAATAACACAGCCAAGGTACATCGCCACAATTAAACAGATTCAGCCCATTTTTCAGCTAGAGCCCACATCATTGTGCCACAAACTCCACAATCTCCACCTTGGTACAATGATCCAGGTTCATCTTCTAGTGATTCCTCCCTTATGGCCTCATTTGCTTTTATTACCTAATACACAAATCAGCAAGTATCAATGTTGAGCAGCTTTAAATAGTCCAGAACCTTATTTAAAGGCAGTACTTTAGTTCCAACATCAGCAGGATTAAAATGAGTAGAGATTTTCTCAAATTTCACAACACCTTGTGAGATAACATCTCTAATGAAATGAAATTTCACATCAACATGTTTTGATCTATTATGCAAAACAAGATTCCTACTCAAATATATGACAGATTGGCTATCAGAAAATAAAACATCTTTAACAAAGTCAAATTCATTTTAAAGTCCCTTCAGCCAAATACCCTATTTTATAGCATCAGTTGCGGCAATATATTCAGCCTCAGTTGAAGATAATGCAACATTTTTCTATAATTGAGATTTCCAACGAGTGCATGAATTACATAAAGTATATACATAAGTAGAAGTAGACTTTCTATGATCTCTGTCACGTGAATAGTCAGAATCAGTGTAACCCCTCAAGATAACACCATTATATTGTTTCCTGTAATGAATCCCCATGTCACAAGTTCCCTTAATGTATCTAAGAAGCCATTTCATAGCTTCCTAATAAGTTTCATCAGGATTTGACATAAATCTACTCAACACACTTATAGAGAAAGCCAAATCAGGTCTGGAACAGACAATTAGATACATAACAAACTCAACTGTATCAGAATAAGACACTTTTGCCATTCTTTTGAACTCAGTTTCAAATTTGGAAGATTGATCACTTGAAATTTTAAAATGATTTGCTAAAAGTACACTCACACTTTTAGCATCATTCATACAAAATTTTTCCAACAATTTCAAAACATAAGATTTTTGACTTAGACTAAGTATTCCTTCCCTTCTGTTCCTTTTAATTTCGATACCCAAAATATTTCTAACAAGACCTAAATCCTTCATTTCAAACTCAAATTTTAGTTTGTTTTTAATTAACTCTATTTCCTTTATGCCATGACCAGCTAAGAGCATGTCATCAACATAAAGAAGAAGATAGAGTGAATTGTCACCACCATTTCTTTTACAATAAAGATAAGTATCAAAATTACTTCTTTTGAAACCAAGTCCAAGCACAAAGGTATCAAATCTCTTGTATCATTGTCTTGGAACTTGTTTTAAACCATATAAGGATTTTTTAAGAAGGCATACAAGGTCAGAATTTTTATTTATTTCAAAACCTTCTGGTTGTTCCATGAAAATAGTTTCTTTAAGATCTCCATTTAAAAAACAGTTTTGACATCCAATTGATCCAATTCCCAATTAAACTGAGTTGCTAAGGCTAGAATCACTCTAACAGTAGTAAATTTTACAATTGGAGAAAAGATTTCATTAAAATATATTCCCTCATTTTGAGTAAAGTCCTTAGCTACTAGTCTAACTTTGTATCTAATGTCATTATCACTTTGTTCCCCTCTTTTTATCTTGAAGATCCACTTACAATCCACAACCCATTTCCCTTTAGGTCTAATAGTCAACACCCATGTTTTATTCTTTTTAAGTGATTCCATCTCATCTTGCATTGCCTCAATCCAATTCATTGAATCATTGCTACTAATAGCCTCATCATATGCAGTGGCGGACCCAGGATCTCAACTCAGCCCGGGCGAACGTTGACTAGTCAACGTTGACCCGTCAAAGTCGACCATCAGCGATCGCCATAGGTAATATCAATTAAAATGGATTAAAAAATAGTCTACACATAGTTTAATTGAGACCAACATTTTCTTCATTAATTCTTTTCACTTATCCCTAATTTCCTAAAAACCTAAATTACCAACATCCCCAAGTTTCAAAATCCCCAATATTCTTTGATTCACAAATCTGAAATCCCAGGCTACAGGCAATAAATATTCTTAGATTCACAAATCACAAACACATTACAATTTACAATTACACAATTTACACTACACATTCATATTATATAAACAAAAACAAAAATACAAAAACTCAAACCAAAATTGAAATTAACTAAAGGAACAAACAAATTAACTAAAG
Organism: Fraxinus americana; assembly: GCA_035079005.1. Classification (NCBI taxonomy): domain Eukaryota; kingdom Viridiplantae; phylum Streptophyta; class Magnoliopsida; order Lamiales; family Oleaceae; genus Fraxinus; species Fraxinus americana. The sequence goes on along the minus strand of CM068717.1, from coordinate 1,175,920 downwards.
GAACAAAAAGAAAAAGAAAAAGAAACGAGAGAGCAGAGGAGGACAGACCGAGATTGAGAGAAGTTTGCACCTGCTTTGAGTCTTTGAGTGCGACCGTGCGAAGCTTTCAAATTCAAAGGCGTCGCCTCGGCCACCTTTCTTCTTTGGAATCTTGCACTCTTGGAGCAGCTAGGTGCCGTGCGGTCTTTGGAACAGTGGAACTAGAGGCTGGCTGCAGGCTGCTGGACTGGAACTCTGGAAGCCTGGAACTGGAAATAACAGGAGCCTCGTATGGTGGTGCATCAACAGCCTACAGCCACACGTAAGCTTCGACTTCGAGCCTTCGCCAATCGCCGTTCGTCTCTGACTCTCTGGTCTCTCCTGCCTAGCCTCCTCTCGTTTGGGTAAATTGGGTTTGAATCAATTTGGGGATTTTGATCTTGGATTTGGACCTTGTTTTTGGTTGTAGAAATGGGTTGGTTGCAATTGGCCATTGGGCCTTATTGTTTAAAAATAAAAGCCCAAGCTCAAAGCCTCAATGAAGGTTAGAAAGGAAAAAAAAAAAAAGAATTGGCTGCTCATCTTCTTCCTCTTTTGAGTTTGCAAAATATAAAATCCATGTCTCTTGGAAGCTTTCACAATCAAGTATGAATTCCTCAAGATTTTAATGTATCCCGTATTAACCAATATGCCATAGTTTAGGTCATCAACACACCTAAAGAAATCAAATTTCTTTGAAGGTCAGGAACATAACCGGTCTTTTCTAAGACAAGCAAATTTTTATCCTTTACTCTTAAGGTAATAGTTCCTATGCGGTTATGCCCTTAACTTGACATGCCTTATGATTACCCATTAAAACTTGACCATCATTTACATTTTTAAAATATGAAAACCAATCTTTATTAGGATACATGTGTTAGGTACAGCCTGAGTCAAGAATCCACTCTTGACTAGGCTGGTGAGCAACAACAACATAGACTTCATCAATACTAATTTCATTATTGCAAATCAGAGCTGTATCATTATCACTTTTAGACTTATTTCTATTATCATTAAGCCTCTTGGGACAATCTTTGATAAAATGACATTCCTCTTGACAGTAAAAACATTTTTTTACATTTAACTTTCATTTTATCTTTTTGATTCCCTTTTTTCTTGTGACCCAATTTCTTGTTGGCAAAATTGTTTCTAGGATTAAACGTAGACTTAACCATCAAATTCAGACCGCTTGAAGATTCTTTCTGATCAGATTTTAACTCTAACTCCTTAGTCCTTAGAGCATTAATGATAACCTCAGTAGTTAGAGTGTCTCTACCATATTCAATAACATTTTTAACATCTTTATACTTATCACTTATTGAATTTAGTAGAACCATAGCTAGCTATCCACTTGAGAGTTTCTCATCACAGTTGGCTAGGTCACGGGTTAGTCGGTTGAATCTATTAATATTAGAATTAAGGACAAGAGATAGATCAAGTTTAAAACCAAAAAACGGTTTTAGGAGGTAGACTTTATTTGGCATAGTTTTATTCAAATAAGTAGTCTCCAATTTTTTCCACAGTTCAGCAGCAGTTTTGGTTTCTCCTACTTCTCTAAGCACATTATCAGTTAAGTGCAGAAAAATAGAACTCCACGCAATTTCATCTTGTTTTGTAACTTTACTAGTTTCCATATCAGTAGGCCATGATTCATCAATGGCTTTTGCACACTTTTGTTGATGTAAAATAACTTTCATTTTCTGACGCCAGATACTAAAGTCTCATTTGCGAATTAAAAACTAGGTTCTTGTAACAACAGCTCTTGTAACAACTTACAAGAAATAGTACAGATCATCACAATAGCATTATACAGAATTAAAGGACACATGCAGAGTTCTTGAATCTAGGTTCTTAACTCGAAGGAGCAAGGCAACCATCAGATTCCAGACAACTCAAGGGTTTCTGGACAAATGTATTGCCAAGCAGAGTCTTAAACCTAGTTTAACAAACTTATTTTAGGTTCACAATTACAGTATAAGCAACAGATCAGTGCACTTAGGCAAAACCAGAACGAACTCACCAAAGGTCCTAAGTTACAGTTTCGAGAAACTAGATCACCACATAAATCGGAAGAAAACAGGTTAATGTCTGCACAAATTGAGAGCCAAGAACCACCGCCTGAAGCTCTGATAATACTGTAGATATTAAAAGCTACAGATCAGACAACAAAGCATACAATCAACAAAAATGAAATGCAACAAAATGAAAATAGTAAAAGAACACAAGAGATTTTCGCCCTAAGGCAAGGGGTTCGGATAAATTCTAATCTCATTTTGAGCTTCTGCCAATTGGAAGAAATCATTATATAAAACTAAGGATCAAAGCCAGTTCATCGTTACACGAGGCACTCAGACAGAACCACTCAAGGTTTCTTCAAAGTAATGAAACCCTCACAAATCGACAACTGAATCCACATAAGGACACAAATTAGCCTGACTACAAGTCACTCAAGAGATGTAACTAAGCTATACTACACTTCGATTTACAGGAGAATTACTCTTAGAGTGCAAAAAGAAAGAACGGAGTAAGAGTGTACAGAGAGAGTTCGAGAGAGTGAATAATAAGAGAATGAATCGTCCAAAAGATCTCAAACCCTAGTGTATTAGAGAAGTCTCCAGAAGTACCCTTCATCCAATGGCTGTGGTGATTGCACTTGGTAACATCTCCACCATTCATATAAGTAAAAAATGCATCCAGCTAAAGTTATCTAACAGAAACACGTTTTGATCAACAGATAAGCCCAATAACACAGCCAAGGCCCATCACCACAATTAAACAGATTCAGCCCATTTTTCAGCTAAAGCCCACATCATTGTGCCACAAACTCCACATCTTCTTTATCCATAATGGGTTTCATATGTAGCTTTGCGTGTATTAGATTTGATGTTGCAAAAACTATTACATGTCTCTCTCTTTTTTTAATCTATTTTGATACTAAGGCCCCGTTTGATAGCCTCCATTTTCTATGGAAAATGGTAAGTATTTTCCATTTTCCATCTTTTTGGCTGTTTGATAAGCAAGATTTTATCTGGAATTCGTTTTTCACCTTTTGAAATTTTCTTGGTTTTTGAGGAAATTTTTTTCCCCCGGGTTTGGTAGGAAAATATTTTCTAGTTTTTTTTTTATTTTTTTTGCAAGTGAAACAAATCCTATCCCCAATTGTAACAATTTCTATCCATTTAGCGGACAATTTTCACGGAAAACATAGCCCAACGAACAATAAATTTTTTTAATTAAAATTTTTTTTTTTTTGCAATTGTAACAAATTCTATGTCCAATTGTAAAAAATTATATCCATTTAATGGATAATTTTCGTGGAAGACATAGTCAAACAAACACCAAATTTCAACATTTTTCAGGTGAAAAATTATACCACTCAGACACAATTAATTGACAATTCTCGAGAAAACAAGTTCCAGACAATTACTTTCCCTGAAATTCGTTTGTTTTTCACCCAATTTCCATCTTCCAATCAAACGGACCCTAAATGTTTTGTGGAAGTGGTTTTTTCTTTTTCTTTTATTTTTATTTTTAATCAAATTTCCCTCACACTCTTTTTTAACAACAAAATTTTCATTTAAAAAAAAATCATTTTTCTTAACTTATTTCTACTTTTTAATTACACATTTTCCCACGCCTGGAATAAATATGTATTGAAGTGCTCACTCCATTAATTAAAAACCAGGGGTGCGAAACTGTGGACTTCACTTGATTTGCAATTGAAAATGCTTATTTTGAGCCCACTGTTGCACCCTCCCTTGATTTGTGCTTCATAATGATTTTTATATTCCAACAGGTTTGACTTTTGCATTTTTCTTTCGGAGATTAAAATCGAATTAAAATTAGCTGATATTGTTAATTTTTATTAGACAAATGAGATCCAATAACGACTTTATTTTTAATTTTAATTGAATTTTAATTCCTACCAAACAAGCTTAGCCATCTTTTGATTGTGATTAAAATCATATTTTTAACAAATTTTGATAAAGATTAATAAAATGTGTGGTTAAACAATTATGGATCCTATGAAATATGTGGTTAATATTAATTGTTGATTTAACTTTAATAAAATTTAAATTTTAATCTCTATCAAATATATTTGAACTTAAAATTTATTTTAGTATACAAAGAAATGTAATTTTTTAAAAGATACAAAACCTATAATTAGGCACGAAGAGGAAAAGTCTTTACCTAAATCAAATTCCTAAAATTGTTTTTCATTTATGAAAGACACCTACATCGTGTTGCATCGTTGATCTCCAACTTAATATCTTAGTAGCATATGGGTCGTTAAAGAAAGGAGCAAGTTATTCACAATCTTTCTCGTTCTCAGAGTTCAATTTTCGTTAAAGAAAGGAGCAAGTTATTCACAATCTTTCTCGTTCTCAGAGTTCAATTTTCGTTAACTCTTTATTTAGGCATAAAAATGTCTCATTGTTTTCGATTAGTCCAAGTTGAGAAGCTCGTAAAGTTAGAGCTATGAGGGTCGCACAACAAATTTAAGTCCCTATTTGGTCTCAGTTTTTCAAAACTCATTTTCAATTATATTTTTTTTATGAGATTCTCAACTATATCGATTTTTCAATTACATATTTCATCAACTTTTTTTAAAATCCACTAAAAATATGTTTTTTACATCCAACCAAACGGGGGCTTAATTGGGATTGGAAAGATTTTTCCTCGTTTAGGGCAGTTATACAACTATACGAATGGTTCGGCCTCAACTTGCTCGTTTAATAATGTGGGACCAACTTGCTACGAGTGCAGAAGGTTGGGGACTAAATGTTTTTTTATTTTTATTTTAGTGTTGGGATATTTTATTTTATTTTCTTGTCAATTCAACAAGAAGACGTGTCAAAGCTCGTGTTAGGCGGCGGAGGAAAAGGAAAGCTTTAAGTTTTTAACTACCACACATTTCTCTTAATTACAAAAAGACCACATACCTTCCCAAAATATAATAAAAGTCCCCCACTTTTGTTTGTTTATTGTGCAATTACACTATTTTTAATACTTCTTTGACACTATAATAGAACATTTTAGGAAGAATATAAACCTCTGCTTGACAAATTTATAAATAGAATAGTAGGAGGAAAAATAGCGAATCTCACGAAATGTGTAGATAATAATGAGTAAAAATTATGAAGTATTATTAATATTTAATTTTAACTTAGTTCATAACTGTTATCCAAATATAGGCTACAACTGTAATCAAATGCAAAATATTATTTATTGGAATGCAAAATGAATGAAATCTTAAACCAAATCACTACTATGGTACATTGAATGATAAATTTGTGCATTGAATATTAGTAGAAGAATTCATTCACTCAAAATTGATACATTTTTTTGAATATGATTGCACAGATAGATAACATATGTCATCTTGCATCAACAAAGATTTGATGGAAGAAACACGACTTAAAGATCATCGATATATAAAATTAAACTAAGCTCGAAATCTTCTATGAAATGTAGAGTTGGCGTAATGCCAAGAACTTCAACGATAGGCCTTCTTTAGCGGCAGAAAAGATTTCTTGACAAATTTTGTGACCTTATCAATCAATGTACATTATTGCATATCATATAATCCCAATGATAGTCAAATGCACTGTTGTAGATAATTCTTCTAGCAATCCGAAATTAATCTCATGGTCATGTCATTATCCCTCACTTTTTTTTTTTTAATTTTTTTTTGTCATTATCCCTCACTTAAGTGTATTATTACGTGATAAGATTGTTGTTATTTTTGTCCCACTCCTTACCTCTAACAATAAATTCAATTGTCTCAAAATATTTAATTTTACGATATGAAGACTAGATGATTCGTCCATGTTTGGTCTCACTAAAATTATAATCCATTTTTTTCTTTTTTATCAATAACATATTTTTTAATAAAATAATATTATACGTAAACTCAAAATAATTTCTTATTTTTTAATCACACATTTTCCAAAAAAATATTATTTTAAAAAAATTATAATATCAAATAATAAGGGCAAAATTTTAGACAAAGTTGGGTGTGGACTGCAATAGAAAAATGGGGGATTTGAAATGTGGAATAAATGCTTCAGATCAAAATGACGCCCCCAGCATGAAATGATCTGAGCATCACGTCTCTGTCTTCATATGAACCTATGATTATTAAACAAATAACAAATAAAGCTCGATACGTCAGTCAATGGGCCCCCTTGAATTTTTTGCTGATACAGTCTCTTTAGCAAAGAAAATTCTAGATGAAATCGATGAAATTGAGTGCACCTCTTCATAATCTTTTTACTCCCAAAAAGTCAAAAAGATCCAATCTTTATGCCCAAAACTTCAAATATCTGTTTGCCTATGCTGTTTGACTAAACTTCAGCATCTGGGTTTTGCTTAGTTGTCTCTAGTTCTCTATAAGTGTCCTTTTTTATTTTTTCAGAATCTTTATTTGGTGGTTTCTGTGAAAATGGTTTATGGGGTTGGTGATTTAATTTCATTCCAAAAGTTCGATTTCGGGTGTATGATTTGTTTATGAACCGGGTTTAAAGTTTCTTCTTCTTTGTATTTTCAGAGTCTGAATTATTGATTTATTTTATAGTCTAGAGAGGATTAAGAATTTATTTATTTATTTATTTTTAATAAGGGATTTGTTTTGTTTACTAATGGATTAGTACAACAGTAAAAGTTGGTGCAGAAGATTAAGTCTCACTTGTTGATTGCCAAGCTTCATTTCTATACATCACTTTCCAATACCATGTAATTTTCTCCATAGCACTTACTTTTATTCCTTTCATTACTTGCTTCAAGAATATTCTAATATTTGATAATAATTATGTTTATTGGAATCCTTATTTGGAAATAGTGTTATTTTTTCTTGATTTTTCTGGACTGTTATAGTGTGGTCTTTTGCTGAGTGCTACTATGTTATTGTGAGGCTTCTTGATTTTGGAAAAAATGTTGGATTTTTTTTAGCTTGATGGAGTATAATCGATATTCCGTATATGTATTCTGTCGATCTTAAATACCTGCATATAAAGTGTTTTAGGGACTGATTCTGGGTGGAAGAGAGGCTCTACGAAACCCTGTATTTTTCTTCTAGTGAAAAAAACCTAAGGCAGTGAGTGAACTTAGCTATTACATTGAGGCGAATCACCATAAAACTTATGTGTGCTTTGCTTGTTTTCATTTCATTCTATTTATCATTGCTCTCATAAGAAGGGGTTAGGGCTTAATCCTAATGAAACATGTCATTAATTTGCCTGTGGAAGATGGACATCAATTTAAAACTTGAATGTTATGACATCGCTAAACCCTTTATGTCATTGGAGCTTCAATAAGAATACTGTAAAACAACACAGTGAATTGAAAGTAAATTTGCAGTCGGCCAGAAACGGTGGTCGAGATGCTGACATAGGAACCATGCTTACTGTATTTGATGGAGAATTCGTGAAGCCGTTAATTTTAGTTACTGAGACATGGAAGATATGACCTGTAAACTACCCTTTATTGATAATGGATTCTGTGCATTTCACTTAGAATAGGGTTACAAATAAAACTTTATTTGATTGTCAGCAATTTTTGAGCCGATAGACCCAAAAAAGTGATAAAAAATGTTTTTGTCCCTAACTGATTAATTTTTGACGGTATGCAATTATGTGATGTTAAGTTTGTGATTTAACTTTTATGTGAAGTCCTCGCTTCTAGATTTCAGAAATTTCCTGAGTTTTTCCTTTCCTTTCCTTTTCTTTATTTTTTTTTTCTTTTGGTTAGAGATTTATCTGGAAGCATAATATAATGTAGTGGTATTTTTTTTCTTTTGAAGTAAGTGAATTTTGGGTCCCTGGATGGAATATATTTGTTAATTAATCAATTGGCTATGCAATTTTTATGCAGGGGCACAGAAGGGAACACCACCCATTCTTCTCGAATTTCTGATTATGGTGTCCTAGAGCAATATCTTGGATTTCGAATTGGAGATGCTACTAATGTCAGTCAAAGTATGGTCCTCAATCTTAATCTTGCCTAAAATTATTGCTGTCCTGAAATTCCTCTTCCTTCTCTCTAATTGCGTGTGTTTGTATCTATGCACTACATCAATGCCAAGCTATATTAAGATTTTGGTAGATACGTGTTCTGGGAGTTTCACTCCTATAGAGGCGCTATGCTGTTTAATGACAGCTGGTTCACTACTGCTATGTCTTTTGAAATCCTTGCATTTCACTAGGCTCATGGATAACATTTGCTGATTATTAGACATGATGTGATCTACAAGAACAAAAGTTAAGGAAAATATATTCTCGGTGGGAAGGACAAATTACATTCGTGATAACTCCAAATGAACCTGTAATCAAACAAGTAACATAGAATTTCATTCACTCAAAAACTGTATGGACATATCCTCTAGAATTTTCTGCATCCCAATAGCTTTTCCAAGAGGACATACATAATCATTAAACTTGGGCTGTTGTTGTCCCAGGTTGCCAAACTTTAAAATGAGCCCTTCAAGATCCAATAATCTGGAATGATGTGTATGTGTAGTTCTAAGTGCCTTTAAAAGGGAAGTCGAGTTGCCAGGAAAATGGTTTTGCCATTTCAGCCATGCTCAAAGCACCTTGTCCAAGCACCTATCGGGATGAGTAAAATCCTTGTATTGAATTCAACCCTAGACTAAAGGGTTTAACCACCCTAAAATATTAATTCTTGAAAAATAAAGGGTTTAACAACAAAAAAAAAAAAGAGAGAGAGAGAAAGATTATTCTACAACACTATGCAAAGATATTCACATGTGCACTTTGATGCATTCATATCGAACAAAACTTGCTATGCTTGTGAAGTGATGAAATGCTAGGCTGACAATGGCAAGTTTTTGGGTTCAAATACGCAAGTTAGGTCTGTAATGTAGTTCAGCACTCTCAGTGACATGAAATAGATGGACCAAGCAAGGTTACAGTTCTTTGGGGATTTTCTTCGGAGTTTCTAGAGTTATCGGCTTGCGTTCGATATTTCTACTTGCAACTTCTTTTGGTACTATTTCTTCTTATGACAAAGTTTTCAATGGAATAAATTATTTTGGTACAGATCCAGTATTTGATCCAACTGTAACTAGCCAAACGATGCACCCTGTTCTCCCAGCTAACACATTTGATAAGGTAATATTAATTCTTCTTATTCTGGTCTATTGTGTGCTTTATCTGATTTGAAAACTGTTATCAGTTTCTGACATCTTCACATCCTCGTTGATTGTATAGTCTTTTGCTCCTACCAATACGCATTTCTCTACTGCTCTTATTGGGTCTCAAACAGTACAATTACAAAAGGGACCATTGCAAAATCTAGTTTCTGCATCTGGTGCTCAACATGAGAACTGGGGAGAGTCGAACATGGCAGATTCGAGTTCCCGTACGGATACTTCAACTGACATGGAGCATGATGATAAAAACCAAAGGGTGAATTGTTTTGGAATTCTGACTTTAAGTTTTAGCTTCTAAGACCTTGTTTCAATTCGGCCTTCTCCCATCACTTTAATTTCTGACAAAGATAATGTATTTATTGAATATGCATTTAAGGTTATCAAAAAATTATCTGGTTTTATATCTATTCTGTCATGGGCTTACAATATATGAATGAAAATTATTGCATTCAATAATTCTTCAAAATTAAAATTGTTGGTAAATTTTATTGGTGGAGTTGTGACTAGATGCCGCTCTGTCTCATGTAGTTTGATATGGGTCAGTCTGGTGCCGTTGCAGTCTCAGATTCCAGTGGCAAATCAAAAGAAAAAAGCCTGGATCAAAAGGTTGTATGATTATACTAATTGTCATCTAACTAATTTCAAGAATAACTTGTTGATTCCTCACTCACTATATGTCTTTAAGACTTTACGAAGGCTTGCCCAAAATCGTGAAGCTGCAAGGAAAAGCCGATTGAGGAAGAAAGTAGGTTTTCTTCTTTGTAATTTAATTTTAGTTGCAAAGTTTTATTTTTCTTCTGTTTTGTTACATGAAACAAATAGTGTAGTTATGTTTAGGAAAATCTTGGAGTACTGTAAATTAATTCTTTTCTCGTATACTTTGTAGGCCTATGTACAACAGCTGGAGAATAGTCGCTTGAAGCTGACACAACTGGAGCAGGAACTGCAGCGAGCTCGTCAGCAGGTTGGTTTTATTAGTCATTAGATGTGCTATGTCTGTGTTTTATTCATTTGCCTTGTTATCATGAGGGGTAGTTTAAACCTTCCATATTTTCTGCATTACAAGTTTAAATTTTATTGCAGGGTATATTCATTTCCAGCGCCGGAGACCAGTCTAATGCTGGGAGTGGCAATGGTATGGGTTTTTTTTCCCCTCTGTACACTTGATTGTTTGTTTCTTTTTGGTACTTTAAATGATAGAACCCACAGTATTGTTAGATTGGCTTTGCAATTATTTTTTACTTGTTATGAATCATCTATTAAAACTTTGAGCGCGAGCATTGCATTAGAGAGAGAGAGAACGTTTGTCTAAGCATAAAAAAAAATTACTTTTAAGTAAATAAGCAAGAGTTAACATAAGTAGTTTTGTAGTGATGAAAATTGGAAATAAGATAATTATTTGATGATAAGGTAAGAGTTACTTTAGGAAAAGTAGCTATTTTCACGTAAATTCTCTAAACATGTTTGGAGAGAAAATTACTTATCCTAGTAAGGTCTATTAGTATCGTAAGGTTGGGGGCGAGAATTTCAGAAAAATTAGAATAAAAGGATACTCGCGATTTGTTTCTTAAAGCTTTGTGTGGTGCAAATTAAATAAGAAACTTTTGTTTGGTCAAAAAGCTCATTGATCTGAGGATTGTATGGATTAGATCATATACATGTAAAATATTTCGGAGAATTAGTAAGTTCTTTGATCTTATACAATGTAAATGATATGTTGAATTATTTGTGCTTAATTAATTTTACTGCCCTTTCTCATTTTCACGATAATATTGACTATACGAGTTAATTTTACTGCTCTAGTAATTTACAAATTTAAGTTTTAGTTGATTTGTCTTCTTCAGTGAACATACAGGAAAAAAGCACTTCTTTTATAATCTTAAATATTTGGATTATTTTTCTTTATTTTCTTTGACGTGGCTATAACCAGCGTGCCATATCTTTGTTATTTCAGGGGCAATGGCATTTGACGTGGAATATGGGCGGTGGTTGGAGGAGCAAAACAGGCAGATAAATGAGTTAAGGACAGCAGTCAATTCACATGCAAGTGACCCTGAGCTTCGTACTATTGTGGATAACGCAACTGAACATTTCAATGAGATTTTCCGGCTTAAAAGTAAAGCAGCCAAGGGTGATGTATTCCACCTCTTGTCTGGTATGTGGAAATCACCTGCAGAAAGGTGTTTTATGTGGATTGGTGGATTCCGCCCATCTGAACTTCTCCAGGTGCGTGTAGGACTTTTGAAAGGCCAAAAGCTACTTTTGAAACTAAGAAACTGCTTTTGTTTGATAGTTTGTTAGAAATGGAAGTGCTATGTTTAATTAGAAGATCTTTTAGAGAAAGTTAGCTCATGGTGACTTCTTCAGGGAACTCTTCTAAAAAAAGTTGAGCAGAAGATATCCCAAACGAGCCCTTCGTATGTTTATAGATTTCAGTCTTTATCTCACATGTGAACAAAATATTGGCTCCCTCATTTTCCTCTATATAGCATAGGAAACTAGCCGACTAGTTGAGCAAATAATTCAATGGTTTGATTAGGTTCTACAAAGGGTTGGAGCCAGCTCTTCAAACTAGGGAGGTCCCGGAGTTGAAGCTACCTCCTGAAATTTTTATTTGAAACATTATCTGTTAAAATGAGGAAAGTTGGTACTTTGTGATGGAGAAAGGAATCAAATGAACATAAATTGATGTACGAAGACTTTGTTCTTGGTGATTGAATGATTCAAACTTAATCCGAGCAAGGTTGTTTGCGCTACCGGCATTTCCAACATGTTTAATGAAACTACTTTTCTTTTTCCAATTTGAGAATCCACCGACAACAAAAGAATTGCGACTTGAACTAAACAGATAGCAATACAAGCAAAATACTGCATTTTTTGCTATACTAAATTCTAGCCAACTAGGACATTCATCATACCAATTAGTACCAAATCGTCTATCTTTATTTCTTTTTTTTGACACCAAAAACTTATGATTACGAAGTTGGCAAAGACCCATTTGCACATATTCCCTTCGAACAACTTCCCGAACATTAACATTATAATGATCAATTGGAATTCGCAATCTAAGGTCTGAAGGCAATTGGTCTACATTAATCTCATCACTTTCTTCCCATTCATCCTCTTCATCCCGAACACCAATTTCATCAATATCTTCACTTTCATCACTGTCATTCCCAATCCCAACATCAATCTCATCACTGTCATCCCCTTTATCCCGAATATCAATATGAACATTCTTTTCATCAATGTTTGGTTCAATCGAAGATGGATGAACTAAACAAACTCTTTTGAAATACTTCTCCATCACTGAGGATGAGGAATTCAGGAATTGATAAACAATACAACTTCACAAACAATTATACAAGAAGGAACCAGAATTTCAAAACACATAATTAAACTCACCAGCGCCTGCAATAGCGTAGGAGTCATTGCACAGCCAATGAGCCAAATCAATTTTCGCCTCTGTAATCAGCAATCTAGAGTCTGAAAAACACAAAATTTGAAGGTTAATGATGTAGCAGAGCTTCAGAAGCATAAGGAACAAAGATATAATTTGGTGCCTAACTTTCGAAGTTCGAAGCCTCATGTCGAAATTCAGACGGGGGAGGCTGAGGAATTCAGACGGAGGGAGGCTGAGGCTGAGGAAGTCGAGACTCAGCAGCAGAGGTGGAGGCTCAGCAATAGAGGTGGAGGAGGCGAGACGGGGAAGACGAAATGAAATGGGGCAGACGGTGGTGACTTGTGAAGTGGGGTTTTTATTTTTTGGATTGGGCTGGGCCTGAGAGATTTTGGATTTCCTTTTGGGGTTGGATTAGGATTTAGGAGATACGTAAAAAAAAAAAAAGTCTGAGCCCAAAAATTGAAAAAAAAAAAAAAACAATAAAATTTTTGTCAAAAAATTGGGGGGTGCTGGCCCCCGGCCCCCCCCCCCCTCCTCTTCCGCCCCTGGTTCTACAGTCCCACATTTACAGATTAACAAATCATAGTATTCATTCCATAATGCTTTCACAGTTATATCTGGATATCTCGTTTATCAGAAATGGGTGACGCTTCACTCCTGAAAAGTATTCATATTACTGTCCCATTTATTTTTTTCCCTTTCTTTCTTTCTTATGGTTTAATGGCAATGGCAATGCAGCTTCTTTTGAAACGGTTGGAACCTCTGACTGAGCAACAGTTGGAGAAGATATTTACATTACAACAATCATCTCACCAAGCAGAAGATGCTCTCTCGCAAGGTAAAGAGGCATTACAGCAATCTCTAGCCGAGACATTAGCTACTGGATCTTCAGGACCCGAAGGGCAGTCTGGTAACGTGGCAAATTATATGGGTCAGATGGCAATGGCCATGGGGAAGTTGGAGACTCTTGAAGGTTTCTTACGCCAGGTAATATATCTCATCTGTTGATCTGGTCTTGCTATCCATTTTTGTGAAATATTTGATTTCTAGAATATGTTTTGATTACATTCACCAAAAACTAGAGAACATACAAAGTGAAATGACGCATTTAAATATGTTTAGAAACAAAAAAGTTAGTCAAAAGTAAATTTAAGTGACTTTTAAGCCTACCGTCCAATTTCTATGACATTGGTAGATATCAGTCGAAGGGTAGAAACTGCGTCTTTTATAGTGACATTTTTTAGCAGATAATAATATATATTAAGTTATGATGGACCTTTTTCTGCTGCATTTATCCATTTTTGACATTTTCAGGCGGATAACGCAAGGCAACAGACATTACAGGAGATGCATCGAATCTTGACCACCAGGCAATCAGCCCGTGCCCTTCTTCTTATGAACGATTATTTCTCCCGCCTTCGAGCCCTCAGCTCTCTTTGGCTTGCAAGGCCACAAGAGTGAAACTAAATCACTCTCCATCAGAAGGTGAAGCAGAATGGAAGATATACAGTGGACCATCTAGGACACTTCATATCACACGATTACCGTGCAATCGCCGAGGCAGCCTTCATAAATTTGCAGTAACTTTTGTGAAGTGCAACTCTGTGCATGTAAAAAAAATATGGTGTTAGGCTCATTATTGTCTAGTACAGGAATTAATAATTATGGTATTGTGCTGTTTTCAATTTTAGTAGTGCAATGTAGGATAAAGATAAGTTCAATATATAGTTATAGAAATGTGTAAAGACGACCAAATAAAGTGTGTTAGGCTCATTATATAAAAGTATTATATTACTTTTATATTATTCAATTTTGGAAGTTTAAATTTTCAGTATTTTAGCAAATATTCAGCTAACTATCATATTTTGGGCTCCATTTGTTAAAAAATGCATTGTACAAAAATTCATTTTCAAATACAAATTCTCCTATAAAATAATATTGTAGTTAAATTTAAAATTTCTCATTAATTTTAATTTAATATTCTCCAAAAAATTACTATTTTAAAATGTGTTGACGTTTCGCAAATTCTTTAAAGATACTTTTACTCGAGATTTTATGGGGCACCTTTAATTAGCAAATCTAACCTCCCTTGCCTTCTTTAAAGATACTTTTATTCATAAGACAAGTTCGTTATAAAGTTTTATCAGTGGATATTTTTTGAACTTTATAATTCAACAAAGAGTGAAATGCTCTTTTGGATTACAACCATCGATTTTTCTCCTAACACAATTTTAATCACTTTTTTTTCATTATAATTACTTTTTTCGTAAGAAAGACTGTTCAAATTTTTGTGTCATTAACCTTTTTTTCCCCAAATTAATCAACTTATTGGGTAATATAATTTATACCCCCTCGAACTTTTCATTTAATGTCAATATGGTCTTTGAACTTTTGATAGTGACCATACATGCCCTTATTGAGTGATCTTATTTTATTTATCTGTTTTTTAAAGTTATTTTAAGGGAAAATTGCAACAGTGGTCCCTAACATTTTCAATTTTTCTAGACTTTACCTTAATATTCAATTTGTGCCAGGGAATGTCCTTAACATTTCATAAATATGTATCTAGAGTCCAACTAGATGAAATTTATCCATTTGACCATTAGTTGACAAAGTAAAGTGAATTTTAACCAAATTAAAAGGGGTAAAATAATAACTTTACAATTTTCACATTAAATAAATAAACAAAATAATAATAATAATAATAATAATAATAATAATAATAATAATAATAATAATAAAGGTTTCTCACCTTCAACCCCATCCCCATCCCCTTTTCCCGCCAACAACATCGGCACCACCGTCAGTACGTTGGTCGGTCAAAGTCATCCATTTTGTACGAGCCGTACCATAAACTGCCACCACCACCACCACCAAATCAAAACCAAAACCAACCGATTTTGACCTTCTTCATTTCAGTTGCTAGGAAAACCGATAAGATGATTTTGATAAATTTCTTATATTTCATAGTAGGATTGCAGCAAAAATGCCATGCCAATCAAGTAACCAAACGACAGGCAAGGTTTGTCTGTGTTTGACTTCTTAATTTCCTTTGCTAAGGTTTAGGAAACGTGTGGTGGTGGTGGTCGAGGCAGTGGATAGTGGTGGCTCTGATTTTTGGTTTGCAGGGGTGGGTGGGTAGGACCAGGGGAAGAAGATGAATAGTTTTCTTTTCTTTTATTTTTATTTTGTTTTAGTTATTTTAAATATTTTATGGGATTAAATAAAAAATGATCATTTTACCAATTTCAATTTAATCAAAATTGGTCAAAATTAACATTTCATAGTTAACTAATAGTCAAATGGATGATTTCCATTCAGTTGGATTTCAAGTGCATATTTACAAAAGGCTAGAAAACTTCACTGACACAAATTGAAAGTTAGAGTAAAGTTTACAAAAACTTAAAAGGTTAGGAACGTCTGCTACAATATTCCCTTATTTGGAATCATGCTACATATTATTGGTTGGGAGTATTGGTTGACATCATCATAATTGGTATCATATCCATCCATTTTTAAAAATTATTTTATACATCACATATTAAGATTTTGACTGGTTGTCTCAACAAATATTGTTCACTTAGTTTTATTCTATTTTAATTATAAAACAAGAATTTCTTCAATGAAACTTGCATGATAATAAACTCGTACTCTCTCACTCCGATGCCGGAACTGGTCAATTTTTGCCGCCGGTGAATATTATAAGATTTTAATTCCAGCTTTAATTTCAAGTTGTTTGATATTTTTTTTTATTTTTCCAAATTGTGTAAATATATTAATTTCATTTATTTCGAATTTTAGCTTTCTCAGAACGCATAGTTATTTACAATGTTGTTTGGGGGTAAACGATGCATTTAGTACTTTATGTTAGTTTTATCTTCTCTTCCCTCGGTACCATAATGTGGCCCATGATATTCCATGAACCTAAGGAACGTGGATAACTGATTCAGCAGTTATGAAACCGCCATCCCACTTTCTCGCTCAAAGAAACGGCTTGATGATGGAAGAGACGTTATAAAGGCAGCGAGCAAATTCTCGGAAGGTCCCTAAGCCTGCTCTTCATTTTCAGAAATAGTTACACCATCAGTGAGAGAAGAGAAAGGATTAGAAGCCCTTTTCGAAACTAAAAAACGGATATAGCAATGGCTGGAGGTACGTCTTGTTTCATGCTTCCGCTTAATCGATTTAAATGTGTTAATTAGGTTGATAACATGTTTAGATCGTATATTATGACTTACATTTGGTATCAGAGCCCCGTTTTGCCTCTGCCTTGCTCGTTTGTTCTCTGCATTTTTACAGAAATTTTTACAGTGATTTTCCTTGGATTTCAAGTTAATGTTTTATGTGTTTTTATGAAAAAATAAAGTTAGATATCATTAGGAAATTGGATTTCTAAGATTTTGTGACTTGAAACATGACTTTTCGTGTGGAGAAGGTGGAGAAACCGTTGGGTTTCTATTCGGATCTCAAACGGGTCAAAATGACCCGCCTGAGGAAGAAGACGACACTATTGAGAGTTAAAAAAAAAAAAAAAAATTCTGACTTGGAGTATCATTGCAGAGACTGTAGCCGTCTTGTTTGACTACTATTCCACAAATAAATTGTTTATTTGAATGACCCAATATTTGGTAATTTGAACAGCCAACACATGTCCAAATAAATGGTTATTAAAGTGGATTTGTTCAATTTAATGAGAATTTGAAACCGGGCCCAGCAAGTCTAAATTATTGGTAATTTTGGACGGCCCAACATTTGTACAAATTAACGGCCCACTCATGAATTATGATCTGTTAATTTGTGAATTTTATATTAACGGCCCAAATCGTTTTCATTTGAGGATATTTGTGGTATTGTAAGGAATTAATTATGTTAAATTATTTATTTTGTTATTTGTATGCACGAGTATGAATAATTATGCATACAAAATTTGGTTAAATAATTTATGTATATAAAAATTAATTCTTGAGAGTTCTTTATGAATTTAATTATGAATGTTACGTGCTTATATTATTTATTTTGTTTGTATAATTGTTGTTTATTTTATACATGCAATATTAAGTTGAATAATATTAGTACATTGAAATTAAATTCATGAAATATTGCTTAAAGTTTCGTGCAATAATATGAGCTTAAGAAATTAATTAATGTTTAGTGATCCATATAATTTTTATTAATTAGAGAGTAGCCACAGCACCTTAATTAGTTAAAATTATATATTTAAGTTTATTGGGGATCACTTATGGAAAATAAACATTGATTGTAGTTAATCATACGTAATATAATAAAATCTACCCACAGGAATTTTTTTATATTTGTATGATTAATTAGGATGAAATATCATATTATATTTCTTAATCTACCCACAGGAATTAAGAAAAGGAACATAATTTGATAGTTTTATCATAAGGCAATAAAATGAATCTGATTGAATAGGACTTTAGCCCACAGGCAAGTTTTATGTCACCAGGTTCATTAATTTAAAGCATGATTTACATTGGTAAAACATGAAATTTTATTTGTAGTCTCAAAATTATGAGTAATGAGCACGTATGTTTGAAATATTGCAGTTATTCAACCGGTTAATTTCTCTGATATGAAATGTGATGTTCCCGAACTTAAGGGTGACAACTATAAGGTTTGGAAGGAGAGGATTCTCCTTCACTTAGGGTGGATGGACATTGACTATGCCATCAGGAAAGACGAACCATCTAAGATTACTGAAACCAGCACTCCAGACCAAGTTGATCTTTATGAAAAATGGGAGCGATCTAATCGCCTTTCAGTTATGTTCATAAAGACCAAAATATCTGTTGGGATTAGAGGTTCTGTC